>JANAVB010015400.1:18677352-19251344 GCA_029216955.1 Iris pallida
TCCCAATTTGAATTCAAATCATATTCCCTTATCTATTTTCCCTATAATCCCTATAATATTCCTGCCTGTTCTATCGCAAAGCAGTCGAGTGCGGCAACCAATTCAATAGGTACGTAACTTGCCCTTTATTATTTGCAACCCAGTTATTTACCCTGGCTATTCGATTAAATGCCTAGGAAGGAGTACATAGATGATAATGAAAAATTAAACAAGCTAATAGGCATTGAGTAATGGAAACAATTGTTGGGGATTTGGTTAAACTGAGTTAGTAAACTTTGTGGATAAGGGAGGGTGCATACAAGAACAGTGGAGAACTCTGGAGTTGGGGATTATTGCAACAGTGGGAATTTAATCCCCGTGTAGAACAGAGTTTAGGTACGACGTAGTAGAAATCTTAGAGGTACAACAATATGGCCCAATGTTCATATGGGTACTATAGGGTATCAGAAACCGACTGATACTAGTTGGGGGTATGGGCAGTTAGAAATTATAGGTGCTACAAAACTGCATACTCTAACTAAACTAGGCATTAACATCAAATAGGTAGCTACAAGAGTAGGGTGCACCAGTTGGCGTATTTCATGTTGCAATTGCAACAGAGCACAAATTTGTACATATAAGGGTTCCAATCCAGATTGTGTGTGTGCATGCCTGCATAGCAGGATTGGGTTCATTACTTAGCATTGTATCCTCCATAGCAGAGGACAGTAGCAAATTAGGAGTACCTATAGGTATCTATAAGGAGTAATGCATATAAGTGTGTGTTAGTCCCAATGAACCCCAAGTTGTGACACAAATGCTTGTACAGGAAATTTAAGATAGGACGTGGTGGGGGGGGGGGGGGGGGGGGGGCTGTTAAGTGCATAATTTGTATCTTGTGCTTGAGAGGTGAGGAAGCAGTGTATATCAGATACAACAAGGTACCTGTGTCGAGTATACGTAACAAGGAGTCATGTCTAAATTGCTGTAGATATTAAGGTAGGTTAGTATCAGATGTTAGGGATACTTATAGAAACATGGAGGATTGCAACAACCGTAATGACCTATGTATGGGATGTACAATCTGGTGTCGACCAACGAAGTTAATAGCATTAGGCACAGACCTTATATCAGTAAGCAAACAAGTCAAGTAGGTAAAAGGAATAGGTGAGATGTTATCTAATTATAAGATGTGTTAATAGGCAGGAAATTACAGGATGTATGCAGGAATATGAGAGAAGGGTATAAGTCTTAAATAGGCAACAAGGAGAGGAATACTAATTCACAGTTAGTAACTGTATGGACATACATGATTCCATTTTCTGTATGAGTAACATGAAGGGTGTTGAGTAGGTAGTAATAGGGAATGCAGTAGGAGTAATCAGTGTGGTATATAGGTTTGTGATGTAGTGCCTACTTATTAGCACCCTATAGCGAGTTTTCTAGTATAGAGTAGCAACCTGGGGTAGACACCTGAGCAAGTGACACAGTAAGTAATAACATGGACTACATCAACAAGGTAGCAGCAAAGGGAAGTTAGGATAGCAGCAATGTATAGTGACTCCGTCGTCTTCGAAACACAGCCTCCTCGTCGCCTAAAAGCACAGTGACTCCGTCGTCTTTGAAACACAGTCTCCTCGTCGTCCAAAAGCATAGTGACTCCGTCATCTTTGAAACACAGTCTCCTCGTCGCCCAAAAGTGCAGTGACTCCTTCGTCTTCGAAACACAGTCTCCTCGTCGTCCAAAAGCACAATGACTCCGTCGTCTTTGAAACACAGTCTCCTCGTCGCCCAAAAGCACAGTGACTCCGTCATCTTTGAAACACAGTCTCCTCGTCGTCCAAAAGCGCAGTGACTCCGTCGTCTTCGAAACACAGTCTCCTCGTCGTCCAAAAGTGCAGTGACTCCGTCGTCTTTGAAACACAGTCTCCTCGTCGCCCAAAAGTGCATTGACATATAATCCTCACTAGAAGCACAACTCGCCTAGATGCGCAATCCTATGAGGTGGCATTGATCGACATGGCCAGTCTGGCACCTATATCTTTTCAGATAATATCCAATCGGTTTTGTTTAAACCACCGCTCCAAAGGTAATAACGAAATTTGGTTTTATTGATAAGGGCAATATCCAATCGGTTTGTTTAAACCGCTGCCCCAATGATAGAGACAAGACCCGACTCTTTGGATAGGAGCCAAACCTGGTCAGCTTCACCTGAACAAAAAGTCTCAAACAATATATGCATGCCACGTGCCGTCTATTCGATTATGCTGATAACCACCCGAGATCGATAGAAGAGAATCTCAGTGTCCGCCACATGTCAGCTCAGCAGCAGCCCTCACCGTACAAAGACAACAGATTCTCTCACATCTCAAAGTGCAGCGCTCCTACGCGTCCAACAAATCTCAAGCACATCTCATTGTATATATGCAAGTTCTATAAATAGAAGGAGTTCTTCTTCATTAAAAAGGTCGGCAATTTTCTGATTGACAACCCAGAGTTCCATTCACGAGCACCAGAAAGTCTGAGCAAGTTCAACTCGTCGTTAGATCGTCAACGGAGTAAAGGAGCCGATGCAGTGCTCGATCTCCACCGTCACACTTCCCCAAAAATTCTTGTACTTAAATCTCCTGTTCAGGAGTTCTTTTTGTACTTTTTATACGTTTGAATACAAAAGTTCGTTCAGCTTTTTGTCATGGCAAATAAGATGGCGACCTTGCTGGGGACTTCCTTCTCCTCCAAAGAGAAGGTGGTGACGCAATCTAACGACAACTTGCTGGGATCTTCTAAAAAGATGTTGGTCGTACGTTTCAACCAGCAAGCTTTTGAAGATCTCCTCTCTGAAGAGAAGTCGGGACCTTCGAAGCAGTTCGTAAAATCGAAGAAGACTCGGCGTACATGGGTGCAAAAGGCCGCTGCGACGAGTAGCACGACGGAGGGGACTGCGCTCCAGAAACCCCTGAACAGCGAAGCCCCGAAGAAGACTTCAACTGCTGCTGCCGTACCGCCTCGTTCAGTCCCCACGTCTGAAAAGCGCAGCGAGGAGTGCGGCTCCCTTGTGGCAGGCTTGACGAAGCCACAACGCTGGAGGAAGCGCGCAGTCGTACACCTGCGCACGAAGACAGCTGCGCAGGCGAGAACTGTCACGCCCCGCTCCCGTAGGAGCGATCGTCCTCGCTAAGGCGTGATGCCACACAAGCCTAGATTGTGCTCGTGCAAGGCGGGTTCCATAACGGTCGATTTCAGCGGCTGCGACGGGGTCGTCGCACAGAAGTCCCAAGCAGAAACATTGAACATGCAGTGGAAATTTAGAATCAAAACACAAGTTATTCAAAAGAACTCTTTATTAATATTGAAACAAAGGTTACAATGGGGCGCAAGGCCAAGATTACAAGTCTCTCAAGCTCACTCAAGCTCACATTACAAGTCACTCAGCTCTCTCTCATCTCTCAATACATGTCTTGAGCCAGCAGATGCTTTTGGAAAGCGATGTCCATACATTATGTCCTGTATAAGTCTTGACTCCATGCGGCTGTAGAAGCATGGAAAAGAACAGGAAAGTCCATGCGGCTCAAAAGTCCCTTAGAGCTTCATGCGGCACAAAAGTCCCTCAGAGCTTTATGCGCCTCAAAAGTCCCTCAGAGCTTCATACGGCTCAAAAGTCCCTTAGAGCTTCATGCGGCTCAAAAGTCCCCTAGAGCTTCATGCGGCTCAAAAGTCCCTCAGAGCTTCATGCGGCTCAAAAGTCCCTTAGAGCTTCATGCGGCTCGAAAGTTCCCAATAGCTCCATGTAGCTCGGGAAAAGCCGCGTGGCCCTATGTGGTTCAAAAATAGGCCTCTACAGCTAGCCATAACTCTGTGCAGCTAGCTCATTAAATGCTCTGATGCAATATGGCAGCTTTGACACAAAGATTGACAGCTCTGACATAAAGGTAAAATGATGACTCTGACATAATGACGTGCTCCTAGAGAGACGAGAAAAATCTTTACAGTTGGCACGATCCACCAATTCCAAAGCTCTTTATACAGATCATTTAAAGGAGCTCATGCGGCTCTAATTTGATGGAGCATTATGCGGCTCTGTTTTAACGGAGTTCATGCGGCTCTGTTCTGATGGGTCCTCATGCGGCTCTGTCCCAATGGGACTTCATGCGACCCAGTTTACAAGGGGCTTATGCGGTTCTGTTCAATGGGACTTCATGCGGCTCAGTTCATCAGGAGCTTATGCGGTTCTGTTCAATGGGACTTCATGTGGCTCAGTTCATCAGGAGCTCATGCGGTTCTGTTCAGTGGGACTTCATGCGGTCCATCTTACAAGAGGCTTATGCAGTTCTGTCCAATAGGACTTCATGCGGACGAGTTCACCAGGAGTTCATGCGGCTCAGTCATGGGGACCACCTTCACGCGGCTCGTCACAAAAATGGCAGTTAGGACACGTGGCAGGAGTTGATCAAATCTCAATAATTCAGATTTATTGCAATCAACGCAACAGCCCAGGTTCATTACAATCATAACAATCCAGATTTATTTCAACCAACACAACGGCCCAGATTGATTTGCAACAAACAGATAAGAGCAACCTTAACCAATCCACAACTGCCCACTTTTGAAGGCGCCGTTACAAGAGTGTGGCTCAGAGTTTGCCACGTGGCTACACACCCCACTCATCAGAACTTCCTATAAATAGCAAGGTGCCATTCCCTTGTAAACACACAGAGACATAGACCGACACACAGAGAGCATTCCACACAGAGATACACATCCGAGCAAGAGCATTTCTTTCTCGGAGCCGACGCTGCGTTCGATCGTCCAAGGAGTAAGGCAGAGTTGCTGTCACTCTCCCGAGCCTCTACCGTCATCCCCAAAATCAAAAATAAACAATTGTACTTTAGATTGTTTTTTATAGGTTTTGTTCCTAGGCTCTCTTTTGTACAAGCGAGTTTGTATTGAAAATCAAAGTCCAGTCCTCCCATAAAACTGTTCTGTTCTTTAGATAATCAATGGCAAATACGATGGCGACTCTGCTGGGGACTAACTTCTCCACTGCTGAGAAGTTGGTGACACAATCGGACGCAGCCAAACTTGGCTCCACGCAACAGATGCTGGTCGTCCGCTTCGACCAGCAGGCGTTTGAAGAAATGCTCTCCGACGGGAGCGCTGGCCCGGTCCAGAAGCGAGCCCGCACGAAGAAGGCCCGCAGGGAGTGGAGGCCCAAATCATTTGCTCCTCCCCAAGCTCTGGAAGAAATGCTCTCTGCTGCCCGAGACGGTGGAGAAGACTCTCATGCGGCCCCACTTCAGGCCGCAGAGGACCCTGCTGTTCTCAAGTCCGGCAGAGGAAAGCACTACGATGCTGGACTTGAGGAAGCAAATGGGGACTCTATGCGGTCCAGGAAGAAGCCGCATAAGGGCGCCAGCCGCATGAAGAAGGCTCATGCGGCCAACAATACCAGCCGCATGAATGTTGATGCGGCCACGAATGCCAGCCGCATGAATGCTGATGCGGCCACAAAGGCCAGCCGCATGAATGCCCATACGGCAGCCAAATCCAGCCGCATGAATTCTTATGCGGCCACAAATGCTAGCCGCATGAATGCTGATGCGGCCACAAATGCCAGCCGCATGAATGCTCATACGGCCACCAATCCCAGCCGCAGACCATCTGCTCCATGCGACTCTCATGCGGTCCTGATGTGCCAGACTCTGTACGAAACAATTTGGACTCTTCCTACTATGCGCCCTTGGGTGCTAGAGGGAAGAAGTCTAGGGCAGCGCAGGCTCGTCGAGCTCAGTCAGCTGTCCCAACCTCTGACCATCAGAGAGCTCCGCTTACTGTTATGCGGGCCTCTGATGGAAAGTTGTACAGAACCGACCGTGTCCAGGCTCCGGCGGCAAATGGACAGAGTGGTTCCCAAGAGTCTCCCAATCAGGGAGCAAACATGGTGCCAACACACTCGTGTGCTCGGGACTCCCGGGCCCACAAAACGAGTGACTTGCGTGATGTGATTCTTCACAAGCACAAGGAAAGAAAAGAAAGCTTGGTGTGCAGAGAGTCCTTTCATGGACATCACTACACTCAAGTCATTGTCAACTGCTGCTGCAGCAAGGCGGCAGTACAAGAGGACCGGCAGTCCGTCTTCCAACGATTGCAGCAGCCAGGACCGGTCCTGCAACAAAGCTCAGGAGACGAGGTGCTTCATGTCGCCTCCTACAATTCTGCTCGGAAGATCCCTGCCGACAAGGCGGGGAAGAAGACGAATGTTTTCAGCCCGACGATCTCCACTAATGCGGCCAGGAAACTTGCATCCAGGCGGTTGGCCACAACCACCACAGGAGGAGTTTATCAGGGCACCCGCTCTAAGACGAAATCTTCAACACTTGGAGATTCGTCATCTACATCTCTGGGGGTAGCCGAAGCAGGGGGTAGCACCTCCCGGAACATCCACAACAATCCGGTGTTCCAAGAAGATCAACCAGGGGAGACAGTTCCCCCCACAGATGCAACAGAACTAGACGCCCCTGGAAACATCCATGGGTGCCAAGATGAAGCAACCTCCTATGCAGGGGGTAGCACTTCCTCCGAGTCCGAACCGGAGGAGAACATCCCCACATACCCTGACGACTTCTCTCTGCGAGGGTATGATTCGAAGAGCACATCTTCTACTGTTCCTTCCACTGCTCCTCGTATGAGAACAGTATTCATGACTGACAATGATCAAGACGGTCCCAGTGACCGGCAGCGCCTCGACACTCTTGAGGCCATACTTCACACCTTAGTGAAGTCGGTGGAAGAAATCAAGGCGGCCCTACCGACTCTTCAGGGAAGGACGCCTGGCCAGACAAGCATGGGTCCCTCCATCAATGCGGACTCAAACACAACTGCACCAACCCCGGGCGAAAATCCACCCGGGATGTCGGCTCCCACCGCTGCAGACGAGGCTAGGGAGGCAAGAAGAGAGGTCCAAGAGCTTTGGGCAATGTTTGACGCCCGAGAAAACTCTCAAGACCTCAGGATACGGCAGCCGTATCCAGCGGCATGGAGAGAGACACCCTTCCCTCCACGATACAAGCCATTCAACATTAATCCATATGATGGCAAGACCTCTGCAAGCCGATACGTGACCTGCTTTGAGGTCACAACGGATCATCTGCCGCATGACGACGCCATCCTTACGCGGTTGTTCATTGGGGCACTAGAAGGGGTTGCATTCGACTGGTACCACAACTTGCCGGACAACTGCATCCATTCCTTCGTCGACTTCAAACGGATGTTCTTTGAGAGGTTCTATGAGGTGGAGCAAGATGTGACCATGTCGACCCTCATGGACGTTGTCCAAGGAGAAAAGGAACTGACAAGGAACTACATTGAGCGGTTTCGCCAAACCGCGATGAAGTTGCCTTCCGGTAATCCGGACTCTTCCTTGATCGAAATTTGCCAAAAGAGGCTGCTCCCCACAATCAGCCTCGGGATGGGCGAAAGTCAATTCAAGGACTGGAAGACTTTCATCATCAGCGCCACTAGCGCAGAAGACAAGTTGAAGAAAGCTCGCCAACTGGGATTGCACATCTCGGAAGGAGAGGACAAGGGCAAACGCCCTAATGCCAATAACAACAATGGCGGTAATTCCTCCAACAGTCGAGACAACAAGGGCAAACAGGCTATGGTGGCCGACACAGCCCCGAAGCCTGAACCAAAACAGGCTGAAAAGCAATGGCCGCAGATGACTTACTCCTTCGAGGATAGTCATGTCAAGCCAATCCTTGACATGCTCATACAAGGAGATCGAATTCAGCTCCCTCCTCCAAGGCGTGAACCTCGACCTGCAGAGATGGAGAGCCCCAAGTATTGTCACTACCATCGCTACGTCCACCATGCCACGCAAGACTGCTTCCAACTGAAGCGGTACATCCAGAACCTCATCGACTCGAAGGCCTTGGCCATTGATTTCGAGGAGGTAACGGTCGCCGCCAAGATGGTGTCGGTCCAATTCGGTAGCTTTCCGCCGACGAGGACACAGGATGGCGTAGTACCCGTCCCCCGGGCAAAGATGGAGGTCGCTAATCTTCCACCTCCCCGAGACCAGGCTGATGGTCTAGTGCCCCTCACCATATCACGAGGGGATATCATGTGGGTCCATCCGGACCTTGTATCTGAAGTGACTCAGTCCGCACCACCCTCCACCGGCAAGGAGAAGGGTGGGAAAGTCAAGTCCTGCCGCACAATCTCGGCAGATGTCAAAGAAGCTACGGCTATGTCACCCGGTCTGGTGCACAATCCCAACCTACACCGGGTAACTCGGCTGAAGAACGCCAGCCGGCCGCTGCTGATGCTCCAGGACCTTCTCAGCCTCCGCCGGCCGATAAGCCCAAGCCAAAGGAGACCCGCTTTGACAAGCCACTCCGGAAAGACACTCCTCACGGGCTGGAGAAGCCCTACAATTTTGACATTTTGGCACAACTGGCCAACACACCGGCCAAATTGTCATTATACGAGCTCCTGAGACTCTCCAAAGATCTTCGCGTCGCACTGAGTGAGGCACTCCAGAATGCCGACGCATATCTGGCTCAGATCAATCTCACTGGGGAGAGCTCGCCTACAGATCTCCAAGACAGCGCTTGCACAGGTGCAATGTCCAACATTGTCTTCACTCCGTAGGATATGCTTATCAAGACCAACCTGCACGATCGCCCTCTGTATTATACTGGATACGTCGGCGACGTCAAGGTGGATCGGCCACACATTGATCCCGATTCTTCGATCAGCATTATTCCAAAGAGCTTGCTCCACCATCTGCGCATCCCTATGCATCGGCTGACTCCTACCAGCACCGCAATTAGCGGTTTCAATTTCGGGAGGAGTTATCCCATTGGGAAGATTCGCCTGAAGTACCAAATTGGCGACCTTCAGTCGGAAGTAACCTGCTATGTCATCGACGCAGACACCTCCTACAATATTCTCCTGGGGCGTCCGTGGATACACGATTACGTGATCGTGCCCTCCACATTGTACCAGTGCTTCAAGTACGTCGACAAACACGGCTTCGTGAGGACGGAATTTGCTGACATCGATCCCTTCAAAGGGGTCGAATCCTATTATTCAGATTCTTGCTTGTACGAGAAATCCAAGAGGCACTTGATCAACGAGGAGGTTCAAGAGCAGACAGAGGCCATTGTGGGGCCTGAGGAACCTTTAAGGATCCACCTCCAGCCCCGCAAACCAGGCAGGACGGCACCTCTTACAGCCACTCTGCGTAGAGAAACAACTGGTCTCCCGGTCCTCACCGCACAGAAGGAGCCAATGACAATCCGACTGCCAAGGTCTGGCCAAGGGCCAAGACCCATGACGGAGCCACTGACAATCAGGCTGTCGAGAGCCGGCCAGCAACAAACAGAGGTGCTCAATCCCTCTGTCAAGCCCGATGACGATTCGTCTTCCCAGAATGAGTCGACAGCCGAGCACTAAGCCGGGGACTGCTAGCGAGCCAACAACTCCCCGACCAGCACCGAGCACTAAGCTGGGGGTCGCTAGTGCACCAACGACTCCACGTTCTGCTCCACCAGTGGAGCCCCTGTGATTAAACTGCCCAGGTCGTCCTTCCAGTCTTCATTGACACAGGGGGTGGCCGAAGAAGAGTTAGAGCTGGCCAAGTATGTGGCTGCTCACACTGATGTTCCGTCCGCAGATGATGTAATTCCCCCGGAAAAGATACATTACTTCATCAATAAAGGGCTATCTTTGAACTACATCGAGCTTAATAAGCTTTGTACAATGTATGCTATGGAACACGGAATAGGCACCAACCTACACACGCAGGTGACAAATGTCTACATCGTAAACCAACTTACTTCCGCGGAAGACGCTTGCTTCATAGTCGAGGGAGAGGATCATCCAATCATCTTCGGCCGGAAGAATGATCCACAGCCCTTCAGGATAGAAGAAGTTGATCTCGAACCCGACACCGGGAGACTGCCCCTTTATCTGTATAGCTTCCGATCCAAGTACCTCATGCAAAAACAGGGGTATGATCTGGTGACTACGCCAGGCTTAAACTACGGCACTGGTCGGCGGTTACCCTTACAGTTGCCAGTCCCGGCTGGGAAACCATGAGATTATTACAACAAAATCAGATGTGGGCTAGATTATGTTACACCTACAACGACCCCTGAAAGCTCAGATGAGGAATGTGACTGGCATTCACACTCAACCGAATCACCAACTTCTGATTCGGATGTCAGCATCGGGGACGTATTCAGGCAAGCTCTGTCTGTCAATATGGCATTTGCTGATGCCTACGAAGAAGATGAAGATGTACCCGAACTTCTCGAGTTAGAACCTTGGGTCCAGCAACTAGATGCACAGTGGGAGAAACGCTTCTAACTCCGTGAACCTCCCACTGATGATGAGGTCATGCAAGTTGACCTCGGCGATGAGTCCTCTCCAAAGCCAATCTTCGTCAGCAAAAGCCTGACAGACGAAGAGCTGGAGGCGCTTTTGCAACTCGTCAGAGAGTATATTGATGTGATCGCCTGGAGCTATGAAGACATGCCAGGGCTAAACCCCAAGGTTGCACTTCATAAACTCAACATTCATCCGGACGCAAAGCCGGTCAAGCAACAGCAGAGACGTTTCCGCCAGGACATCATGAATTATATCGAAGCTGAGGTCAACAAACTGATAGCCAGCGGCTTCATCCGGGAGAAGCAACATCCATACTGGGTTGCCAACATAGTGCCAGTCCTCAAGAAGAATGGGAAGATTCGAATTTGCATCAACTTTCGAAACCTAAACGAAGCATGTCCTAAGGATGAGTTCCATCTTCCCATCACGGACATCATGATCGACAACACATGTGGCTTCGAGCGCATGTCATTCATGGATGGCTTCTCAGGATACAACCAAATCAAGATGTTTCCTGATGACGAAAAGCATACATCATTCCGAATACCGATTGGCGTGTACTGTTACACAGTCATGCCCTTCGGTTTAAAGAATGTCGGCACCATATATCAAAGAGCCATGAGTGTCATCTTCAGAGATCACCTGCGTAAGACCGTGGAGTGTTATGTCGATGACATCGCTGTCAAAAGTCGCTCTAAGGGAGATCATCTGCAGGATCTGAGGACGGTATTCGACCTGATGCGAGCGCACAACTTAAAGATGAATCCCACCAAATCCTTCTTGGGCGTATCTAGTAGAAAATTCCTGGGTTTTATCATTACTGCCCAGGGAATCTATATAGATCCGGAGAAGACGAAGGCAATCATGGAGATGGGTCCCCCGAGAAATCTCCGTGAACTCCGAGGCCTTCAAGGGAGGCTAGCTTACATCAGGAGGTTCATCTCTAACCTCTCCGGGCGATGTCAACCATTCATCCACTTTATGAAGAAGGGCATCTCATTCGTATGGGATGAAGAGTGCCAACGCGCGTTCGACAACATCAAAGAATATCTGTTAAATCCTCCAGTTCTGGTGGCCCCGGTTGCTGGAAAGCCGTTCTTGTTTTATGTACGGACGATGGAGCATTCCCTCGGTGCTCTACTAGAACAAAATAACGACGTGAGGCATGAACAAGCTATCTATTACCTCAGCCGAATGATGATTGGGCCTGAGCATAGATACACCGCCGTGGAAAAGAAATGTCTTGCTTTGGTGTTCGCTATCCAGAAGATGCGACACTATGTTATAGGACAAACCATCCATGTCATATCTCGAGTTAACCCCCTCAGGGTCCTCATGACCAAGCCGGGTGCACTCAGCTCTCGCCTCGCTACCTGGGCGATATTATTGTCTCCCTACCACATGATCTTCGTCCCGCAAAAGGCTGTCAAAGGTCAAGCTCTGGCGGACTTTTTAGCAGCCCATCCAAGTTCGGAGTCAACCAGAATATATGAAGAGATTCCAGACGAGGTCGCCAATTCGTACATGGCTTCCGATGATTCCGTCTGGCGAATGTTCTTCGACGGTGCTTCAAGAACCAGGCCCAAGGGCAACATTGTGGTCGGGGACGGAGTGGTGCTGATCTCTCCCTCTGGCTTGGTGATCAACCGGGCATATTCCCTTACAGAACCTGCTCGAACAACGTGGCCGAGTACAACGTCTTGGTTATCGGCCTCCGACTTGCAAAAGAACTGGGGGTAGAGTACCTAGAGGCATACGGCAATTCGCAGTTAATCGTCAATCAGATCCGGGGTTCATATGAAGTTCGTCATGAAGATATGATCCCCTATCATCAGGTAGCGATCGCCATCATTACGTCTTTGAAAGGGTTCTTCATAGAACATGTTCCACGACTCCGGAACATTGAAGCCGACGTCTTAGCAGGATTGGGCGCTTCCCTGGCGGTCCCAAAATATACTCATCATTTGGTGGACGTAATAGGCCATGAGTTGGTCTGTCCCAAGAACACCGTCCAATTTGTTGAGAGTCATTCTGCCCTGACGGTCGACGAGACACCGGATTGAAGGCTCCCATTTATCGACTTCGCAGTTTATGGCATCTTGCCGGAGAACCCGAAAGAAGCCACCTCTATTAGAAGACGTTCTCTCAGATTCTTCTACGATACAGAAACAAAGATGCTGTATCGACGGTCATACGATGGATTACTGCTTCGGTGTCTGTCTAATACAGAAGCTAAAGAAGCTATACGTGAAGCACATGACGGCGTCTACGGGGCCCATCAGCCTGGCCCGAAATTGTAAGATCGACTTTGCCGGATGGGCTACTACTGGCCTACGATGGTGGCAGATACAATAGACTACGCAAGAAAGTGCAAAGCCTGTCAGGTCCACGCAGATTTTATACACCAACCATCTGAATTCCTACACCCAACGGTGGCATCCTGGCCATTTGAGGCATGGGGAATGGATATCAGTGGTCCTATCATCCCACCTTCATCCAGAGGGCACCGCTTCATACTGGCGATTACAGATTACTTCTCCAAGTGGGCGGAAGCTGTCCCGCTTGCAGAAGTAAAGACATAAAACGTGATCAGCTTCCTCAAGCATCACGTCATCTATCGCTTTGGACTGCCTCGAAGGATCATCCACGACAATGGTCCGCAGTTTGTAAGCCACGCCTTCTATCGGTTTTGCGACAAACACCGAATCCAGAATATTGCTTCAACACCGTACAACCCAACGGCAAATGGGTTGGCAGAAGCATTCAACAAACCTATAATCAAGCTGCTCAAGAAGTTCGTGTCTTCCAACAAACGCGACTGGAATGAAAAGCTTGGCGAATGCTTATGGGCGTACCGCACTACAGTCCGGACGGCCACCGGGAACACACCATTTTCTTTGGTGTATGGGAGTGAGGCAGTTCTCCCACTGGAGACTCAAATCCCCTTGCTCCGCGTCGCCCTCACCTATCGATTGACGACGGATGATAATTACCGTCGCCGGCTACAAGAGTTGGATGCCTTAGATGAGAAGCGCCTGTTAGCTCAACAACGAATCGAGCTGTATCAAGCACGCATCTCCGGAGCCTTCAATAAGAAGGTTAAACTCAGAACATTCCAAGTGGACGATCTCGTTCTGGCAGTTCGAAGGCCGATGGTTATGACTCACAAAACTGCCGGCAAATTCCAGCCAAAGTGGGAAGGCCCATTTGTCATCGAGGATGTATTCTCCAATGGCGCTTACCGCCTCGCAAAACAAAATGGAGACTTCCTCATGTTGCCCGTCAACGGCAAGTTCCTGAAGAAGTATTATGTCTAAACGACATCCTCCAAATCTACCGGACTGTCAATTTATGTACCCCCAGGTACCGCTGAACTTACACTCTGGTCATCCCAAATGAATCTATATCGCATCTTCTGGATAGTAAGTCATGTATGATCATACCTCTGAACTTCCTTCCTAAAAGAAGCATCCTCCTCATGATCTATTACCCGCACTTTCAGTACATAAAAAGGGTAACAGATCCACAAATTTCTCGAAACAACCACGTCGATGTTACCTCTGAGTTGTTTCACTTCCATCAAAAACAAACCACCCCTCACGTAGAACTTCTACGTCCATATTACCTCTGAGTTGTTCTATGTACCCTTCATGGTGTCCACTCCTGCCACGTCCTCATTACCTCTGAGTAGGAAGACTCCATTGAAGAAACCCTCGTATTTACCACGTCCTCATTACCTTTGAGTAAGTATGTTAGTTTTCTCTCGACTTATTATCCGTACCCAAAACCATGGTACGCCAAGGATAATAGGCCCACAAATGTCCATAGTTGACCACAAATGTCTACAGTTGACCACAAATGTCCACAGTTGACCACAAATGTCCGCAGTTGACCACAAATGCTATACTAGGTTCCCTAGTACATGCGCCTCTTTTCTCATTATCACATGCCTCTGGAGCCCAGCTGTTCCATGACATTCTTTCCAACAATACCAAGAACTTCTATGTCTCACCACGGAATCGTTCTAGATATATCTATCAAACTTATTTTCCATACCTAAAACCAAGGTATGCCAAGGGTAATAGGTCCACAAAAAGTCCTCCAGTGGGGCAAACATCATAAATACCAAAAATACGGTACAAACACAATAGATGATGAATGATGCAAACATAGTCATTTATTGAAAGAAACAAAAGTACTACATGTTCGGGGACCGTGTCCCTATCAAAATGAAGAAAAACAACAAAGAAAGAAAGGAAAAAAAAACCGACTATGGTTCGGCGATACATAATTCTCTGAGACGGTCCCTCAGTACGGACGTCGACCGCTCAAACCGCCGCTTGGCTCGGCGCTCGGCCTCCTGAGCCAACTGCTCTGCATTCTCCAGATGCGCGTGAGTCTGCCAACCATCTTCAAGCTTCTTCAGAGCACGCTCTAAGTCAGCAGAAGCACGGGTGACTTTGTCGGCCTCCTGGACAATTAGCTCCTTACCCGTACGGGAGGCCTCGAGCTCAGATTCTAAGAAGCCAATTTCCTCTGGAGCTCGAGGATCTGCTCCCTCGTGTCGGTTATCTCGCGAGAGGCTGCCGCTTCCCGGGCAATATAATCCTCCCCCATGCGGCTCGGACATGAGATGTACATGCGGCACATGCAACACAGTATGCAGATTCATCACAATGAACTTGAACAGTTCAATGAAGACGAAGAAGGCCCGTACATACAATATGCAACATAGCCATGATGGTTAGGGTTTTGAGTTCATACAATTTCTTCCAATATCCTTACCAGCAATGGCGGGGTGGACGTCGGGATGAACTGCGGGTGCCTCAGTCGACGAGGAAGCCGCTCCTTTACCCTTCGTTGCGGCGCTAGAGGAAGCTTTGGGGGCCATTGCTGATCGGAGAAGGAAAAGAAGACGACGACTAAAGGCAAGAAAAGTTGAAGAGAAAAGAAAGTAAAGAGTCTCTCTCTTCCAAAAGTACTCATATTTATAGGCTGACAAGGGGCGTGCGAATCGATGGACGCTTCGCATTACGCGCCGCCTAGAAGATAAGGCCGACTCTTGGATTTCTATCCCCTGCATGCAAAAGATTACTCATAATCATTAAGACAAATCTGAATATTTAAAGCTGACTCTTGGGATCCTATCCCAAAAGACGGCTTTAAATCAAAGCAAATCAAAGGCAATCAAATGAGATGCCTACGTGGCACAGGACCAGTATGCGGCCAGAACAGTCCATGCGGCCGGAATAGTCTATGCGGCCAGAGAAGGCTATGCGGCCAGAGCAATCCATGCGGCCAGAACAGCCCATGCAGCCAGAGTAGTCCATGCGGCCAGAGGAGTCTATACAGTCTTATGCGGACATAGCCATGCTTCTTATTCAAAGTATTTCAATTTTACAAATTGAAAACTTTGAAGGGGGCCTTGTAGAAGCATGGAAAAGAACAGGAAAGTCCATGCGGCTCAAAAGTCCCTTAGATCTTCCTGCGGCTCGAAAGTCCCTCAGAGCTTTATGCGGCTCAAAAGTCCCTCAGAGCTTCATACGGCTCAAAAGTTCCTTAGAGCTTCATGCGGCTCAAAAGTCCCCTAGAGCTTCATGCGGCTCAAAAGTCCCTCAGAGCTTCATGCGGCTCAAAAGTCCCTTAGAGCTTCATGCGGCTCGAAAGTCCCCAATAGCTCCATGCGGCTCGGGAAAAGCCACGTGGCCCTATGCGGTTCAAAAATAGGCCTCTACAACTGGCCATAACTCTGTACATCTGGCTCATTAAATGCACTGACGCAATACGGCAGCTCTGACACAAGGATTGACAGATCTGACATAAAGGTAAAATGATGACTCTGACATAATGACGTGCTCCTAGAGAGACGAGAAAAATCTTTACAGTTGGCACGATCCACCAATTCCAAAGCTCTTTATGCGGATCATTTAAAGGAGCTCATGCGGCTCTGATTTGATGGAGCTTTATGCGGCTCAATTTTAACGGAGTTCATGCGGCTCTGTTCTGATGGGTCCTCATGCGGCTCTGTCACAATGGGACTTCATGCGGCCCAGTTTACAAGGGGCTTATGCGGTTCTGTTCAATGGGACTTCATGCGGCTTAGTTCATCAGGAGCTTATGCGGTTCTGTTCAATGGGACTTCATGCGACTCAGTTCATCAGGAGCTCATGCGGTTCTTTTCAGTGGGACTTCATGCGGTCCAGCTTACAAGAGGCTTATGTAGTTCTGTCCAATAGGACTTCATGCGGACCAGTTCACCAGGAGCTCATGCGGTTCAGTCATGGGGACCACCTTCACGCGGCTCGTCACAGAAATGGCAGTTGGGACACGTGGCAGAAGTTGATCAAATCTTAATAATTCAGATTTATTGCAATCAACGCAACAACCCAGGTTCATTGCAATCACGACAATCCAGATTTATTGCAACCAACACAACGGCCCAGATTGATTTACAACAAACAGATAAAGAGCAGCCTTAACCAATCCACAACTGCCCACTTTTCAAGGCGCCGTTACAAGAGTGTGGCTCAGAGTTTGCCACGTGGCTACACACCCCACTCATCATAACTTCCTATAAATAGCAAGGTGCCATTCCCTTGTAAACACACAGAAACATAGACCGACACACAGAGAGCATTCCACACAGAGATACACATCCGAGCAAGAGCATTTCTTCCCCGGAGCAGACGCTGCGTTTAATCGTCTAAGGAGTAAGGCAGAGTTGCTGTCACTCTCCCGAGCCTCTATCGTCACCCCCCAGAATCAAAAATAAACAATTATACTTTAGATTGCTTTTTCTAGGTTTTGTTCCTAGGCTCTCTTTTGTACAAGCGAGTTTGTATTGAAAATCAAAGTCCAGTCCTCCCATAAAACTGTTCTGTTCTTTAGATAATCAATGGCAAACAGCGGCCGCACGCTTCGAATCGCCAACGAACTCCGTGCCTCGACGCATCCAAGCGAGCTCCGCGCCACGAGCTTCTACCTGTGCCTGTACATGGAAACTATGTGGGTGTCAGTACTCAACTGTACTGGTGGAATGAGCTCCTCGCCCAACCATACAAAACCACCACGTTAATTTACTTTGTATATAACATAGTCCATTTTATGATTGTCTTTCCACTCTTTCCTTAGGATCGGTTTTAGCACAGACGCCTTGGCCTATTTTGTGTCGCAAGGCCATTCCGTGCTTGCAACGCAACATTAACTCAACAACGTTAACCTATCAAGTCGTGCTTGCCTTACGGCTTAAAATCAGAGACGCAACTACGCGATAAGACTCCATTCCCGTGTGACCATGCTATAAGTCCTTGTTGAGGTCGTGCCTCGCAACTCAATGAGACTCAATCATATCGCCGCCTCGCGGCCCTTTGCTACTAAATCATCAGCTGATCCATCAAGACATTGTGAACTAAATGTCACTCGACCAACTTTGCCTTGCGGCGTTTCCTGACTTAAACTCAAGACAACTCACATCCAAACTATGCAACTTATATGCCGACAACATAAGACTTGACGCCACATCTCATGCCGAAGCACGTCGCCTACGTTGCAACCAAATCTTAGGCCCAACATTTTGTGTTCCAACTATACTCACACATTCAACTCGACTTCCTTGATATACTACACTCAATACTCGACTCAATCCAAAGGCAGACACGCGGATCGCCGCCCATGCCGACTCATCTATATGAACTAGTCACTAGCGCCCAGCGCTATAATGGACTCCTTTTGTAGTTTTGATTAGACGGACGCCCCTTGCCAGCGCGAGTAGCTAGCTCCGCTGCAAGTCCCCGCCTAACCCGTGCGGTCATCCAACACACAGCTACGAAATGTCTACCATTGCAACGGTTCCCATGGGCCGCCTGGGTTGCCGTTCGAGAGACTGTTTATTTTATTTACCTTGTACAAGTTGTCCAATGACCATGCAAGACTCGACTCAAACTGACGTCTCACACAGTCAATCTACTTCTAGTGTTACCATCTCTTTCAGGGCTAAGTTCAATACTTCTAACATCTGAGACCTTGCCTCGACGACCCAGTCGCGAGCATTCTTCTTTCTTGCCTCAACGACCCAGTCGTGAGCATTCTTCTTTCTTGCTTCAACGACCCAGTCGTGAGCATTCTTCTTTTTTGCCCTATCATTTCACTCAACTCAAGAACAACTATTGAGACACTTTCCAAACTCAATGAATCAACCGTGGCCCGTGCCTTAAAACACTAAGTACGTGCCATCGTGTCTTAAACCAACTTGAAGCTCTATGTGACACCACCGCCCAAGTCATACTCTATATGACGGGCCTTACGATCGTGGGACTATGTGGTTATATCTAGCCGTAGAACTCATAGGACCGTGCCTGCTACTACTCCTGATAGCTTAACGTAACTTGCCTAACTTACTTTGCAACAACTTGACGAGCAAAGGCTGCGTCAAGCCTTCTCGTGGGAACGTGCCGTGCACACGTTCGACTTTGAACAACCAAGTTATTTGGGGTGCCTAGACTTATGCCACAAGCCGTGCAATACAACTTAACCCGTCGGCGAGCAGAGGCTATGCTACGCCTTGGGCGAAGAGACCGTGCATGCTTTATGAAGCATTTATGCGGGCGACGCCTAAGAATTTGGTTAACTCTTAGCTTGTGGCGAAGAACAACTTTTCCTTCTCCCAAGCAACGGGACGAAGGACCGGGTGTCATTTTCAAAGCACGCCGTGCACCAACTCTAAGCCGACCATTGGACCTTTCCATATTCTAACTCATTTTGACCTGTCGGGATTATTCCCTTAGCTATGTGGATTCGTCTCTTTTATTATCAAGCCTACTTGTGCAAGTCGAAAACATGCGATTTATTATGTGAAGGCTAAGATGAGGCAAGTTCACCGAAACTACCCCACTTGAGTGAGCGGTCTCCTCGACCGAGCGATGTCTCCGAGTAGCCGTTGCAAGGCAAAGTCCGAACGCCGTTGGCATTTCGATTCCTTCGATTGACTGAGCGGGACGGGGCACTACATTATACACCACTCAGAGAAAGTTTCGTCCTCGAAACTAACTGAGTATACTTATCGACTTATCACTCGAACGCTTAACGACTCTCGCACACATTTCTCCTATGCGTTCCCTCAAATCCGAGCCACGCTCGTGCTACTATCAATCTTTCCTTCAATACGATTTCAAAATCCTTGACACTTTTCCATTCCTCAAGTCACACTTGATTCAACGTATCACTTAGTTGGATCGTGCATATATTCCAGGCGTCCCCAAAATACATGCATTTCAGCCAAGCCGCATGATAGAGAATCCCCCATCACCACTCGAGTCGGATCGTGCACATATTTGGGCATCCCTGATATACGTGCATGTCAACCGAGACTCGCGAGTGGTGCCTCCACAAATTCTACCATTTCGCACTCGGACGTCTGCCTAACCGCTAGGCTATGTCTTTCCGTCAGTATTGGAATCATAGTTCCCAAACAACAATATCAACACTGACCCCATCCTAAGGTCAAACCAAATTGATAGTACAGGATTTTCTACCCAAGCTCGCATCACTCCGATTTCTAAACTTCGAGCATAGATTTCCTACACACATCCCAACATTCGTCGCACGGGGTCCGAGTCATTCAGCAAAGCCATCCTACGACAACTCACGTTCAACCAATTTCATGACGTATCAAAATCGCTCATTCAATAAGTCATCTTGTACAGTCTATCCTTTCAAACACGTTCGATATAGTTCACCTATCAATCCTTCTTAATTCAAGCACGCTATGACGCAATTCGTCGCTAACCAAAATTTCATATTCCATATTTCCTAAGTCATCTATTCCAATTCACGTAATCAATCATGAGGACGTCTAGCTTAACAATATGTTGTGCCCCGATCTCATGCGATTCTGATTATCCACGGTGGGCATGAATCACCATGCACGCTCCCGCGGGATAATCATCATCATCGGGACGTAACTCTTGTTCGAGTCTAGACTAATTCATTATCGATGCGCAGATTGGACCTACTCAATCCTCACGTTTATTTCATTCATCAATCGCAAGTCCTAACATCCTCAAATTTTCCTTCGCATCAAACCGACAAGTCGAGACAATCAAAGTTGCCGCGTCCTGATTTTCCGTGTTCGATCATTCCCGCGACATGAATCACCATGTCAGCCCTCACGCGAAATGATAGCCCCAAATCCGACGCAGCGCATGTGCGAGGCTAGAGTTGCACTCGCACACGACAAGATCTTCGACGTTGTGGCTATCAACGTAACCATCAAGACACGATCATTTTCATCCAACATTCATCTCAATCAAAATCCTAAGTATAGCATCCAACTGAACAATAACATTTGCACATCGTCATTCGTCGAGTCAGAGTACCCCCGAGTTATCGCATGTCGATCTTTGATACGCCTCAATACCATCGATGACATGCATAACCTGACGATCTTCTTTTGCAATAAATTTTGAGTCGCACGAATGATGCTATCGTCCGACTGGATAATTTCTTCGAATCATTCACAACAACAATTTTCTCAATTCGCATCGTCCCTATACTAATTAAAATCATCGAGCAACATCCAATCCAATCCTTAGAGTCATTCACGTAACTTCAAAATTTAACTTTTTCATGCATGCTATCTTCCCATCGTGCTAACTTTCTCTATACGATTTCACCTATCGATTCCCTTTATCAAATCATCCGTTCGCTACACCTTAACTTTTCCTCGATTTGATTTATCTACTCAATCATCTTCGCGATTCATACTTGCGCAATCCTCAATCCCGTGCACATCCCGTGCGCGTCAATTTCTAGGTTGTTCGAATCGACCCGTCAAAATCTTCAAGACTACATTTTGCTCAATCACGTTCAATCTAAGGCTTTGCATACATGCGATGCTTGCTGATAGACTTATCGACACCCCGAATCCTCAATCGATCGATCGACATCCCTGAGGCTATCGCATACACCACTCAGGGATGAAGTCATTTAACTAATCCTTAACTATCATTCGAATGAAAATCGGCTTCTTCAAATTTTCCGTTCGAACCCTTCTTCAATTTCTAAGCACGCTCATCTATATCGCATCGACGTTATCGTCGCTCGATAGCACCCCTATCGATAGTCATCTCACTTTTACTCAATCGAGTTCAACTCATTCTTGTCCGACACAATTCGAATCCCGCACTCGACTCTTCTAAGGTCGACGCAAATCCTTGGTGTATATGCCCAGCCCAACTTAGCCAACCGTGCTTATGCGAACCATATTTTTGTTTTGACAAAAACTATTCTCCTACGTTTTGCAAATTATTTAGACTTATTGTAAGGACATCCGTGGGACATTTGAGAGAGAGCGCACCAACGATATCAACTTTGCGGAAGCAACAATTCAGAGTTTGCGGAAACAACGGAGTTAAAGAATTCAATCGATAGTCCAAGGACGTAAAGTCGTACTCTGATACCATTCTGTCACGCTCCGCTCCCGTAGGAGCGATCGTCCTCGCTAAGGCATGATGCCGCACAAGCCTAGATTGTGCTCGTGCAAGACGGGTTCCATAACGGCCGATTTCAGCGGCTGCGACGGGGTCGTCGCACAGAAGTCCCAAGCAGAAACATTGAACATGCAGTGGAAATTTAGAATCAAAACACAAGTTATTCAAAAGAACTCTTTATTTATATTGAAACAAAGGTTACAATGGGACGCAAGGCCAAGATTACAAGTCTCTCAAGCTTACTCAAGCTCACATTACAAGTCACTCAGCTCTCTCTCATCTCTCAATACATGTCTTGAGCCAGCGGATGCTTTTGAAAGCGACGTCCATACATTATGTCCTGTATAAGTCTTGACTCCATGCGGCCGGACGTTTCGAATCGCCAAGGAACTCCGTGCCTCGACTCATCCAAGCGAGCTCCACGCCACGAGCTTCTACCTGTGCCTGCACATGGAAACTATGTGGGTGTCAGTACTCAACTGTACTGGTGGGATGAGTACCTCGCCCACCCATACAAAACCACCACGTTAATTTACTTTGTGTATAACATAGTCCCTTTTATGATTGTCATTCTACTCTTTCCTTAGGATCGGTTTTAGGACAGACGCATTGGCCTATTTTGTCTCAAGACCATTTCGTGCTTGCAACGCAACATTAACTCAACAACGTTAACCTATCAAGTCGTGCTTGCCTTACGGCTTAAAATCAGAGACGCAACTACGCGATAAGACTCCATTCCCGTGTGACCGTGCTATAAGTCCTTGTTGAGGCCGTGCCTCGCAACTCAATGAGACTCAATCATATCGCCGCCTCGCGGCCCTTCGCTACTAAATCATCAGCTGACCCATCAAGACATTTTGAACTAAGTGTCACTCGACCAACTTTGTCTTGCGGTGTTTCCTAACTTAAACTCAAGACAACTCACATCCAAACTATACAACTTATATGCTGACAACATAAGACTTGACGCCACATCTCGTGCCGAAGCACGTCGCCTACGTTGCAACCAAATCTTAGGCCCAATATTTTGTGTTCCAACTATACTCGCACATTCAACTCGACTTCCTTGATATACTACACTCAATACTCGACTCAATCCAAAGGCATACACGCGGATCGTCGCCCATGCCGACTCATCTGAACTAGTCACTATCGCCCAGCGCTATAATGGACTCCTTTTGTAGTTTTGATTAGACGGACGCCCCTTGCCAGCGCGAGTAGCTAGCTCTGCTGTAAGTCCCCGCCTAACCCATGCGGTCATCCAGCACACAGCTACGAAATGTCTACCATCGCAACGGTTCCCATGGGCCGTCTGGGTCGCCGTTCGAGAGACTGTTTATTTTATTTACCTTGTACAAGTTGTCCAATGACCATGCAAGACTTGACTCGAATTGACGTCTCACACAGTCAATCTACTTCTAGTGTTACCATCTCTTTCAGGGCTAAGTTCAATACTTCTCACATCTGAGACCTTGCCTCGACGACCCAGTCGCGAGCATTCTTCTTTCTTGCCTCAACGACCCAGTCGTGAGCATTCTTCTTTCTTGCCTCAACGACCAAGTCGTGAGCATTATTCTTTCTTGCCCTATCATTTCACTCAACTCAAGAACAACTATTGGGACACTTTCCAAACTCAATGAATCAACCGTGGCCCGTGCCTTAAAATACTAAGTCTGTGCCATCGTGTCTTAAACCAACTTGAAGCTCTATGTGACACCACCGCCCAAGTCATACTCTATATGACGGGCCTTACGATCGCGGGACTATGTGGTTATACCCAGCCGTAGAACTCATAGGACCGTGTCTGCTACTACTCCTGATAGCTTAACATAACTTGCCTAACTTACTTTGCAACAACTTGACGAGCAAAGGCTGCGTCAAGCCTTCTCGTGGGAACGCACCGTGCACGCATTCGACTTTGAACAACCAAGTTATTTGGGGTGCCTAGACTTATGCCACAAGCCGTGCCATACAACTTAACCTGTCGGCGAGCAGAGGCTGTGCTACGCCTTGGGCGAAGAAACCGTGCATGCTTTATGAAGCATTTATGCAGGCGACGCCTATGAATTTGGCTAACTCTTAGCTTGTGGCGAAGACCAACTTTTTTTCTCCCAAGCCACGGGACGAAGAACCGGGTGTCATTTTCAAAGCACGCCGCGCACCAACTCTAAGCCGACCATTGGACCTTTCCATAGTCTAACTCATTTCGACCTGTCGGGATTATTCTCTTAGCTATGTGAATTCGTCTCTTTTATTATCATGCCTACTTGTGCAAGTTGAAAACATACGATTTATTATGTGAAGGCCAAGGTGAGGCAAGTTCACCGAAACTACTCCACCTGAGGGAGCGGTCGCCTCGACCGAGCGATGTCTCCGAGTAGCCGTTGCAAGGCTAAGTCCGAACGTTGTTGGCGTTTCGATTTCTTCGATTGACTGAGCGGGACGGGGCACTACAAGAACTTCTGTCTTTGACAGAATTTCTTACCCATCGGGTAATGCTATGTTGGACTCTAACCATTACGCACTTTCTAGGGGTATCATGAAGAGGCCCATGGCAGCACGCGCCCTGTGCGAACAACTTGCTACGCCGATAATCATGTTTGATTCTGAATGCCATACACCTTCCAGGGATGGCACGAAGAAATCCAAGGCAGCACACGTCCTGCGTGACCAAAGTGCTATGCCGACCACTCAGTTGAACTCTGAATACTACGCACCTTTTAGGGGTAGTAGGAAGAGATCCAAGGCAGCACGCGTCCTGCGCGATCAACGTGATATGCCATCAGCTGACCAAAGGCCCGCGTTGACAGTTACGCGTGCAGCCGATGGAAAGCTATACAAAACTGGATCGAGTGCTTCGATGCCTCGACCCTTAAAACCCTGCTGTCACTTGAGCGCTTATGCGCATGATTCAAGTCAGGAGTACATACTGTGGCGTGCGAGCAGCGTTGCTGTAAGCATGGAGTGAGTCTGCCTCATCAGCAACTCTCTGATCAGGACCTAAGCGTATCTCACGTGCTGGAACTGAGAAGAGGGAAGCCACCTTCACGTCTACATTCATGCGCGCAGCTTCCCGGCACGTACGTAGAAGTGGAGGCCTATGATCTGCGCAAGGCGATCTCACACAAGCGCAAGACGAAGGAGGACTCCGTTGCACGCAACATGTCTGACCCAAGGCACACCTGCCCCAAGATCACCATCAACTGTTGCTGTTGCCAAATAGCAGCATCACCACCGAAGAGGCGGTCCATCTTCCAAAGGCTGAGACCGATGGCATCTGTACATCACAGACTCGACAAAGGATCGTCAAGTGAAGAAG
This sequence comes from Iris pallida, assembly GCA_029216955.1. Taxonomy (NCBI): domain Eukaryota; kingdom Viridiplantae; phylum Streptophyta; class Magnoliopsida; order Asparagales; family Iridaceae; genus Iris; species Iris pallida. The sequence goes on from JANAVB010015400.1 coordinate 18,702,532, forward strand.
AAGATGAACCCCGCGTTGCTTCATGCAACGCGGTGCGGGGTTCTTCCTCTCTCAAGAAGCTTTCCAAGAATCCTCCCGCTTTGGCCAACAAATCTAAGGGCCAACTTGGGAGTAGCAAGATGACAGTGCCCAGTACGGGTGTGTTCCAACACACTCGTACGAAATCTAGATCCCTGCCGCCAGGGGATGTTGCTTCAGCTGCAACACTAGCTGGGGGCAACCAACCCTCTACCATTCATGACAATCCTCGTTCCAATCCAATGAAGGACTGTATGACACAGATGCCTCTATGGGTGCAAGCAGCCAACAAGCTAGGGGTAGAAATTATAACGAGTCCGAGGAAGATTGCAATCTACCTGTTTACCCTCGAGACGATGAGACTCAGGCGTCTGAACCCGAGAGCGAAAGATCCACTGTCCCTTCTATCTATCCACACATGATGTCCGTTTTCATGGCCGAAGGTGACAACACGGAAGGCAGCGAAGGATCCAGTCATCAGAAATGTATAGAGGCCCTGGAAACAGGCCTGAATACGTTGAACGAAACTATGCAGGCCTTGACTTAAGTGGTCCTGGAGATCAAGGAGAAATTTACATCCAATGTCCTTGCTCCTGTAAACCAAGATCCAGGGACGAACGACGGGTCTAATGTGCCTCCCATCTTGAGTCAAGCGGTGTCGCTGTCATCTACTTCATCAACAATAGGACCTGCTGTCACGACCCGCACCCAGTGTAAGGGCACGAGAAGTGGGTACGTCCAGCCTACGCCGCAGTGTCGGTGGTAGATCACTGTCCTAGGTCACAATATCTAACACAATAACCATACCTGTACAATGATATACACTCCAAAAGGAGGACAATATAAAGGTACAACTCAATCACAGCATCTAAGGTGGAATAAAGAGAATAGATGTAAAGATAAGATAGTATCACAAGGCCAAAAATCACTACACCAATAATATAATATATTAAAGTAATCAAAAGAATTTCACAATTACTAAAATACCCTTAAATAGAAAAATGGATGTGACAACTGGACAAGTAAGTTGTGAAGAATTAACTAGCAATATTATTATTGATATTCTAATTTTCTAATAAAGTATCATTATTATTTCTAATAATGTTAGTAGAAATTCTAAATGTTTATATGATTGTTATTAAATTGTTAGTGTCTATTTTAGAATAATATTTTCTAGTCGTTACATTTTAGCTATTAGTACTTTACGAAATTAATCCTTTGCTATTTAGTATATAAGTATAAAAAATTAGTGCTATTAGCTAGCAAGTTTATAGGATAGAAATAAATAGTAGACTAGTTAGTAATATAGTAATATTAGTTAATTGTCATTTTCAGAACCTAACTAACTTATACCTAATTTAGGTCGACATAGAGATTACTATCTCCCTATTATCGATCTTCCAGAGCAAGACAAGTACTTATATGATTTTCATTCATTTACTTTATGCCATGATCTTTTCATATTGGACACATGTAGAAGCATGAAAAAATATAAATAAATTCTTATGCAGCCCGGAAATCAGCCCCATACGGCTCATAGCTGAAGGAGCCTTCATGTGGCTCAAAAGACCCGAGAGCTTCATGCGGCTCAGAAAGATGAAGGGAAAGCCACGTGGCCTCATGCGGCTCAAAACAGGCCTTTACAGCTGGCCATAAATACTCTGAGCAGCTGGCTCATTAATTACCCTGACACAGGAAAGCGGCAGCTCTGACAACGAAGGATTGACAACTCTGACATAAAGGTAAAATGATGGCTCCGTCATAATGGCGTGCTTCTAGAGAGACAAGATAAAATCTTTATAGCTGGCACAATCCACCAATTCCAAAGCACCTTATGCGGATCGCTTCAAAGACTTCCATGCGGCTCGGTCGTGGGGTCCACTTTATGCAGTTCAGTTGGAGGCCACCCCTCATGCGGCTGCCATCCCCATGCGGCTCGGTTGTGGGGCCATTCTTATGCGGCTCAGTTGTGAAGGCACCCTCATGCAGCTCGGTTGTGAGGACATCCTCATGCGGCTCGGTCGTGAGGACATCCTCATGTGGCTCGGTTGTGAGGCCATCCCCATGCTGCTCAGTTGGAGGCCATCCTCATGCGGCTCTGCCAGGATGCCCCATTCAGGCGGCTCGCAGTATAAATGGCAGTTGGGACACGTGGCAGACGATTGACCGAGACTTATCCACTCGGATTTGTTGCCGCCAGCAAATCATAACAATGCAGATTTATTGCAATCATCATAACTGCCCAATACAGATTTATTGCAATCATCATAACTGTCCAGATCAACTTCCAATATAAGATGCAGATTTGTTGCAATCAACATAAATATCCCGGATTGATTTTCAACAAACAGGATCAAGACAAATCTTAACGAATCCCTAACCACCCACTTTTTAAGGGGCAATTACTGTACACCCCACTCCTATAAATAGCAAGGGGTTATTTCCTTGCAAAGAGAGGCAGGGATGAGCACAGGCACAGAGTTATACGCACAGAGCCCGAGCAGAGAGACCAGCTGTGTTCGATCGTTCGATCGTCCAAGGAGTAAGGCAGAGTTGCCGTCACTCTCCCGAGCCTCTACCGTCACCCCCCAGAAAAACTAAACAATTGTACTTAGATTGCTTTTCCTAGGTTTTGTTCCTAGGCTCTCTTTGTACGAGCGAGTTTGTATTGTGAAGTAAAAGTCCAGTCCTTCCATAAAACTGTTCTGATCTTTTATAATCAATGGTAAACACGATGGCGACTCTGCTAGGGACTAACTTCTCCACGGCTAAGAAGTTGGTGATGCAATCGGACGCAGCCAAACTTGGCTCCCCACAACAGATGCTGGTCGTCCGCTTCGACCAACAGGCGTTTGAAGAAATGCTCTCTGACGGGAGCGCTGGCCCGGTCCAGAAGCGAGCCCGCACGAAGAAGGCCCGCAGGGTGTGGAGGCCCAAATCATTTGCCCCTCCCCAAGCTCTGGACGAAGTGTTCTTTGCTGCCCAGGACGGCGGAGATTTGCATGCGGCCCCACTTCAGGCTATAGAGAACCCTGCTGTCCCCAAGTCTGGCAGAGGAAAGCACTACGATGCTGGACTTGCGGGAACAAGGGGGAACTCTGTGCGGAAGCCGCATAAGGGCGCCAGCCTCATGAAGACTCATGCGGCCACAAAGGCCAGCCGCATGGAGAAGGCTCATGCGGCTACAACTGCCAGCCGCATGGAGAAGGCTCATGCGGCTACAACTACCAGCCGCATGAAGGAGGCTCATGCGACCACAACTCCCAGCCGCATGCGAACTGCTCAAGCGGCCACAAATGCCAGCTGCATGAAGACAGCCTATACGGCCACCAATCCCAGCCGCAGATCATCTGTTCCATGCGGCTCGGGTTCAACCTTTGACCGCCTCTCATGCGGTCCTGATTCCAGATGCTCCCAAGAAAATGTGCCAGACTCTGTGCGGCACCATTTGGACTCTTCCTACTATGCACCCTCAGGTACTAGAGCGAAGAAGTCTAGGACAGCACGGGCTCGGCGAGCTCAGTCAGCTGTCCCAACCTCTGACCAACCTCTGACTCCAGATGCTCCGATAGAAAGTTGTATAGAACCACTCGAGTCTAGCCCCCGGCGGCAAACGGACAGAGTGGTTCCCAAGTCTCCCAACAATCAGGGAGCAAACATGGTGCCAACACACTCGGATGCTCGGGATTTCGGGCCCACAAAACGGGTGTAAAGGTTGCTCGAGACGCACCTGACTTGCGTGACGTGATCCTTCACAAGCGCAAGGAAAGAGAAGAAGCCTCGGTATGCAAAGAGTCCTTCCATGGACATCACTACACCCAAGTCATTGTCAACTGCTGCTGCAACAACGCGGCAGTACAAGAAGAGCGGCGGTCCGTCTTCCAACGACTGCAACAACCAAGCTCAGAGGACAAGGCGCTTCTCATCACCTCCTGCAATTCTGCTCAGAAGATCCCTGGCGGCGGGAGAGGGAAGAAAACAAATGTCTCTAGCCCGAAAATCTCAACCAGCGTAACCAACAAGCTTGCTTCTAAGCGGTTGTCCACGACCGTTACAGGAGGAGTTTACCAAGGTACCCGTTCAAAGACGAAATCTACCACACTTGGAGATTCGTCGTCCACATCTCTGGGAGGCGCTGCAGCCGGGGGTAGCACTCCTCCGAACATCCACGACAATTCGGTGTTCCAAGAAGATAATCCAGGGAAAACAGTTCCCCCAACAGATGCAGTAGGTTTCGACGTCCCCGAGGACGTCCACAACTCTCAAGACGAGGCAAGCTCTGAAGCGGGGGGTATCACTCATTTTGAGTCCGAACCAGAGGAGAACATTCCCACATACCCTGACGACTTCTCTGTACAAGGGTATGATTCGGAGGGCACGTCGTCCACCGTTCCTTCCATTTTTCCTCATGTGAGGACGACGTTCATGACGAACAACGACCAAGACGGACCCGGTGATCGCCAACGCATCGACACTCTGGAGGCCATACTGTATACCTTGGTCAAGTTCGTGGACGAGATCAAAGCGGCCCTTCCAACTCTGCAAGGAAGGACGCCTGGCCAAACAAGCTTGGGTCCCGCGGTCAATGCGGACTCAAACTCAGCTGCACCAAACCTGGGTGATAATCCTCCTGAAATATCGGCTCCCACCGCTGCAGACGCCAGGGAGGCAAGAAGAGAGGTCCACGAGCTCCGGGCCATGGATGGGCGAAAGTCTGTTTAAGGACTGGAAGACGTTCATCATCAGTGCCACTAGCGCAGAAGACAAGTTGAAGAAAGCTCGCCAACTGGGACTGCACATCTCGGAGGGAGGGGACAAGGGTAAACGCCCTAATGCCAACAACAACAACGGCGGTAATTCCTCCAACAACCGAGACAACAAGGGCAAGCAGGCTATGGTGGCCGACACAGCCCAGAAGCCTGAACCAAAGTCGGCAAAAAAGCAGTGGTCTCAGATGCCCTACTCCTTCGAGGACAGCCATGTCAAGCCCATCTTGGACATGCTCATACAAGGGGGTAGAGTTCAGCTCCCCCCACCAAGACGGGAACCTCGGTCGGCAGAAACGGAGAGCCCTAAGTACTGTCACTACCATCGCTACGTCCACCATGCTACGCAAGACTGCTTCCAACTGAAGCGATACATCCAGCATCTCATCGATTCTAAGGCCCTGGCCATTGATTTCGAAGAGGTGACCATGGCAGCCAACATGGTGTCAGTACAGTTCGGCAGCTTCCCTCCGACAAAGACTCAAGACGGCGTAGTGCTCATCCCTCGGGCAACAATAGAGGTTGCTAATCTTCCACCTCCCCGAGACCATGCTGCTGGTCTAGTGCCCCTTACCATATCACGAGGGGAGGTCATGTGGGTCCATCCGGACCTGGTACCTGAAGTGACTCAGTCCGCACCACCCTCCACCAGCAAGAAGAAGAGTGGAAAAGTCAAATCCTGCCGCACAATCTCGGCAGAGGTCGAAGAAGCTACAACTGTCGTCACCTGGTCGGGTGCACAATCCCAACCTACACTGGATAACTCGGCTGAAGATCATCAACCGGCTACTGTTGATGCTCCAGGACCATCTCAGCCTCCGACGACCGACAAGCCTAGGCCGAAGGAGACTCGCTTTGACAAACCACTCCGAAAAGAGGCGCCTCATGGGCTGGAGAGGCCCTACAACTTTGACATCTTGGCACAATTGGCCAACATACCAGCCAAATTGTCGCTATACGAGCTCCTGAGACTCTCCAAAGATGTTCGCGTTGCACTGAGCAAGGCACTCCAAAATGCGGACGAATATTTGGCTCAGTCCAATCTCACTGGAGAGAGCTCGCCTGCAGATATCCAGGACAGTGCTTGTACCGGCGCAATGCCCAATATCGTATTCACTCCGCAGGACATGCTTATCAAGACCAACTTGCACGATCGCCCTCTGTATTACACTGGATACGTCGGTGACATCAAGGTGGAGCGGATGCATATTGATCCCGGTTCTTCCATAAGCATCATCCCGAAGAGCCTGCTGTACCATCTGTGCATCCCAATGCATCGCCTGACACCAACAAGCACTGCCATCAGCGATTTCAATTCAGGCAGAAGCTATCAAATCGGGAAGATTCGCCTGAAGTGCCAAATCGGCGACCTTCAGTCAGAAGTGACCTGTTATGTCATAGATACGGACACTTCCTACAATATTCTCCTGGGGCATCCTTGGATACACGATTACATGATCGTGCCTTCCACACTACACCAGTGCTTCAAGTACGTCGACAAGCACGGCTTCGTGAGGACAGAATTTGCCGACATCGATCCCTTTAAAGGGGTCGAATCCTACTACTCAGACTCATGCTTGTACGAGAAGTCGAAAAGGCACCTTGTCGAAGGAGATACTCAAGCTCAATCTGAGGCGGCAACTAGATCGGAAGAACCTCTGACGATCCACCTCCAAGCCCGCAAACCTGGCAGAACTGCACCCCTTACAGCCTCTTTGCGTAAGGATGCAATCAGCCTCTCTGCACAGGAGGGGCATATGATAATCCGACTTCCAAGGCCTGACCAAGCGCCAAGATCCACGACAGAGCCACTGACAATCAGGCTACCTAGAGCTAGCCAGCAACAAACAGAGGAGCTCAATCCCTCTGTCAAGCCGATGACAATTCGTCTTCCCAGAATGAATCGGCAGCCGAGCGCTAAGCCGGGGACTGCTGGCCAGCTAACAACTCCCCGCCCAGCACCGAGCACCAAACTGGGGGTCGCTAGTACGCCAACGACTCCACGCTCTGCTCCACCAGTGGAGCCCCTGATGATTAAGCTGCCCAAGTCATCCTCCCAGTCTTCATTGACACAGGAGGTGGCCGAAGAAGAGTCAGAGCTGGCCAAGTATGTGGCTGCTCACACTGATGTTCCATCCGCAGATGATGTAATTCCACTGGAAAAGATTCCTTACTTCATCAATAAAGGGCTATCTTTGAATTACCTCGAGCTTAATAAGCTTTGTACAACCATGGAACACGGTATAGGCACCCACCTACACACACAGGTGACAAATGTCTACACCGCAAACCAAATTACTCCAGTGGAAGACGCTTACCGCATAGTCGAGGGAGAGGACCATCCAATCATCTTCGGCCGGAAGAATGATCCACAGCCCTTCAGGATAGAAGAAGTTGAGCTCGAACCCGACACCGGGAGACTGCCCCTTTATCTGTATAGTTCCCGATCCAAGTATCTCATGCAAAAACAGGGGTATGATCTGGAAACTACGCCAGGCTTGAACTACGGCACTGGACGGCGGCTACCCTTACAGTTGCCGGTCCCGGCTGGGAAACCACGAGATTACTACAACAAGACCAGATGTGGGCTAGGTTATGTTACACCTACAACGACCCCTGAAAGCTCAGATGAGGAATGCGACTGGCGTTCACACTCAACCGGATCACCAACTTCTGACTCGGATGTCAGCATCGGAGACGTATTCAGGCAAGTCTTTTCTGTCAATATGGCATTCGCCGACGCCTATGAAGAAGATGAAGACATTCCTGAACTTTTTGAGTTAGAGCCGTGGGCCCAACAGCTAGATGCGCAATGGAAAAAACGGTTCGAACAAAGAGAGCCCCCTACTGAAGATGAGGTCATGCAAGTTGACCTCGGCAATGAGTCTTCCCCAAAACCAATCTTCGTTAGCAAAAGTCTGACAGACGAAGAGCGGGAATCGCTACTACAACTCGTCAAAGAATATATTGACGTGTTCGCCTGGAGTTATGAAGACATGCCAGGGCTAAACCCCGAGTTTGCACTCCACAAGCTCAACATTCGTCCGGACGCAAAGCCGGTCAAACAACAAAAACGACGATTCCGCCCGGACATCATGAACTCCATCGAAGCTGAGGTCAACAAACTGATAGCCAGCAGCTTCATGCACGAGGAACAACATCCAGACTGGGTAGCCAACATAGTACCAGTCCTCAAGAAGAATGAGAAGATCCGAATCTGCATCGACTTTCGCAATCTGAACGAGGCATGTCCCAAAGATGAGTTCCCTCTTCCCATCACGGATATCATGATTGACAACACAAGTGGCTTTGAGCGCATGTCATTCATGGATGGCTTCTCAGGATACAACCAAATCAAGATGTTTTCTAACGACGAAAAGCATACATCATTCTGAACACCGATTGGCGTGTACTGTTACACAGTCATGCCCTTCGGTTTAAAGAATGCTGGTGCCACCTATCAAAGAGCTATGAGTGTCATCTTCAGAGATTACCTGCGTAAGACCATGGAGTGTTATGTTGATAACATCACCATCAAAAGCTGCTCTAAGGGAGACCATCTGCAGGACCTGAGAACGGTATTCGACCTGATGCGAGCGCACAACTTGAAGATGAATCCTACCAAATCCTTCTTGGGTGTATCTAGTGGAACATTCATGGGTTTTATCATTACTGCCCAAGGAATCCACATAGACCCTGAGAAAATGAAGGCAATCATGGAGATAGGTCCCCCGAGAAATCTCCGTGAACTCCGAGGCCTTCAAGGGAGGCTAGCTTACATCAGGAGATTTATCTCTAACCTCTTCGGAAGATGTCAGCCATTCACCCACCTCATGAAGAAGGGCGTTTCATTCATATGGGATGAGGAATGCCACCGCGCCTTCGACAGCATCAAAGAATATCTGTTGAACCCTCCAGTCCTGGTGGCCCCGGTTGTTGGAAAACCATTCCTGCTCTATGTGCGAGCAATGGAGCATTCTCTCGATGCTTTACTAGCACAAAACAATGATTCAGGCCATGAGCAATCTATATATTACCTCAGCCGAATGATGACGGGGCCTGAGCATCGATACACTGCCGTGGAGAAGGAGTGCCTTGCTCTGGTGTTCGCCATTCAGAAGATGCGACACTACGTCACGGGACAAACCATCCATGTCGTATAGAGAGTTAACCCCCTCAGGGTCCTCATGACCAAGCCAGGTGCACTCAGCTCTCGCCTCGCTACCTGGGCGATATTATTGTCTCCCTACCACATGATCTTCGTCCCGCAGAAGGCTGTTAAAGGTCAAGCTCTGGCAGACTTTTTAGCAGCTCATCCAGGTTCGGAGTCAACCAGAATAGACGAAGAGATTCCAAATGAGGTCGCCAATTCAAATGTGGCCTCTCATGATGCGGTATGGCGAATGTTCTTCGACGGCGCTTCCAGAACTGGGCCCAAGGGCAACATCGTCGCTGGAGTCGGAGTGGTGCTGATTTCTCCCTCCGGGCTGGTGATCAATCGGGCTTCCTCCCTCACGGAGCCCTGTTCAAACAACGTGGCCGAGTACAACGCTTTGGTCATTGGCCTTCGACTTGCAAAGGAGCTGGGGGTAGAGTATCTTGAAGCATACGGCGATTCGCAGTTAATCGTCAATCAGATCCGGGGTTCATACGAAGTTCGCCATGAAGATATGATCCCCTATCACCAAATAGCGATCAACATCATTTCGTCATTTGAAGGTTTCTTCATAGAACATGTTCCCAGACTCCAAAATATCGAAGCCGATGCCTTAGCAGGTCTTGCTGCTTCCTTAGCAGTTCCGAATCATGCTCATCACTTGGTGGACGCGATAGGCCATGAATTGGTCTGTCACAAGAATAACGTTCAATTTGTAGCGAGTTATTCCGCTCAGACGGTCGACGAAGCACCAGACTGGAGACAGCCATTCGTAGACTTCGTAGTCTATGGCATCTTGCTCGAGAATCCAAAGGAAGCCACTTCTATCAGAAGACGTTCCCTCAGATTTTTCTACGATACAGAGACGAAAATGCTGTATCGACGATCATACGATGGATTACTGCTTCGGTGTCTGTCAAATACAGAAGCCAAAGAAGCTGTACGCGAAGCTCACGACGGCGTCTGCGGGGCCCATCAGCCTGGCCCAAAATTGCAAGACCGCCTTCGCCGAATGGGCTATTACTGGCCCACGATGGTTACAGATGCGATAGACTATGCAAGAAAGTACAAAGCCTGTCAAGTCCACGCAGATTTCATCCACCAGCCATCCGAGTTTCTACATCCGACGGTGGCATCCTGGCGATTCGAAGCATGGGGAATGGACATCATTGGTCCGATCACTCCGCCTTCGTCCCGAGGACATCGCTTCATACTCGTAATCACAGATTACTTCTCCAAATGGGCGGAGGCTATTCCGCTAGCAGAAGTGAAGACTTCAAACGTGATCAGCTTCCTCAAGCATCACGTCATCTATCGCTTTGGACTGCCCCGAAGGATCATCCACGACAACGGTCCGCAGTTCTCAAGCCACGCCTTCTATCGGTTCTGCGACAAACACCGAATCCAGAATGTTGCTTCAACGCCATACAATCCGGCAGCGAATGGGTTGGCAGAAGCATTCAATAAAACTATAATCAAGCTGCTCAAGAAGTTCGTGTCTTCCAACAAACGCGACTGGAATGAGAAGCTTGGCGAATGCTTATGAGCATACCGTACTATGGTCCGGACGGCCACTGGGAACACATCATTCTCCTTGGTATACGGGAGTGAGGCAGTTTTCCCATTGGAGACTCAAATCCCCTCACTCCGCGTTGTCCTTACCTATCGATTGACAACGGATGATAATCACCATCGCCGGTTACAAGAGTTGGAGGCTCTAGATGAGAAGCGCCTGTTAGCTCAACAATGAATCGAGCTGTACCAAGCACGTATCTCGGGAGCTTTTAACAAGAAGGTTAAAATCAGAACATTCCAAGGGGGCGATCTTGTTCTGGCAGTTCGGAGGCCGATGGTTATGACTCACAAAACCGCCGGCAAATTCCAGCCAAAGTGGGAAGGCCCATTTGTCATCGAGGCTGTATTCTCCAATGGTGCTTACCGCCTCGCAAAACAAAACGGAGACTTGCTCATGTTGTCCATCAACGACAAGTTCCTGAAGAAGTATTATGTCTAAAATAACATCCTCCAAATCTCCCAGATTGTTGAGTTATGTACCCTCTGGTACCGCTGAACTTACACTCTGACTCCAAATCTCCCAGATTGTTGAGTTATGTACCCTCTGTTACCGCTGAACTTACACTCTGACTCCGAATCTTCCAGATTGTTGAGTTATGTACCCGCAGGTACCGCTGAACTTACACTCTGGTCACTCTAGATGAATCTATATCGCATCTTTTGGGTAGTAAGTCACGTGTGATCATACCTCTGAACTTCCTCCCAAAAAGAGCATTTCTTTTATGATCTGCTACCCGCACTTTCCATGCATAAAAAAGGGGTAACATGTCCACAAATTTTCCGAAACAACCACGTCGATGTCACCTGTGAGTTGTTTCTTTTCCGCCAAAAAAATAAATCACCCCCTGCATAGAACTTCCACGTCCACATTACCTCTGAGTTGTTCTATGTATCCTCCGCTAAGTCCACTCCTGCCACGTCCTCATTACCTCTGAACAGGAAGACCCCGCGGTAAAACTCCCATACTTTCCACGTCCTCATTACCTCTGAGTAAGTATGTCGGTTTTCCTTTGACTTATTATCCGTATCCGAAAAAGAAAAAAAAAACCCAGGGTATGCCAAGGATAATTGGCCCACAAATGTCCTCTGTTGACCACAAATCTTGTACTAAGTTCTCTAGTACATGCATCTTCTTTCTCATCATGCCTCTTGGGCCCAGCTGTCCCATGGCATTCTTTCGGCCGATACCAAGAACTTCCATGGCCACCTTTCCGTGGAATCGTTCTAGGTATCCCTAATCAAACTTATTATCCGTACCTAAAACCAAGGTATGCCAAGGGTAGTAGGTCCACAAATAGTCCCCCAGTGGGGCAAACACATAATACCAAAGATGCAGTACAAGCACGACAGATAAAAGATGAAGCAAACAAAGTCGTTTATTTAAGTCAAAAAAGTACTACATTTTTGGGACCACGTCCCTGCCAAAAAGAAAGGTCGACTATGGTTCGGCAATACATAATTCTCTGAGACGGTCCCTCAGTAGGGCCGTTGACCACTCAAATCGCTGCTTGGCCCGGCGCTCGGCCTCCTGAGTCAACCGCTCCGCGTCATCCAGGTGTGCGTGAGCCTGCCAAGAAAGCCAATTTTCTCTGGAGCTCAGGGGATCTGCTCCTTTGTGTCGATTATCCCGCGGGAGGCGGCCGCTTCCCGAGCCATACAATCCTCTCCCCTGCGGCTCAGCTGATCATACTACAGAGATAGAGTGCGGAGGTCCTTCATTATAGTCGGTTTGGCCGTATCCCGAGCAACCCTTACCTTCTCCATGGCAGTTATGAGGAAGGCACGCTCCTGATCTATCGCCGAAGGCAGATCAACTTGCCGCAGTATTTGAAACTGGGCCACAAGCTGATCAGCCTCTAGCAATTTGGGCTCCAGGAGCTCAACTATCCCTGTCCCACCAGGGAGGATTCTAAGGATTTCAATTTGGCCACGGGCGCACTGACGGGCCAAGGCAAATGATATCCCTCTCTCCAAGGCGGCCTCAACTCCTCGCCTCAGGTGGCGATAGAAACTGTCGACCACATCCCTTGATGATTCATCCAGGACTTCTAAAGAAGACGGCGTCAAAGGAAGAGTGGCCGACAGTATCGAAGGGGATGCACCGGAACTTGATGCCCCTGCCACAAGGGAAGCAAGTTCCGAGCAAAAAGACGCTTGAATAGCGGTTAATTCCTCCTCCGCAGCCCGAAAGACTTGGAGACTCGACAGGGCGGAAAGGTCGACCCCTGGAGCCACATGAACAGAGGAAGGTGCGGGGACCATTTTCCCCCGCCCCGCCCGTTCCGCCGTCTGCTATCCCGAAATTGATTCAGCGGGAGGTCCCTCAATAAAAGATGGAGGGGGAGGAGGCACACTCTCTCTGACGAACTCTACCCTGACAATGTCCGTCATTGGCAGTGAAGGAGCAGGACGTGTATGTCCAGAGCAACCATCAATCAGTTTAATCCAAAGGATGTGATGATAGAGCGAATGAGCCTCCTCACTAGTCAAGACTTGGCTTATCTTACCAGGGGAGAGTTGCGGAGGCTGAGGTTCGCTCACAGCCGCCGTAATCTCTTCGCCAACGACACCCGAGCCGAATTCAGCTGATTTCGCTGCCCCAGCCGCCCCGGAAGGAGATACAACTGGATCAGCGTCACCCTGCTGAAGTTCAGCAGTCTCGGGGACGGGTTCAGCAGAGCCCACGTCGCCCTGGGTCGAGACCTCAGCAATGTGAGACCCCTCAGCCGCCGCCGAGAGAACCCCGGCAGAAATAATCTTGGCATACATGTCACTAATCAAAGTGGTCAGGGCCGGGTTGACTTCAGAAACAGTGGCCGGCTCTCGAAAGTCCGACTCTTCTGACGCCTACAGAGAAAAGAAAAATGATTAGATCATAGTTCAGGAAAAGGAAGAGCTAAAGAAGGAGATGGTTGTAATTCAATTCACCTCCGAAATGGCGCCCATATCCTCGCCTCTCCTTAATGAGCAGCCGGCGAGGCTTAACCGCAGCCCGTTTCACGGAGTAGGTTCTGCCGCTACCAGCAGACTCAGGCCTACTTCACTTTCGGGAAGAGCTCGGCACAACGGGCGGCTGATCCGCCACCACCTCATCTGTAGGAGGGAGAGAGTTGTCGAGATCATGCTCATGTTCGTCATCCTCTCCATCCGTGTTGGCAGACTCCGAGTCCGACATAGCGACCGTGTTCTTCTTCTTCTTCCTTGCCTTGGACCCCTGGGGCTTCTCCGCCAAGCCAGTACAGACGATAAAGTTGGTACCCGGGTCGTAATCAACAGGAGGCTTGTTCGCCATGACATGGTATAGAGCTGCCAGATACAAGATCTCCCCTGACACCCCAGCATCAGGAACTGAGAAGCTGGTACGGGTGTGAACTGTGTTGTAATAGTGCCAGGCTATGATACCGTCAAGGACGCTGCCTTCGAAACCCAGGCAAGAGCTGGGACTGTCCAAGAATAGCTGGCTATACCCAAACTGTCGGAAGAACCTACTGGGAAAGTAAGGCTCCAAATAGACAGTGTTGCGGTTGCGGTATACCAAGTGGGAAGGACGAATATTGTGCAACCAAAGGAGCATCTTGCCGGACAAGAAGTAGGGAGGCCCAATACAATCAAGATGCACGTCGTTGACTTCTGCAGCAGTAAACCGAGGAACTGATACGAAAAAGACGTAGCTGTCCACTCTCGCCAGTACCGTCCGACAGGCGCGCATGGTATCGCACTCCTAAGACATGCGGCGATTCTGGAAGACGAAGGCATCGTCAGCAGTTTTGCCATCTTTAGGGCCAGGCCTCATCAAAGACCGGCAATGCATCAACAGCCACCCCATCAGATAATGATAGGGCAGCTCAATGCGTTCAAAGTCCTTCGTCGTATCACGGGCGATGACCTTGGACGAGAAAGCGCGAAGGCCACGGTGTATGCTGCACACCATGGCCGAAAGAAGAGCCAGTCTGACCCCGAAGAACAGCTTCACAGCAGGCAAGATAAAATTGTGGCTGATCCTCTCGATAGGACCAGCCCCTCCTGAGACCACGCAATTTCGCAGCCATACCATCAGGAATCCCGCCAGGAGAGCCTTCTCAGACATCGGCTGGGTATCCTGGTAAAAGTAGCTAAAGGAGTCGGTTTGACTCCCAAATCTGTCGCCTGTGGTCCTCGATCTCTTGGCCGTCGACACTTGGCTCTGTATTTCCTCGTGGGTTTGAGGACTGCGGGAAGAAACCCGGCCTGAGGCACCTAGCGTAAAAAAGTAGGTGAGCCAGGACGTAGTATGGGGAAGGTTCCCTTCCGAACTGTCGTCCTTCTTGATGGATATCTGGTGGCATGTACCGTGATAACACAGTAGTTCCTGGTAGACAGCTATGAAGCCCGGGAACCGTTGCTCCAGATCCTCGAACTCTTCGTTCGTTGGAGTATACACTTCAAAAACTTCGTCTCCCCAAGGCAGATTGGAGACTGCATGCATCTCGTGGAGAGCAAGCCCCATCTGCCCTACGGGTGTGAAGAAGGTCCCCGTGCGGCAATTGTACATCTCCAATAGAGCCATGAACAATTTCTTGTTTATGGGCAAGCCATAACAAGTGCCCCGAATAGCATAGTAGAGTCCAATCTCGCGCAGGGGGGTCTCGTACTTTCGCGCAATCCACGTAGACAGGTTGGTCCACGAAGGGATAAGGTGTATCCAATTCGGCAGCGACAACCAGCCAACGGGATAGGACCCCTTCCGAGTAAGTTGGTTTAGGAAAGTGTCAGCTTGAGAGAACGTGAAATTGGGACCCTGTAAATTCATGAAATTGCCCGGGGCCAACCCCATGACATAACAGATGACCAGTACCCTGCCCGCGTGTACTGACCTTAAGTTGTTGTAATAATGAATGTTGCCCACAATCATCCCAGACCGACTCGGAGTCAAGGAATCCTCCATCTGTCTACTCGTTGGCAACATGTTGAACCATGACAATGGGAAGTGACGCTCCATCTGCAGAATATGGATCGCCATCCCGACCGAGGTAAAACTCCAGCTCTCGGATATATCCAGAACTTGGGAGTTCTTCACCGTCAGGGCATCCCCGACGAGAAACGCAGGCTTCAGATATTCTCCCCCCAGTTTCCCCGAGTTCATCATGGCACAGAGAAAGTGGAAGGACTGGTTCTTGATAGCACTCAGCCTCTCCGCAGGCTCGTTTTTGGGAAGCTGGTTCACCACATACTCGACTATGTGGTCGAACCGCACACCCACAGCAAATTGGACTGAATCCACCAAGGGTTCTCCCGCCGGATTGACTGGCAGATTCACTAGAAAAAGGACAAAAGAAACAAGTTAGAAGATGGCCAGGGAAAACTGCTTAGTGATTCCGAGCTTATACGGCCCAGTTCAAGTGAGCTCATACGGCTCTGTCTAGCGGGTGCTTATGCGGTCCAGTTTAACAGGGCTTATGCAACTCTGATTCAGCGGGTGCTTATGCGGCCCAGTTCAAGTGAGCTCATGCGGCTCCGTCTAGCGGGTGCTTATGCGGTCCAGTTTAACAGGGCTTATGCGGTTCTGATTTGGTGGGGTCTTATGCGGCTCTGATTCAGCGGGTCTTATGTGGCCCAGTTCAAGTGAGCTCATGCGGCTCTGTTTAGCGAGTGCTTATGCGACCCAGTTTAACAGAGCTTATGCGGCTCTAATTTGGTGGGGTCTCATGCGGCACTGTTCGATGGGTCTTCATGCGGCCCAATTTGCAAAGTGCTGATGTGGCCACAAGATGACTCTCATGCGGCACATATAGCACAGTATCATCACAATGAACTTGAACAGTTCCATGAAGACGAAGAAGGGCTCGCGCATAAACATGCGACCTAGCCGTTATGGTTTGCATTTGAGTCCATGTAGCTTTCTCCCAACAATCTTACCAGCAATGGCCGGGTGAACATCAGGGTGAACTGGGGCTGCCGCAGTCGATGAGGAAGCCGCTCCCTTACCCTTCGCCGCAGCACTAGAGGAGGCCTTAGAAGTCTTGGGAGCCATTGATGATCGAAGGAGAAGAAGACGGCAGCTAGGGCAAGAAAAGCTTGAACAAGAGGAGAGAGTAAAGAGTCTCTCTCTAAAACTTTCTCATATTTATAGGCGGACAGCGGACACGTGAACCGATAGGCGCTTCGGGTTATGGGCCGCCTAGGAGACACAACCGACTCTTGGGTCATCGAGGCAAATACAAAGCATATTTAAAGCCGACTCTTGGGATCTTACCCAAAAGACGGCTTCAAATAAAAAAAATCAAGAGCAATAATGAGACGCCCACGTGGCACAGGACCATTATGTGGCCAGAACAATCCATGCGGCTAGGAAGTCTATGCGGCCAGAGCGGTCCATGCGGCCAGAGCAATCCATGCGGCCAGATCCATGCGGCCAGAAGATCCCATGCGGCCAGAGATGTCTATGCGGCAGGAAGAGCTTATGCAGACATATCCATGCTTCTTATTCAAAGTATTTCAATTTTGCAAATTGAAAACTTTGAAGGGGGTCTTGTAGAAGCATGAAAAAATATAAATAAATTCTTATGCGGCCCGAAAATCAGCCCCATGCGGCTCATAGCTGAAGGAGCCTTCATGCGGCTCAAAAGACCCGAGAGCTTCATGCGGCTCAGAAAGATGAAGGGGAAGCCACGTGGCTCAAAACAGGCCTTTACAGCTGGCCATAAATACTCTGAGCACCTGGCTCATTAATTACCCTGACACAGGAAAGCGGCAGCTCTGACAACGACGGATTGACAGCTCTGACATAAAGGTAAAATGATGGCTCCGTCATAATGGCGTGCTCCTAGAGAGACCAGATAAAATTTTTATAGCTGGCACAATCCACCAATTCCAAAGCTCCTTATGCGGATCGCTTCAAAGACTTCCATGCGGCTCGATCGTGGGGTCCACTTTATGCGGTTCAGTTGGAGGCCACCCCTCATGCGGCTGCCATCCCCATGCGGCTCGGTTGTGGGGCCATTCTCATGCGGCTCAGTTGTGAAGGCACCCTCATGCGGCTCGGTTGTGAGGACATCCTCATGCGGCTCGGTCGTGAGGACATCCTCATGCGGCTCGGTTGTGAGGCCATCCCCATGCGGCTCAGTTGGAGGCCATCCTCTTGCGGCACTGCCAGGATGCCCCATTCATGCGGCTCGCAGCATAAATGGCAGTTTGGACATGTGCAGACGATTGACCGAGACTTATCCACTCGGATTTGTTGCTACCAGCAAATCATAACAATACAAATTTATTGCAATCATCATAACTGCCCAATGCAGATTTATTGCAATCATCATAACTGTCCAGATCAACTTCCAATAAATGATGCAGATTTGTTGCAATCAACATAAATAGCCCGGATTGATTTTCAACAAACGTGATCAAGACAAATCTTAACGAATCCCTAACCACCCGCTTTTTAAGGGGCAATTACTGTACACCCCACTCTTATAAATAGCAAGGGGTTATTCCCTTGCAAAGAGAGGCAGGGACGAGCACAGGCATAGAGTTATATGCACAGAGCCCGAGCAGAGAGACCAGCAACCCCCGCCCACACAAAGAGCATTTCTTCCCCGGAGCCGAAGCTGCGTTCGATCGTCCAAGGAGTAAGGCAGAGTTGCCGTCACTCTCCCGAGCCTCTACCGTCACCCCCCAGAAAAACTAAACAATTGTACTTAGATTGCTTTTCCTAGGTTTTGTTCCTAGGCTCTCTTTGTACGAGCGAGTTTGTATTGTGAAGTAAAAGTCCAGTCCTCCCATAAAACTGTTATGTTCTTTTATAATCAATGGCAAACAACACATTGTTATACGACTTGGTCTATTATTCTGGTTGATGATCTTTTACTTGTATCTGGGGAAGGGGAATACTGATGGAACTGGGGATTCCCAGGACCTTTACTTTGGTGTGCGTATTGATTGATAGAAAGTTAAACAGATTTAATACGTGTTCTAACTCTTCATAGGCGGAAACTAGGGTTTACGAATTATACCTGCGCAGGAAGAAGACAAGTAGTTACTGGCAATCTGGAGCGGACGACCCCAAGATCTTCTGCACGTATTCCTTCCTCGAGTTGGACGTAGTGTGGGCGACGAAATCCCAACCTTTTCTTCTCCTTGGCAGCCCTCTTTCTCTCCTTACGTGAATCACGAATTTAGAGAAAGCTTCAGATTTCTGATCAGTCATTTGGCGGCCAAAAAATAGAGGATATATATAGGCTATGGTAGGGACCATGAGGAGAAATTAGGATTAGGCCTCCTAACGGATCTGGATATCCCGTGTTCAGCCCGAACACACAATCCAGGCCCATTAACTATAGCTCAGTCCACTAATGAGCTATTGTTGCACGACCACCCTAATCCCAATTATGTTTGTGGGCTCCTTTTATTATATGCTTGTTTGGCTCCCCATGTTAAGATATCGAATGTCCGTCGATCTAATTAAGTTACTGACAACTATATATTGATTCGACGTCTTTTATCCTTAAGTAGTACCGCTCAACTTTATTTGTCATATCGGATATAATCCACCTGCAGGGTTTACATAACAATCCTTATGAGCTCCTTAAGGGGACATCATCAACTCGATATATAGGGACATGGATTTCATTTATATTCAACAACCCATCATACATACAATGTTATTACCCAATTCATAGAGGTTGTTGACCCATAATGAATCTCACTCTTTCATGAGTTAAAGTAATGCACACTGCATATACATGTTTATTATTATATCCGGATTAAGAGCACAAGCATCCATATAACAGAGGTGTTTGTTTACTTATGTAGTCAGTACAAAGAGAACAACCTCAAGTGGTCCTGTTCAATACACACAAAGTGTACTAGTGTAAACATATAGTCAAGATAGACTAATACCAGATTACACTACAACATTTCCAATAGATTGTCTAAGTCCATCTAGGTTGTGAACTATTTATATACTCCATAGGGAACTGATAATAAGATCTTCTGTGTGACACCACACACCATATTATCTACAATATAAAATATCAGACATTTGCATTAATACTTGCAATAAATACAATATGCAAACATTTGCCCATATGATTCTCATTCAAAATTTAAGGAAATAAGGTTACTACAAAAGTGATGCTTTTAGTATATAACCCTAACAAATACTACGGATATGTGACAAATGCCCAACTTAGCATTCATAATGATAGCTTAATCTCACACCTGTGCACGTGGGATTAACCCATACCTTTTACTTGTTCTTATTCACGATCTTTACCCAGTCGGTCACATATTTTGGTATGTATTTCAAATTCAATTGTCGTGATCTTTTGATTACATGTTCATATTCAGTTTAGATTATGCATTTACTTTTCATGATCATTCTGTTCATTGTTTCTTTACTTATTCACATGTTGTACCTATTTTGTTGTACCTGTTTTATTATTATAGATTGTACTTTGCTCCGCTCTTGACTAGATATGTTAAAGGTCAGCTTGAGGCCATTTGTACTACCTATTATGGGCAGGAGCCCGAAGCCGTAGTTGATCAGGACGACACCATGACTCAGGACCTAGAAGTTGTTGCAGACATTTAGATTTAGTTTCATTTTGTCTAGTAGACTTTACCTTTGGATATTGTATTATGAGGGTGCTTGTAGATGTGGACTGACGCCTTTATTTCTATCTACTGATTTGTCTCCGGCTTAGTTGTAAAAGGTGTAATAATGGTTAGACTTATGGTGGTGTATTGTGATGTACTTTGGGATGTACTAGATGCTACGATATAGATTTTCTGATATTACTTTGAGTTCTTAGATACTTAGTATATCTTACTACGTTGAGTCTACAATGTAGGCTGGGCGTGTTTGACTCGTATTCGATTATTCGGGATTTGGTCGTAATAGCCCTGCACTTCCTGACATGCTCTATGACATCTGCTACCATAGTGGGCCAATAATTACCCATATATCTGAGGCGATCCTATAACTTAGGACTGGGATGATATGCTCCACAAGTACCGTCGTGAGCTTCACAAAGTGCCTACTTTGCTTTAGCGTCTGATAAGCATCGTAGCAGAAGTCCACCATAAGAGCAACGAATATCTTGGTGGTTGTATCATAATAAAACCGGAGGGAGCACCTCTGGATAGACATTACTTCCTTCGGTTATCTGGTAAGATGCTATAGATCGCATAGTCTTTGAAGGGGAACCTCCAATCCTTAGAGTCATTGCTCGTCTCTGCTGCGTAACTTCATAGAAAATATAATTTACTTTTAGCACATACTAACTATCAACCAGTCACCATGATCGAATGTCGCATCTTGACCAGAATGGCTAATGAAGCTACAAGAGCAGCAACAACTTCAGTGTTCTACAATCGAGGCCTGTGGTCAATATAGAACTCGGAGAAGGAGGAAGTGAAACGAAGTGTAGCTTGATAATATGGGATTAATTCTTTATGGCGAACCTCGTACTCCCCCCTGACTTGACTAACTATCAGCTTAGAATCATCGTAAGCTTCTAGTTAGTCGACCCCCAATTGTTGTGCTAACTAGAGATCGGTAAGCAGAGCGTTACATTCGGCCACATTATTTGAGCATTGTTCTATTAGGGAATAGGCTCGTTGGGTGATTAGGTTGTCTGGGGATATACGCACTACCCCTACTCCTGCAACTATATTGTCGTTAGGTGTCATTCTTGAAGCACCGTCAAAGAACATTTGTCAAACGGCTTCTTCCATCGTTGTATTAGTCTCCAATACTTTGTCCAAAATTTCATCATGAAGTTTGGATATCACTGGCACCAGGTGAGCTACCAGAAAATTGGCTAACGCTTGGCATTTAACTACTTTTTGGGAAACAAACACCATGCCGTACCGAGACATCAACATGGCCCAGGTTGCTATGCGAGAGTTAAGTGAACCCGGTTTCATCATCAGGACCCTAAGGGGGTTGACCCTTAAGGTTACATGGATAGACTGTCTGATCACATAATGGCGCATCTTCTTTATTACGAACACTAGGGTAAGACATTCTTTCGCTATGTTGTACCTATGCTCTGTCCTGATTATCATTCGACTAAGGTAATAAATAACCTGCTCATGGCCTTTATTACTCTTTTGGGCTAATAGCACATCGAAAAAAGATCCGTCGCATGAACATATATTAAAAATGGGTTTTCCATTACTGGAGCACCAACATCGGAGGATTTATGAGGTACCTTTTGAGTTCGTTGAACGCTTGCTGGCATTCTTCATTCCATACAAAAGAGACTATTTCTTCATGAGATGGGTGAAAGGTTGGCAACGTCCAGAGAGGTTAGATATAAACCTTCTGATGTATGCCAATCTGCCTTGTAACCCTCAAAGTTCTTTGAGATTCTTCGAAGAAACATTTAAGGATAGCTTTTACTTTTTTGGGATCAAGATGGATGCCCTTCGAGGTTATGACAAACCCAAAAAACTTGTCGTTGGACACTCCCAAGAAAGATTTTGTCGGGTTCATCATGAGCTGGTGAGCACACATCAATTCAAACACCAATCTTAGATCTTGAAGGTGATCGTCCTTGGAATGATTTTTAACTGCCTTGTCATCCATGTAGTATTCCATCGTTTTGCGTAAATGTTGGCAAAAAATCGTACTTATAGCTCACTAGTATGTCGTACCTATATTTTCCAACCCGAATGGCATTACCATGTAGCAATATACCCCCAACAATGTTTGGAATGATGTGTGCTTTTCGTCGATCGAAAAAATCTTTATTTGGTAGTAGCCGGAGAACCCATCTATGAAGACATTTGCTCGAAGCCACATGTGTTGTCGATCATCACATCAGTAATTAGAAAGAGAACTCATCTTTTGGACAAACTGCGTTCATATCGTGATAGTCTATGCAGACTCGAACATTCCTGTTCTTCTTCATAATTGGGACAAAATTAGTTAACCATTCTGGATGTTATTCTTTGCTGATAAAACCGCTCTTTATCAATTTCTTAACTTCGGTTTCTATATCTTCCATAATGTTTGGACGAAACCGTCGTCGTTGCTATTTCATAGGCTTAGCATTCGGGGGTATTTCTAGTTGGTGCATTGCTAAATATGGATCTAGGCCTGATATATCTGCATAAATCCAGGTAAATACATCGATTTACTCTCTTCAAAGATGTATAAGAGACTGCTTATCTTCTTCAGACAAACTTTTACTGATGAAGATTGGTCTGGGTGACGAATCATCCCCCATGTTGACTTGGATGAATTCATCTTTATTGGGTGGTTCTCACAGTGCGAACTTGGATTCCTACTGGGATCCATCTTTTGAGCCCATGGTTCAACTTCGAAAGGTTCAAACAATTGATCATTTTCTTCAACTTGGTCCACTGACACCATGTTGATAGACAATGCTTGCTTGCATCTCCTAAAATGCTCTAATCATAGTCCCTTGTAGAAGACTCTAAAGATTGAGAATGCCCTTTGTCATCTTATGATGATTCAGGAATCGATGGTAGAGTGACATAACCCAAACCACTATATGTACGCTGGTACTAGTTTATAGGTTTGCCTTTTGGAGCAAAGTGACAAATGGCGAACATCTCCATTTACCGAAGTTTAACCTTTTACTGCTCTTCAAGTCGTAGTCCGTCTTTTGGATAAGATCCTTCGCTTGTTGGCTGTACCTATGGAGCTGCATCTTACAGAAATATTCCTTGGGTACGGAAGGAGGATCATCATCCTCCTGAGCATGATCATAGGTTCGAAGATATCCTTTAATGGACCTTGTTTCTTCGGATAATGCCCCATCGGTCGAAGGAAACATATGTGGCATGGTTTGTACTTCTTCCTTCTTTGCTTTGGTTTTGAGGGCACAACTTCTTGTTCCATATCGTACATGAGGTCCGGATGGACCCGCATAATCTCACCACATGCGGTAGTGAGGGGTACCAGTCCCTTGGCTTTGTCACGGGATGGTGGAAGTTTGATGTTTTTCATGGTCGCTCTAGGTATTAGGACAATGTCGTCCTGGACTTCATCGTCAAAAAGTCACCAAATTATAGTGACATCGTATTTGCCGTGACCTTCTTCTGATCTGTCTGCAATGTGATAGCATTGGAGTCGACAAACTGCTAGATCTTCCTCTTCAATATGTAATAGTCCATGGTCGAATGATGTACATATTGATAGAATAGACAATAGTTGGTTCCCTAAGAAATGTCAACAGTCAGGGACTCTTTGCCTCTGTCATTGTAGTTGTTGTTATAATTGTTCAGGGGGATGCTTGC
The DNA here is from genome assembly GCA_029216955.1 of Iris pallida. Taxonomy (NCBI): domain Eukaryota; kingdom Viridiplantae; phylum Streptophyta; class Magnoliopsida; order Asparagales; family Iridaceae; genus Iris; species Iris pallida. The sequence goes on from JANAVB010015400.1 coordinate 18,726,295, forward strand.
CTCTGTCATCAGAGCTAGGAAGTTTGAGTCCCAGTAACTAAAAATCATCGACTGACTTCTCAACTATGTCGGTGGTTCCGATAAAAATAGACCATTGGTCGTGCTTAGCTGGCCCAAGGTAGAACCTCACAGTCATGAGCATATTGTGTCTGCATGTGTCCATCAGCATGGAATCCAAAATGTCGGGAAGCAACTTCAAGGCGAGGCACCTGAAGCATTCAATGAAGTCACACATTGGCTCCTTCTACTTTGCTTCATAACAATGAGGATTGACATTGTCACTTCCATTCCTCCTTCATAGAATCTCGAGAGAAATAATCTTTCTATGTCTATAAAAATCCTGATGTAGTCATTAGGTAGACTATAGAACCACTCAAAGGCTATGTAGTGCCACGCTCCTAGCGGTTCACTATTTAAGGCTTGTGACTTGATAACTCGGTCGGAACTGAATATTAGGGAAACTTACCGTCGGCATCGAATCGATCACGGACAAATGCTAAGAACCTTTACAACTAATGGATTGGTTTCTCTTGAAATAAGTCCAAGAGTTTTCTCTGGATGTTTTGTTGTTGATTTTGCTGCTTGGTTTTGATGGATGTCTTTCTGAATGATTTTCAATGATTTGATTCTTGCCCGTTTTCATTGATATTCATAGCATTCATTCTTGAGAATTCTGAGAGAAAGGAACATAATGAGACAGAGTATTAACCAAACTTTTGGTGCCATTACAGGTGGACATGGGATGGAAGGCTAATCGCATAAGTGTTCCTCTCCCTATCGGCAATTTTCTAATTGGTGAGTGTGGATTCTCTATGGTAGTTTGCCCCTTCCCCGCTACTCCTTCATGCCAACTAAATGAATTCTCTTGTTGCCTTGCTACAACCGTTGATCGATAACATGATGCTAGTGCCACAAGCCTTACATAGTGAACCGCTAGAAGCGGGGCACTACATAATATACTTCTAAGAAAAAGTTTTGTCCTCGAAACTTAAAGCAAAAGTCCTACCTCAAGGTTATCAAACAATGAAGGGTATTTCACCCTCATCTCCTCTTCGTATTCCCATGTAGACTCCTCGACAGCATGATTCTGCCATAGCACATGAACCAAAGACACCGTTCCTTCCTGTCCAAAATCTGGACAGGTTCTTCGATAAGTCAGCGTCAGTTACAACTGATCAAAATTCACTACATGGCTTGGATCATGCACGTACTTTCGTAGTTCAGATACATGGAAGATGTCATGCACTTCAACCAGACCCGGAGGTAGTGCAAATCGATAAGCCACTGAGGCTACATTCTCAAGGATCTCGAAGGGTCCAACAAATCTCGGGCTCAGCTTTCCTTTCATCCCAAACCGCATCACACCGCGCATGGGGGTGACCTTCAAGAATACATGATCTCCCACAGTAAATTCCATGGGTCACCGATGTACATCTGCATAACTTTTCTGCCGACTTTGAGCAACTCTAGGTCTCACTCGAATCAAATGAACTTTCTCAACAGCCTGTTCCACGAGTTTCGGTCTGAGCACTTGTCGTTCACCGACTTCATCCCAATATATAGGCCACCGACATTTTCTTCTATATAAGGCTTCATACAGGGCCATCTGAATGCTTGCCTGATAACTATTTTATAGGCAAACTCCACCAGTGCGAGATGTGTGTCCCAATTCATCTTCAAATCAAGCACACACAGTCTCAGCATATCCTCAAGGATCTGGTTTACCCTCTCTGTTTGTCCATCAGTCTGATACCGAACTGAAATTCAACTCGGTGCCCATTGCTGCTTGCAGACTAATCTAAAATTACGACAAGAACCGCCCGTCTCTGTCTATCACTATAGAAAATGGCACCCCATATAATCGAACAATTTCATCCGTGTAAATCTGAGCTAACTGATCAACACTCCATGTTACTTTTATTGCAATAAAATGAGCCGACTTAGTCAATCTATCCACAATCACCCAAATTGCGTCGTTTCCTTTTCGAGTCTTCGATAAGTCGACTATGAAATCCATACTGATATAATCCCACTTCCATTGCAGAATAACGAGATTTTGTAGTTCTTTGCCTGGCCATTGGTGTTCTACCTTCACTCGCTGATAGGCCAAACACTATGCCACAAATAAGGCTACACCCCTCTTAATGCCATGCCACCAAAATGTGGTGCGTAGATCCTTGGGCATTTTGTGCTTTGCGGATGCAAGGAATACTTCGCAATGTGGGCTCCGGTCAATATTTCCTTCCTGAGTTCCTCATCCTTAGGAATACACAATCTTCCCTTGAAACAAATAGTGTCATCTTCTACCGTAAATTCAATCGCTTTTCCTGCTAGAAACAACTCGCGTATCTTCTGCAGAAACGGATCGTCCTTTTGAGCAGTCTTAATCCTTCCTTGGAGGCTCGGCTGAAGAAGCAACTAAGCCAACTGTATAATCTGTGTACGGACTCTGAACTCGATGCCCATCTCTTCTAAATCCTGCAGTACCTCCTTAGCCACTAAGAGTGTCCCAAAATTTTTTTGGCTCAAGGCATCAGCCACCACGTTTCCTTTACTAGACGTATAAGAAATCGTCAAGTCATAATCCTTTATCAATTCCAACAAACGCCGCTGCCTCAAATTCAATTCCTTTTGGGTGAATATGTACTTGAGACTTTTGTGATCCGTAAAGATCTCGCAGGACACACCATAGAGATAGTGTCGCCACAATTTCAACGTGAACACAATCGCCACCAGTTCCAAATCATGAGTTGGATAATTCTTCTCATGCTGCTTAAGCTGTCTCGATACATATGATATGGTCTTCCCATGTTGCATGAAAACACACCCCAAACCAACTCCCGATGCGTCACCGTAAATCAGAAATCTTTCTGAAGCCTCTGAAAGAGCAAGAATTGGAGCCATGACGAGTCGTTGCTTTAGTTCTTGAAAACTGCTCTTATAGGCATCGATCCACTTGAATACACTAGTTGCCTTATGAGTGAGGCGAGTCAGAGGCAAAGCAATTCTCGAAAAGTCTTTCACAAACCTACGGTAGTATCCGGCTAAACCAAAGAAATTTCGTATTACACTAGTTGATGTAGACTGTTTCTAGTCTACCACTGCTTCAACTTTCTTTGGGTCCACGGTAACGCCTTCCGCCGAGACAACGTGCCCTAGGAACGATACATTGTTCATCCAAAATTCACATTTTCTCAGCTTTGCATATAGTTGATGTTCTCGAAGCGTCTGAAGTACAGTTCTAAAATGCTCAGCATGAGTATCCCTGTCTTTCGAGTAAATCAAGATGTCATCAACGAATACAACAAAGAACTTATCCAAGAACGGTCAGAATACTCTATTCATGAGATCCATAAAGGCTGCCGGAGCATTAATCAAACCAAATAGCATGACCAAAAACTCAATCACAATAAAAACTAATGTAGAAAGTTCAATGATAAATATGAAACATAAACCAGAGTCAATCAAAAAGCTAGTAAAACCAGAGGAAAGTACCAAGTCATAAAATATAGTTATACAGCCCAAGTAAGAATTCTCGGAGATAAATCCAGACCAAAATGATATAATCTAAAGGCTAAAAAAGCTAAGCATCCTCTGCTGGCAACACAGACTCAACAATAGCCTGACCGCCCAACTCAGTCTCTGGAGTAGTGTCCTCAGTCCATTCATAATAAGTGGGGGCAACATGCCTCTAATTCAAAGCCTAAAAATGTGGTTATCCCAGTTAGGATTGGAGCAAGTACATAACAGTGAAAACAATTCATAACATGATAAAGGCATAGCAAGAGTTAGGATATGCGAAATAGAGTAAATAGGTGAACATGTAAAGTTAAGTAGCAGTTTAGGTAAAACAGTAAAATATGAGAAAAATAGGCGATAATGATGTAAGCAAAGTGATCAATGTCAAACCCTAACTTCTAGGTGTTATTTGAAATACCAGTTCGACATGTGAATGGCTCGAGTAATACGGCAAGTCACTCATGATAATGCGCGACTGCTATCCATACGATACGGCAAATCACACGTGATAAGTGTGATTGCTATCCATATGATGGGACACGGAGAACAGATAAGGTGTTCACACGTCTACTGAGGTATTTCTCCGCCCGACACTTAGCATTCATGGATTTAATTTACGTAAATAAGGTGCACAAAACACGGTAAATCATAGTAAGACACGAATCATGAGTAATAGCAAAGTAAATCCATAGAATACTAACATGTGTAACGAGTGTGTCATAATACAATAGGAATATCTAAATCAAGATATAGAGACAATATCAGTAAAGGAAATAAAATCAATGCATGTACTTGCCTGTACTCCAAGCTGAAAGCTAAACTATACCGGTGTCCAAATCGATGCCCTATGTTAGTGCAATTAAAGAAGGATCAATTTTTAGGACTAAATATGAATCTTTAGTCTACTATTAGGTTCTATGGTTTTTGGTCTTAGTTAACCCTATATGATGACTCTATACTCATACCCTATGATTACCTTGCTATATGCCATTAACCTATGCTTGCATGTATCCATGTACCATATTCATAAGTGAAATTTCCAATTCTAATGTTGATACCTCATTCTACTTGAGGTTACTCTAGTGCATTACCACTCAAACCAATACATGTCTGCCCTGGTGCCCACTTAAGGGTGCCTATGACTATACGTATAAGTATATGCCTAGAGTATACATACAAGTGTATGGATAACCTACAATAATGATACCCCACTGCAGTCAATGCACTGACACTGACACATAATACCATAGGCGGTTCCTATTGAACCCGCCTTCATGCATTGCCACCCTCACATGTACCCAGGTCCCTAATATTGGTCCTATCTATAATTGAAACCACTCATACTTTCCATCCTAAATAGGTACATACAGTGGAACTTGGTTCCTATTTGGGACATGATCCCTGCATCTAAACTCTGCAACCTAACACCCATATCCTAGCTCCAGGTACACATACACCACTACTTGGTCTCTGCCTACACTGCCCGACCTACCTACTCACATGTTAACACATGGTATCACAATTTGTAGTGCAACTGTAGTGCATAACCTATAAAACTGCTATTGCAGCATCCTAATCACTACACATCACCTATACTCTCTATATCAAGTTTACTGATACTCTCAAGTATCAGTCCATTTGCCTATATACACTGGCAAAACCCCATCTACACTTGCACGCACTGACACATATAAGTTTCTGCCTGCCTAAGCAGCCCTGTGTGCACCCTATGCAGCAAACAGGGCTAAGTCACCCTTGCCTATTATACTAACATCTCAGTCCTATAGATTGGTATACACCACTCCCTCCCTCCCTCACTCACTCACTCACTCACTCACTCACTCACTCACTGGTTAACATAGGCACCCCCTCTCCTACTCTAAACTGACACACACTTCTAACCAATGAATGATACCTACCTGCACACCTCACTCACATTCGATTAGGTAAACATTTTCCATTAGGCAACCTCTGTTCACTAGACCCGACTGTAGGAGCCCCCAACTCTTGCACATGCTCCCCAAAACTTGTCCTATTTATCAGTTAAAAACTTAGGTGACTGATATATCAGTACATGCTTGTTCCTTAGCCCCTAAACACATAGGAAATAAACCCCAAACTTGCTCACACACGCTCATTGGCCAATTCTCCTACTGCTACTCTCTACCTATATATTTACCCAGGTCCCCTGCATATACACATAGGAATCTGATACTAGCATTGGTATCCTAGGTACTTGGACAACAAACACATACACTCACTGTTGGTTAGCTGCTACACACTATTATCGATCACCCAAATCCCCTATTCCATATGCATGTAATACATATGCAGCATACCTACACTCACTCGACATATCCTGCTGCCCATAAACCTTGGCACTAGTCTAGGTACTGCTTGGTGTAGTAACCCCAAACTCACTGATACTAGGTATCAGTTACCTATATAACATTGGTAATTCCTATGCTTGCACTGCCACTTGCAGTAGGAACCACCCTCCTCACATTTGTGCACTCACTAATGCATGACACCCCTCTAACATAGGTCTTTCTGATACCATATATCAGCTCCTCTAGTTTACTGCCACACAATGACACACTCATCTGCCTATCACAGGGTTACACTAGGGGGAACAGGAACATGCACCCTCAAGGCCCTCCCTCTCTAGGCCAAAACCCCTACATGCCTAATACATATGTATAGGTAAAAATCCCCTAAACACAATGTATATATATAGCATAGGAAATAAGTATCTGATTGTGATATAACTAAATACTGTAGCACACAATACACATGATTCATACATCCTAAGCATGATACAAAAGCTCCATGACATGTGAATACTCTCCACCATGTCATAACACAACTTCGATACCATAGTTATGGCACGTGGACCAAGTTCTACACCAAAACTTGATACAAAATCCCTTTGAGGACTTTTATCAAACACTTGGTGGTCACAATTCTGTAACTACCCAAATGACACCACTCTGACCCATAAAACTATTAGGAATGAGTCCTCTAACACCTATTTCACTACCTATAGGGTTAGATTTAGCCATTAGAAGGGTCCCCTAGATGAATACATGAAATTTGACCTTGGAAATAAGAGTTTAAAAGGTTATACCTGTGTATAATGGAGCCTACACAAAGACCCACGAAATTGAGGAAGATGGAGGAAGAAGTGGCTCCAAAATCTTTGCTAGAGCCTCCACCAAGCCTACTTGAGCTCCCCAAGTCCTTATCACACCAAAGGGAAGGAAGAAAGAAATGTTTGGGAGAGTGTGGAATAAAAGAATGAGTGGGATACCCTAGGTTGATATGGTGTCTGCCATTGATGGCTTGTGGGGATTTATATAGGGTCTTTCTAAGCCCTAAACTCATCATGACACTTTGTATTAGGAAGGTTTTTAAGAGAACTAAGTGGTTTGGCTCTAATTAGTGTTTGTAACTTAAATAACCATGACTAGGGTCAACTTAAATAGAAATTTCAAAATTTATGAATTTGGTCAAATTATCATGCTAGTGGCCCATAAAGAAGAAAATTTTAATTGGTCAAAAATAACTCTAACCCGAAAAAGTGGTAGTGACAACTCTACCCTCCTTAGAAAAAATTTCGTCCTCGAAATTTAAGAATGACACAATCATAAAAGAAATAATAACAAAATTTACCTCATGGCGCAAAAAGATAGGGGTTCGCTTGCGCATCTCGTCCTCTCTCTCCCAAGTGGACTCGCCGAGAGAGTGATGTCGCCATGCGACGCGAACCAAGGGAATCGTCTTGTTATGTAGTATCTTCTCCCTGCGATCCAGTATCTCCACTGGCTGCTCTAGATATCTGAGACTCGGCCTAACTTCGATCTCCGAGGGGTCCAATACATGGCTAGGGTCAGCCACATATCGTCTCAGCTGTGACATGTGAAACATATTGTGCACTCCCTCCAAGGTAGGCGGTAAATCCAGTCGATAGTCTACAATACTGACCCTCTCGAGGATGCCGAAGGGTCCGATGAATCTCGGGTTGAGCTTCCCGCCTCGACCAAAATGGATAGTGCCACGTGTCAGAGAAATCCTCAGGAACACTAAATCTTCAACCTAGCAAGAATAAGATTCAAACAAGCAATAAGATATAAAAAATTCTTAAACAAACACATCACACACAAACAAAACACCTATTACCTCAAACTCCAACGACCTGCGACGGTTGTCGGCCTAGTGCTTCTATCTGTCCTGAGCCACGCGAAACCTTTCCCCGATCTTCCTCTCCTTCTCCTCAGCATCCACGACCATCTTTGGCCCCAATAAGGCTCTCTCACCCACGTTATTCTAAGATAACGGGGTGCGACATCTCCACCCATACAACGCCTCAAAAGAAGACATCTCGATGCTGGCCTGATAGCTGTTGTTGTATGAAAACTCTACTAGGTGAAGGTGATCCTCCCATGAGCCGCTGAAATCTAATGCACAAACCCGAAGCATATCCTCCAACGTCTGGATGGTCCTCTCAGACTATCCATTCGTCTGAGGATGATAGGCGGTATTGAACTTAAGCTGAGTGCCCAAGCCAACTTGCAGACTCTTCCAAAAATAGGAAGTGAATATATTGTCCCGATCAGAAACTATGCTCACTGGAACTCCGTGCAATCGAACAATTTGTCGTACATACAACTCTACGAGCTTCTCAGTAGATAAACCCACCATGAATGGAATAAAGTGGGCCGATTTGGCCAACCTGTCTAGATGACCCAAATCGCATCCTTCCCTCCAGGAGTACATGGGAGACCAGAAACAAAATACATAGTGATATGCTCCCACTTTCACTCTGGGACAGGCAAGGATGGAAGCAAACCACCGGGTCTCTTCTTTTCGGCCTTGACCTATTGGCACACAAAGCACCTGGAACAGAACAGCGCCACCTCGCGCTTCATCCCATACTACCATACATGATCCTTGAGATCCTTATACATCTTCGTAGCCCCAGGATGTATAGAATACTGGGAGCGATGCGCCTTCTGCATAACCTCCTCTCGCAGATCTCCGTTTGGCATGCAAACCCTAGACCCGTGCCTCAAAGAACCATCCTCAGTAATGGAGAAGTCCTCAAGCAACCCGGCCTGTATCTGAGCCGTGATACTCCTCAGGTCCATAATCTGGAACTGTGCATCTCTGACCCGATCCATCAAATTCGACTGAATCTGAAGGCCTATCATCTGCATCTCTACTCCCAGAATCATGATCTAAATACCTAAGCTCTCTAAGTCCTCTAACAGGTGCCGATCCATCGTCAGATACATAGCTACAGGATAACGGCTCAGTACATCTGCAACCACATTGGCCTTTCCCGGATGGTACTGCAAGGCAATATCGAAGTCCTTCATCACCTCCAACCATATGCGCTGCCGTATGTTCAGCTCCTTCTGGAGGAAAACATACTTGAAACTCTTGTGATCAGTAAAAATTTACACCCTCTCCCCATAGAGATAATGTTTCTACAACTTCAAAGCAAAAATTACGGCCGCCAACTCCAATTCGTGAGTGGGATAGTTCTTCTCATATGGCCGTAACTGTCTGAAAGCGTATGCCAAAACCTTCTTGTGCTGCTCTAATACACCTCCCAGCCCTTTCCATGAAGCATCCCTGTAGATTGCAAATCCTCCAGCACCAGATGGCAGCGTCAAAACTGGAGCCGTGGTTAGCCTCTTCTTCAATTCATCAAAGGCAACCTGACACTCCTCTGACCAGACAAACTCTACATCCTTTTTGGTCAGCCTCGTCATCGGTTCTGCGATCCAGAAGTTCTTTACGAATTTCTATAATACTCGACCAAACCAAGGAAACTCCTTATCTCTGCAACTGAGGTAGGTGTAGACCAAGACTCCACTGCAGCTATCTTCCTTGGATCTACGGATATACCGTCTCCCGTCACAACATGGCCAAGAAACTCAATCCTGTCTAGGAAGAACTCACATTTGGAGAGTTTCTCGAACAGTTTCTCCTTCCTGAGAGTCTCGAGCACGGTACTCAAATGCTTCTCGTGCTCCTCCGAGGTCTTCGAGTAGATCAAGATATCATCTATGAACACCACCACGAACTAATCAAGGTATTTGTGGAACACCATGTTCATCAAGTTCTTGAAGACAGTTAGGGTGTTTGTCAGCCCAAACGACATCAACAAGAACTCATACTGGCCATAATTGGTCCGAAAAGCAGTTTTCGGAATATCCTCCTTCTTGACTTTCACCTGATGGTAGACAGATTTCAAGTCAATCTTCAAGAACACCATGGCGCATCTCTACTGATCAAACAAGTCATTGATCCGTGGCAGAGGATATTTGTTCTTGATGGTGACATTGTTGAGAGCCCGGTAGTCAATGCACATATGCACTGACCCATCCTTCTTCGGCACAACAAGCATCAGATCACCCCAAGGCGGCGAGCTCGATCTGATGAAACCCTTCTTAAGCAACTCGTCGATCTACTTTTTCAGCTCTCCTGCTTCATGATTATTGATCCTGTATACATTTTGTTGTACTGGCTCAGCACCAGGTACAAGGTCAATAGAGAACTCCACATCTCTATCTGGCAGCAATCTCGGCAAATCCTCAGGAAAACATCGAGGAACTCTACAATGATGGGATGAGGTAGCTCTATCTGCTCTACCAATGCCCCACAAGTAGCTCTGCTACTCTGCTCCACGGTCCCTCTAGCAAACTCAAAAATAGGCTCTCTAGGAGAACTAAACACATTGTACCCCCGACGATAATCTATCCTAGCATACTACACACTCAACCAATCCATTCTGAGAACTACATCGAAGCTCGGAAGTGACATTACGAGTAAGCTGATGCACAAATCTCTACCTTCCAAGGTAATACGACGTTCGACGCATATATCCTTGACTAGGATAATGCCCTCGCCAGTCAAAATCTTACAATTACTATCCAACGACAGAGAAATAATGCTATGCTTAAACCCAAAAGCTGTTGGCCCATTTAGCCATGGTTAAACCGATTTTGATAATTAACTTAAAACTCCGAGTTCGATATGAAAAGAAACAAAAGATATGAAAATCTCCATAAATTTTTTATACTTTTTTCTATATTTTTTTTCTTTTATTGAGTCTAGAAAAGTTGTGCGTTAGGATCACTGCAATTTAGAAGTTCAATCATTGACCCAATATCCTTGATCCAATCCTTGACCCAAAACCAAACCCATATCTAAAAGCCAAATCAAAAAGATCAGAAACACTTGCAATCGAACTCGGCCGGAGTTCTACCCGAACTCGGTCACCTTGGATTTCTTCTGGTCAGAAGCTTTCCCTAGTCTTTTGGATCTCAAACGTTCAAAATTATGAACGTTAGCCTACCGAGTTTTGCCCGAACACTGTCCCAAAAATTTCTATAAAAAGAGAAGATTTTGTCATTTTTATCATCAATTCAATCTTCATGTTCTCTATCGCTTTCTAAGCCTTCAAACTACTTTAAAGAGCCAAACCTTCAAATCTCCAAGACAGCTCCTATTCTTCTAGTGCCGGTGGTTTTCGATTAGGAGTATTCGAGTTGTATAAGCTTGGCGTATAAAAGCTTTTCTCAGAAAGGTGTTGTTGAAGTTTGATCGTGGGCTTCGGATAAAAACACGACGGTGTTGAAGTTGGCGTGTTCTTCGAAGTAAAGCATGTGGTGTAATCTCTATATAAATAGTGGATTATAGCGAGCAAGAGTTCTCACAAACTGGACTTGTCCTCTCAGAGGGAAACCAGTATAAACCTGATGTGTCTACGTATTGCCTTCTTGCCTCCACTATACTTATTGCTTTACTTTGCATTTCAAGTTTATTTATATTTGCTTCACCTGCTTAGATTTTTTAATTGGTAATTATTCTCCGCTGCACTCTATTCACCCCCTCTAAAGGTGCCATCGATCCTACAATTGGTATCAGAGCACAGTTTATCTGTAGTTGAATTAAAAATCCTTGAGATATAACATCCCTATATCCAAGCAATGGTGAAGGCCAATCAATAAATAGGCCACCCCTATTTGATGGCACAAACTACATGTACTGGACGACACGTATGAGCTTTTACCTCAAGTCTTTTGATTTCGATTTATGGTTGATTGTCATAAATGGTTATAAGAAACCACTACCTATCATGGTAGAGGGTGTTCTAGTGGAAAAACTATTTGATAGATATACCGACAATGAAAAGGAACAAGCCAGTCTTGATGCAAAAGCCATCATGCTTTATTTTGTGTTGTAGATAGAACTGAGTTCAATAGAGTTTCAATATGTGTCACATCTCACGAGGTTTGGAAACTTCTTGAGGTTACTCATGAAGGCACTTCACAAGTGAAGGAGTCCAAAATCTCACGACTAACACAAGAGTATGAGACCTTCAAAATGAAGCCTAATGAGACTATCACAAATATGTTTACTTAGTTTCTAGATATTGTTAATCCTCTATCTTCCCTTGGAAAAAGAATACAACAATCATGAGGAGATTCAGAAGGTACTTCACGGACTAACCAAGAACTGGAATCCTAAAACGACAGCCATTATTGAAAGCAACGATCTCACGACAATGACTCTTGAAACCCTTATAGGAAAGCTCATGACGCATGAGCTAGACCTTAAAGATTTCGAAGAGTCAGCTCCAAAAGAGAAGGCGATAGCATTCAAAGTCAACAACAAGCCTGCCTCCGATGACGAAAGTGAGACAGACAGCTCAGATAACGAACAGATGGCCCTCATGGCAAGGAACTTCAGAAGATTCCTCAGATATGATAAGTCAAACAAGAAGAAAGATTCTAGAGACAATGAAGAACCGATCTGCTTCAGCTGTAAAAGAACATGTCACATCAAGAAGGATTTCCTGTAATAAGGAAGGAAAGTAGGCATGACAGACAAGCAAGAGAAGGTCATCGACTAGAAACTATGCTAATACTAGCATCTGGTGTGAAAGCGAAGCTAGTGGCTCTGAAAAAGAAGAGAAACCTCGCAACACAACGAACGTATGCTTCATGGCCACAGATGCTAAGGTAATATCGAACCCTCTTTATGAAGAATTTACTTTCGATGAACCATCTGATTCTTTCACTGATCGGCTAGAAGATCAAAGAAAAATGATAGACTTGTACAAAAGTGCTAAGAAAGAGCTAAAATTTGTACAATCTGTGTTTTCAAAGCAATCTCAAATGCTAGAAGATATTAAAGATTCTTCTAGTGACACAAATGAGATTACTTCCTTAAAGTTAAGCTTACATGAAACTCTGGAAAAGCTCGAGAAAGCTAATCAAGAAAATGTAAAACTTAACGATCTCTATGAACTAGAGAAAAAGAAGTATAGCATTGCTGCTCAGAGAATAGGTGCACTCACGGCCAAATACAATGAAGCCTGTGACGTCTCTAAAAAGTTAGAGATCAAACTGGGTAAACAGGTTGTCAAACCTATAGCTCAGGTAAACACAAGGCCAAACACAAACACAACACGACCAACACTGCTAGAACTGCCAGAAGCCGTGCATATATGTATACCTTTTCACACAATAAGAAAGCACACACATCTTCAAAAACATATATACATGATCTTCGAACTACACCAAGCACTAACACTTCTGCTACATGTCACTATTGTGGAATAAAATGGCATGTAACACACCAGTGTAAGATTAGAAGGCTAGTAGATTTGAATGTATATGTATGGGTTCCAAAAACTAATATATCAGGACTCTCAAGAAAGTGGATACCAAAGGTTACATCTTCAACTTGTGTTGTAGGTGGACCATCATCCTCCAACTAGAAACAAGTTGATTATTGGTAGTGGTTATCCAGGCACATGACAGAGGATAACCCATTGTTTACAACTCTATCGATGAAGAAAGAAGGCTATGTCTCCTTTCGGAACAACCTTAAAGGACATATTATTGGAATTGGCGACATAGGTACTTCTCCCTCACCTATTATCAAAGATGTATGCTTAGTAACATAATTAAAACATAACCTGTTAAGTATTAGTCAACTGACTGATCATGGTTATGGAATTAATTTCGTTAAGAATAAATGTTTTGTTTATGATAAATCTTCTGGAATAACTTCCTTTGAGGGAATAAGAGATGACAACATATATGTACTATATGTTAGGGTTATATACTAAAAGCATCACTTTTGTATTAACTTTATTTCCTTAAATTTTGAATGAGAATCATATGGGCAAATGTTTGCATATTGTATTTGTTGCAAGTGTTAATGCAAGTGTCTGATATTCTATATTGTAGATAATATGTTGAAGATCATATTATCAGTTTTCTATGGAATATATCAATAGTTCACAACCTAGATGGACTTGGACAATCCATTGGAATGGTTGTAGTGTAATCTGGTATTAGTCTATCCTGACTATATGTTTCCATTAGTACACTTTGTGTGTATTGAACAGGACCACCTGAGGTTGTTCTCTTTGTACTGACTAAATAAGAGAACAAACACCTCTGTTATTATGGATGCTTGTGCTCTTAATCCAGATATAATAATAGACATGTATATGCAGTATGCATTACTTTGACTCATAAAAGAGTGAAATTCATTATGGGTCAACAACCTCAATGAATTGGGTAATAACATTGTATGTATGATGGGCTGTTGATTATAAAAGGAATCCATGTCCCGATACGTCGGGTTAATGTTGAAGTACGTGTAGGTAACTCCAGAGGGGGGGTGAATAGAGTTTGTGTCGATAATAATCAAATAAAATGAACTCTTTCACCAACATAATAATTAATCAGAGTATTAATACGAAAATAAAAGAGATCAGAAAAGCATACGCAAACACAATAGTTTTAACCTAGTTTTCCTCGTGGAGGACTAGTACAGGCCTGAGAACTCTTGCTCATGATTAAAATCCACTATTTGTGAAATAGAGGTACACCACATGCCTTTACTCAGAAGAGCACGCCAACTTCTTACGCTTTTGCTGAGGCAAAACTTGGAATTGTCCAAGCGACTACTTTCAAACTCTTGCACAGAACTTCTAGCTGAATTGCACTGAGCACCTTGGGGCTTAGAAAGTTGTGTGGCTAGTAGATGTGAGGAGTAGGCTTAGAATGTATAAAGCTATAGAAGATGAGATGAAAAGATGAATGAAAATGAAAGAAATCATGCCCTATATATACTAGTCCAGAGAGGTAGAGTTCGGCCAGAACTCTGTCCTAAAATTTAAATTTTTTTGGTCGTTGGACAACTAGCAACCAGCAAACCCTAGAAATTAGGATCCTTAAATTAAGGAACCAGAGTTCGGCCCGAATTCTACTTTCTTGGGCCAGAATGTTCAATTGGGCTAGGATGTTCAAATGGGCTTGGTTTGATTTGGTGATTGTTTGGTGGAGCTTTGGATAAGTGATTCTTGGTTTAAGACACTCAGTGCTACTCAGCGTACATAATCCTAGACTCAAATAAATGTAAAAATTATAGACACAGAATACAAGTAATAGCTTCATATGTTGATGACGTATTGCCTCAAACCGATATATGATGATGTTCTGTCTTTGAGCTAGATGTGTCATATTGGATCATAACAGATATCATTTTTGTCAATACTCAAAATTAGGTTGACTGTGATCCAGTTTGGGTCAACAATCTCCCCCATTTTGATAATTGACAAAACGATATTTGTATGCCCCAATGGTCATACCTGGACACATGTTGTAGGGAGTAAAAGCAAATGAAGGGCATGAAATGAATAGCTCCCCCGTAGATGGATTGCCGGCTCCCCCGTAAATGGATATGTCCTGAGACAAAATTCTTATCCAAGCACAACATGATCACATATAATCAAATATTTCTCTCCCTGTGTCATTTATCATAAATAAATATTGAAGTACTCCCCCATAAACAGATAAATGATTAACAAAGATAAGAATTGCAATCACACAACCATGAAAAATAGAACTAGCAGTTTAGAAAAAGATGCAAACTAAGCCAACTTGCAGTCATACAATGAAGAAAGAAAAACTACAAAGCATAGTGCTAAACGTAGGAAACACAATGCATAACTAAAACATAACTAAGTCATCATCATCATCAGCAGCAGGAACGGAATCACAACCATCATGGAGCGCGGGATGGTCCAGCAGTGTCTTGACTTAGTAATCTTGAAAGATATTAGGCATACAATAATTTAAACAGGCATTAAATTATTGTTAAAATACTTATCGGTATAGTTGAACTGCCTCAGGTTAGCGCCAGATCCTAGCTAGCGGTAGTCCGAAGACTAGTGCACCATGTCGCTTAGGCTCTTACGCCTTATTGTCAGAAGGGCCCTTTCGGCTTGTACCCAAAGCAGTGTCACCATGAAGGATATATGTTATAACCGTTATTTACGCAGGTACAACTTATTTTACGACACTTTCATCCAAAATTCCTAACTCTCAACGAAGAAAATTGAAGTGCTCTTCGGCTAGTGGTTTTCTAAAAAAAATCTGCTAGCTGATGTTCAGTGTCAATGAATTCTAAGTTGATGGTGCCATGTAGTTGATGATCACGCAAAAAATCATGTCTAATCTCTATATGCTTTGTGCGTGAGTGACATGCTGGACTTTTGGTCAAATTGATTGTACTAGTGTTATCACAGAAAATAGGTATGTGCTTGAATAGTAAGTTATAGTCTTCAAGAGTTTGCTTCATCCACAGCATCTGAGCATAACAACGACTAGCTGTGATATATTCAGCTTCTGTTGTGGATAATGCTATTGAATTCTATTTCTTGCTAAACCATGAGACTAAAGACTTTCCTAACAAATGACACGTGCCGCTGGTACTCTTACGGTCGACTTTGCATCCCGCAAAATCTGCATCGGCATATCCGATTAAGTCAAAGGTAGTGGTTTTGGTATACCACAAGCCCACTGTAATAGTTCCTTTAAGATATCTAAAGATATCCTTAACCGCGGTCATGTGTGATTCCTTAGGGTTAGCGTGATATCTAGCACATAGGCAAATACTAAACATGATATCGGGATGACTAGCAGTTAAATAAAATAGGCTACCAATCATACCTCGATACTTACGTTGATCAACAGGTTTTTCGCTTTCATCAGGTTCCAACTTTGTTGTAGTAGCCGTAGGAGTACTGATAGGTTTGATGTTGTCAAGCTCAAACTTTTTTAGCATGTCTTTTATATACTTCGATTGACTGATGAAGATGCCTTGCGAGTATTGTTTGACTTGCAGTCCAAGGAAGTAGTTGAGCTCCACCATCATGCTCATCTCAAAGGCGTTCTGCATACACTTGGCAAATTCTTTGCATAGACCCTCATTAGTAGACCCAAATATGATATCATCTACATAAATTTGAACTAACATAATGGTGTCATCAAGAGATTTTATGAAAAGTGTCGTATCAATTTTTCCTTTTGAAAAACCATTATCTAGTAAGAAGGTGCTAAGGCGTTCATACCAGGCTCTGGGAGTTTGTTTGAGGCCATAGAGTGCTTTCTTAAGTTTGAAAACATGGTCGGGAAATTTATGATTTTCAAAATCAGGCGGTTGTTTTACAAAAACCTCTTCTTTAATAAAGCCATTTAGAAAAGCACTTTTTACATCCATTTAAAAAAGTTTGAAGTTTTGGAAATTTGCAAATGCACAAAGCATCCGAATAGATTCAAGTCGTGCAACAGGAGCATACGTCTTATCGTAGTCGATACCTTCCTCTTGGTTGTATCCTTGAGCTACGAGATGAGCCTTGTTGCGAGTGACTGAACCGTCCTCATTAACTTTGTTACAAAAAATCTATTTAGTACCAATGATCGAATGGTCAGCAGGTTTAGGAACAAGATCCCAAACCTGACTCCTTTCGAATTGGTTGAGTTCTTCTTGCATTGCAGCTATCCAAAATTCATCGTTAAAAGCTTCTAAAATATTTTTGGGTTCTATCTGAGAAATGAATGCAGTGCTAGCTATAGAGTATCTAAATGAAGATCGAGTAGTTATCCCTCTTGATACCTCACCTATTTCTAAGTTTTCTGGATGTGAAGGTGTGAATTGGAATTTCTTTGGTAAGCTTTCCAGATAACTGGTTCCAGGTGTTGTATCCACAGGTGTAGAGGTTGATGGTTCGATGTGAGCGTCAACGTCGTCATCGGGGATAGCAGCTGTACTATTACTTTCATCAAATGTGACATTAGTAGACTCTTCAACAATCATAGGGCGTTTGTTGAACACTCTATATCCTTTGCTCTTGGCAGCATATCCAAGAAAAATACCTTCGTCAACTTTGGCATCAAATTTGCCTAAGTTGTCTTTGGTATTTAGGATAAAACAGCAACAACCAAACACTCGAAAATAAGAAATAGTAGGTGTTCTACCAAACCAAAGTTCATAGGGAGTTTTTTTTGAAATATGTCGAATCAGCACCCTATTCAAAACATGGCATGCTGTACTAACAGCTTCTGCCCAAAAATATTTCAGAAGAGAAAATTGATTCAACATGACTCTGGCCATATCGCCAAGAATTCTATTCTTTCGCTCCACAATGCCATTTTGTTGAGGAGTTCTGGGACAAGAAAATTCATGATCAAAACCATTTGACTCACAAAACTTTTCAAAGTTGGATATTTTCGAATTCGACACCATGATCACTTCGGATTCGAGTAATCATGTAGCCTTTTTAGTTTTGAACCCTTTTAGAAAATACTTTCAAAATATAAATAATATCACTTTTGTTTGTAAGGAAGAAAACCCAAGTAAATCTAGAAAAATCATCTACAATAACAAAAGTATAGAGTTTTCCACCAAGACTGGCTACTCTACTAGGTCCAAATAAGTCCATGTGAAGCAGTTGCAAAGGTCGAGTGGTACTTACATTATTGATGGATTTAAAAGAAGATTTGGTAGCCTTAATCTTTTCACATTCGGCACATACCGTGTCCTTTTTGAATGTGATGTCAGGCAGTCCTCTTACTAGATTCTTGGTAGATAGTCTGGATATGGTGTCCATGTTGGCATGACCAAAACACTGATGCCATAATAGCATTTCATCTTTGTGAGCATAGAGGCATCTTCCTGCACTGTTAGTATCTCTAGACAAATAGAAAATGTATATATTATCTTCTCTTATCCCTTCAAAAGCGATGTCTCTAGGTGATCTATCATAGATAAAGCATTTAGTTTTACCAAATTTAATATCATATCCATGATCAGCAAGATGACTGATGTTGAGCAAGTTATGCTTTAACTCAGTCACTAAACAGACATCCTTAATGACAGGAGAAGGAGGATTACCAATAGTACCATTACCTATGCTATAACCTTTCAGATTGTTGCCGAAGGATACATATCCTTTCCTTTTCATCGATGGTGTTGCGAATAGATTAGCATCTCCAGTCATATGTCGCGAGCACCCACTATCGAGAATCTATTGGCTTCTAGTTGGTAAAAGAAGGTCCACCTACACCACAAGTAGATATCACCTTTGGTACCCAGATCTTTGAAGGTCCTGAGCGGTTAGTTTTCCCATGTATATAGATTCTTATCAAATAATTTTCTAATTCTACACTGTGTGATACGTGTCCATGTAAACCACAGTATGTACATGTAGCATGCATATTTGTATTTGGTGCACGATGATAGTAATATCTATATGTGGGTACAGGATGATGATAGCGACAATGTGTAGTGGTAGGATGATGATAATAACTACCTGTGGGTGTTTTACGTGCTGCATTGGAGTAGGTGTGCATAAAAGCATGTTTACGTGTAGTATGTGGATGCATGTTATTTTGATGACGTGTTCTATTGTGTTGGTGTTTAGTGTATGTGTTGTGACTGTGAGACTGAGTTTGAGGTTGAGCAACCTGTTTACCTAGCATGATCTCTAATTTCTTAGAGGCAGTATACACTTTATCATATTTAGCAGAAAAACCATTAATTCTAGCAGTAGCAACCTTGTATTTGTTTTTCTCTTCAGCAAGCTCTTTATTGAGTGCTGAAATATCACGTGTTTGTTTCTCAATGATAGATTCGGCATCATGTAAGCTTAATTTAAGCTTGGATACCTCTTCGGTGTCCTCTGTGGGAGGTGTGCCTCTAACATTATCTAGTAAGCATGAAAGTCTATGGATCTCAGCTTCATGCAATCACTAAAGGCATCACCAAGTTCATCAAAAGTGAAATCATCAAGAGGATCATGAGTTACCTTATCAGATGTTGCCATTAGGCAGACGTTGGCCGAGTCTTTGGGGAGTGTCATCTTCCTCGTTTGAGTCACTGGCTTCACTTTCATGCCAGATACTGGTGTTGGCATACTTTCGCGAGGATGACTTCTTATACCGCTTCTCATATCTGCCTCCTTTCTTTGCTATAGGGCAGTCTTTTCTGACGCGTCCTGTCTTCTTGCAGCTGAAGCAAGTGGGTTCTTCATCGTCTTCCTTTTGGTCCTTCTTTCCTTGGTTGAAGCGTAGAAACTTCTTGAAGTTGCATACCAAGAGTGCTTGATCATCACCATCGGAATTATCGTCGTCTGTCGCATCTGGAATGGTTCTTCAGCGATAAGCTCTAAGCGCGATTTCCTTCTACTTTGGAGCAGGTTCATCAAAGTCTTTTAGATCGAGCTCATGAGTCGCCAGCTTGCCCATCAGTGTTTCTATTGACATGTTGGTGAGATCATTGCCTTCGACGATTGCCGTCACCTTGGGGTTCCAGATTTTTGGTAGCCCCTTGAGCAGCTTGCAGATCTTCTCATGGATGGAGTACTCTTTGCCAAAGAAAGATAGCGGGTTGATGATGTCGAGGAACCTTGTGAACATTTGAGCAATTGTCTCATTTGGCTTCATCTTGAATGCCTCATATTCTTGTGTCAGACGACTGATCTTTGATTCTTTAACCTGTGTGGTTCCTTCATGGGTCACCTCCAGAAGCTTCCATAATTCATGTGAGGTGGAGCATGTAGAGACCCTGTTGAATTCAGTCCTGTCTATGGCACAAAATGGGGCATTAATAGCCCTATCATCTAGACTAGCCTGTTTCTTTTCCTGGTCAGTATATTTGTCGTGGGGTTTGTCAGTGGGAGTCCCCTCGACAGCAATTCTAGCAGGCTTCTTGTAACCATTAGTGACGATGGGCTAAAGATCAAAGTCTAGAGACTTGAGATAAAAACTCATTCTAGTCTTCCAATAGGTGTAGTTGGTTCCATCAAATAGGGGTGGCCTATTTGTGGAATGTACCTCACCATAGTTGATAAAGATAGGTTGTATGGTTGCCATGAATTAGCTCTAGGATGTTAATCCGATATAAGAGAACAGGGCTCTGATACCAATTGAAGTATGTGTAGGCAACTCTAGGGGGGTGAATAGAGTTTGTGTTGATAATAACCAAATAAAAATTAACTCATTCACCAACAAAATAATTAATCAGAGTATTAATGCAGAAATAAAAGAGATCAGAAAAACATACGCAAACAGAACAGTTTTAACCTGGTTTCCCTCGTGGAGGACTAGTTCGGGCCTGAGAACTCTTGCTCAGGATTGAAATCCACTATTTGTGAAATAGAGGTACACAAGAGCATGCCAACTTCTTACACTTTCGTTGAGGCGAAACTTGGAATTGTCCAAGCGACTACTTTCAAACTCTTGCACATAAGTTCTAGCTGAATTGCACTGAGCTCCTTGGGGCTTAGGAAGTTGTGTGGCTAGTAGATGGGAAGAGTAGGCTTAGAATGTATAAGGCTATTGAAAATGAGATGAAGAGATGAATAAAAATGAAAGAAATCATGTCCTATATATACTAGTCCAGGGAGGCAGTGTTCGGACAGAACTCTGTTCCAAAATTCAAATTTTTTGGCCGTTGGACAACTAGCAACCAACAAACCCTAGAAATTAGGATCCTTAAATTAAGGAACCAGAGTTCGGCCCGAACACTGCCTGGGGCAGAGTTCGGCCCGAACTCTACTTTCTTGGGCAAGAATGTTCAACTGGGCTAGGATGTTGAAATGGGCTTGGTTTGGTTTGGTGATTGTTTGGTGGAGCTTTGGATAAGTGATTTGAGGTTTAAGACACTCGGTGCTACTCAGCGTACATAATCCTAGACTCAAATAAATGTAAAAATTATAGACACAAAATACAATTAATAGCTTCATATGTTGATGATGTCTTGTCTCAAACCGATATGTGATGATGTTCTGTCTTTGAGCTAGATGTGTCATATTGGATCATAACAGATATCATTTTTGTCAATACTCAAAATTAGGTTGACTGTGATCCTGTTGGGTCAACAGATGATGTCCCCTTAAGGAGCTCATAAGAATTGTCATGTAAACCCTACAAGTGGATTATATCCGACATGACAAATAAAGTTGAGTGGTAGTACTTAAGGATAAAAAGATGTCGATCAATATAGTTGTCTGTAACTTAATTTGATCGACGGACATTCAATATCTTAACATGGGGAGCCAAATGAGCATATAATAAAAGGTGCCCACAATCATAATCTGGGATTAGGAAGGTAGTGCAACGATAGCTCTTCAGTAGACTGAGCTATTGTTATTGGGCCTGGGTTGTATGTTTGGGCTAAACATGGGATGCCCAGATCCGTTAGGAAACTAATCCTAATTTCTCCTCATGGTTCCTGCCGTAGCCTTATATATATCCTCTATTCTCTGGCCGTCATGATCTAATCAAAAAAAAATAAGAAGCTTTCTCTAAATTCGTGATTCACATAAGGAGAGAATGGGAGGGCTGCCAAGGAGAAGAAAATGTTGGGAGATCATCGCCCACACTACGTCCAACCCGAGGAAGGAATACGTGCAGAAGATCTTAGGGTCGTGACTGCTCGAGGTTGCTGGAAAGTGTCTTCTTTTTCCTGTCGCAGGTATAATTCGTGAACCCTAGTTCCACTATGAAGGGTTAAAACACGTCTTAGATCTGTTAAACTTCCACCGATCAATATGCACACCAAACTAGGGGTTATGGGAATCCCCAGTTCCATCAATTGGTATCGGAGCCACCTTGGATCTGCGTATTGATTGATACATCCATGTTGTCCAATAAAACTTGAGTTGTGTACTAGTAGGTAGATGTAGATCTGTTCTAACTTGGTTTTGCGGGCATCTTAGATCCAACTATTATGGTCAAATGCATGTTTAGTTTGTGTTATTTTAAATCACGGACATATCGTGGATATTATTGTTGTTGTGGATGTAATTAAAATCACGAGGGTTGATCGTGCTTATAATTTTAATCTTTCAATCTAGATTATGTGTGAACTCCTTCGGGAGGCATAGGATTGATGTAATTTTAATTATTTTTTGATCAATCGTGATGGCAGTGGTAACTGTTTCTGACGCCGGACGAGATGCTGGTTTTAAGCAGTGCAGAGGCAGATGGATGATTTTCGATGAAAGAATCGACAGGTCGAACCCAGAATAAGTCTGCGCTGTGCTAGATTTTGGATTTAGATTGTTGAGGACGGAGCAGAAAAGATGACCATAATAGTTGGATATTTTTTCTTTTGTTTATTATCATTTTGCTTTTTCTGATTATGCATGTTTATTATTTTGTGGATTTTTTATGAAAAACTAAGCCTGCATTAATAATGGACAACATGGACATAATATCAACTAGTAGAAAAAACCTTATTGTTAAATAACTAAGTGGGAGAGAGAATTTATTTAGTGCAAATTCCATGGTCTCCATTACTGGTTCGTAGGTGATATAATAATACTTGCGTGTTGGCTTTGGTGCCTTCCTCCGTATCGGATGAGTATAAGTATGGATCACTAGTACAAACTTCCTTACAGATAATTATAGAAAGTTACCTAGTATGTTCACATGTCCATCTGAAGGAACTCATTACAAGGTAATGGACTTAGTATTAAGTAATAGTTTAAACTTAGATACAAATAATGGTATCCTCCCCATCGGAGTTACTGCTATTATTTGTATGACCAGAGCAAGACCAGCAGATTAATTTTATTTGTCATAAAGTTATGTTGACATGATAGTAAAATTAATAAAAAAAACCTACTTAAACAAAGTTGAATTTGTATACGTCCACACTATCGTGGCATGCTAAATTCATGGTGTTCAAGGTGTTGGTGAATTTCTTATTATTGTTTTGAGGGAATCAATATTTAATTAATTCAAAGTTTTTTGCCCTACATAATTTTTATTTATGTGATTCTCAGGATTTCAAAAATGGTTTTTTTTAGTCCACTTATGGTGATTCTTAAAGAAAACAAACTTACTGGATCTAATTATATTGACTGGAAACATAATTTGGACATTGTCCTAACTGCTGAAGAGTACAAATATGTACTTAATGAGGAATGCCCACCTAAGCCGGATGCTAATTCTGATGAAGAGGTCAAAGAGGCTTATAAGAAGTGGATAAAGGCAGATGAGATGACACGGTGTTACATTCTGGCATCTATGTCAAACGTACTGCAATATCAGCATCAGGCTATGGCCACAGCTTATGACATGATATATGACCTCAAGGAACTCTTCGGACATCAGAGTAGAGCAGCTAGGTAGTTTGCTATGAAGTGTTTGATGAATACAAAAATAGTTGAAGGTACGCCAGTGATGAAGTTTTCTATGAAGTGTTTGATGAATACAAAAATAGGGCCAAAGATGAATACAAAAATAGAGCAGAGCAGCTAGACAGTTTGCTATGAAGTGTTTGATGAATACAAAACTAGGGCCAAAGATGTGTTGGAATTGGTTCATTCTGATTTGTGTGGACCCATGACTATCCAGGCTAGAGGTGGCTTTGAATATTTTGCCACATTTATTGATGATTATTCAAGGTATAGATACATTTATTTGATGTACCATAAGTCTGAGAAACGTCATGGAAAATGTATCAAGTCATTACGTTTAGATCATGGTAGCGAGTACCTTTTTGGAGAGTTTAGGGATTATTTATCAGAGGCTGGAATTATATTCCAATTGACTGCACCTGGAACGCCCTAGCAGAATGGTGTAGTGGAAAGAAGGAATAGAAGTCTTATAGAGATGGTTATATTAATGATGAGTTATTCGGATTTACCAGATTCGTTTTGGGGATATGCCTTAGAGACTGCAGCTTATATTTTGAACTTGGTTCCTTCTAAGTCAGTACCTTTTACTCCCACAGAGCTGTGGATTAGGCGTAAGCCTAGTCTGAAACATGTTCGAATTTGGGGTAGTCCAGCTTATGTGCTGAATGGAAAGCAGATAAGTTGGAATCTCGTACAGAAGTACGCTTGTTTGTAGGTTATCCCAGAGGAACGAAAGGAGGTTTATTTTATAGTCCTAAGGATCAGAAGGCCATTGTTAGCACCAATGCCCGATTCTTAGAGGAAGACTATATGATGAACCATAAACCCACAAGTAGAGTTATTCTAAAAGAACTGAGAGGTGAGACACCAAGTACTTTAGTACCAACAATACAAGAGTATGAACCACAAGTAACTGCACAACGTGTCAAAATGTTACACGACAACCGATGATGCCTCGTCGTAGTGGGAGGGTTGTGATACAACCTGATAGATATATGTCCTTGGGAGAGTCGTCAGACTTCGTCCCTGAGAAACAAGATTATGATCCCTATACCTACAACAAAGCACTACAAGATAAGGATGCAGAGTCTTAACAAAAAGTAATGATATCTGAAATAGAATCTATAGATTCTAATCAGGTCTGGGAGCTTGTAGAACCACCCGTTGGTATGAAAGCCATTGGATATAAGTGGGTCTATAAGACAAAAAGAGGATCAGACGGTAAGGTTGAAACCTTTAAAACTCAGCTTATTGCAAAAGGTTTTATTCAAAGAGAGGGTATCGATTATGAGGAAACCTTTTCGCCAGTAGCCATGCTTAAGTCTATCCGAATTCTTTTATTTATTGCAGGTCATCTCGATTATGAGATTTGGCAAATGGATGTCAAGACAGCTTTCCTTAATGGAAGTCTTGAGGAAGACATCTATATGAAGCAACCCGATGGGTTCATTGAAAAGGGCCAAGAGCATCTTGTTTGTAAGCTCAAGAAGTCCATTTATGGACTTAAGCAAGCTTCCAGATTTTGGAACATATGTTTTGATCAGGTGATAAAATCCTATGGATTTGATCAATGTCAGGATGAATCATGTGTATATAGAAAGTATGACGGAAACGTGGTGGTATTTCTAGTACTTTACGTAGATGACATCTTGCCCATTGGAAACAATGTGAAGGTGTTATCTGATGTAAGGGCATGGTTATCCAAACAATTTGATATTAAGGACTTGGGAGAAGTAGGTCACATCCTTGGGATCAAAGTACTACGAGATCACAAGAAAAGGATGTAGGGCTTGTCCCAAGCTTCCTATATCGATATTGTACTAACTCATTTTAGGATACAAAATTCTAAGAAAGATTTCTTACCTTTTAGGCATGGAATTGCTCTATCAAAGAAGAAGTGTCCGAGGTCACCTAAAGAGATAGAGAATATAAAAGCAGTTCCTTATGCTTCAGCAGTAGGAAGCTTAATGTATGTAATGCTATGTACGAGACTAGACATCTGCTTTACCGTTGGCATGGTCAACAGATATCAGTCTAACCCAGGACAAGAGCACTGGACTGCCGTAAAGCATATTATGAAGTACCTGAAAAGGTCTAAAGAGTATATGCTAGTTTACCAGGCAGATATTTAGTTCCTTTGGGGTATACAGACTCAGATTTTTAGTCAAACATAGATTCCAGGAAATCTACCTCAGGTTATGTATTTACTTTGGGAGATGGAGCCATTGTGTGGAGGAGTATCAAGCAAAAATTTATTGCTGATTCAACCATGGAACTGAGTATGTGGCAGCCTCTGAGGCAGCCAAAGAAGCAGTTTGGCTCAGAAACTTCCTGTTGGACTTTGCCTAAGGCTATTACACTTTATTATGATAATAGTGGTGCAGTTGCAAACTCGAAAGAACCACGAGCCCATAAGACAGGTGAACATAGTGAGTGCGAGTACCACCTGATACGATATTTCGTAAAGAAAGGAAAAGTTATTGTAATCAAGATAGCATCAGCCGACAACCTAGCTGATCCCCTTACAAAGAGCTTACCAACTAAGGCTTTTGATAGTCATATTGAGGGAATGTGAGTCAGATGTGTAGCAGCATGGCTTTAAGTATAAGTGGAAGACTTGTAACAGTATACTGAAAAGTAATGCTTTGACTATAAGTGGGGGATTATTAGGGTTATTTACTAAAAGCATCACTTTTGTATTAACTTTATTTCTTTAAATTTTGAATGAGAATCATATGGAAAAATGTTTGCATATTTTATTTGTTGCAAGTGTTAATGCAAGTGTCTGATATTCTATATTGTAGATAATATGGTGTGTGATGTCACACAGAAGATCATATTATCAGTTCCCTATGGAATATATAAATAGTTCATAACCTAGATGGACTTGGACAATCCATTAGAAAGTTGTAGTGTAATATGGTATTAGTCTATGTTGACTATAGGTTTACACTAGTACTCTTTGTGTGTATTGAACAGGACCACTTGAGGTTGTTCTCTTTGTACTGACTACATAAGAGAACAAACACCTCCGTTATTATGGATGCATGTGCTCCTAATCCGAATATAATAACATAATGTTACAATACTTTGACTCATAAAAGAGTGAGATTCATTATGGGTCAACAACCTCTATGAATTAGGTAATAATAGTGTATGTATGATGGACTGTTGATTATAAAAGGAATCAATGTCCCGATACGTCGGGTTGATGATGTCCCCTTAAGGATCTCAAAAGGATTGTCATGTAAACTCTGCAAGTGGATTATATCCGACATAACAAATAAAGTTGAGTGGTACTACTTAAGGATAAAAGATGTCTATCAATATAGTTGTCAGTAACTTTATTTGATCGACGGACATTCGATACCTTAACATGGGGAGCCAAACGAGCATATAATAAAAGGAGCCCACAATCATAATTTACTATTAGGAAGGTAGTGCAACGATATCTCTTTAGTGGACCGAGCTATTGTTAATGAGCCTGGGTTGTGTGTTCGGGCTGAACACGGGATACCCAGATACGTTAGGAGACCTAATCCTAATTTCTTCTTATGGTCCCTGTCGTAGCCTTATATATATCCTCTATTCTTTAGTCGTCACGATCTAATAAAAAAGATGCTTTTTCTAAATTCATGATTCATATAAGGAGAGAAAGGGAGGGCTGGCAAGGAGAAGAAAAGTTTGGGAGATCGTCACCCACACTACGTCCAACCCGAGGAAGGAATTCGTGCAGAAGATCTTGGGGTCATGACTGCTCGAGGTTATTAGAAAGTATCTTTTTCTTCCCATCGCAGGTATAATTCATGAACCTTAGTTCCGCTATGAAGGGTTAGAACACGTCTTAGATTTTTTAAACTTCCACCGATAAATACGCACACCAAACTAGGGGTCTTTGGAATCCCCAGTTCCATCAATATATCTGTCAGAAAAGACTAACAGTACAGGGAAGTGTCTGTTCATAACTCAAGACGAAAGCTGGGTATGGAATATGTGTCTTGGATATACGAACATGGATACTATTGCAAGATTGCTCACCAAGAAACTGGTAAGAGGCTTACCTGATATCACTTTCAAGAAATATTTAGTCTGTGCCGAATGTGAAAAGAACAAGGAATCTAGATCATCTTTCAAATTAATAAATGCTGCAAGTACCTCTAGACCTCTGCAATTACTTCATATGGACTTATTTGGACCAAGTAGAGTTGCTAGTCTTGGTGGTAAGCTATATGCTTACGTGATAGTTGATGACTATTAACGATATACTTGGGTTTACTTTCTTACAAATAAGAATGAGGTATTTTCTGAATTTGTATCTTTTTGTAAAAAGGTACAAAATGAGAAAGGATTCATGATTACTCGAATATGAAGTGATCATGGAGGAGAATTCGATAACCATGAGTTTAAATCCTTTTGTGATTCAAATGGGCTATCATATGAATTCTCTTGCCCCAGAACTACTCAACAAAATGGCGTTGTGGAGATGAAGAATAGAACTCTTGGCGATATGGCCAGATGTATGCTTAACCAGCATAATCTTTCAAAATACTTTTGGGCAGAAGCTGTTTATACAGCATGCCATGTTCTGAATAGAGTTCTGATTCGACCCATCTCTAAAAAGACTCCTTATGAATTGTGGTTTAATAGAACTCTTAACATCAGCTATTTTAAGGTCTTTGGTTGCAGATATTTTATTTTAAATACAAAAGACAACTTGGGAAAATTTAACGAAAAAGCTAATGAGGGCATATTTTTAGGGTATGCGACAAAGAGTAAAGGCTACATGGTATTCAACAAGAGGTCACTTGTTATTGAATAGTCAAAAAATGTCACATTCGATGAGCTGAATAGTCAATGCAATGACGATAGTAACAATGAAGAAGAGAAAACTCCCTCCAACAGAACACCAGAAGATACACCATCCTTGTCCTATCTGAAAAGTATGCCGAAACGATTGCGGTTTATGCCAGACCATCCGGAAGAACTGGTAATAGGTGATGTATCAAGAGGTGTAAGTACTCGCTCAAGCACAAGAGAGATAGTTGCTAATGTTGCTTTTATTTCCAAAATACAACCTAAAAATGTTTTAGAATCTTTTAATGATGAATTTTGGATTTATGCAATACAAGAGGAACTAAAACAGTTTGAACGGAATCAAGTTTGGGAACTAATTTCCAGACCTATTGATCATCCGATCATTGGTACCAGATGGGTGTTCCGAAATAAATTAAATGAGAATGGTTCAGTCACACGCAACAAAGCATGTCTAGTAGCTCAAGGCTATAATCAAGAAGAAGGCATTGACTATGATGAGACGTATGCTCCAGTTGCTAGGCAAGAGTCCATTCGAATGCTTTGTCCTTTTGCAAGTTTTCATGGTTTCAAGCTCTTTCAAATGGATGTCAAAAGTGCTTTTCTTAATAGTTTTATAAAAAAAAAGTTTTTGTAAAACAACCTCCTGGTTTCGAAGATTTCAAAAATCCTGATAACGTATTCAAGCTACGTAAGGCTCTCCACGGTCTCAAACAAGCACCTCGTGCATGGTATGAGCGCCTTAGTTCCTTTTTGCATGAACACGGGTTTTCAAAAGGAAAGGTTGATTCTACTCTCTTTATAAAATCTTTAGATAAGAATATTTTATTAGTGCAGATATATATAGATGATATAATTTTTGGATCAACTAATGAGATGCTATGTAACGAGTTTGCTAAGTGTATGCAGAGTGAATTCTAAATGAGCATGATGGGAGAACTAACTTTCCTCCTCGGGCTACAAATCAAGCAAAATTCACAAAGGATATTCATCAATCAAGCAAAGTATACAAAAGACTTGCTAAAGAAGTTTGACATGGATAACGTCGAACTTATCGGCACACCTATGGCAACATCTACAAAGCTTGACATTGATGAAAGTGGTACACCAACTGACGTACGTAAGTATCAAGGTATGATTGATAGTTTACTTTACTTAACTACTAGTCGACCTGACATTATGTCCTCAGTATATTTATGTGAACGATATCAGGCTTGTCCTAAAGAATCACATGTGAGCGCCGTTAAGCGTATC
This sequence comes from Iris pallida, assembly GCA_029216955.1. NCBI lineage: Eukaryota > Viridiplantae > Streptophyta > Magnoliopsida > Asparagales > Iridaceae > Iris > Iris pallida. The sequence continues at coordinate 18,756,404 of JANAVB010015400.1, forward strand.
CTGCGATACCTTAAAGGAACTTTGACGACTGGTCTTTGGTATCCCAAACCGATTTGTTTGACCTGATAGGTTACTCAGACGCAGATTTTGCCAGATGCAAAGTCGATCGTAAAAGTACCAGTGGCACATGTCATTTTCTAGGAAAGTCATTAGTCTCCTGGTTTTCAAAGAAACAAAAATTCTGTTGCATTATCAACAACCAAGGTTAAATATATAGCCACAATACGTTGTGCTCAAATTTTTTGGATGAAGCAAACCTTCGAAGGCTATCAGTTATCATTTAACCACATCCCTATTTACTACGATAACACTAGTTCCATTAATCTCACGAAGAATCCGATATGTCATTCTCGCACTAAACACATAGAAATTAGACATCATTTTCTTAGAGATCACATTTTATAGGGAGATATTAATTTTGAGTTTGTTGACATTGAACATAAACTTGCTGACATCTTCACTAAACCCTTGGCTCAAGATTGTTTTAACTTTATACGAAAAGAAATAATGGATGTTGAAGTAATATAATTAAACATTATTTGATTAAAACTCATAAATTCTTTGAAAATATTTTGGTTATAAGCCGAAAGGGCCCTTCTGTCACACAGGTGTAAATAGCTTGAAGCGACACGGTATACTAGTCTTCGGACTATCGCTAGCTGGGATCCAGCCCCTACAGCTAACCCGCGATATTCTATACGATTTATGTATTTTTTTAATTAATTAATATTAATTATTTGTTTCAACTCAATTATTACTAATTAATTTCACATTTTTGTTAAAACCCTATCACACACTTTCCAATTCTGTCCTGATTACCAAGTAACCGAACTCGGTCAGAGTTCTGGCCGAACTCGGACCAAACTCGGTCTGGGTGAATCAAAATAGAAGCTGGATAGTTGGGTATCCTCCTTATTTAAACCCCCACATCATCATCTTCCTCACCAAGCTAATTTTTACCGAAAACCCAAACCCTAACTTCCTAGCTCTTTTTCCTCTAAGCCTCTCAAGCTTTCAAATTATGGAATCAGAGCTCTCTCGATGTTCTGTTCAACTGTCCACCGTCAATTTTGGTATATTTTCACTCCTTCCATGCTTTTCAATTTCTATGGCTTATAAACTTCCTATTTCTTCCAAAAAGAAAAGGAAAGTTGATGAAGGTTCATCCTCAACTCCTCACGAGGCGACCTCCTTTTCACTTGTCAGTCCCTCCAAATCGGACGGTGACTTCTTTGATGATTTTTTATCTATGTCACAAGATGCATCAAATTAGTGGTTTAGTGACTTTCATCAAAGAAAGATTTGTCCGGGTTCTCCTATCAATTTCATACTATTTTCTGATCAAATAAACATTTTTGAACACTTTGAGTTGCTAGATTTAGTTCAATCTAGTTTTCCAATATATTCCAATGCAATCTGCATGTTTTATTGCAACTTATCGGTCACTAACGGCAAAGTGAAATCAAAAGTTGGCGGAATTGATATTGACTTTGATGCCAGTGATTTGGCAATAATGCTTAACATTCCCAATGTTGGGGGAGCATTAGTTGATATCACCGAGGTCAAATTTCCCGAAGGGACAACTTTTGATTCATTTCGCGACTCGTTATGTGCACCAAACCCTCAGTCCAAAGGCACTCTTCATCCCAAATACTTGAACAACTACTTCTATGACCTTCATAGAATGGTATTCTCCACCATTATTCCAAAGAATACCGCCACTGATGAGATCTCCTACTTAGAGCTTTCTGTTATCTACCATCTCCATTTTCACATCCCCTTTAGTCTGCCTAAGACGATCATCGCTGCTACGGAATGGTGTCGCAAGAAACCGCGACGACTACTCTATGCGATGTATCTGCCTTATATCTTTCAGTTCTTTGAGGTTATGCTTGAGGACTGTCCACAGGATGGTGCTCCTGCTTATCTTCATGTGCATCATCGTGCTGCTCCTGCTCGCATCCAGGCTCCTCCTCCTTCAGTTGACCCATTAGCTGCTCCTACCCATCCTACTCATCCTCCCAGTGGTGTTACTCTTGAGTCACTTCAGACTCTCATGTTAGATCAGTTTCGAGCTATGGATTTTTCTACCACCCTTCAGCTCCAGGCCTTATCCAACGCTGTGTGGGACATGTCATACAGTCTTGCTCACAACCCTAGTGGTCTTATTCCTATGATTCATGATCCCACTAGACTTGGATATCGCATTGATGATCCAGAGGCTCAACGATATTTCGGCCCTGCTGCTGCCCGTTATGATCCCAACCGTTCTGCTGAGATCGATCCTTCCAGGGCGGCAGGTGCTGGTGTTGTTGATGACGAGGATGATGATTGAGGATATGTTTCCTCGTGATAGACTATCACTAGTTATGTTTTTCATTTTTTATGACTGTGTATTAGTGATCAATGCTTCTTTTAAGCATTATCAGCTTTAGTTTATTGGACTTAGTTGTATGAACTCTATCTATTTCAGTTTCTATCAGTAATTCCTATTTTCAGCACTGTGCATTCTTTTCTGGTTAATGTTTAATGTAATTCTGTAATCTTGATTGTGTTGAGTACTGCTATTTAATTATGTCATTTTGCTTATGTGACAAAACGGGGGAGTAGATGGATACTTAAATAATTAAATGAGTATTTTGCTTTGCGCTTAATTGTTTACGACTCAATTTTTTGTTTGGAGATATTGTTTTTTTAGACATTTACAGATATTCAGCAGACATGTTTTGTTACGGGGGAGTAACAAGACTTGACCGTACATTACGGGAGAGCAAATATATTGTACCAATATTCAAGGCCAAAGCTACTACCGTACCCTCTGTATTGCATCAAGTCTTCTTCCAAATCGAGCTGAACAACTTCTTAAGTATCAATCGTAGTTTATCAAATTATCCAATTGGGGAGATTGTTGGCCCATTCAGCCATGTTCAAACCGATTTCGATAATTGACTTAAAACTCCGAGTTCGATATGAAAAGAAACAGAAGATCGCAGATTTCATCTATACAAAATTTTCGTTATTTATTCTTTATTTTTTCTTTTATTGAGTCTAGAAAAGTTGTGCATCGGGATCCCTGGCAATTTAGAAGTTCAATCCTTGACCCAATATCCTTGATCCAATCCTTGACCCAAAACCAAACCCATATCCAAAAGCCAAATCAAACCAAATAAAAAAGATCAGAAACCCTAGCAACCGAAATCGGCCGGAGTTCTGCCCGAATTCGGTCCGAACTCGGTCACCTTGGATTTCTCCTGGTCAGAAGCTTTCCCTAGTCTTTTGGATCTCAAACGTTCAAAATTATGAATGTTAGCCTACCGAGTTCTGCCCGAACTCTGTCCCAAAAAATTTCGATAAAAAGAGAAGATTTTGTCATTTCTTATCATCAATTCAATCTTCATCTTCTTTATCTCTTTCTAAGCCTTCAAACTACTTTAAAGAGCCAAAATCTTCAAATCTCCAAGATAGCTCCTATCTTCTAGTGCCGGTGGTTTTCGATTAGGAGTATTCGAGTTGTACAAGCTTGGCTTATGAAAGCTTTTCTCAGAAAGGTGTTGTTGAAGTTTGATCGTGGGCTTCGGATAAAAACATGACGGTGTTGAAGTTGGAGTGTTTTTCGAAGTAAAGCACGCGATGTAATCTCTATTCAAAATAGTAGATTACAGCGAGCAAGAGTTCTTGCGAACTGGACTAGTCCTCTTAGAGGAAACCAGTATAAACTTGCTATGTCTGCGTATTGCTTTCTTGCCTCCAGTATACTTATTGCTTTACTTTGCAATTCAAGTTCATTTATATTTGCTTCACCTGCTTAGATTTTTTTAATTGCTAATTATTTTCTGCTGCACTCTATTCACCCCCTCTAGAGGTGTCATCGATCCTACAAAAGCCACAGATATAAAACTATGAGTAGCACCAGAATCAAAATGGCAATAGATGGAAATAGATCGATAAGTACTGAAACTGTGATCACATCTGAAGGTGCATCGGTCTCTTCGACCGTCATAGCCAAGGCCTTGCCCCTCTGCTAATGCTTGGCAAAGTGCTGCTGCTGAGTAGGTAATGGCCCCCTCTGCTGCTGAGCTACAATAGGCCTCGCCTGTGCTCTATGGGTAGGAGCCGCCCCCTGAGCTGGACGAGCAGGTACCGAAGGGCACTACCTCAGCTGGTGCACAGTAGAACCACATAACAAGTAGACACCAAGTCACTTCCTGCACACATCCCAAGAGTGCCCGGTCTTCCTGCAGTAGGCACAAGTAGGAGCTCGTCGTGTCTGCCTCTGAGGCTGATGTGGGACTACTGCTCGGGCTGGTGGCTGAAAAAGCTTCGGTTGGAACTGGGGATGCTTCGCCAGTGCCTGACCGCTGCTATCCCCGATAGAGCCTCCATCTCTCTTGGGTCTGAAACCTAAGTCCTCCTCTGCCACCTGAGCCAATGCTAACAGATCAGCAAAGGTCGCATCCGGGCTCGTGGTGACATGCACCTGGATCTCTTTGGCCAAGCCCTTCCTGAATATGCAGGCTCGATCCTCTTGATCCCTCACCATGTACTCAGTGAAGTAGCTCAGTCAACCAAACTCGGCAGCATACTCATCCACATTAATCCCCCCTATACTAGGTTCTGGAACTGGTCCTCCAGAACCCCTCGAGCCACAGCGGGGTAAAACTTCTTCTTGAACAGCTCTTTGAACCTATCCCAAGTTAGACCAGGTGCTGACAACTGGGGCTCAGTCCGAGACCAAGTGAGTGCAAGGTCGAAGAGCTGCATACCCACCGTCTCAATCTTCAGGTTGTCCGAAATCTGAGCAACCCGCAAGATCCTCTCCATGTATTCAAGCCACTCATCTGCGTAAAGGATACCCTCCGTACCATAGAACTCTTGGGTACAAATCTTCTTGAAGTCAGAAATGGTACCCCGCCTCTATTGCTGCTGTGGAGCGGTCTGCTGCATAGCAACCCTCTCAAAGTCTCTAGTACTACCTGGTGAGCACTCTCCATGCCCTCCCATATCAGCTCAGTCTGGGTTTGGTGCGTCTCTGCCTGCACCCTCTGAGCCTCAGCCTGAATCCTCTGAACATCTACCATATCCTGGATAAGAGAAAATAGCTACGCCCTATCAGTGGGCATCCCTCGAGGCAAAGAAAATAGCGGTAGAGGAGTAGACCCTCTGAGATAGTCGGAACGGCCCCCCGAACTGGAACTGTTCCATGAGCTGGAACAACTGGTACAACCCCGTGAACTGGTATTAGTGGAGGCACAACGTCAGTCGCTCCTTGAGGAACTGGGCAAGAAGTTGCCGACCTCTTAGAAGCGATAGCTGGTGCTGCTATACCCGAAACACGAGCCCTGGTCATCGGTGCCATCCTGGGAACAAACTGAAACAAAGAAATCAATATGGCACAAGATAAGATATCAAGAAAGGAAAAAATATTGAGATAGTATTCATTCAAGAATAGAGTTAAAGATAACATATTCGATGCAGAGTAGAAATCCTAATTGTGATTGAGTAACTCCTAAATCTCATAGTAATTCTTGTCCTATTGTAGGCTCGTAGTAGCACCTCTAAATCAAGGTACTACTATGACATTCGTACTAATTACAAAGTTGGACCTGCATGGGACACCATAAAAATGTGTCACGACCCGCACCCGAAAATCGGACATGAGTCATGGGTACGTCCAGCCTACGCCACAGCATCGGTGGTAGAACGCTGTCTAATAACTAATAATATCTCATTCGGACAAGATGTATGATAATCTCACAATTATGATATTCCGAGATAGAAGCAATATGGAATACTAAAACTCAATCACAATGAAAATTAAGGTAGAGAGTTCAATGATAAATATGAAACATAAACCAGAGTTAATCACAAAGCTAGTAAAACCAGAGGAAAGTAACAAGTCATAAAATATAGTTATATAGCCTAAGTAATAATTCCAGGAGACAAATCCAGACCCAAATTATATAATCTAAAGGCTAACTAAGCTAAGCATCCTCTGTCGGCAACACAGTCTCAACAACAGCCTGACCGCTCAACTCAGTCTCCGAAGTAGTGTCCTTAGTCCGCTCATAATAAGTGGGGCAACATGCCTCTAACTCATCGCCTAAAAATGTGGTTATCCTAGTCAGGATTGGAGCAAGTACATAACAGTGAAAATAATTTATAACATGATAAAGGCAATATAGCAAGAGTTAGGATATGTGAAATAGAGTAAATAGGTGAACATGCAAAGTTATGTAGCAGTTTAGGTAAAACAGTGAAATATGAGAAAAACATGTGATAATGATGTAAGTAGACTGATCATTGTCAAACCCTAACTTCTAGGTGTTATTTGAAATACCAGTTCGACATGTGAATGGCTCGGGTAATACGACAAATCGCACATGATAATGTGCGACTGCTATCCACACGATACGACAAATCATACGTGATAAGCATGATTGCTATCCACACGATGAGACGGAGAAAAAATAGGGTGTTCACACGTCTACAGAGGTATTTCCCCGTCCGACACTTGGCATTCGTGGATTTAATTTACGTAAATAAGGTGCACGAAACACGCTAAATCACAGTAAGAGACGAATCACGAGTAATAGCAAAGTATATCCATAGAACACTAACACGTGTAACGAGAGTGTCACAACACGATAGGAATATCTAAATCAAGATATAGAGACAATATCAGTAGAGAAAATGAAATAAAAGCATGTAGTTGTCTGTACTCCAAGCTGAAAGCTAAACTGTATCGGTGTCCAAATCAATGCCCAGTAAACCTATATTACTGCAATTAAAGAAGGATCAATATTTAGGACTAAATATGAATCTCTAGTCTACTATTAGGCTCTATGGTTTGTTGGTCTTGGTTAACCCTATAGGCTGACCCTATACTCATACCCTATGATTACATTGCTATATGTGTGAGTCCTTAGCCCAATTTTCCTATTTATTTATTTTTAATTTCTTCTCTAATATTTTTCTTTGGTAATGTATGTAAAAGTGTAGGATAAATTTGTAATTAAATAGTGACAGAGGATAGTGGGCTTGCAAATAGAAAGTCCTTAAGGGGTTTTTATGCAAAATCCAATTCAAATTCAAACCCGACCATATCATTCCCTCTGCTCGGATAGGGACCAATCCGAAGAGATCAAACCAAGCAAATTCAAATCTGAAATTGCCTCTTATCTACTCTTCCCTTGATCACCTGTATATATATAGATCATATAGCAGCCGAACCTGATTCACTTCTCAATCCCTAAACTCTCCTCTAGTTCGCGAAAACTGCCGCCGAGAGAACTCAGGAACAGAGCAGTCGAATCTACAACCAGGTAATCCTTTCTTCTCTTCCACCAAGTCTTACGATTTCTCAAACCCAGTTAGTTAACCATGAAGAATAGAGGCATAGATATTTGTAATAATGCCTAAGAGAACTAGATGAATGTGAGATTGGGCAATACAGGGAACATTCCTTCCAGCTACCATGTCTCTGACCATGATTTAGACTTTTCTTGATTGATTAGGAACACTGAATTCCTATAAAGCATATACACTTGGGCTTGTTTCAGTATCAGTTCAAACACCTGTGTATTTACCTACTGATGTCTATAGGCTTGTCCATATAGATGCACAGGGCCAACATGTCAGTAATTTCAAATAAGCATTGGGAGGGTTGTACCAGGAAGGAGTTGGAAAACCACTCACTAGTCAACACCAGGTAGCAGTGCACCTGCATATGCAGATACAAATCAGTACTAGGGGTAGAGGAACCAAGGGTCCCATACCCAGTTGCCAAAGGGTGACATCTAGGTGTTATCAGAGGGTAACAACCCTGTGCCAGGGGAGACTTAGGTAGACTAGTTAGCCCACATAGTGTTACACCCTTGTACAGCAAGTAATAGGCACCCAGGATATCCTGGTATACGCAGGGACTTAGGTACAGTACCTGAATGATGAATCCATCCTAGTTTCAGCCACTGGGATAGGTCCAAGGACTGGAAGACAGATATGTAGGCATCAATAGCAAGCATGTGTCAATCTATCAGTGTAAACATTATCTATAGAAAGTCTTGTTTATGTATATCATGTCAATCTATCAGTGTAAACATTATCTGCAATAGTGTAATACACCATCCCTACCTTGGCTTACTATCCTATGAATACTTGAGTTTGTCTGCCTATCTGCAAGCAAATAGCAGTAACAAATGTGTCCAAGTTTTAGGGGGCGGTAGTAGCAAGAAACAGGGATATGTAGAGAAGGTTAAGGGCAGCAAGTATCAGAAGTCAAGCTTGGGCCTATAGGCAAATTTCTGTGGGAACCTCGTTCAGATATGATAGAAGAATAGGCTATACAGGTTATTGAGTGTAGCTCTGTTTTATAAACAAAGCAGAGTGAAGGGTTCCCTGGACTTGAGTTTCAGAGATCAGTTCTTTGTCCTATTCCATTCAGTCCACACTTTGAGTAGCAGTTCAATTGCTTACTGATTTAGCCATCCTGCACTGTATTCAGTCTTAATATTTTACTGTGCAGTCCAGATTACTCATAGTGCATTAGTTTTTAGAAGGGAGTCTTTGGTTCAGTCCACATTATATCTTGATGTTTAGTCCATATTTATATCCATGACAGTCCCCTGTTCCTCTATGTCCAGTCCACATCATATCATGTTCAGCCTGCATTTTATGCTTCAGTCCATAACATCCTATGGTATCAGTCTAATTGGTTGAGTTCAGTCCCAGCACCTTTGTATTAGTGGGAATTTCTTTAGAAGTTCAGTCCCCCATCAAACCCAGTGTAAATCAGTGAGTAAGTAGAGGAGTAGTGGCTTAAACCCCCACCTGCAACTGCTACGGGCAACACCCCTTTGGCCATAGGCCTTTAGACTATGTGAGCTCAGTCTTGACAGTAAGCAGAGCATGAGTAGAGAGTATCAGTATAGTGTCAGTGAGATATGTTCGAGTGTGTGCCTGTGTGTGTGTGTGGACTGTTCTTTATTGGGACTGGAATTATATTTGTTCAGTCCAATGCAAGGTCAGTCCCACTATTTAGTTTGGTTTAGCCTACTGTTAAGTCCATCTACTTATTCAGTCCTTGTAAACATTTAGGAAATCCCATTACTTAATATGTTCAGTCCTTGTGTAATTCAAATAGGTTGCCTGCATTTGATCAGTCTTCATATTCGTTTCTGTTCAGCCATTATCATACATATGTTGATTTACTTTTCCTTTAGCAGTGAGGGTTTGTGGATCCTGTGTACCCAGGTTCTAGTATAAGGGAAATACCTTGGGTACATACTCATAACAGTATAGAGGAATAAATTAGCAATAATTAGAAATTCCTGTGAGTGCAGGGCTTAGTATTTGGGGGTTACCTGGGAAGAAATCCAGTAGGGGAGTCACCCTAACACCAACATCTAGGATAGGCTTATCTCATATTTGAGTACAAGCAGAGTATTAGTTTGACTAATGACGTACCAATAGCAAAAGTAGCAGCCTTACCCGTTGTAAACTAGCAAGAGTTGAGACACCAAGTATGAATGAATAGAGGTGACCCATAGGCAACCAAATTCATTGTAAGGGTCCAAACCCATAAGGTATCAAAGAGGGAATCCATTAGGAAGCCTAGTATTTATTAGATAGTTCCTTTTTCTAATTTGTGTATTAATGTGGAATTCATAATATAGGTTCAGTGAACTTTGATTCAACGCTTGACCCGTGTCAGCATCTCAGGACCACAGGCAAGTATACATTGCCTTTCGTTACAGCTTTATTTACATGCTTATCTGCTTTCATTAATCAGTTGGTTGCTGACCTGTGCTTCATCATTGCTCACATTAGCCTTGTAGCTTTATTGGACATGCTTTTCGCTTGTACTGGTTTGAGTTGTATCGTAGGATGATCACGTTATAAATTGAACTGCTATTTTCCTTATTTTTGTTTACAACCTGCGAGTCCACACACGGGACGAGGGTTGTCCGTTGCACCTGCGAGTCCACACACGGGGCGAGGGTAACTTGTCTTAAAACTGACCTGCGAGTCCACATTCGGGGCGAGGGTTGGTATTACATTGATTCTCTTGTTTACTTGTTTTCCAGCAGTTCATTTATACGTAGTTGTTCATACATTCATGTCTCACGATTGTTTAGCTTTTCCTGCTTCTATCCTGGATTTCTTTCATGCATGTTAAACTGTTAGAAAGGCTTGTATATTATGTATCTTGCTAGTCCTCTGAGGACCTGATGATCTCTTCAGGTTTAGCCGAGTATTGAGCCAGTGCACGCGAGCAGGTTTGAGCTATCATTGGACCACAGTGTCACTGCAGACGAGGGTACTTTGATGATTAGTAGTATGACCTAGTTATTTCCATTCATGTACTATTTTATTCCGTCTACTGGTAGTGGATTTGTGTCCACCGGACGTGACCTGGATCATGATGAGCTTGATACTTCATTTTATATATATTATCATTCTTTATTCAGTTGATTGTGTCATATTTCTGTGGATGAGATCTAGACTGCCTTGTTAGATTCTGTGACTTATTTATGTACTAGACAGCATTCTACCGCCGACACTGCGGCGTAGGCTGGACTTGGACACGTCTATCCGAAAACCGGGTGCGGGTCGTGACAATATGCCATTACCCTATGCTTGTATGTATCCATGTACCATATTCATAAGTGCAATTCCTAATTCTAATGTCGATACCTCTCTCTACTTGGGTTTACCCTAGTGCACTACCCCTCAAACCAACATATGTCACCCTGGTGCCCACTTAAGGGTGCCTATGACTATATGTATAAGTATATGCCTAGAGCATACATACAAGTGTATGGATAACCTACAATCATGATACCCCACTGTACTCAATGCACTGACACTAACACATAATGCCATAGGAGGTTCCTATTAAACCTTCCTTCATGTATTTCCAGCCTCACATGTACCCAGGTCCCTAATATTGGTCCTATCTATAACTGTAACCACTCACACTTTCCATCCTATACAGTACATATACTGGAACTTGGTTCCTAATTGGGACATGATCCCTGCATCTAAACTCTACCACCTGACACCCATCTCCTTGCTCCAGGTACACATATACCACTACCTGGTCTCTGCCTACACTGCCCGACCTACCTACTCACATGTTAACACATGGTATCACAATTTGTAGTGCATAACCTACCAAACTGCTATTTCAGTATCCTAATCACTACACATCACCTATACTCTCTATATCAAGTTTACTGATACTCTCAAGTATCAGTCCATATGCCTATATACACAGACAACACCCCATCTATACTTGTACACGCTGACACAGATAAATTTCTTCCTGCCTAAGCAGTCAGCCTGTGTGCACCCTGTGCAGCAAACAGAGCTAAGTCCCCCTTGCCTACTGACACTAACATCTCAGTCCTATAGACTGGTATACACCACTCCCTCCCTCACTCACTCACTCACTGGTTAACACAGGTACCCCCTCTACTACTCTAAACTGACACACACTGCTAACTAATGAATGATACCTACCTGCACAGCTCACTCACATTTGATTAGGTACATAGTTGCCATTAGGCAACCTTTGTACCCCCTGTTCACTGGACCCAACTGTAGGAGCCCCCAACTCTTGCACATGCTCCGCAAAAACTTGTCATATTCATCAGTTAAAATCTTAGGTGACTGATATATTAGTACAGGCTTGTTCCTTAGCCCCTAGACACACAGGAGCTGAAGCCCAAACTTGCTCACACACACTCATTGGCCAATTCTCCTACTGCTACTCTCTACATATACATTTACCCTGGTCCACTGTATATACACATAGGAATCTGATATTAGCATTGGTATCCTAGGTACTAGGACAACAAACACATACACTCAATGGTGGTTAGCTGCTACACACTATTATCGATCACCCAAATCCCTATTCCATATGCATCTAATACATCTACAACATACCTATAGTCACTCGACATATCCTGCTGCCCATAACCCTTGGCACTAGCCTATGTACTGCTTGGTGCAGTAACCCCAAACTCACTGATACTAGGTATTAGTTACCTATATAACATAGGTAATTCCTATGCTTGCACTGCCACTTGTAGTAGAAACTACCCCCCTCAGATTTGTGCACTGACCAATGCATGACACCCACTCGAACATAGGTGTTACTGATACCTATCAGTTCCTCTAGTTCACTGTCACATAGTGACACATTCGTTTGCCTATCACAGGGTTACACTAGGGGGAGCAGGAATATGCACCCTCAAGGCCCTCCCTCTCTAGGCCAAAACCCCTACATGCCTAATACATATGTACAGGTAAAAATCCCCATGTGGCCGACACAGTTAACCCATATCTAGGTATTACCTATTCCTGTCATGATGTGGAACACAACAATAGTGACAAAGGTGGTAGTCCTCCAAAACATTAAGTTCTAAATGCCTAGTACATATATGCCCTAAACACAATGCATATATATAACCCATCTCCAGGTATTGCCTATTCCCTAGGTTGACATGGTGGCTGCCATTGATGTCTTGTGGGGATTTATATAGGGTCTTGCTAAGCTCTAAACTTATCATGACACTTTGTATGAGGAAGGTTTTTAAGGGAACTAAGAGGTTTGGCTCTAATCAGTGTTTATAACTTAAATAACCATGACTAGGGCCAACATAAATAAGAATTTCTAATTTTATGAATTTGGTCAAATTATCATGCTAGTGGCCCACAAAGTGGAAAATTTTAATTGGTCGAAAATAACCCTAACCCAGAAAAGTGGTAGTGACAACTCTACCCTTCTTAGAAATTTTTTTTGTCCTCGAACTTTAAGAATGGCACAATCATAAAAGAAACAAGAAATTTTTTTACCTCATGGCACGAAAAGACAGAGGCATCGCTCGCACATCTCGTCCTCTCTCTCCCAAGTGGACTCGTTGGAAGAGTGATGTCTCCATGCGACACGAACCAAGGGAATTATCTGGTTACGTAGTATCTTCTTCCTACGATCCAGTATCTCCACGAGATGCTCTGGATAACTGAGACTAGGCCAACCTTCGATCTCTGAGTGGTCCAATACATGGCTAGGGTCTGCCATATATTGTCTCAGCTGTGATACATGAAACACATTGTGTACTTCCTCCAAGGTAGGCGGTAAGTCCAGTCGATAAGCTATAGAACTAACCCTCTCAAGGATACCGAAGCGTCCGATGAATCTCGGGCTGATCTTTCCGCCTCGACCAAAATGGATAGTGCCATGTGACGGAGAAATCCTCAAGAACACTAAATCTCCAACCTAGCACGAACAAGATTCAAACAAGCAATAAGACAAAAAAATTCCTAAACTAACACATCATACATAAACAAAACACATACTGTCTCAAACTCCAACGGCTTGCGATGGCTGTCGGCCCAGTCCTTCTGTCTGTCCTGAGCCACGTGAAACCTCTCCCTAATCTGCCTCACCTTCTCCGCAGCATCCACGACCATCTCCAGCCCCAATAAGGCTCTCTCACCTATATCATCCCAAGATAACGGGGTACGATACCTTGGCCCAAACAACGCCTCAAAAGAAGACATCTCGATGCAGGCCTGATAGCTGTTGTTGTATGAAAACTCTATCGGGTGAAGGTGATCCTCCCATGAGTCGCCGAAATTCAATGTACAAACTCGAAGCATATTCTTCAACGTCTGAATGGTCCTCTCAGATGGTCCACCCGTCTAAGGATGATAGGCGGTAATAAACTTGAGCTGAGTGCCCAAGCTAACCTGCAGACTCTTCCAGAAATGGGAAGTGAATCTACTGTCCTGATTAGAAACAATGCTCACTGGAACTTTGTGCATTCCACTCGCTTACTGCCCTGTATGTCCATCATTGTGAAATAGCCCTCAGTGTATTCAGGAATCCCATCACCTCATCTGGTTCTGCCCTTCCATTGAACTCAGCGGGTCACAGCTTTTAAACTCTAAGAACTTGAAGCTTTTTCTCTTCCGTGTCGGCGTTTAAGGCTTCTCTGCCGGTACTATTATAGTCTCGGTCGTTGTGCTGTTGCAGAAACATTATGATCGGCCATCAGTGTAGTGATAATCTGAGCCAAATTGTATACTTGCTTTTGTTGAGCATCTAGTTGCTCCTGAAACTGATACTAAAGTTGCTCCTAAAGCTAGCGATGTTGAGCCTCGCTCTGCTTCCTCTGAGCCTCTATTAGCTTTTTTAACTTTTCCATTGGGTCAGACGATGAGGTCACCTTTGAGCTATCACCCTTAGTCATTCTACAACAAAAATAGTTCCGTTAGTACACATAAATTATTTATGGACTTATTGTATAGAACATTATTTCATGCCATCACTATCGACACCATCAATCGAGAAAATTTGTATCAAGACTTCCATTTGAAAATATTTTCAAAATTCGAGGAATTGAAACCGTGCTCTGATACCAACTTGTCATGCCTCGATTCGGGGAATCGTTCGTCCTCACTTTGTTTCGTGCCAAATCGTTCGTCCTCGCTAAGGCGTAATATCGTACAAGTCTGGAGTTGCACTTGTACAAGGTAAGAACGTGCACATTTGTGTTTTTTAAAACATTTGAAACCAGTCATATTGCAGAAACATTGAGTACGCAGTATAGAAAGAAATATACTCATTTTATTGATAATTGTAGCAAGATACAACTTTTTCTGTACTCTTTGAAATGCCTTTCCGGCTTACATTGGTTCATGAAAAGAAATACAACTGATAGGCTGCCATGAAATACCTTCTTGTTCCATACATTATGTACCTTTAGTACATTTGAAATCTAAGCAACAATCTTTGAAACTCTGTAATACTTTGAGCGTCTTTATTGAAAATAAGTTGAAAATAGCAGCAACTCAAAAAGCCTTAATTTCGACGTACACCCGGGTTTCTCCAGTACCTGTGGAGGAGGGGTCAGCATTTTATAAAAATTTACTGGTGAGCCCCGTTGGCCCACTCAGCTAAACCGACATTTGAGATTATGACAAGCACTTTAAATTATGAGATTATTAGGGACTATAAATTCACGATAATTTATAATAAGGTAACATGACATTATATGAAAGCAACTGTTTACTTTACCATCAGCCGAATCTAGCTTCCTGCATAAGAAACAGGATAATAATAATACTTACCAACCCAACATAAAACATTGATTAGCATGCATCCATACAACATGATCACTGGTGTTTTTCCACCATTTCGGACGTTGCTATACAGGACTTTGTAGGGTATGCGATGTGCCACTCTTTCGGTTTGCAAGCCCAAACGAATGTCCCGATACCACGTGCCACTAAAGCACATAACGCTTCTGTTTGCAAAAACAAAAGCCCAAGAAAAAAGGCTCAACTACAAAATAAGAAAAGAAAGTACAAGAGTACAATTTGATTCTGGGGAAGTACAATTATAGGAATCTGATTAGAAGACGATCACTTTATCCCTTGGACGATGCGATATCGGAGGAGAAAAGCACTTGAATGTGCTGCGGAAGCCATGTCAGAAGACTATGATCATAAATGATGCCTTGGGAAGTAATTTTGAACCCTATTTACAGAGTTTTAGGATAACTGCAAGGCAGTTACAATAAATGGCGCACAGTACCAAAATAGGTTGATTATGCATTATTTGGCGCACCATATTCTGTTTCATCCATTTGTGCGAACGGTTAGCTTAACTTCATGGACGTGTGGCATTCTGTGAAAGAAGTGCGCTTGGTCATGGGTAGTTTTGCATGTACGTTCTTCGAGATTAGTGGCTTGTATGCCATGTCATCTTAACTGCTTTTGGATGACAGTTGATTGATTAGCGCTTGTTCATGAATGACTTATACAGTTGATAGGCGCCAATTCTGAAATGTGTTGAGCATTAATTTCTATGAGGAGTTGAGCATTTTGTGCCAATGATAAATCGCGTGGAGTAGCTGACAACCATCATTATGACGGATCTGGCACAATTCTCCTCCACCGTCGTGCGCTAGGGATTCGAAAGAATTTTTCTCGACTATTATGTTGTCAGTCATTATAACTGACGACTCAGTTTCTCGAAGAAGCTCCCCACATGGCAGTTTGTGCTATCTGATGTCCGAGCACCATTTTATGTTAGGCGCTATTTGATGTTGGGCACCATTTGATGGATAGGGCCTGGCACCATTTGTAAATGGCGTAATGCATTTCTTTAGCATTTTTAAAGCTTCTACAAGACCTCCTTCAATGTTTTCAAATTGCAAAACTTTTAAAATTTGAAATACTTTGAACAATAAACGTTTTAGCAGATTTTATGCACGCACAGAATCCTAACCGACCCGTTGTTCCGTGCTCAATTTGCGCAGCAGTTATACGTATGCTTTGGCTATAAATAGCCCACTAAGAGGAGAGAGAGAGAGAGAGAGTTCTTCTTTCAGAATTTTCTCTTTTGAACTCTTCTCATCTCCTTCTTCCTCTTCCGAGCTCTCCAAGCTTTCTCCACCACCGGAAATGGCACCAAAGAAGTCTACGATGGAGAATGGCAAGGGTGTGGCCGGAGCATCGTCGCGAGCTCCACCACTGAGGGCGCCAAGGCACGCGCCATCGTTGACGAGAGCCGAGGAACCTAATCCTGCCCTCGAAGGTAAATAATCGGTCGGAGAAGACAAACCATGGCCAGCGTCATTCGCTTACAGTGCTAACTATAGCCAGCGTCAACCGCCTCTTTCAGAGGGTTGGTTGGCGCTGCACCAATTTCAAAAATGTGCCACCTCTTTCAGAGTGTTGGCCAAAATACACCGATCACGAATCGCGCACTCCTTGTTTACTCAAAGTGTGCGGCATGCTTCATGTTATGATTCGAAAAATAGTGCGCATATTATCATGCTGCACGAAACATAACAGCCTGATGCATGCACAAATCGCAGACTGTCATATTGCATGCGCAAACTAAGAACTGTCATACTGCATGCGCAAACTAGGAACTGTCATACTGTATGCGCAAACTAGGAATTCTCATACTGTATGTGCAAACTAGGAAGTAGAACTTTGTGTATTGTGACATCCATGATTCGCGCAGAGTTAAAAATCACTTAAATTTTCTTAATTTATAAGAATACTTCTTCATGATTTTAACTCTCGTTTTTTTTTTGCAGTTGACCTCAGGGAAGATCCCAATGCTGGGATACTGGCTTCTACCTTCCGTGTATCGGAATACCAGGAAGACCTGTCACATATCACATTTTTGCAATTTGACCCTAACGGACCGGCTACCAGGCGAGCTCTCCTAGAGTCCCAAGATGAAAGGACTTTGCTATGCTTGATGAACGGTGAACCTTCCCTAAGTGCAGATCAGGCTCCCCATAAGAAACCAGCTTTCTTATTTGGAGAGGCCATTGATGATGCCTCTCAGCCCAAGTTGAAACGAGAATCTCAGGCTTTTAAGAGAGGAAATAGACTGGTATATCTCCCAGATATGGCAAGGACTCTGTCTCTGTCTCGATATTCCTATGCCAGCTATCCTCGAAAGATGTCAGGGGATATAACTCCATTCCAACAAGCCATGGTTGGACGGATATGTCATAAGTTTAGGAACCAAAGGTGGGACATATTCTTCAGTTCTTCTGAAAGACACAACGCACACCTGACAAGTTTGAAGCCAAGTTGGGTGCCGGTCGAAGATTCATCTTTGATGATACCAGTCAGGATGCCTTTTTTTGTTAATACATATGCTGCAGCACGAGAAGAATATCTTGCCCCAACCTCGAGACTGACGGGTTTGATGCATCCAGACATTAAGTGCTGGAACCGACTATCTGTATGGGCTCTGAACAACTTCAAGGACAAATTGCTTGAGTTGGAGCTTTATGAAGCTGTCTTGACCACCTCCTGTGGTATCCACACCAACTCGAACATGTTCCTAGCCTTGGTGGAGAGATACAACAACAGAACTGGCACCTTCGCTACTCCGCACAGGGAGATGGCTTCACCCTACATGAAATGCAGTTTTTATCGCATCTACCAATGGGTGAGAATACTTATGAAGAGTATGTGCCGGCTGAAGAAGAACTGGAGGCTCTGGCCAAGGATAACTCTCAGATGGTGGCAGTTTTTGATGAGCTACTATGTCATTTCATGATATACACACACTTCTATAAGAGCAAGGCAGCAGGGATATGCTATATGTCTAAGTGGTTGTTGTACCTCTTGCTGGGCCATGCCGCGGAGAACAAGGTACAAGAACATCTGGAGTATAGGCCTCGCTTCTTTGAGCCATTCGACAACCAGACAATCAAAAGACTGATAGAAGAGTCCAGATATCTTGATAATGAGCTGGAAGAAAATTGGCATGATTATACCGCCGGCACCCCTGTCGAGTCTTATATAAGACAAGGTGGTATAACCATATCTCAGGAGGCTACCTTAGCAGGATTCCTTTCTCTTTATTTGTGATGGTTCGTGGTTCCTGGAGCAAGCGCAGTCGATCGCATCCATCGAGGCGTATTGTTTGCTGCAGTGCGTTTGGTGTTCGGATACAAGATGGATATCCTCTCCGCTATGACTAGTCGATTGAATGCGGTTCTCCGTGCATTCATAACCACTATGATGGAGAAATTCGGTACTCGAGATGACTTTCCTCGTACCGAGATGTCGTTCACTTATTTGTTCTGCTGGTTGATATTACATCATCCCACTCTGATGGATGCAGCCCTCGGTGCTACTGGAGGAGACTTCATCGGTAGATATACCACATCACGTTGGAAGGTGGACTCATTCTTTGACTGCAGAAGGGCGCTGAACATGGGCTCCAACTAGAAGTTCTTTTGCATCGCTCCTCCACCTGGATACGAGACCTTACCGGCTCCACTCATGGATCTAGAGCCAGTCAGTACCCGTCCACCTTCAGCAGCCTTTTCTTGGTTGAAGGTGATCAGACCTGCCCATCTGGTGTATCGATTCGGAAATGAGTGCTATCTAGAACCATACTTGCCTAGCTGATTCACTTGTAGTTTGGCTACGACCAGATGCACGTCAGGAATGCGACCACTTGCCATCAAGCTTTCGGACGTTTGATCGACGGGGCTCGAGGATAGAGATATTACAGCACGAGAGGCACTAAAGCTATATTCACCATGCCCTTCGCTACTTTTGAGGTAGGCTCGCGTATATTAAATACATACAAAAATTTTTATACCTCAGCTAACACCTTCTTAGAAGGCTACTCTCTATTAGATAGCTTTGTTGGCGTAAAAAGGTCACGAGAAGGGACTGAAGCTGCCATGGAATTTGCAGAAGCCGAGGAGAATGTTCCCACTGACGACCCTCTAGAGGCTACACTTGTGGGTTTCCACGATGAGGTGCATGGTGCACTGCATGTCACTTTAAAGAAGTGGAAAGAAAAAATCTCCCATGAAGGAAGGTGGTAAAAAGCAGAAGATTGGGACTTCATCCTCCCAGTCAGCCCATGAAAAACTTCCTTCTCCTGCTAAGGGGAAAGGAAGGGAAAAAAAAGAAACAGCTGTCATCCAAAAGCCTGTGGAGAGGACAAGGCTTCAAACACGCCAGTTAGAAGCGGGACTTTCGCTTGGAGGAACAACTTATTTCATAGGAACTACTCTATCTCCTGCCCAGAAGGAGAACAGGGTAGAGGAGTCAAATAGAGAGCAGATTACTCCTGAAGCATCACCAGACCAACCAGCTGCTGCCCTTTCCCTACATCCACTACTCAAGCGGGCAGCGACAAGAAAATTGTTGGTAATAAGAACTGTGAAAGCGAAGGTAGCAGCTTCTACTTTTACTCCCTCGCTAAGGCAGTCTCCTAGTCAAGAGCCATCGTCGCTGTCACCTAGAGGCGTATCCCCTCAACAGGGTGATATCCTTAGTCTCTCGGTTCAACCAGAGTTGTTAGATGTTAATCCTTTAGCGATTTGTTTTGACCTTTCTTCGTCTCCAGAACTTCCACGACTAGTGAACTGGCTCTAGTTGCTGTAGTGGACATCCCCCATGGTTACTGTTTCATAACCAGTGACCGTTGAGGCTGATACTCCCCTATCTACGGAGACAGTCACGGCACTTGCTTCAGCTGGTCAGACGTCTCCTCCGGTTTCTGATGATGCTCCAAGAACCGCCATTCCTGAGGAAGCATCAGTCCTGGTTGAGAGCATTGGGGGCGAGATGGAAAGAAGGTGACTGTATAAGTTTTTAATCCTTCTACAACCCATATTAGTGCGATCGTTGCACCAAACGAGCTACCTCCACTAGATGAAGAGATTATAGAGGCGTTGTAATATTTTGACTATGGAGACAAGCCAATCGAGGAGGACCCTGTTGATGCCGCCTCAGATCTTGAAATGGATAAATCAAGCCAAGATCAAATAGCAACCTAGGAGGGTCATAATCTGATGGCCAAAGATGGCCAGATTACATCTGAGGGCGACCAAAGCCCTAGCGAAGATGGTCAAAGTTTCGATGAACCGCTTGGCGACGAGAACTCTGATGCTGAAGTTGACGACGTTGGAAGCCCAGATGTTGATGATGAGGGTGATGAAGACCTTGCTGAAGCTCTCGAAGGCCCCGAAGGTGATGAGAACCCTGATATTGATGCTGAGGGGATTCAGGCCCATATCAAACACGTCTTTGAAATAGAGGGGCAGAATTGGAAGCCCAGGCGGGCCCAGTAAAATCAGGGGCTAAAGGCAGCCATGCTGGATCAGAGGCTGGTAGCAGCCGCTTCATGTCGGGAGTCTCAGAGGCAGGAAGCAGCCAAGAAGATGCAGCAGTATCTTCTTCTATAATAGAAAGACCCATGAAAGAAAGAGATGCTGCACCTACCGACCCTCCTTACGTTCCTAACGGCGCAGGTAAAATTTTGATCTTATTCACCATTGCCCACCTTTTTTTATTTAATACTGTAGGATATGACGATTTTTACTTGAATTGCAACATGTCATATAGGGAGGATCCCCGATGTCCCAATAGCCTCCACCGTGTTTAGCCTCAGTTCAATAATGTCTCCTTTGGATGTTGGGACTCACGCCATGGAGGGAAGCTCGTCAGGAACGCCTGCACCAAAATTACCAAATGTTGATGTTGTACAAGTTGTCAATATTCTTTCGACTTTTGTAGAAGGAGGGGTTTCAGTCGCAGCAGCGACACCTGGTATGTAAGAGGTAATTAGCGGCATTATCCTTACTTATACGGACGCCTTCTTCAGCTCTCTACGTTCTTGGTACAGTTGGCCATAGAGAAGAATTACTCTTATATTTTGTAAGAACATCTTCTCTTTATCTAATTGACACCATACGTAACCTTGGCGACACAGAAGGGGCATGTGCCTTAGAGAAGATCCTAACGGGGCTCGAGGAGCCCATCCAGTCTTACCAGGAGCTGACAAGAGGAAATATAAACAGACTGGTGGATGCTGAGTGCAAGGCCATAGCTCATGAGTACGAGGATCGGCGAGCCGCACTGGATAATTCTATAGTAGTGTTCACGATACAATCTGGAGATATAGAGTCCGATATTGCTGAGGCCACTTCCTTCATTGAACTTTATAAGGCCGAAGAAGCAGATAAAGATAGAGAAGTGATTGAGGGTCAGGCTCGCATCCAGGAGCTAGAAGCTGAACTAGCCCGGACCCTGCATCAGTTATAGCGGCTTGGAAGCTCCAGGAAGAGGTGATCAAGCTTTTTTTAATTTGCCTCAAGACGTCTAGACGGTCTGAACATGCAAAGGGATGACCTTCTCCGAGCTAGGAATGCAGAGAGAGAGCGTCATATTCTTGTGATGTAGCCATTAACTGAAGAGTTCAGGAGGGATTTGGCCAGGGAGCGGGTGATTGCTACCAAAGTGGAGCGAGCTATAGCTTTGAAGAAGATGATTTCTGATCTCATTACCCCTTCCCAATAAAAATGTAGCAATATAATAATTTATGTTCTTAAGATTGAAATGAAATGAAAAAGCTGTTGTTTTGTGATTCTGTTACTTTATGTATCTATTTGAAACACAAGTAATAGATAAAGTTGTAGAAATACATTCAGAGGTGCTGGATGTGACATATTTCTTTAAAAATAACATTACTTATTATATCTATTCAGAGGTCCCGGACGTGGCAGAATATAAGATATCTTTTTAAACAACTGGGTTTCAGAGGTAATGTGGACGTGGTAGAATATAAGATATCTTGTCCCGGACGTGACAAGTTGTTGACACAGACAATAAAATTTAGAGATAGTGTGGACGTGAATTATTATATCTGCTGATTATCCTTAAACCAAATGGGGATCAAGAATAAGATATCTTTTCAAACAACTAGATTTCAAAAGATGATATTGTGACGATATGTTGTGATGGATATTATGGATTAATCTTTTGAGGATGTACCATAAGATCCGGGTTAGTCTCTACTGAGGATTTTTGAGGACTTATTATCTGTAGGTTTATTCACGAAGGAGTGAATAAAAGAGAACAATTCAAAGTTTTGTATATGTACAATATTTTGCTAGAAAATATAATACATACTTTCAAACATGATTTTTTTTTAGAAATTTGCCATTGATGGCATCACGGCTATTCGATCATCCATCCTGGTCAACTGGTAAGCTCTGTTAGAGAAGACTTTGCTTATGATGTAGGAAACCTCATACTTTGGATCGAACTTACCTTTGCTCATGTATATCATAGTCATAGGACGTCTGACAGTAAGGACTAGCTCACCTTTTTGAAAGATTCGTACTTTGCTTTACGGTTGAAAGCTTTCGAAATACGGGCTTGATATAGCTCAATGTGCTGTTGAGCTAACAGTCGCTTCTCATCGAGCGCTTCTAGCTCTTGAATCAAAGACGATCATTATTTTCCACAGTTTGCTTATTGGCGATAGCTATTCTCAGGGATGAATTTAAATCTCCAATGGTAAGATGACTTCGCATCCATACACCAGATAGAAGGGTGTACAGCCTGTCGAGGTATGTACAGTAGCGCGATACGCCCATATGCATTCTCGAAACTTTTTGCTCTAGTTGTATTTATTAGCAGAAATGAACTTCTTGAGAAGCTTAATGATTGTCTTGTTAAATGCTTCTGCTAAATAGTTGGCTGTAGTAGAAGCAATATTGTTGATTCGAGTATTATTGCATAATCGAGTGAATGCCTGACTTGCGAACTGAGGTCCGTTGTCATGAATGATTCTACGAGAAACTCTGAGTCGATAAATCACATGATGTTTGATAAAGTTGATGACATTGCTTGTCTTGACTTCAGCTAGAGGAATAGCTTCTGCCTATTTCGAGAAGTAGTCGGTTATAGTCAGGATGAACCGATGTCTTCGAGATAATGGAGGGTTGATATGACCGATGACATCCATGTCCCAAGCTTCAAAGGGCCATAATGCTGTAGTTGGATGTAAAAATTCGGACTGTTGGTGAATAAAATCTGCATGGATTTGACATGCTCGACATTTTCTTGTATACTCAAATTTCATCCGCCACCATAGTGGGCCAATAGTATTCCATGCGTCTGATACAGTCTTGTAGCTTAGGACCAGGCTGATGTGCACCGTAGACACCATCATGAGCTTCAAGTAGTATCGGTTTTGCCTCCTCACCTGCAATACAGCATAGGAGCATACCGTCAAAAGACCGATGGTAGAGTGTCTTGAATGAGTGATTATAATAGAATCGGAGTAACCAACGACAAATTATCATTGATTCTTTAGGATCTTCTGGCAGGATATCATGTACCGCAAGGTCGATAAAAGGAGTCCTCCAATCTTCACTTGTAGTACAAATCTCGACCGCATTACTGAATTTAATATTCAAATTATTCTCGACACAGAAAAATTCTCGATTGGCAATGATGATTTGTTGTCTTTTTATAGGAACAACTAGTACTGCTGTTAGATTAGAGAGGCATCAGCTTTTATATTGCATGCTCGGCGTACATGCTCAATAAAGAAACCTTTGAACGATATATCAAGTTTAACTACTACTTCTTGGTAGGAGATGAGATAGGAGATGAGATCTTGGTGTCGAACCTCATACGTACCTCTAACCCGATTGACGATCAGTTTAGAGTCTCCGTATACTTCAAGATAGTCGATATCCAGCTTCTTAGCTAACAGGAGACTGATGAGCAAAACATTATATTCGGCAACATTGTTAGAACATGACTCGTCCAGAGAATAGGCTCTTTCAATGGCTAGCACTTTCGAGGATACAAGGACAATCCCTACTCTAGCAATGATGATACCGTTGGGTCGATTCTAGATGCACCACCAAAGAATGTACGCCAAGTGAGTATTCCTTCCGAAGTCGTGTTAGACTCTAGAGTTTCATCGGTAATTTTGTCATAGAGTTTCAAAGTTTCAGGAACTAGATAAGCAGCTAAGAAGTCAGCTAAGGCTTGGCCCTTGATAGACTTTTGCGGAACATAAACCATATCATACTGTGCTAGCAGCATCGTCTATGTAGCAAGTCTGGAATTAAGTGTACTAGGCTTTTTCATCAATACTCGTAGAGGATTGACTCTGGAGATGACATGGATGGTTTGGCCTGTGATGTAATAGCGCGTTTATTTGATGGCAAACATCAAGGCTAAGCATTCATTTTCTACCAGACTGTATCGACGTTTGGCACCGATCATTGTGCGGATGAGGTAATAGATTGCTCATGGCCTTCATTGTTCTTCTGGGCTAGAAGGGCACCAAGAGAATGATCTATTGCTCGAACGTACATCAGAAAGGGGATTCTTGTGATCGGAGGAACTAAGACTTGAGGATTCATCAACTACCGCTTAATGTCCTCAAATGCTTGTTGACATTCATCAGTCCAAATGAAAGACATACCTTTCTTCATTAATTGACTGAACGGTCTACAACGTCTAGATTATTTTGAGATAAATCTCCTGATATAAGCAAGTCGTCATTGGAATCCTTGTAGCTCTTTTAGGTTATGTGGAGGACGCATCTCTTGAATGGCTTTGACTTTGTCGGGGTCAACATGTATATCCTTAGAGGAAATTTGCCACTAGAGACACCCATGAATGACTTGGTAGGATTCATCTTGAGTTGATGTTGACGCATTAGATCAAACATAGTCTTCAGGTCTTGGATGTGATCTTCCTTTAAACGACTTTTGACAACAATATCGTCGATATAGCATTCGACTGTTTTTCGTAAATATTTATAGAAAATAGTACTTATAGCCCGCTGATAGGTGGCACCAACGTTCTTGAGATCGAACAACATGAATGTATAGCAGTAAACTCTCAGAGGAGTACGGAAGGGTGTATTTTTTTCATCTTCAAGATTCATCTTGATCTGATTATAACCCAAGAACCTGTCCATTAAAGACATTCGCTTGAACCCACAGGTTTTGTCGATCATGACATCAGTGATTGGCAAAGGAAACTCGTCTTTGTGACAAGCTGTGTTGAGGTCTCTAAAGTCGATGCAGACTCAAACTTTTCCTATATTCTTCATAACCGAGACGATATTAGCCACCCAGTCAGGATGTTCTTCCTTCCTGACAAAGCTGTAGGCGATGAGCTTCTTGACTTCAACTTCTATAACATATATCATATCAGGTCAGATTTGTCACTACTGCTATTTAACAGGCTTGGCGTTCGGCAAAATATTGAGCTTATTAGTAGCAATCTGAGGATCTAGTCCGGGCATGTCTATATAGCTCCAGACGAATACGTTAATGTACTCTTTCATGAGTTGGATCAAGTCTTATTTGTCTGCCTCAGGGAGGCTCTTGCTAATAAAGATTGGCCTTGGAGAAGCTTTGTCTTCGACGTCAATCTGGATTAGCTCGTCCTCAGTGGGTGGTTCATGTTGTTCGAAGCAAAGTTCCCATTGAGTATCCATCCTTTATGCCCAAGGCTGATTCTCATAGGTTTCGATAAAGTCATCATTAACTTCTGGGAATTTATTTATCACCATATTGACAGATAGAGTCAGTCAGTGGACCTTCTCTATACTGGTGTTTGAGTCCCATGAGAAGAAATCGGAAGAGTGGGACCATATCTCTTCACCTGATTCAGATCTGTCTGGAATTATAACCGGCATAGAGTAGCCTAACCCATGTCTAGTCTTATTGTAATATTGCCATGACTTTTCTTTCGGGGCGGGTAGTCGAATAGGAGTTCGTCTACCTTTACCTCCATTAAGTCCGGACCTAAAATTGTAACCCATTTTTCGGATGATGTTCTTGGGTTGTTGACTATAACAACGTAGTTGTATTCTTCCACAATCGTCATTTTCAGAATCACTGTCGAGTATAGTACTTTTGTTACGTCCTCTATTGAAGAGGATTGGATGTTCATCATCAATCCAAGGAGGAACTATGAAGAACCAGTTCTATATTGGTTCAAATGATATCTCATCTTAGAGATGCTGAATTGCTCCTAAGGTGAGAGGTTCGAAATTGTACAAATTTTTTATGTAATGATGTGCGCAAAAAGTGACATCAATATACTGCGAAGGAGACATTATTTTATTGATATCTTTCACTGCCTCAATAGTTACAATAGCATTTTTGACCTTGGCTGAAGACATTGCCAGGTCGATAATAAGAGGAGGAGGAGGAGAGGTAGTAGGCTTGTTATGACGAACATCAATAATAAGAGGCTCAGAAGAGGTGAGCTCCCTTTGCTCCACTTTCTCAGTAGAAGCGATGAGATTGATGGTTAGCATATGAGAAGATGAAGGATGAGAAGTGCGTCCTTTGACTAGAATCACCAAGACTTCATTTGGATCATCTTTTTGGTCTTCCTCTATATCCATAGCCAATACGACCTTTATGCACTGTTCTTTGTACATTCTGGAGTCCGTATAATAGGCCTCAAAACCTCAAAAAGGATTGAGGTCAGCAACTTCTTTCCTGATTTCTCCGTTATCATCCACGTACTTAAAGCATTGTGGAGAGTGGATGGCACAATGTTATGTTCATGCAACCACGGACTTTCTGATAGCAAGTTATAGGAGATATGATTGTCAATCACACAGTAAGTGGCCTTCGTGCGGAGATCGTCGACTTGGACCCTCGAGCGAATCTTTTCCAGTAGCTTACTCTTTCCAGAATTGAACCAGAGAATAGTTGTAACCGTTGTTGAGAGGCTATGGACTGGGATCTTCAGGGAATGCAGCAGAGTTTTCGAGATTATGTTGAGTGCGGACCCGGGATCGAGAGGAATGCGATCTACCTTCATTGTGTCAACATACCCAGTGAAGTAAAGAGGTCGGTCGTGTCTATTATCTGCCAGCAGCATGTGATCTTGGGTCAAAGTGATGTTTGGCGTTATTTCCATCACACTATGACATTGAGGGCATGCTACATGTTCTTCGTCTGACTTCTTAAGATGTGCAAGACAAGTATCGGCTTACATCAGAGCTTCGCTTAATGTTTCTCGAGTTTCCTTCAAGAGACGAAGGAGCTCAAAGATTGATAGTCTTGCTGGAGTATTGGCTAGCTGAGCCAATATGTCAAAGTTGTATTGCTTCTGAAGATCTTGTAGTGGTGTCTTCTTCAGGTTCTTGTCAAAGCAAACCTGTTGTTTGCCTTTATCAGCTGCTGTTGGTTTAGAAGGACCCAAATCAGCTGGTCGAGCTGATGTTAAAAGAGCATTAGGAGCAGGACAGGGAGTAACAACTTTATTCTCTTAACCATCGGGGTAATCTTTGAGGTAAAGTCTTTCGGACCTAGTACCGGTCAAGACTTCTTCTTCTAAAGCAGGTGAGAGGAAAACCATATTACAGGTCTTCACTCGTGGTTGCCTTTGGATGACTTCTTTCTTTGATGATGGATCATGTGATCTATCCCAAATCCCAGGCAGACCCGAGACCTATTGTCTTAAAGTTGTTTTGATAGAGGTATCAGAGACCCCTTTCCATTATTCAAACTTGGTTCTTTCTGAAAATCATATTCCATCTTTATCATCAACTCATGAGATTGCTGACTGTATCGATGGAATTCAGGTTAGTAATTGACTTCTGATGTCGATGGAGCAGTCTCTGAAGAGGAAGACGTGGACCCTGCCGGAATGAACATAGATTTCAAAGAAGGAACGCGGCCATCAAGTGAGGAGTGCTCACTTAAAGTCATGTTGCATGATTTGTACTTGGCCGACTTTTTTGACTTGGCAGAAGAGACAGTTGCCTTCTGTTCAAATTCGATAACGAGGTCTAGATGAACCCACATGATTTTGCCTTTGGCTGTTGAAAGTGGCACTAAACCGTCTTTTCGTTTTGGTGGGAGGTTGACGATCTCCATAGTTGCCTTAGGTATCGGGACAACACCGTCAGGGACTAGTTGAGGAGCGAAATCTCCAACTTGTAGAGAGACTACGTTGGCTTTCACCGTCTTCTCGTCCTTTCGGAGAGTGATTACTTTGGCATTGATTAATTCCTGGATCTTTCCTTTGAGCACATAGCATATCCTGGTTGGATGCCCCAGAAACCTGTGGTACATGTAATATTTAGGATGATCAGTCTTACCTACTTTGTCTGGCCATTTGATCTCCGGCAATTGAAGCTTATTGCTTTTGATCAATCAATCGAAGAAGCTCAGGACATTGTCATCGTCGAAGGAATACTCTTCCTTGGGTCATGGTGCTGCCCTCTGTGGAGGTGTTGTTGCTGTAAGTATTGACTGACCTACATTAATAGCTAAGGCTTCTTTGCCTTTGCGATTATTTTGATGACTAACGCCAGGATGCTTATCTTTGTCCAGATTCGGCATCGGGATGCCTAGTTGCTTAAATTTCTCAAAACTGTCTTCAGCTGCTCTGGAACTTACAATGAAGGAACCCCAATCTTGAAACTGTGTAGGTCCCATCCACATCCTGACTATAGGTAACAAGTTTTGTTTGCAAGTATCTATAGTCAATGCATCAGGAGTACCCAAAGGCATTTTCAGTGCCTCTCGTCGGTAGGGCTCGATGAAACGTTCGGCTATTTCATTGGGCTTTCTATTTGATTTTGGTAGGGGCGGACATATTCATGTCGTGAGTCCCTTCATAGAATCATTCCAGGAACATCAGTTTCAAATGTTGGGAAAGTTGTTATGCATCCATCCGGCAAGCTTCGATACCAGTCATCGGCAACACCCGCTAAGCATCCGACGAACACTCTAGTAATTAGAGCCTTATTCTGTTGGAGATGATCATCATCATCTCGAAGTGATTGATATACTAACTCGGCGATATGCTGCCATCGAATAGCATTATGGTCGGCGGCTTATATTTAGGTGGGAACGAGACTTTCTTCCACTCTGCAGGATAAGGTTGGTTGATCCCTAACTTTTGTAATCCCTCCTTTTGTTTAAAAGACTCAAACTATTTTTGTAGAAGCTTGACTCCTTCAAGAGGGTCTTTCGGTGTTTAAGGAGCAGCAGATTGATTTGATGGGTTAGGATGAGGAACCACATGGTAAGCACCACCACCAGCACCGGAATGACTTGGAGTAGCCTGTGCTTGAAGGTGTATGACCTTCAGGACAGTGGTATTTAGAGGAGGCTGTGCTTTAGGGCCTGTGTTGAAAGGTACAGAACCTGCTGCATGTTCTTGAGTTGGAACTGGGTTCAAAATCGGTGGAACAGCATGTTGTGTCATGATTACTGCGTGCATGCTTCTAACCATGTCAGCCATGGCCTTCAGATTAGCCTCCAAGGAACCGTTTCTTTACTCTTGGCTAGCAGAACTAGAAGCGTCTTGCTCCTTATTTGTCACGTAAGCAGTGTAAACCCCCTAAAAATTTTGGCTAAATATTTTAACTTCTTTTGTTATTTTATATTATTTTATTGTTGTTAACCAAGTATTGTTCATATATGATATTGATCCTGGATTTTTACTTTATATACCTAATAGAATAAATTTTCTTGAGGTATATTTATAAAGTTTTCGTAAGGTAACTGGATATATGTGTTAAAATTATTTTTTCATAAAAATATATTTGGTTCTATATTTTAGTATATGTGGTATAATTATTTTTGAATTTTAATTGTGATAAAAGAATTATATTATCTGTATTTTATATAAATAGACAAATAAGGGTTATATAAATACTTAGTGCATAATTTTTGTTTTTATTTTGTTATGTATATATACATAGGTTTGAAACACCCCCTTAATTTTAGAAATGTTTTATTTTTGTAATTATAAATGGTTATACTTTAATATAATATTATTTAATTCCTTGAAATAGTGTTTACAAGAAAATGTGTAGTAATAAGTATAGGGGTTTTTTTGCACAAAAATATTTTTACATAAATAGTGGTTACAAACATTAGGTCATATTTAATTTTGACCTATTTTTTTGGGAGTAAATATAGATTTAAATAAATAGGCATATATTTCATATAGTTATTAGTGTTAAAAAAGAAGAAGAAGAAGAAGAGAACAAAGTGTATTGTTCCCCAAAGGGAACAATATTGTTGTAATCCCGACCCCGTTCTTTCCCTTCCGTGAAACACCCACACACGTACAAGATTTGATCAAATCTTTTACCAAATCATCATCCGAATCTTCCCTATTTCAAATCCTATTGATATGCACCATCCCTAGGATCACATACGCAGGAGAAACTTTGAAATTGACCAACAACAGGAGATTAAAATCCCGTTTAAACACGCGCAGCCGCGAGCATTACTCCAACAATTTCTCTTCGAAAACTCTACGCAAACCCTACATACCTAGCCCCGAGCAACCCTAGCACCAGCACGCCGCCATAGTTGGCCGGAGCGCCGCTGCACTCCCCAACCCGACGGGAAGACAGGGGTGCCCTGTTCCAAACCCGACAGTCCGGGTACCTAACTTCAAACCATATTTTCTTCCTTCTTGTTTAGCAAAATCACGATGCATAACGTCCTATGCAAGACCTACATGACCCTCTAGAAGTCCCCACAACTAGTTTGGAGGTTAGTCGATTCATCGACCCCAAAAATCGATGCAAAAATCCGAAAAATTGTTCAAACATGAAACAGAGAATCAATCCAACCACCATGTTGGAAGTCACATCCGGATCAACCCTGTAGGAATGTTTCAAAACCTTTTGAACAGTATTTTAGAACACGTGTAGAAGATCAAATGCTTTCTTTTAGTTTAAATTTTTATATACTGTATGTAAAGATTTTGAACCCAAAGTTGGTGAAAAACAGTTTTAAAAAATAATAGATTTTAATAAAATTTCTCCGATATAGCATGCGCCCCGACAAACCGGGCGACGTGGTCGCAATCCATATGCATCAAAAGGCGTATATGGATGTTGTTGACATATAAGATTCGGCGGAACTCGGATTCGTTGTCGTGCGCGACGAAATCGAAACGTATCCGTCGAGATACCCCGTATCGGCCACTTTACAAACTAGTCCATAATTTTGTGCACGTTCGTCATCTCAGGACGAAACTTTTGCCAACAGGACCGTATCATTTTTCTGGTCCTGCATGCCATGTTTGGTCCGATTTTGAGAAGGTCAACTGGAACACCTTTTGGCGGGCCCGCGACCCGATCCAACGGGTAAAATTGTGCATGGTCCACCCAAATCCAACTTTGGACATACAGTTGGGTTTGTCTCGTCAAACCGGACCCGTAGCATGTAGTTCGACGACTTTAGAGACCATAGATATTGGCACGCATTTTGGTGAAAAATGGGTCCAACGGCGGATATCGTTTTCAGCCAAAATTATGATTTTGCCCTGTGTCCAGAATTGGACTTTTGGGCAGGCATTTCTTAGACATATTTTTTTATACCAAATACGTTCGTGATGTTTGTTGCAGCATCGGGACTCACTTGTGGGATCTGAATTTTCATAGCGACCGATTCTGATCACTAGACTTGCTATTTCTGCGCACCACCCTCAGGCAAGATACCTTGCCATCTACTGTCTATGTACTTTAGCTCATATATTGAATGCATTTATTTCTTATTTTTTACTGCAAGATAAACTGTGCTAAATAGTCTTATCTTTATGCAATTCTACTGCTTATTTATATTTCCTGTTGCTTGCACTATTTCTATGCCCATTAAACCTAGATTAGAGAGACTACCTGCATTCATTGGCCTTGACACATGTTTTTCATGAGTCACGAGTCGCATATAGGTCTCGTACTTGTGTGGTCGGCTGGCCATCGATACGTAAGGACGTTCGTTAGGCTATAACTACTATTAGGATTGCATGATAGAAGACTAGTAGTTATTAGAGTTAGAGCATTTGGGTAGAAAGAATACAAGTGGACGTTGACCTCCTCCCTATCTGTCGTAGACTTGCTCTACACTGAGGAACAATAGGTAGACTATATACTATTGACTCGCTCAATACTGAGGAATGGTATATAGTGTTTAGACTCGCTACTGAGTATTGTATTGTATTGTTTTCCTTTACATGACTTGGAGGTTATACGACCATCCACTATTCTCGATTGCATTACATTTAGAGCGGTTAGATGACCCTTATCCGTTAGATATGAGTACTTTTGGTTTGGGTACTTATATATGATCGCAGTTTAGAACAGTAACGTATCGCGGACTAGTTTGCCACACCTTGTCCTTGTTTGGTTGTAGGTGTAGTTCACTGCTCCGATAAGAAGGTACTATACCTTGTTGTGGTCCGAATACCATATTGAATTCATGGCATGGAAATATACTTCATCGTGGATGAGAGTGCCATCTCCTGTCCTTGTTTGGTTGGGGGGATGATACCTAATTAAATGGTAGAGTATTGGACCATGTTATAATCCGACTAGACTTATTATTTAGCAGTTTATATTCAGTTTTATGGCATGATATTATGTATCTTGTTACGTCCCTCTGGGGACATGGTGATCTCTCCATGTGTGTGCTCTTGTCTTTTCGCAGGTGTTCTAGCCAAGGCCGTGATCATCTCTATTCCTTCGAAGATGATTGCTCTTGGATCATCCCTTACTTCGCTCGCCAAACTCTTTTTTTATTATGTATTTTTTTCAAAGTTGGTAGTGGGTTTGTCTCCGCCCAACATCTTGTACAAAGACAATTCATAGTTGATTATATGATATCTTTTCATTCTGTGGATGAGATTAGTTAGCCTTGGTTTTACTGCATTTACAGCTTATGTATATATACGAGGATTCCATATATTGGGGTATACTTTGTATGTATATAGCTGGCATGTGTACGTACTTAGTCCTAAGTATTTTGGGACTGGAGCGTTACAAGCAGACACTTCTTTTGGTACAGAGGATGAACTGGTAGACAGGATAGTTTGATCAGAGTCTTCACTATTGGCATCGAAGTCTAGTAGACTGCTACCCCCAGGATTGGAATCAGGAAGATTCCTTTGACCGAAGAAGTCTCAGTTTCTTGATCGTGTATTTTGGTAGACTCCTTCAGCGGAGTTAAGAGCTTGTTTACGGATTTGTCAGCTCGAAGGTAGTGATGAATTAGGCCTCGGACGTCTCCCACCCCTAGTGCTACGAGATTTTATATTAACAGAAGCAACAACAATTCGTCTTCATCTACTAGGGTCACATTAGGAGAACGAGAGTGATTCAAAAGGTCGAACACAGATCGTTTTGTTGGCTTACAGCAGCACTTAACATCAACTTCATGTGAGCGACAACGACGTTTGTCGTATGTAGTTGATGATGCATGAAGTGAGTTATCTTTATCTATCAAAATCACATCAGGATAGCGAGAGTAATTCAAGCGATTAAACACCGACCGAATGGCTGTCTTACATCAACACTTGACTACAATCTCATGATACTGATTACAGTAATGTTCATGATGTAAAGTCGTCGTTGCACGAGATAAACTCATGGTCTTACACTTTTGTACGATGATTTCGCAGAGATCGAGTACAGTGGAAGAAAAAGAAGAAGAAGGAGGCAGACACTGCCTAATTACATCAATACCTTTTGGTGCGCCATATGACTTGACTGAAGAAGTCATGTTCTGTGCCTATTGAGGTATGCATGCATGTTAGTATCAGGGCTGGCTTGATGGTCAGTAGTCTGTGACACCTTCAGTCTTCACTGTTCTGTTCTTGATATACGCAGAATATGGAGGTCATGACGTTGGCCTGATTGGCGCAGAGCAGCCTGGCGCAAATCAGTTTGGCGCAGAGTAGGGAGAATACCTTGGTGTTCTGCGCACACTGGCATATCGTGTTTGGCACAATGCGTATGGGCAGAAGAAAGTGAACTTTTAACATAACTTACTTTCTTGGAAGTAGAGTTATTG
Organism: Iris pallida; assembly: GCA_029216955.1. Lineage (NCBI taxonomy): Eukaryota > Viridiplantae > Streptophyta > Magnoliopsida > Asparagales > Iridaceae > Iris > Iris pallida. Next base: position 18,790,585 of record JANAVB010015400.1, read on the forward strand.
TTCTGAGTTGTTCTAGTACTGATTAGCACAGGGGCACAATTGAGTGAGTTTTCCACCAAGTCAAGGACTTAGGAAGAGTGGGGAGTGGCCATAGGGTGCTTTTTCTTGTCTTGAGTAGCAATAGCAGTGATTGGCATAGAGGTGGACTTTGGAGTCTAGATGGTGTGCGCCTTATTCTTGGCAGCAATGGTGGTGGCGCACTTGGCCCCCTCAGCGCTAATCAGTTCTTCGTAAGCTATTTGGTCGATCTCAACGACCAAAGTCTCCTGCATCGTGTCGACCGAAGCAACATCGCATTGAGTTGTCACTTTCTCGTCAAAGAAGAAAGTCATCCCCAGCAGAGTCGTCAATTTGTTTGCAAAAACAAAAGTCCAAGAAAAAGACTTAACTACAAACTAAGAAAAGAAAGTACATGAGTACAATTTGATTCTGGGGAAGTACAACTATAGGAATCTAATCAGAAGATGATCACTTTACCCCATGGACGATGCGATGTCGGAGGAGAAAAGCTCTTGAACGTGCTGCAGAAGCCTTGTTAGAAAACTAAGATCATTAATGATGCATTGAGAAGTAATTTTGAACCCTATTTACAGAGTTTTTGAATAATTGCCAGGCAGTTACAATGATTGGCGCACAGTACCAAAATAGGCTAATTATGTACTGTTTGGCACACCATATTCTGTTTCATCCATTTGCGCGAACGGTTAGCTTAACTGTACGGGATGCATGACATTCTGTGAGAGAAGTGCCCTTGTTCGTGGGCAGTGTCGCGTGTATGTTCTTCGAGATTAGTGACATGCGCGTCACGTCATCTTTAATTGCTTCTAGATGATAGTTGATTGATTGGCGCCAGTTGATGAATGGCGCATACTATTGATAGGCGCCAATTGTGAAACGTGTTGAGCAATGATTTCTGTGAGGAGTTGATCATTTCACGCCAATGATAAATGGTGCAGAGTAACTGACAACCTTTATTTTAACGAATCTGACACAATCCTCCTTGAGTGTCGTGCGCTCAGGATTCAAAAGGATTTTCCTCAACTATTACGTTGTCAGTCATTATGATTAACGACTCAGTTTCTTGAGGAAGCTTGCCACGTGGCAGCTTGCGCTATCTGATGTCCGAGTGCCGTTTTATGTTAGGTGCTATTTAATGCTGGGCACCATTTGATGGATAGGGCCTGGCGCCATCTATAAATGGCGCAATGCATTCCTTTGGCATTTTTAAAGCTTCTACAGCTTCCTCCTATGCCGAATCGATCCCGATGCCCCGGGTACCGTTCGAGGAAACTTATCTCAAACCTTGTGCACAAGTTGTCCATGACCATACGAATGCATGTCCGACACGATAAGCATATAGTGCATGGTAATATTGAAGGTAAAGACAACATGTTTATTTCCCAGTATTTCATATTTATCATCTCAAGCATGGATTTATCTCATTCCAACATTTATTGCAGCATTTCAATGTTCATAGGGACAAGCATTATTTCAATATTCATGTGGCAATTCATTCATTAGCAGAGTGTTAGCAGCATAATCGATTCATTCAATGTTTGTAACGCCCCAGTCCAAAAATACATAGGACTAAGTACGTAGACATGCCAGCTGTATACATACGAAGTTAAGTCTCAAACCGTGCAGTGTGAGTGTCATGGCCAAAGGAGATATAAGAATATTTATGATACAATCGTTGGGAGGAGAAAAAGTCCACTACCAACTATCTCAATGAAAGAAATGTACAAGAATCGATCCATAAAATGGCAAGACAAACCAAGCGCAATTGTCTTCGAAGGAATGGAAAGAATCACGGCCTGGGCTAGAATACCTACAGTGAATCATGAAAGCACACACCTGGGGAATAATCAGGTCCTCAGACGAACGTAGCAAGATACAGGAAGAACAAGCTAATATGAACTGCCAGAATAATAAAATAATATATAAAAGACTATCCTAGACACAAATATGCAAAGGAGATTCTAACCGCCTAATGTGCAATTTAGAGGACAACTTTCATGCGCATGGGTGGGATTTTAGGCAATGTGTACGTAACTGGCATCCAGTCATCTGTATCCGTCCGTAACGTCCAAAACGTCAGAGGGCATCTGTAAATAAATTGCCACAGTTCCATCCGGAGACTGTGGTTTACCTGTTTGGATTCCCATACGCGCTAGCGACTGTCCTCCCCCAATATTTCTCACACTGTCCAAGTCATGTCCATGGCTCGTCCAGTTTTGTAACTGCTTGAGTCTCTAAAACCCTAGTCATAGCAGTTACGAATATCTACCGTCGCACGACTTTAGAGATAGCTAGTCCATTAGTCATGCCCCTAGCAACATGTCTCAAACCGTGCAGTGTGAGTGTCATGGCCAAAGGAGATATAAGAATATCCCCCAACAAGAAGGTAGTTCGCTAACACTAAGTAACATGCATATAGTAAAGTAAAACGACTAATAGAGTCGCTTGTACCCAAGTATGGCTTGGACGCGCAGTTTATAACAAAGAAAACAAACAATATGAAACAAAATAAATAATGCAGAAAATAAATAATTTGACAGTTAATTAGCAAGGTATACTTGCCTGTTGTGACGCCTGGTGAGCTGTCTGGTGTGGTACAATAAAGGTGGCACAAGATCGACTTCGATGTTACAACTATGCAAGGGAGCCTCTGATGATGGAATGGATTGTTCTGTCGAGCCCAGAACGGTCAGATTGGTTAAGGGTCGACATGAGGTTGTACATAATTGGTGAAGGAATAGGATAAAAGGGATTAGGTATGCACAAGGATTGATGTTTAGAAGAAATTTGCGTAAACAATACTTATACTATTTTAGAAAAAAATTGTTTATGATACTTGAATATATTTTTGGTAGTTAAAATAGGTTTAGATAAATATTTTAAAAATCTAAAAATTATTTTAGGCTAAAAACTAAGTTTACCAACATAAAATTTATAGGTAGCAAAATTATATTCCATTAGTAAAAATATTTTAGATAAATATTTAAAAATCTTTTTCTTAATCATCTGAAAGATATATTGTTATAGGTCAAAATATTTCTCGATAATTATCAATAATCTAGAAATTTATTTAGCTTTTAAAACCATATTTTGAAACATAGGCCAAGCCAAATATATATATATATATATATATATATATATATATATATATATATATATATATATATATATATATATATATATATATATATCTCCAAAGATTTAAGAAGAAGGAAAAAAATAGATAACAAAGATAATAATAGTAAATAATTATATACCAACACTGACTACTTAAATTTGAGATATAATAAAATAATAATACTAGTATTTATATTTAAATTAGCTTTCTTGTAGCTAGTTAATTATAGTCAACAAGCAAGCCAAAGAAGCAAAAGGAACTGTACACTTCAGTTTTGAAGGCTTGAGGAGGCTGACGTTTCCAAGGAGACACTGGTTTACTTGTTATTATTAAAACGAACTCTTGTTGTCAATACCAATGTCATGGAAGAAGTTAAATAACATTAATGATGATGAATCATCATTTAATTTCTTTGAAGGGGGAGAGTTGAGTGGAGAGAGGAAAGAGAATAGAGAGGCAAGAGCGAAAGAGAGAGGTGAGAGCGAGAGATGACCGGAGAGAGAGAGGGAGCGGCGATCAGAGCGGAAAGGGAAGAAGGCGGCGGAGGGAATCGAGGGATGCGGAGGCTCAGCGGCAAGGGGCAGCGCCGGAAGAGGAAGGGTGGAGTTGTCGCCAGAGAGAGGAGGAGCGGGAGAGGAGGACGTCGCTGGGGCGCTGCTCCGGCGTTGGGTGGTGCTGAGCGCAGAGAGAGGTTGCGAGCCGGCGCGGTGGCTAAGGCGCACGCGGGGACAGCGGCTGGGCGCGGGCGGCTCGCTCCATCCGGAGGTATGGATCGGGAGGCGACGAGGCTTCTCGATGGGGCGGAGGATCCTCTCGGAGGCGAGGGGTTCCTGCAGACTCGCATGGCGGCGGATCTGAGGCGGGGGAAATCGGGGGCGCGACGGCGGGAGTACAGGTGAGGGTTTCTATTTTTGTTAATTTTTGGTGGTGGTGTTTGCTGGAGTGGGTCGAGGAGGGGACCGGGGTTGGCCACTGGCCGGAGGTGGTGGTTCCGTCGAGGAGGAGGGAGGCTGGTGGTGACGGCAAGGTGTTCGGCCGGGTGATGGGGTTGTGGCCGGCGGCTACCATGTAGGGTGGTCGGCCGGAAGGATGTGGCCGGAGGGATGTAGGGGTGGTGGTCGTGAGGTGTGGTTGAAGATGGAGACGGTGGCTGTGGGCTGGAAGGTGGAGAGATCGGGTCGATAGTGGTGTCATGTGTCGGGACAGGAAGAGGGTTAGGTTAGGGATTCATTGATGTCGGGATGTGTCCGACACGGGTGATAAATACAATGTATATGTAATTACACTTGGGAATAAGATGTGGGAGGGAAAAACATGGACACGATGCACGTGGGTGGTGAAAAATTATGGAGGAGTACCTGCCTATATATAGGATGTGGGAATACCCAGTTGGATAAGGATTGGACCCAATTTAATTATTTAAATTCAAATTGGGTTCAATCTACAATTTAAATCTAATTTTAGATAATTTACCATATATGCTTTAAAACAAAAATTAAATCCAATCAAATCCAAATCCAAGTCGAATTAGATAAATCTAATCTAAAATAATATAGATAAATTACATTTTCAAATAAAAGCTATTTAAAATCTTTTCAAATGTAACTTATCACAATCAATTAAATTTAAACCAAAACACTATTTTTAAAATACTTTTTCAAAAAATAATAAAATATAAATATTAATTAATTTTGAAAGTAGAATTATATTTATAAATTTAAATTTTTGTACCTCATATGAAATAAATATTTGCATAAAATATTGTTTTCAAAATTACCATTTAAATTATTACCATTAAATTCAAAATATCTTTTTATAATAATAATAATTAATTAATTTCAAAAATCATAATAAATATTTAAGTATTAATAGGAAATAATTTTAAACTACATTTTAAATAATTTAGATAAAATAATTTCGGAAATAAACATAAATAATCAAATCTTTAAAATACCTTCTTGCTAAATTACTTTTAATAAAAATAATTATTATATATATTATTTTGAAACCATCATCGATAATAAAATCAAAAACATTTTTTCTAAAAATGTGTACCTCGCACATATTCGCACTCGACGAGTAAATACAAAAAATGCAAATTTTCGTACGACGTACAATACGACTATGCGACGTATAAATACAAAAAAAAATCTGTACTAAAAATATAGTAGAAATTTAGGGGTTTTACAATGTTCATATCACTAGCTTCTTAGTAGTATTGACTTGTGGCATTAGCATCATATTATCGATCAACGGATGTAGCAAGGCAACAAGAGAACTTATTTAGTTGGTATGAAGGAGTAGCAGAGAAGGAACAAACCACCACAGAGAATCCACACTCACCAATTAGAGAATTGCCGGGAGGGAGAGGAACACTTGTGCGATTAGCCTTCCGTCACGCGTCCGCCTGCAATGGAACCAAAAGTTTGGTTAATACTCCATCTGTTATGTTCCTTTCTCTCAGAATTCTCAAGAATGAATGCTATAAAAATCGATAAAAATGGGCAAGAATCAAATCATTGAAAACCTTTCAGAAAGGCATCCATCAAAACCAAGAAGCAAAATCAACAACAAAACATCCAGAGAAAACTCTTGGACTCATTTCAAGAGAAATCAATCCATTAGTTGGAAAGGTTCTTATGCATTTGTCCACGATCGATTCGATGTCGACGGTAAGGTTCCCCAATACTCGGTTTCGACCGAGTTACAAGCCACAAGCCTTACATAGTGAACTGCTAGGACATACACATTTTATCTTTTAAAACATTTGAAACCATAGTCACATTACAGAAACATTAAGCATGCAGTATAGGAAGAAATAATACTCATTTTATTGATAATTATAGCAAGATACAACTTTTCTCAGTACTTTTTCAAATGCCTTTCTGGCTTACATTGTGTAACGCCCCAGTCCCATTATACGTAGGACTAGGAACGTAGACATGCCAGCTGTATACATACGAAGTACGGAGGCCTTGTATGTATACATAAGCTGTAAAATGCAGTAATCCAAGACAACTAAATATCATCCACAATGAAAAGAATAATAATATAAAAAAATCAACTTGAATATTTATGATACGATCGTTGGGCGGAGACAAAGTCCACTACCAACTATCTCAATGAAAGAAATGTACAGGAATCGATACATAAAATGGCAAGACGAACCAAGCGCAATCGTCTTCGAAGGAATGGAGAAGACCACGACCTTGGCTAGAATACCTGCGGAAGACAATGAACACACACCTGGGAAAAAACCAGGTCCTCAGATGGACGTAGCAAGATACAGAAAGAACAAGCTAATATGAACTGTCAGAATAATAAAATAATATATAAAAGACTATTCTAGACACAAATATGCAAAGGAGATTCTAACCACCTAATGTGCAATTTAGAGGACAACTTTCATGCGCATGGGTGGGATTTTAGGCTATGTGTACGTTACTGGCATCCAGTCATCTGTATCCGGCCGTAACGTCCAAAACGTCAGAGGGTATCTGCAAATATATCGCCACAGTTCCATCCGGAGACTGTGGTTTACCTGTTTGGCTTCCCATACGCACTAGCGACTGTCCTCCCCCAATATTTCCCATACTGTCCAAGTCATGTCCATGGCTCGTCCAGTTTTATACCTGCTTGAGTCTCTAAAACCCTAGTCATAGCAGTTACGATTATCTACCGTCACACGACTTTAGAGATAGCTAGTCAATAAGTCGTGCCCCTAATAAAATGCCTCAAACCGTGTAGTGTAAGTGTCATGGCCAGCGGAGATATAAAAATATCCCGAAATAGGAGGGTAGTCCACTACAACTAAGTTAACATGCATATAGTAAAATAAAACGACTAATAAAGTCGCTTGCACCCAAGTGTGGCTTGGACGCGCAGTTTATAACAAATAAAATAACAATACGAAACAAGTAAATAAATGCTAAAAATAATAATGTGACAGTTAATTAGCAAGGTATACTTGCCTGTTGTGACGCCTGGTGAGCTGCCTGGTGTGGTACAACAAAGGTGGCACAAGATCGACTTTGGTGTTACAACTATGCAAGGTGTCCTCTGATGGTGGCACGGACAGTTCCATTGGGTCCAGAATGGTCAGACTAGTTAGGGTAGTCATAAGGAAGCCTAAGATTGGCGGGGGAATAGGAATATCGGGATTGGTCATGGGATGGAAGAAAATCGAAGAAAGTTGGATAAATAATATAAACACGATGTTTAGGAAGTTATTTATAATACCTGGAAAAATTGTTTTTAGCTAAATATTTATAAAAATCACTTTTAAGCAAAAACTATAAGTTTATTAAAATAGGGTATTCAGATAGAAAGCTATATTTTATTGGTAAAATAGTTTAGATAATTATTTTAGAAGATATCTATTATATTAAAAATAATATTTCTTTTGTCAAACTACTTTGGAAACTATATTTGTTTTTACAAGTCAAAATACTTTTTAGATAGATATTAAAATTCTAAGAAATCATTTTAGGCTCAGAACTAATTTTGGTCTAGTTCAAAACTATATTTTAATAATATAATAAATATTTAAGGGATTCTAAACCCATATTTTAGATTATAGGCCAAGCCAAATATAATAATTATATAAATAGGTATATATATTTTTAGAAGAAAATTTTGAAAAGCTTATTATACCTAATTATATAAAAACCATTTTTTTATTTTATAATAACTAATAATAACACTAATCTTAGTCACTAAAATATAATAATAACAATTATAATAATAGTAGTAAAATATTAATGACAACATACAATACTTTAGTTAGTAATAATAATAATAATACAATCATAATAATATGTAAACTAATAAAATAATAATAATAACATGCAAACTACTATAATAATAATAATAATAATAATAATAATAATAATAATATGTAAACTAATATAATAATAATAATAATAATAATAATAGTGATAGTAATAATTTTAATAAAAATTAACAACAACAAAATGATAAAAAATAATAATAACTATAGAAGCAGCTTCCCCTGAAGTATAAAGAGGAGAGAGGGTGAGAAAAGAAAAAGAAAAAGGGAAGGGAAGCGGCGGAGAAGGGTTTCGGAGGACGCGCGCGCGGAGGCTCACTACTGTGGTCTGGGCGGTGCACGGGGTGGGCGTGGACTCGGCGGCAAGGGCGGAGGAGAACGGGAAAAGGCGGAGGTCACAGAGGGAGAGAGGGAAGGAAAGGGGAAGGAGCGGCGACGGGTTCGCCGGGGGAGCGGCGGCGCGGCGCTCCGGCGTGGGGTGCGGCTGGAGTTTGCGCCGGCTGCCGCGGAGATCGAGGGATGAGAGGAGCGGGGATCAGAGCTGACGGGGACGACAGACTCGGCGAAGGGAGCTGTGAAGCTCCCCGGAGGAGGGTTTGCCTGACGGCTCCGGGCAGCGCTGAGAGGCGGTTTGTGGGACGGATGGAAGGGAGAAGGTCGGTGGGTTCGAGTAGAGGGAGGAAGGGCTCGAGGTCAGCGACGCACGTGGCTATGGCAGCCGGAGAGGCGCCGTGGGGTCTCGGCCAGGGGTTCTCGAGAGGGGGTCGGCCGGGAAGAGCGGGATCGGAGGGTTGCGATTCTCGAGCGCGCGGGCGGCCAGGGGCGCCGTGGCTACCGACGACGACGGCGGGTTTGGCTGTGCGCAACCAGGAGGAGGACGGGGCTTAGCGCACAGTCCGGAGGCACTGCGTTCGCCGGACGCGACTGGGTTCGAGGCTATGGTGGACGCGGCAGAGAATAAGGTGAAGGTTTGGGAATTTTATTTTATTTTATTTTTGGGTGTTGGCTGGGCGGCCGGTCGGTGTGGCGGCCGGTCGCGGTGACGGTGGTGGGTGTTGATTTGGTGTCGGTTGTGGGATCTTCTGGTGGTGGTCGGGATGGTTGGTGGCGACGATGGCGATGGTGGTTGCTGGGTTCGGTGAATGGTGGCGGGGATAGTGTTGGCTTGGTAGCGGAGGCGACGAGGTGACAGGGATGTGGGTGGCCGGTGTCCGGTGGTCGCAGGGTCAGTGGTGGCGGTGGTGACTGCAATATGAGGTCGGGTACGGCGAGGAGGGAGTCGGAGTTGAAAGGGACGGAGGAGACAGGTTTTTGTTGGGACGACGGCGGTTTAGATTAGGAATTTGATATATCGTGTCGGGGTTGTCGACAGGTATAAATAAATGTATATGTATAAATAATGGAATAAGATATTGGGTGGGGGAACATGGACACGGTGCACTCACGTGGGTGGAGAAATTTGGAGAATAGGAATATATGGATGAGTACCTGCCTATTTATAGGATGTGGAAATTCCCAGTTGGATAAAAATTGAAATTTATTTAAAACCCAAATAGATAAATTCCATATTAATTTGAACAATTCAATTTAATCAAAATCAAGTCTAAATATAGTTTAACTCAAATAAACCCAACATAGATAAATCTTCATCCTTATTTCAAACTATTTAAAATAATTCAAATCAAGATTTTAAATTGCCATAATAATTTCAAAATATGATTTCCAAAAATATTAATAATAATAATTTCGAAAATTATTATTTAAAAAAAACTAATAAATAATTACGAAATATTTATCTATGACCAATAATATTTACATAAATATATTTTTCTAAAATACAATTTTATAAGAATATTGTTTATTATTATAACTGTATAAATGAAAGGATTTCCGTAATTAAAATAAATAAATAATGAACTTGGAAATTTTGCTACGATAACTAAAATAATTATTATATATATTATTTTGAAACTATAAAAAATGGAAAAATATTTTTCTAAAAATATGTACGCTCGCACATATTCGCACTCGTCGAGCAATTACAAAAAATAAAATTTCGTGTGCGACGTACAATACGACTATGCGATGTACAATACAAAATTTTAAATTAGAACCAAATTTAATAAAAAAAAGTAGAAATTTAGGGGTTTTACACATTGATCCATGAAAAAAATTCAACTAAGAAGCTAGTGAAGATACGTTTCCGCCGAAGACATGATCCCCCAAATAGCGAGTTGATTCTAGCAGGAAAGGCGACTAATTTTGCGGTAGAAGATGATACTATTCTTGTCAAAGAAAGGTTGTGCGTTCCTAAGGATGAGGAACTCAGGAAGGAAATATTGACCGAAGCCCACTTTACGAAGTATTTCTTGCATCCGGAAAGCACCAAAATGTACAAGGATCTGCGCAGACTGATGGACAAACAGAGAGGGTAAAGGCAGAACACTAATGGCCAGGTAATCAGTTGCAACTGAGTTTTGATCAGTTGCAACTGAGCGCTGACTTATCCTATACTGAAGAACCTGTCCAGATTTTGGATAGAAGGAAGAAAGTTTTACGGAACTGAATGGTGCCTTTGGTTCATGTGTTATGGCAGAATCATGCTATCGAGGAGTCTACATGGGAACACGAAGAGGAGATGAGGGTGAAATACCCTTCATTGCCGTACTCCGAAAACGGCAACGAAAAGACATCCTTCCACGATTCTGAAGCGGATAGCACAGATTCTTGCTACACAATGGTATCCACCACTCTCTATGTCTCCCCGTACATGTCCTATGCATATATGCCAGCAACGACGGAGGTGAAGGCAACAACCAAACTATCCAACATTTGGATAACCTCAATACTATCAATGCTACACTTCAACAGACTACTACGATCATACCTTAACTGATACCTCAAGTACAAAACAACCAGGAAGTAGACGAGAGCGATGACCCTTGTAATAATCTTCTTAACCCTTATAATGCTAGGGGTGGCCATATGCCGGTCGAGGCCATCCGTGCTCTTCATGCTTGCCCCAACTTAATGAGCAACTGGGATGAACTTCAGAAACTCAGGGTATCATAGCCTTATCCTCCTGAGTGGGACAATGTAGTATGTCCGTCAAAGTATAAGCTACAGTTGTTACTGCCATTTAATGGCTTGATGTCACCTCAACAACAAAACTACTTCAATTTACAAACAATGCATCTACCGAAGGACGATGCGATGCTCATTAAGTCATTCATCGGCACTCTACAGGGGGGGTATCCTATCACGCCCCGATTCGGGAATCGTTCGTCCTCACTTTGATTCATGCCGAATCGTTCGTCCTCGCTAAGGCGTGATACCATACAAGTCTGGAGTTGCACTTGTACAAGGCAAGAACGTGCACATTTGTGTCTTTTAAAATATTTGAAACCATAGTCACATTGCAGAAATATTGAGTACTATAGGAAGAAATAATACTCATTTTATTGATAATTTTAGTAAGATACAACTTTTCTCAGTACTCTTTGAAATGACTTTCCGGTTATATTGATTCATGAAAAGAAATACAACTGATAGACTGCCATGAAATAACTTCTCGTTCCATACATTATTCCCCTTTAGTATATTTGAAATCTAAGCATCAATCTTTGAAACTCCATAATACTTTGTGCATTTTTATTGAAAATAACTTGAAAATAGCAGCAACTCAAAAAAGCCTTAATTCCGACGTGCGCCTACGATTTCTCCAGTACCTACGGAGGAGGGGTCAACACATTATAAAAATGCACTAGTGAGCCCCATTGTCCCACTCAGCTAAACTGACATTTGAGTTTATGACAAGCATTTTAATTCATAAGATTATTAGGGACTAGCAATTCACGGTAATTCATAATGAGGCAACATGATATTATATGAAAGCAACTGTTTACTTTACCGAATCCAGCTTCCTATATAATATACAAGATAATAATAACACTTTCTGCCCCTGCATAAAACATTGATTAGCATTCATCCTTACAACATGATGACCGGTGTTATACCACCATTTCGGACATTGCCATATAGGACTTCGTAGGGTATACCATGCGCCACTCTTTCGGGTTACAAGCCCGAATGAATGTCCCGATACCACGTGCCACCATAGCACATAATGCTTCCTCCTAGGCCGAATCGGTCCCGATGTCCCGGGTACCGTTCGAGAAAATTTATCTCAAACCTTGTGCACAAGTTGTCCATGACCATACGAATGTGTGTCCGACTCGATAAGCATATAGTGCAAGGTAATATTGAATGTATAGAGACAAATGTTTATTTTCCAGCATTTCATATTCATCATCTCAAGCATCAATTTATCTCATTCCAACATTTATTGTAAAATTTCAATGTTCATAGGGACAAGCATCATTTCAATGTTCATGTGCTAATTTATTCACTAACAGAGTGTTAGCAGCATAATCGATTCATTCAATGTTCATATCACTAGCTTTTTGGTATTGATTTGTGGCATTAATATCATGTTATCGATCAATGGATGTAACAAGGCAACAAGAGAATTCATTTAGTTGGCATGAAGGAGTAGCGAAGAAGGGACAAACCACCACGGAGAATCCACACTCACCAATTATAGAATTGTCGAGAGGGAGAACACTTGTGCGATTAGCCTTCCGTCACGCGTCCGCCTGCGATAGCACTAAAAGTTTGGATAATATTCTGTCTCGTTATGTTCCTTTCTCTCTGAATTTTCAAGAATGAATGCTATGAAAATCGATGAAAATGGGCAAGAACCAAATCATCGAAAACCATTCAGAAAGGCATCCATCAAAACCAAGCAGCAAAGTCAATAGAAAAATATCCAGAAAAAACTCTTGGATTCATATCACTAGCTTTTTAGTGGTATTGATTTGTGGCATTAACATCATGTTATCGATCAATGGATGTAACAAGGCAACAAGAGAATTCATTTAGTTGGCATGAAGGAGTAACGAAGAAGGGACAAACCACCACGGAGAATCCACACTCACCAATTATAGAATTGTCGAGAGGGAGAACACTTGTGCGATTAGCCTTCCGTCACGCGTCCGCCTGCGATAGCACTAAAAGTTTGGATAATATTCTGTCTCGTTATGTTCCTTTCTCTCTGAATTTTCAAGAATGAATGCTATAAAAATCGATGAAAATGGGCAAGAACCAAATCATCGAAAACCATTCAGAAAGGCATCCATGAAAACCAAGCAGCAAAGTCAATAGAAAAACATCTAGAAAAAACTCTTGGACTCATTTCAAGGGAAACCAATCCATTAGTTGGAAAGGTTCTTATGCATTTGTCCGTGATCGGTCCGATGCCGACGGTAAGTTTCCCCAATACTCGATTTTGACCGAGTTAATCAAGCCACAAGCCTTACATAGTAAACCGCTAGGAGCGGGGCACTAAATAATATACCACTAAGAAAAAGTTTCATCCTCGAAACTTAAAGCAAAAGTCCTACCTCAAGGTTATTAAAGTACCGACTCATGCTTGCCTTTCGTGCCTTATTTTGAGACGCAATAACATGATCGTGTCATAACTTTGTTTGTGCTTCAAACATCGAGGCTGTGCCTCACAAATCAGCGTGACTTAACCAAACTTGCCCTACGGCCCTTCCTGACTTAACTCGAGATGATTCAATCCTGACTTGTGGAACTTGTGTGGACGACTCAAACACGACGCCACATTTTATGCCGAAGCACATGACCTTTCTATAGCCAAATCTTAGGCTCGATAATGTTATTGCAACCATTCATACATTCTTAACTTAATTCGTGTCATGCTTGTACTTTTTTTGATTCGACCGATACCATGCATGCGAATTGCCGCTCAGCATACCGACTTATCTATATAAAAGGTCACTAGTAATGTCAAGCTATCTTGGACTTGGCTGAGGATAGACTGCGATTATCCAAGTGGGCAGCTAGCCCATGGAAGACCCAAATCTCCTATGCGGTACATCCAGCATTCTGCTTTAGCTAACTCGCTTCCCCTGGGAACAACATGATCCCGAGGCCTCGACGATCATGTCGAGGAAGACTACCCCTTGTGCAGAAATTGTCCATGACCAAACACCCACGACGACTTCTAGACTCGATGTAAATGCAAGGCCTACAGATGATATAACTTGTTTTCTCTTCCTTATACTTCTTTATCCAGGTCCATGCTTTCCACACTTCATAGAAGACTCCCAAGCCACGGAATCGGTCTCAGCGACAAATGGTCGCATGTACTTTTCTATTCTTGAAACCCAGAAAGTGGCTACTGCATAGCCTTCTTACTTGACTTGAACTCTATGTGTCTATTACGTGCCATAGACCGTGGCATCCTCATCATCGAAATGACCGTGTTTTATGCCTTAAACCAATTGTGTCATGTGCGACGCTACCACCCAAGGCATACTTTATATGACGAGCCTTGAGATCGTGGGACTGTTGGCTATAACAACCGCAGAAAATGTAGGGCAGTTGTAGTGCCCCGTCCTTATATCATGCCCCGTTTCCGTTCACGGGTTGCGCGAGAAAGGAACACTGTCGCTATCGATTCGGTCGGGACCGATAGGTCAAAATCGACCGAGTCGATCGAACGGGAACGGTTGAATTAAGATCCATTACACGTTATGGAATGGCTTCTTCGGAACGAAGTCCCATATTCAGCGGATTGCGCCTCAAGGATTGGCTCTACGGCTGAGTCAGGAGAGACCTTCCGTTGCTCTGGTTTTCATGCCGCACTTGATTTGGCTTTGGCTTTGGTTTTCGTTAATGCGTTTTTCGTGAATGTTTTCGATGGGTTTTCGTGACTTGCGTTTTCGAGCTTCGCATTCATATCGAAATTCCTTGAATTACATAGTGTTCTAATCAGTTGCTTATGCGATTGCAGGTGATCGCGTAGACGACATCAGCGCAGCCAACAGTCGTTCGCTTGAACCAAGTCTAAGGTGAGTGGCTGACCTCCTACGCCTCGTCCCTCTATTTTAATATCAATATGAAGTTAAATGAATGCTTGTCATAATAGTGTAGAATCAAACAAATCGTGGCACGATTCTTCATAAAACACTTGCTATCAATCTGCCGGTATTAAAAATAGAAAACATGCTTCCTTATGCAATTCCACTTAGCCTATGCAAAACAATGATTGAATCGATTAACGTTTATCGCAACGATATGGCTAAGTGAGTAAATCGACTAAGTTCAAAAGAAAGGCTACGTTTCGCACATAAAAGAGAAAGGATAACGTTCTAGAAAAGAGAGAGCATATTTCAAGACTCTGCAAAACGGTCATTGGACAACTTGTCGACAAGGTGTAGTTTCCTCGAACGGTTGCCCAGGCCAAGGGACCGATTCGGCCCGGAAGGAATGAGTATAGCAAGAGCCAGCCCTACATCGGCGTGGGTTATTCGGGAACTTTCGCACAAGGCTCGCTACCCGTCGTGAAAGGGTCATCGTCTAACCCGGCTATAGTCCGTGATTGCTTGACATTGCCAGTGACCTTCACACCCTTTCACTGCTTAACAAATGCATGTGACACGGGATGAATATGATAGCTGCTAAATGTTATACAATTTCATATGCTTGCCTCAAAACATGTTAACAGGCAAAACGATCAAGATGGTTAGAAAGATCACAGAAATGGCTAGCTAATATGTTTATAAAACTGCTTGAATCAAATGCAGAGCTTAGATTTTAATTAGCCATTCTCCAGTACATGTGATCATACTGATCCTTGCCCTTTGTAAGTCCTGCGAATCAGGAAGGATGCGCCAACTAGCTCGACGACGTTCGTGATTTTGAAGCTTCGGTCGAACGTCGAAGACTTGTCCCTGCAACTCCACTTGTGAAGACTCTCAATCATCCAAGAAAGATGGCTTAGAATCCCTCCATTCCAGGTCATGGGAAGACTCTGTTGTATATTGAGGGATGTATGCAATGTATGGAACAACTATCTCATCGGCACTCTTTTGTAATCGAGTTATGTTGTAGCCCGCGCGATATGAGTCTTGTACTGGAGTCTGTAAAAGATGTTTATTATCAATAAAGATCAAAGTTCTCTCTACTTAATGTGTGATTCAATTTGTCTGCATATTCTCTTAGATCTCGTGTCTCGGATTACCTTATGACTATGCCTTATGCGATTGTAAATTAGGTTCGCACAACATCACGCCCGAAGGACGACTATCGATTCGACGGAATCGGGGTGTGACATAATGGTATCAGAGCACGTCTTTACATCCTTGGCCTCCAGTGTCGAGTTTTTAGTCTCAAACTGTTGACCTCGTGTCGATGAGATGAGTTGTTCCATACGCTGAACACAGGACATTTTTGAAACTAACGAGAGTTGCCTTTCTTTTCCCTGCAGTTGCGGGAGCTCGGGCGAAGGACGAGACGAGCGCTTTCAGCGGCTCAAATAGTTCCAGGCTCGTGCATTCCGTCAACCTAACAGGGATGACGCCTACTGTAGCCGGATCTTCCGACGACCCGATGCAACGGATGCTGCAGATGCTAGAAATGCAGCAACACCAAAACGAGCTCCATCGTCAGCAGGCGGAGGCTCGTCAGACCCAATTCGAGAATCGGTTTGAGGCTCAATTCAAGCTGCAGCAGCAGCTGAATACACTCCAGCAAATCGTACAATCGGTCGTGGTCAACAACAATTCAACGATGATGCCTGCCGTGACCGAGCTTGCGGTTCGATCCAACGAAGCTGAACCGGAGGCGCCCGTGCTCTCACCTGCGGCACCGAGAAGTTCTAACTTCGACGTGTCAAAATTTACGAAAAGCTGTCACACTTCCTTCAACGGCACAGAAGATCCCTCCGTGGCGATCGACTGGTTGGAGGAGCTGGAAGACAAGTTCGAGCTTCTGGGTGTCAAAGACTCGAAGAAAGTCGCGTGTGCTCAACTTCTACTTCGAATGAATGTGCACGATTGGTGGGTCATACAGAAGCGGGCAATTCGACGTGAAGACGGGATGACGGCGATCTCATGGGCTACATTCAGAAATGTGTTCAAGACCGAATATCTTTCTGCAGCCGTGCGACAGGAAAAAGAAAACGAATTTATGCAGTTGAGGTAAGGAAATATGATAATGCGACAATATGTGGCCGAATTCAACAAACTGGCCAAATTTGCTGGAGCCTATCTACCTACCACTGCAAGTCGAGCTCGACGATTCGAAGTGGGCCTGCTTTCCTCTATTCGTGCTCAAGTTTCGGTGCCTGAATACAAAACCATGGGCGAGGCACTTAACCATGCCCTCCATTTGGAGTCTGAGTATCCTCCTGCTACTACTAGCGCTGTTTATTTTAATAACAAACGCCATAGTAATGCGGGAGGCAACAATGCATACAACTGTCAAAATTGTGGCAACGGAGGCGACAACCATACGAAGGATCGAATAGTCTACAATTTCTGCCACAAAGAGGGGCACATGACCAATGAGTGTCGATTGAAGAACGGAGCATGCTTCAGGTATGGCCGAATGGACCACATTGCACGCAACTGTCCGGAGAAGTCGAACCAGCGCCCACAACAACATCATCAGAACCGAGGCCAAGCACCTCGGGCTCCACCGACCGCACAACAGAATGGCCAAGACCATCGCCCCAATGCTCAGGGCCGCGTCTACGCCATGACTCGAGAAGAAGCGTTCGCATCTGACACAGTTATGACAGGTATACTGCAATTCAATAATAAACCTGCTCGTGTATTTTTGATTCAGGTGCCACGCATAGTTTTATATCGGCGGACTTTACCGTCGAGCACAAGTTTTCCCGGACACCATTGGGTCTCGATCTTACTATTAACGTACCGTCGGGCATGCCACTACTTGCAAATTTAGTCTGCGGAGACGGAATCATCTGTATAGGTGGTCAAAAGATCAGTTTTGATGCGATAGTTCTAGATATTAAAGACTACGACATCATTCTGGAGATGGAATGGCTCGGGCCGTGCAACGCAACCATAGACTGTGCTGAAAAGAGGGTCACATTTCGCATACCTGGAGTGCCTGAATTCGGCTATTCGTGTGGTGAGGCGTCGCCGACTTGTATGGTGATCTCCGAAATATCTGTTCGACGGATGCTGCATACCGGGTGCGAAGGTTATCTCGCATCCATTCGAGACATGCGACAGGATGGTGCAAACGCGGGTCAGACCGACGTTGTGGCAGAATTCCCAGATGTGTTCCCGGACAAACTGCCCGGTATGCCACCGGATCGAGAGACTGAGTTCAATATTGATTCATTCTCCGATACCCGACCGATCTCTAAAGCCCCATACAGAATGGCCCCTACAGAGCTTAAAGAACTTAAAGTACAGTTGCAAGAGTTGCTCGACAAGGGATTCATTCGACCTAGCATCTCGCCATGGGGAACGCCCGTGCTGTTCGTCAAGAAAAAGGATGGCTCACCGCATCTTTGTATCGATTACCGTGAGCTGAATAAAGCCACCATCCGGAACAAATACCCCCTGCCCCGCATAGACGATCTGTTTGATCAGCTACAAGGAGCTACAGTGTTCTCTAAAATTGATCTGCGCTCGGGTTACCATTAACTCAAAATCAAGCCGGACGATGTGCCAAAGTCTGCCTTTCGCACTTGATACGACCATTACGAATTCCTGTTAATGCCGTTCGGCCTAACGAACGCCCCAGCTGCTTTCATGGGTTTGATGAATCGGGTGTTCCAACCATTCCTCGACAAGTTCGTAGTAGTCTTTATCGACGATATACTCGTCTACTCGAAGAATAGGCAGCAACACACTGAGCATCTACGGACCGTGCTTCAGACCCTTTGAGAAAATCAGTTGTATGCAAAGCGAAGCAAATGTGAATTTTGGCTAAGCAACGTCGCATTCCTCAGACACATCATTTCAGCTGAAGGCATTACGGTCGACCCAAAGAAAGTTGAAGCCGTTGTCGATTGGAAACGGACAACGTCCGTCGACGAGATTCGAAGTTTTCTTGGCTTAGCGGGATACTACCGACGCTTCGTGAAAGACTTCACGAAGATCGCATCGCCTCACCCAGAAAGGAGTTACATTTGAATGGTCAGACGACTGTGAAGCTTCCTTCCAAGAATTAAAGCAACGGCTCGTCTCAGCCCCAATACTCGCACTTCCAGAAGGGACTGAGGGTTTCCAGATATTCAACGACGCGTCCGATCAGGGCTTGGTGTGTGTGCTAATGCAGCAGAACAAGGTGATATCTTTTGCTTCCCGACAGCTAAAGCCGTATGAGAAGAACTACCCTACTCATGACCTGGAGTTAGCGGCGATTGTGTTCGCATTGAAATTATGGCGTCACTATCTTTATGGCATGGCGTGCACGATTTATACCGATCACAAGAGCCTCAAGTATCTATTTACGCAGAAGGAACTGAACTTGCGGCAAAGGCGTTGGCTGGAACTGATCAAAGATTACGACTTGACTATTGACTATACGCCGGGAAAGGGAAATGTTGTGGCGGACGCTCTGAGTCGGAAGTATATTGCCTCGCTATCCATCGACCGCAGACTGCTACGCGACCTAGAAGAGATGGGCATCGAACTCCGAGTCCGATTCAGGAATGTTCAGTTGGCAAAGTTACAGTTAGAGCCGAGCTTGCAAGAAAAGATCAAGACCGCTCAGAAGGACGATCCGTACCTGAAGAAAATATGAGAGCTAATCTCGACGGGTAGGACGACCAACTTTGTGGAAGACGAAACCGGTATGCTTCGATTTAAGGGTAGGCTCTGCCTTTCGGATAATTCAGAACTCAGAAAGGAGATATTGTCGGAGGCGCACTATGCGAAGTACACCTTGCATCCCGGTAGCACGAAGATGTACAAGGACCTCCGCACAAACTTCTGGTGGCACGAGATAAAGTAAGATGTGGAACTATTTGTGTCGCAATACATGGCCTGTCAGCAGGTGAAAGCTGAGCACCAGAGACCGGGCGGGAAAATGCAAAATCTGGCGATTCCGGAATGGAAGTGGCATCACGTGTGCATGGATTTTATTGTTGGTCTGCCGAAGATGCCGCAGGGAAATGATGCCATCTGGGTCATCGTCGATCGACTAACCAAGTCAGCTCACTTTATTGCCATTAAAGTTAAAGTTACTTGGAGCGTTGATCGCCTAGCACAGATTTATCTTGATGAGATAGTACGGCTGCATGGAGTTCCAGTATCCATCGTCTTTGATCGGGATTCACGATTTATGTCGCAATTTTGGAGTAGCCTTTAGTCGGCTCTAGGTACCAAGTTGCAGTTCAGCTCAGCTTGCCATCCTCAGACCGACGGCCAAACGGAGTGCGTCAATCAGATTCTCGAAGACATGCTACGACTCTACGCAATTGACTTCAAATCAGGCTGGGATGTTCATCTACCTTTGGCTGAATTTGCATACAACAATAGCTATCAATCCAGCATCCAAATGGCACCGTATGAAGCCTTGTACGGACGAAAGTGTCGATCACCCATTTGCTTGGACAAAGTCGGTGAGCGGCAGATTCTCGGCCCAAAACTGGTGGAACTGACTGTGCAAAAAGTTTGGCTCATTCGAGAAAGATTAAAGACCGCATAGAGTCGTCAGAAAAGTTATGTGGATGTTCATCGTCGGCCCCTCGGGTTTCAAGAAGGCGATCATGTATTTCTTAAAGTGTCGCCCGTACGAGGAGTTACTCGGTTCTGCGCGAAGGGAAAGTTGAGTCCGAGATTCGTTGGGCCATTCGAAATACTCGAGCGGGTCGCCCCAGTGGCCTATAAAATTGCCCTACCATCGGCGCTAGAAGGTATACACAATGTCTTCCACGTCTCTCAGTTGCGGAAGTACGTGCACGACCCTAGCCACGTGGTAGATTTTGGTCAGTTGGAGTTGAAGTCTGACTTATCCTACGCTGAAGAGCCAGTTCAAATCTTAGAATGCAAGGATAAGCTGCTGCGAAATCGAGTGATCCCTCTCGTCCGTGTCCTCTGGAGGAACCATTCGGTCGAAGAGTCGACGTCCGAGCTTGAATCGAAAATGAAGGAGAAATTTCCTTCATTGTTCTCGTAGAGGTTGGTTCTATCCTTATGTTTTGAGAACAAAACTTTTTATTAGTTGGTTATGGTGTAGTGTCCCGTCCCTACATCGTGCCCCGTTTCCGTCCACGGGGTGCGCGAGAAAGGAACACTGTCGCTATCGATTCGGTCGGCACCGATAGGTCGAAATCGGCCGAGTCGATCGAACAGGAACGGTTGAATTAAGATCCATTCCACATTATGGAATGGCTTCTTCGGAACCAAGTCCCATATTAAGCGGGTTGCGCCTCAAGGATTGGCTCTACGGCTGAGTCGGGAGAGAGCTCCCGTTGCTCTGGTTTTCATGCCGCACTAGATTTGGCTCTAGCTTTGGTTTTCGTGAATGCATTTTTCGTGAATGTTTCTGATGGGTTTTCGTGACTTACGTTTTTGAGCTTCGCATTCATATCAAAATTCCTTTAATTACACAGTATTCTAATCAGTTGCTTATGCGATTGTAGGTGATCGGGTAGGCGACGTCAGCGTAACCAACCAGTCGCTCGCTTGAATCATGTCTAAGGCGAGTGGATGACATCCTTTGCCTCGTCCCTCTATTTCAAAATCAATATGAAGTTAAATGAATGCTTGTCATAATAGTGTAGAATCAAAAAAATTGTGGCACGATTCTTCACGAAACACTTGTTATCAAACTGCCGGTATTGAAAATAGAAAACATGCTTCCTTATGCAATTCCACTTAGCCTATGCAAAACAATGAATGAATCGATTAACGTTTATCCCAACGATATGGCTAATTGAGTAAATCGACTAAGTTCAAAAGAAAGGCTAAGTTTCGCACATAAAGAGAGAAAAGATAAGGTTCTAGAAAAGAGAGCATATTTTAAGACTCTGCAAAACGGTCATTGGACAACTTGTCGACAAGGTGTAGTTTCCTCGAATGGTTGCCTAGGCCAAGGGACCGATTCGACCCAGGAGGAACGAGTATAGCAAGTGCCAGCCCTACATCGGCGTCGATTATTCGAGAACTTTCACACAGTGCTCGCTACCCACCGCGAAAGGGTCGTCATCTAACCCGGCTATAGTCCATGATGGCTTAACATTGCCAGTGACCTTCACACCCTTTCACTGCTTAACAAATGCACGTGACACGGGATGAATATAATAGCTGCTTAATGTTATACAATTTCATATGCTTGCCTCAAAACATGTTAACATACAAAATGATCAAGATGGTTAGAAAGATCACAGAAATGGCTAGCTAACATGTTTATAAAACTGCTTGAATCAAATGCAGAGATTGGATTTTAATTAGCCATTCTCTCGTACATATGATCGTACTGATCCTCGCTCTTTGCAAGTCCTGCGAATCAGAAAGGATGCACCAACTAGCTCGGCGACGTTCGTGATTTTGAAGCTTCGGCCGCGCATCGAAGACTTGTCCCTGCAACTCCACTTGTGAAGACACTCAGCCGTCCAAGAAAGATGGCTCAGCGTCCCTCCATTCCAGGTCACGCGAAGACTCTGTTGTATATTGAGGGATGTGTGCAATGTATGGAACGGCTATCTCATCGGCACTCTTTTGTAATCGAGTCATATTGTAGCCCGCGCGGCATGAGTCTTGTACTGGAGTCTGTAAAAGATGTTTATTATCAATAAAGATCAAAGTTCTTTCAACTTAATGTGTGATTCAATTTGTTTGCTTATTCTCTTAGATCTCGTGTCTCGGATTACCTTATGACTATGCCTTGTGCGATCGCAAATTAGGTTCGCATGGCATCACGCCCGGGGGACGACTATCGATTCGACAGAATCGGGGCATGACAACAGTGCTTGCTATGATTTTATTAGCTCATGGCATAACTTTTGCCTAAGTCAATCATGCAACAACTTACCCATGGGACGAGCAAAGGCTAACCCAAATCTTGCACCGTAGAAGAGTATATTAAGACTTGTGGGACACTTTTGCTATGCCAAGCATGGGACGATGGGACCGTGCATGTTTTATCAAGCATTTATACATGTGATGCCTATGACTTAGGCTAATTTCATAGCTCTGTGGAAACTTAGACCAACTTTCCTTCTCCCAAGCCGCAGGATGAAGGACCGAGTGTCATTTTGAAAGCACGCCGTGCAACGATTCTAAGTCATCGTGGGACTTTTCCATATTCTAACTCAATCCGACCCAACTTGGGATTATTCCCTTAGCTAGTGAATTCGTCTCTTTTATTATCAAGCCTACTTGTGCAATTAAAATCTTTTGTTTTATTAGTGTGAAGGCCAAGTTGAGGCAAGTACACCGAAGCTACCCACCTGAGCGAGGAGTTGCCTCGACTGAGCGGGACTTCGAGCAAGCCTTTGCATGGCTAAGTCTAAACGTTGTTGGCTTTTTGATTCCTCCGATTGAACTAAGCGGGATGAGGCATTACATTATACACCACTCAAAAAAAGTTTCATCCTCGAAACTTACTGAGTATACACTCATCTTAACTAATCTTGGAAACCTGACTTACAACAATGCCTCAATTAATATTCAAGTTCATTTCAAATCCAACGATCGCACTACCATCAATTTTTCTTTTGAAATATACCATTTCAAAATCCTCGATACCTTCCTATTCCTTTAGTCTCATGAATTCAACGTATCACTTAGTTGGATCGTGCACATATTTAGGCGTTCCCAAAATACATACATCTCAACCAAGCCTTGTGATAGAGAATTCACCATTTCACTCGAGTCAGATAGTGCACATATTCAGGCGTCCCCGCAATATATGTATTTCAGCCAAGCCTCGTGAGTAGGATTTCCATATAATTGAATCATTTTATCCACCAGTATCCCATTCTATCAATCTTCAAGATCAATCGTACCGATGCTAATTCTCGAAACAGGGATGTCATGCCTAACCGCTAGGCCATCTATCTAGGCTAAAGTCATCCGTCAGTATTGGAATCACCATTTCTAAATAATGATATCAACACTGACCTCAATCCTAAGGTCAAACCAAAGTTGATAGTACGAGATTTTCTACCCAAGCTCGCATCACTCCAATTTCTAAACTTCGAGCATAGAATCCTCATATTTGCATTCTCAGAGTTCAATCCAGGGGTCCGAGTCATTCAGCAAAGCCATCCTACCGTAAGTTCGTTCAACCCAATCCTCGGTATATCGTTATTGCACGTCCAAACTAGCAATTCGCATAGTCTATCTCTTCAAACATGTTTAATATAATCCACCTATCCATCCCATCCAAGTCAAGTACACCACGAATTATCACTAAACCATAATTCTCATTCCATATTCTATAGGTCGTTTACCATAATTTATGTATTCGATCACGAGGTCATCTAACATAGCAATATGCCCGCCCCAATCTCACGCAAGTCTGATTATCCACGGTGGACATAAAATCACCATGCTAACGTTCCCGCAGGATTATCATCCTCATCGGGACGTAACTCTTGCTTTGAGTCTAGACTAATTCATTCTCGATATGCAGATTGGATCTACTCAATCCTCAAATTTACTTAATCGTCAATCATGAATCCGAACAATCCTTGAATTCACCTTCGCCTCAAACCATAAGTCGAAGTAATCCAATTGCCACGTCGTGATGTCCCGTAAGTTCGATCATTCATGCTGGACATGAATCACCATGTCAGCGCTCCCGTAGAATGATCGCCCAAATCTGACGTGATGCATGTGCGAGGCTGGAATTGCGCTCGCACAAGACAAGAATGTCAATGTTGTGGTTATCTTTGAAGCAATCAAGATACTTTTATTTTCATCCAAACATTCATTTCTATCAAAATCCCAAGCATAGCATCCATCAAAACAATAACACTTGACACGATCGTCATACCACGAATTAGGAGCACCCCCGAGTTATCGTACATCGATCTTTGATACGCCTCAATACCATCGATGATATACATAACCCGACGATCTTCCTTTGCAACGAATTCTGTGTCGTACAACTGATGCTATCATCCAAATCGGATATACCACAATCTCCTCGATATTCGAGATTAAAATTCGATCAATAATCTCCAAAATATTAACAGGATCAATTCATTCAAACCCATAATCACATATGTTCATCCATCTATCTTAAGTCATCGAGCAACTTATTTCCACTAGTCTTATCGTTCTATGCTAACTCAAATCATCGAGCAACATCTATCCCAAAGTCTTAGAGTCGCTTTCGTAACTTCAAAATCAAATATTTTCATGCACAATATCTTTCCATCGTGCTAACTTTTCGGACACTATTCATATCGATTTTCTCGATCGAGTTATCCGTTCATTACATCTTAACTTTTCCTCGATTCAATCTACCTGCTCAATCATTTTGCATCTCACACTCGGCGCAATCCTGCCGATGTGTGTCATCTTCACGTTTGTTCGAATTATCTCGTACTAGACATCTAAAATCACAATTACATTGAAACACTCTTTCTAAGGCTTTGCGTACACGTCGCTTTCTGATAGACTCTTTGTCATCCCGCATCCTCAATCGGTCGACATCTCCGCTAACCCATACACCACCCAGGGATTAAGTCATTCGACAAATCCTTGAAACAAGTTTCGAATCACCATCGATTACTTTGAATTTCCGTTCGAACCATTCCTTAAAATCCAAGCACATTTTATCTATATCGCATTGACGATAACACCGTTCGATGACATCTCCATGATTAATCATCCTATTCTATGAATCGAGTCAAACTCATTCTCGTCTGAAATAATTTGAATCCCGCATACGACTTAGCTAAGTTCAATGAAATTTTGGTGTGTATGCCCAGTCCGGCTTAGCCAACTGTGCTTTACGTGAACCATCTTTTATTTTTAACAAAAACTATTCTCATACGATTTGCAAATTATATAGAATTATTGTATGGACATCCTGCGGAACGTTGAGAGATAGCACACCAACGATATCGATTTGTAGAAACAACATTTAGCATGAAGCCACGAGAGCTAAAGAATTGAATCAAAAGTCCAAGGACGTAAACCCGTGCTCTGATACCATTATGTCACGTCCTGGTCCCGGGGGATCGATCGTCCTCGCTAAGGCATGATGTCGTGTGAGCCTAGGTTGCGCTCACGCAAGACAGTTTTCATAATGGCCGATTACTGGCTAAGCGATGGGGTCGTCGCACAGAAGTCTCAAGCAGAAATATTGAATAATAAAGGCAATATGAGTATACAAAATGAGAACTCTTTATTTATATTTAAACAAATATTACAATGTGGCACATGGCCATGATTACAATCACTTAGTCTAACTCTTCTCATAATACAACTCACTCTGCTCTCTCTCATCTCTCGATACAAGCTTCAAGGTTGCAACTTGCGGATGCTTCGAAAGGTGATGTCCATACATTATGTCCTGTATAAGTTTACTCCATGCGATCGCACGCCTCGAAACGACAAGGAACTCCTTGCCTCGATGTATCCAAGCGAGCTCCGCACCGATTAATCTTCTACATGTACCTGCACATAAACACTGTGTGGGTGTCAGTACTCAACTGTACTGGTGGTGTGAGCTCCTCGCCCACACATACAAAACCAATACGTTCATTTAGTTTGTGCAACATATCCTTTCGATTGTTTTTCTAATCTTGCCTTAGGATCAGGTTTAGGACATAGACACCTGGCCTATTTTGTGTCTCTAGACCGTCACCGTGCCTTGTACCGATAACTTGCTTATAGTTGTGCCTCTAGACCATTCTCATGCTTGCAGCATCAAAGTACCGGCTCGTGCTTGCCTTTCGTGCCATATTTTAAGACGCAATAACATGGTCATTCCATAACTTTGTTTGTGCTTCAAACATCGAGGTCGTGCCTCACAACTCAACGTGACTTAACCAAACTTGCCCTACGGCCCTTCCTGACTTAACTCGAGACGATTCAATCCTGACTTATGGAACTTGTGTGGACGACTCAAATATGATGCCACATTTCGTGCCGAAGCACGTGTCCCTAATATAGCCAAATCTTAGCTCGATAATGGTGTTGCAACCATGCACACCTTCTTAACTTAATTTGTGTCAAGCTTGTACTTTATTTCCTTTGACCGATACCGTGCATGCGGATTGCCACTCAACACACCTACTTATCTATATGAAAGGTCACTAGCAATGTCAAGCTACATTGGACTTGGCTGAGGATAGACGGCGATCATTCAAGCGGCTAGCTAGCCAGTAGAAGCCCCGAATCTCCTATACGGTACATCCAACATTTTGCTTTAGCCAACTTGCTTCCCCCAGGAATAACATGATCCCGAGGCCCTGACAATCGTGTCGAGGAAGACTACCCCTTGTGCACAAGTTATCCATGACCACGCATCTATGACGACTTCTAGACTCGACGTAAATACAAGGCCTACGGATGATATAACTTGTTTTCTCTTCCTTATATTTCTTTATCCATGTCCATACTTTCCATACTTCATAGGAGACTCCTAAGCCACGGGACCAGTCTCGGCGACAAACGGTCGCATGTACTTTTTTATTCTTGAAACCCAAAAAGTGGCTACTACATAGCCTTCTTACTTGACCTGAACCATACGTGTCTATTACGTGCCATAAACCATGGCTTCCTTATCATCGAAACGACCGTGTTCCGTACCTTAAACCAATTGTGTCCTGTGCGATGATACCGCCCAAGTCATACTTTATATGACAAGCCTTGAGATCGTGGGACTGTTGGCTATAACAACCGCAGAAAACGTGGGACAGCGCTTGCTATGACTTTATTAGCTCGTGGCATAACTTTTGCCTAAGTCAATCGTGCAACAACTTAAATCGTGGGACGAGCAAAGGCTAATTCCAAGCCTTGCACCGTAGAAGAGTGCATTGAGACTTGTGTGACACTTTTTCTATGCCAAGCATTGGACGATGGGACCACGCATGCTTTATCAAGCATTTATACGTGCGACGCCTATGACTTATGCTAATTCCATAGCTCTGTGGCAACTTAGACCAACTTTCTTTCTCCCAAG
The DNA here is from genome assembly GCA_029216955.1 of Iris pallida. Classification (NCBI taxonomy): domain Eukaryota; kingdom Viridiplantae; phylum Streptophyta; class Magnoliopsida; order Asparagales; family Iridaceae; genus Iris; species Iris pallida. Next base: position 18,818,511 of record JANAVB010015400.1, read on the forward strand.
CCACGAGATGAAGGATCGAGTATCATTTTAAAAGCATGTCGTACAACAATTCTAAGCCATCGTGGAACCTTTCCATATTCTAACTCGATCCAACCCAACTTGGGATTATTCCCTTAGCTATGTGGATTCGTCTCTTTTGTTATCAAGCCTACTTGTGCAGTTGAAAACTTTCATTTTATTAGTGTGAAGGCCATGCTGAGGTAAGTTCACCGAAGCTACCAACCTGAGCGACGAGTTGTCTCGACCAAGCAGGACTTCGAACAAGCCGTTACATGGCTAAGTTCGAATGTCGTTGGCATTTTGATTCCTCCGATTAAACTGAGCCGGATGGGGCATTACAAAGACAACGGCCAACCCCCATGCCGACCCTTACACTTTTCTCTGCCATCTTATTGGAGCCTCTCCGAACTTGACCTCCACTGCATCGTATGGGTGTCTTCTCCCGGCTAGATTCGATCGGGTCTTCACCATTTCGACATCGTACCTCCACCTGATGTCCGTCCTACACTAAGAACGCCTCTCATAGACGGCGATCCATCCCTCCAGCAACCACCTCGTGGCACCGCTGGCTGCGCCAGCAATTTGGACTACGCCTGCCTCTGCTGCGCAAGCGCCGCCCAACCCTGTGTTCCGTCGACCTCGTTCGCCGAGAAAAGCGGTGATCTCTTCATGTTTCCCTCTAGGACTCTCTTTCTCTACTTCTTCCCCTCCTATTCCTTTCCCTCTCTCTGCTCTCTCTCTATCTCTCTCTCTCTCTTTATCTTCCTATGGTAGTAGGGATTGGGCTGGGTCCAACCCTGTGGGCTGAAATGGAATTTGGGCGTATGTTAATTAACAAGTTTTAGGTTAAGACCTTTTGTGAGCTTTGAATAAAGTAGATTTTAGGCTTTGAATGCAGTTGCGCTTGAGAAAGAAAGTTTTGAGTTTGGGCCAAGTTGTTTACTGCTCACATAACAGTTAATTGTCTATTAATAAATAATAGGTAATTACTTAGATTAATAAGTAATTGGTTAGTCAATTTATTAGAATTTGTTAGTAGTTGTAAACCAAGAATTGTTAGTTAGAAAATTAGTTGGTTAGTTAATAATTGAATTAGTAATTTAGAATCACTTAGTGGGATTTATAAATAGTTGATGGGTAGTTAAAAGATTTTGTGTATTTTTCAGAGAAGCCTAACACCTAAACCTTGTATTTGTCCATAGGTTTGGACTAGGCTTACGAAGTTAGCGATTTGGACCTAAGGTAAATACACCGACATTAACTCTTTACTTTGTATTTATGCATTACTCCTGATTTGATATTGGACACGAGATTGACACGATTGTATTATGCCTCCTTGATTGTATTGTGTCTTATTGTTTGTATTGTGGGAACGGGAAAATATTATCTAGTATGTGATCGCACCCCCTTAGCTAGGTTATTGCGAATAGCCTAATAGTACAACTCACGTACGATTATGCCACATTTATTATAGTATTGTGATTTTCAATCGGTCATATGCTAAATAGTATTTCAAATCACACTTGTATTGATGGACTTATTATTGTACTATTGTTCAATAATGCATGTTAGTCTATATCATTACTTGTTGTATTTCGATTTATATTGTATAGTATTTCTTGTCAGGCCTGTACTTTGCTCCTTTCTTACTAGATATATGCAGGTACCGATGACTTCTACCTTAGCTTTTATAGTTTACACAGGGATGCTACACAGAGATCAATGGTGATTTAGGACTATTAATTTATAGATGCATTTTCAGTTTTGATGATTATGTACATATTATGGATGATTGTACCTAATATAAGGCTTGAGATGTTGCTTTATTGTTCATCGGATTTGTTTTCGGATACTTTTGTAAAAGATGTACAAAAGAATTAGTGAAATGTGTGAAGAGCAAAAATTGATAATTATGACCATTTGATGACTATTGAGGTATAGAACAGCTCATTACTGTCGATACTACAACGTAGGCTAGACGTAGCCATGCACTCGTACCCAATCATGCGGACGCAGGTAATGACACATGTGAATTATATAGAGGTTGTTAGTCTTCCTAATAATAATATAAATAAAGATCTATAAAAGTGATTAATCATGTTATGTATTTCTTTTATGTATTAGAAATGTAGATGAACCATGTGTGTTGATAGTATAATTAGATTATTCTAATATAGCCTTACATATCTATACTAACCAAAATTATTATTATACTACTAGATCATAAGGATGGTTAAAGCTTCACCGTGAACATTTTGGTTTCAAATATAGCCTTACATATCTATACTAACCAAAATTATTCATTAATTTTAACAAGGACAATTACAAAATTATAGCAGTTGACTTTTGGACTTCCTAAATAATTTACATTCAACTATAAAATAATATAATAATAAGATTATAATAATAATAAAAATATTATAATACTTATGATATTTGTCATTTACTCTTATTAAGTAATTACATTGCATGCATACAATAATAACGCTAAGTTAGTTATAGATTAAATGAGCTAGGCTAGTTGTACATTAATTAACGACATATGAATTAAATGGAGACTGATAGTCTTCTTAATAATAATATAAATAAACATCAATAAAATTGATTAATCACGTTCTAGATTTATTTTATGTATTAGTAATGTAGATGAACCATGTGTTGAAAATATAATTAGTTATCCAAATATAGCCTTAACTATCTATACTAACCAAATTATTATATACTACTAGATAATAAGTAAAGTTGAAGCTTCACTGTAAATATTTTGGTTTCAAATATAGCCTTACATATTTGTACTAACCAAAATAATTCATTAATTTTAACAAGGACAATTAGATAGTTATAGGAGTTGTCTTTTGGTCTTCCTTAATAATATGCATTCAAATATAAAATAATATAGTAATAAGATTAGAATAAAAAAATTAGAATACTTATTATATTTTCCCTCTAGTCTTCCTAAGTAATTAAGTTGCATACATACAATAATAAAGCTAAGCTAACTATGCATCAAATGAGCGAGGCAAGCTGTATAAATTGAGGTTGTTAGTCTTCCTAATAATAATATAAATAAACATCTGTAAAAATGATTAATCATATTCTGGACTTCTTTTATGTATTAGTAATGTAGATGGACCTTGTGTTGTTACTATAGTTAGGTTATCCAAATATAGCCTTACATTTCTATACTAACCAAACTTATTCATTAATTTACAAAGATAATTAGGTAATTATAGGAGTTGTCTTTTGGTCTTCCTAATTAATTTGCATTCAACTATAAAATAATATAATAATAAGATTAGAATACTTATGATATTTGATATTTAGTCTTCCTAAGTAATTATGTTGCAATGTATACTATAATAAAGCTAAGCTAAGCTAGTTATGCATTAAATGAGCTAGGTTGGCTGTACACTAGTTGTGGACATATGAATTAAATGGAGGTTGTTAGTCTTCCTAATAATAATATAAATAAACATCTATAAATGATTAATCATGTTATGGATTTCTTTTATGTATTGGTAATGTAGGTATACCATGTGTTGATAATATAATTAGATTACCCATTAAGATAATTATTCCTTGACGAAGTGATCAATTGAACATATAATTCATTAGCCCATACTATATTCTAATTGTTTGATCAAAATACACGTATGAAATATGTGCAATGCATGTGCATGTATACTAGTAGACAAGTTATGAACCATGTCAATGTTTCTTTTAGGTTGAGGAATCTAATAGATCTATATCTTGGTCTAGCCATATTAGCAAATTCTACCAAATAATTATATGTTTGCATCTTGGTAAGGACCTCGAGTGCACCAATAGGGCTCCACCAAGCTCTACTTTTATTTTTTTCTCCCTCTCCTGGTACAACACAGTTTCCTGCATTGGACCTCGTACATCGTCGACCCGATGCCAACACCTTCCTTGACCGTCACATCGACTGACCCCACATCTCTATCATAGATACCGCTAGAAAATTACATAATCGAGCCTCGTTCCAATCAGGTTCTGCCACTGATGCCTCCCCCAAACTGATGGTCCATCTATGTTACCCAAACAGACCCAACCCCAGAGTTACGGAAGCACACACTCCAAAACAACTATTGCCAAAATTAGTTCTTTTAATAAAATTAGAAAATGCTGAATATAAATCATCGTGGAAATTACAAAAATAATGTACAAAATTAGGGTAAAACCATGTCGTCGACGGTGGAGGCATTGTCATTGCCGAATGAGCCCTCGACGATGGGCGATCTGGAGGCGGGAAGGAAATGTCACACGATGGAGAAGGGGGCATGACTGCAACGACTCTGATGCTACTGTTGCTGTCGGCTCCGATCATCAACGAAAAGATGACTAATACAGTGGGGTTGTCATCTGCTCATCCTTCTTCGGTTGTCAGTGGAGAAGAAGAAGAGGAGGAAGAGGAGGAGAAGAAGTAGATGAGGAGAAGGAGAGAGAGGGGTTTGATGGAGGTGGAAAAAATGTTCGTACAGGAAAAATTGTGAGGAAATAAGAAAGATTCGTGGGCCAAGTCATATGCTTTGAAAAATTATGGAACCTTTTATAACCCTAGTATAAAGAAGTGTTATAAATACTATATGTAACCTTTTATATATAAGCGTTATAATAGGCCACATGATATATAAATCTGTCATATTAAGGGGTGTCTCTGAATGTTTATAACACTTTATTTAAAGCGTTATAATACCATTTTTGGAAGCGTTATAAAGGGGTTTTTTCTTGTAGTGATTGGAAGGATTTATTGTCAAGGAACTTGAAAACAAGGTGCACAAACTGGTAAAATCTCTCTATAGTTTAAAGTATGCTCCAAAAATATGGCACAAAAAGTTTGATAAAGTCATCTGATCAAATGGATAATGACACATTCCAGTTCTAAAATACGTAGGAGTGGAACATGGCATGACCAACTAATATGACTTACGGAAGGATCCAACTCTACTGGTCCCATCGAAGCTTATTCCATTAAAGAAACATGAAATTCAGTCCATAACTACTATGTTCATGTAGGTAAAATAATGTTATCCAAAGATAAAGTTGTTAGCCCAATAATTTATCACATTTTTGAATATGGCTAATCAATTAAGTTTAACATTATCATCACTAATAGTCATGAAATCACTATTGTTAGCATTATCATAATGTGCATATCTGCTACTATGCATATTGTTCTGTTCGTCTACCATGTTTTCCAGACAAGCAGTAAGCAAGATCGAACGTGCACTTTTGCTATGAAGAATTCATGATGGGCCAAAGACGACATTATAACAGAAGATTTCTCTGAACCACCCAATGACATCTCCGGAGCCTCGTACTGGGGGTTCCATTACCCGGTAAGAGGACAGGGGTCGAAGGGATAGCAGCCCCCGTGGGGTTCGGTAGTGAAGCACCCGAAAGGTATTTAGATATCCAGATCTGTTTATCTTTGGACAACTGTCGTCATGAAAGACGTCATCAAAGTGCTATTGGTTTTTATATTTATTTATGTATTTGATTTTTATTGAGTCTAGGAAAAATATGTACATCAAAACATACTTGGCACTTGGTTAGCTTCCTAGCCTCTTTACTAAAAAGCTTACCCAATGTTGTTAAGTCTACAAACATATCATCAATTACAAACTTAATACAAAGCTCAAAAACCCACAAAATTACTTGGACCATGAAGAATGGAACTTTGATCGAGTTCTGTCGTAACTCTGTCCAAACTCGATTACCTTGATCCAGTTCCCTTGAGATCAGGTCCACCTGAAGAATAGGAACCCAATGTTCGATTATTTGAACGTTAGGGAACTGAATTCTGCCCGAGTTTGGTCCCCCAGAACTCTATAAATATAAGTGGTTTCTAATTCATTTTCACTCAATATGTATTCTTCTCTTCTATACCTTTAAGAGTTCTTAAAGCTTTTCAATCTTCTTAATGTAAGCCGTACGACTCCTAGACAAGAAAGTGCCAGTTTATTTCGACCTAGAAGTTTTGTTCGAGTTGTAAGAAGGCTTGAAAACAATTTTGTTTTCATGCCAGTTTGAAGTCTGCGAGTCCTAAGTATCAAAGGCTTGTGTTGTGAAGTTGCTCGTGTATTCAGATCAAAGTACGAGGTGTCTTGTAAGAAGTTGCAAGTGCTTCAGACTAAAGCTTGTGTTTCACTGCATAGTGGATTAAACATCAAGCAAAACTGGACTAGTCCTCTCAGAGGAAAACCATTATAAAACTCGGTGTTTACGTTTGCTTTTCTGAACTTTTACTTTACGTATTTATTGTTGGATATTGCATGCCTATATCTATTTACTTACTGCAATAAAATTTTAATTAGTGATTATTATTTTCGCTTTACACACGCACTCTATTCAACCCCCTAGAGATGCTCAACCTTCCTCCAATTGGGTATCAGAGCCATGTTATTAGTTATAGGCTTTAATTCCTAAGTATTCTACACATGGCAACTGTGAAATCCATCTTCACATGTGAAGGTGTAAGCTCCCTAATTTTTGGATATTATTTTTAATTATTTTTATTTATTTAATATGGATATTTAATACTAAACTATATTTTATAATCAATATTGACTATAGAGGCACTTTACCATAGCTTTGATTTTTGAAGCACAACAATTTCAATTTCTCAAATCTAGTACCATATTCGTACTCGAGACAAGTCCACCTTGATTTTCTTATATCATGTCCCACTCAAACATGTTCTCTTGTACTACATATTTTTTGTACAACTTTGGGATTAAAATGGTCATTTTATCTCTTACCGTAAAATTAAATATATTTTCAATTTCGATTTGAGGCCCAAATCGGATCCAAACCATTCGGCCCAATATATAGTTCTGACCTATTTTGAGCCTACTACAAATATGCCGATGGTGTTCCACTCAATTGATTTTCCATGTGCTATTTTTTTTTTCAAATGGCACACAAGACCCATTAAATAGTTTTTAGGAGTCAATTTCAATTCCATAAACCCTATAGGCCTAAAACTAGTTCAATTAGCCTTGATTGAGCCTATAAGAGGTTACCATAACTAATTAGGATGAATATACATTAATTTTTAGAGGATTTTTTTATATCCATAATAGATTTGAAACAACCCACCATTGACTTTCTAAATTAGGAAACCCATTAATTATCTATTAATTGAAATATGCATATCTTTCAAATGGTGCAACCATATCTCACCACACCTTCCTGAAATCTTCTTTAGACAATCCCTAACATATATAAACCTCAAAATTTATAATTTAACCTAATATTTTAGTTGTCACCTCCCCCAGAATTTCCAATCCCAAAATTTTCTTCCAGCCTTGGCCGCCGACAGCACCATGTGCGTATTAGCAGTTTCGATCCCTTTCCGACCTCCCATGACACTCCACGAATATTCGTTGCAAAGCTAATGCGATCCTCTAACTTCCTAGCAAGCCTCTGAGGAGCCATAACAACTTGGTAAGGATTTACGAATTTTGGAAGTCACCCAAAGTTGGATTCTAAGTCTTAATTCGTTCCAGCAGGTACGATATTTTGCATCTAGGGTTTCATATACTTTCTGACCTCATATTTTTGTGAAACTAAACTAAGAAAAGATCTTTATGTCTATTTAAAATTCTAATTGGCCACCCACACAGTTCCAAACGGTTTGTCTGAGGCGTTCATCTTGCTACAAGGTGTCCAGCCAGGACCAATTCTTTCGTGTGAGAGTTTTTGTCAACTTTCGGAACACTTTGACTCTTTCTATATTTTTGGTAAGACTCTAGAAATCCTAAGCCTTCCATTGGATATACTTTTGTAGTATGTTATTAAGGTTTACAATTTTAATAAAATCTGGACTTGTCGTCGTAATGTCGGAACACCGAAAACCTATAGGTTCTATGTGTTCATATGCTTTGGAACTTCATAGTACTTGTTAAAAATAATTGTTGTGCATGTTTTGATAAGGAAAACATATTTTTACATATTTTATGCTAATTTTCCTGAATTAATATTTATAGAGAATTTGTCGTTTCGGAAGCCAAACTATGGAACAAATCTAAGTATATTGATGTTGAATCAATACAAGACCTTTATACATATTTTTCTATGAATAAAATATATTGATTATTACTATAGAATATTTGTAATTATTTTTATAGAATTAAACAATATATTTTTATGTTACTAAACTTATAGGTAGATTAAATGTTATATAAGTTATATTGCATAGGATAGTTAATATGACTAGTTTGGTATATATAAATTATTATGGTCTATATAAGGTAAGTCCATATATGATAAGTTACTAGTGTGATATTAATAGATACTATATTTATTATAGGTATACGTGACGGATGTAGCGAGGACATTGGAGTAGGACCGTCGCTTTCTCATCTAGAAGTTGCTGACAAGTGTACCTTGCCAAAGTTTCAGTACTTATTTACTTTCTTTTATTATTTATTTTCTTGTTTTATGCATTGTGTACATAGGATTGGTTGTTACTTAGCGTCTGAATGGTATTCGGGTGTCGATGTCTGTATGTAGATATCGGTATCAATATTACGTTTGGCGATGTATTTTATTCGTGTTTTATTGACAAGATAGACCGTGGACACTGACACAATCATGATACGGAGTCTACATGAGATATTTGTGGCTACGGACTTTAAGATAGGCTACAAGATTTATTGATTGTACTTGAGATGTACTTGACTTGACATAACTCGACTTGATAGTACTTGAATATGGTGTGTGGAGAACAATGCCGTCATATCAGGCTACCTTGACACGTTTGGCCTTCTCTATAGCCGAGACTTGGTTGTTACCTGACTCGTTTGCCACTGTCTCTATACCTGATCTTTGGTGTTATCTTGACATGTTTATGTAAGGTACCACAATACGGTGCCTTGGGTGTGAGTGTTGAGGTGCTTGTGAGCCTCAGTAATTGAAGCCTGATATCCGAAAGGTGTTCTTTTGTGTATTTCACTTAGATGGCTATGGTAGATACCCTTCAGTATTTATGTTCTTTCTTTACTGTTACTTTGGCATTTTTTTGTACCTTGCTATGTCCCCTAAGGACTGGTGATCTCTCCAAGTACTTGGTCATGCAGAGATAGTTCACTGATCTTGGAGGTATTATTGTATTTGGTTCTATTTTATCGTGCTTTTACATTTGTTCATTATTTATGCTCTGCTATTTGGTCTTGTTTTGTAGACTCATATCGTTCTTTGGGTCTAATCGAACATATATGTTGTTAGGCTACAACCTTGACATGTACTATTTATTCTTGATGTCATTTATCCTGTAGATTGAGATAAATATATTTATAGTTGATTGATAGATAGAATTAGAACACCAAGACAGTTTATATCTATTCCAACCGGGCTGGAGTCCACTCGATATGTAGCTGGCATGTTTACATACTCCTGGTCCTATATAATTTAGGACTGGCACATTATATGTTTTTGTGGTGGCCCATGCAGGCAGAGCATATCGTTTCGGTTATATTATTGTGTCGATCGAGCCTGCAATAGGATATTGTATTATGATCTCAATCCACAATTGCTTTAAAAATTCTTTTGTTTTATCTATCACCTTTGGAACTCATAATTGAAATCGATCATCCTTCTGGAACTCCTTGTCTTGGACTCTTATCATTTTTCCCTATTTCGGAAGTACAAATACTCATGCTTGATGAACCATTTGGATTATATTCTATCGTTTGATAGAACGTAGTTGATAGAAGTATTTTTAACGGGAATTAGTTATCTAAGGTAGTAAGGGTTTGGATAAACGTCTTAAATAAATAGACTGTGTAGAATCATTATTGTCTAAATTTTTATTTGAAGAATATATGAATCCATGCTTTATAAGACTAGGTGAATAGCTAAGGTTGGTAAATTTTCATAGATACTTCCCCAAGGAATAAGTTAGGATATAGTACAATATAAGGACTGACCCTAACCATTAACCCTAGGATTAATAGACTGAATCTTGCTATCTTTGCCTAAGATAGGGCTTAGATTATAAGTACTAGAAGAATTATTATCTAACGATGGTGTCAAAATGGATAGTAATCTAAGCATGTTAGATAGAGTAAGAAGATCTAAGTAGAATGGATGATCATCTCTATACATAGTAAGACTAGTCTTGAAATGACCTATAAAAGGATAGGACTAGAAGGATGACCAATAGGTTTATGTAGCCGTCTAGTTTAGCCTTGACCTTTACCTTGCAGATATGTATCAATGGTTAGGCTTACTTGTAAGGATTATATAGATTGCTTATAAGTAGAAGGAGTGGATCGCTAATTAAACTACTATATAAGTTGGTGAGGTAACTTATAGGAATATAGTATATAGTTTGAGGATTGATAGAGTTACAGAGTAATTATGATTTTTCTATTATTAGCCATAGATAAAGGTGTAAGAGCCAAGTTAGAATCCTTACCTCTAGATTTGTAACCCTTTGGTAATATAAAGCGTGTTAGAGAATTGTCATATTGTATTGTATCGTCCCATCCTTAGAGAGAGTGCAAGATGTATTTCGTGTCTTACAGTTGAGGAAGTATGCAACTGATCCAAGCCATGTGGTCAATAATTTCGAGATAACAGTGGGACCCAATATATCATACATGTAGCAACCATTTGGTATTTTGGATACTAGTGAGAAGAAGCTTAGTGTCATGAGCCGCAACTAGTGTAGGGGAACGAGTACGTGACAGCGCCCAGCCTACGCCGCAGCATCGACGGTAGAACGCTGTCTAGGTCTATCTAACTATCTAACAAGTATAAGTATCAAAACCTGTCGAGATAGTCAACTCCAAACGGAGGACGGGTAATGACAATATATCATACTCAATCACAATATTCTAAGAAAGATAAATGATACGAAAATATAAAGACAACAAGATATGAAAATATCCAGAAAAGTCTAACATGAAATATTACAAGTCCAGAAAGTCTAAAAGTCCACATTTCACAAACACCAGCCTCAAAATAATAAACATGCCAATAGCAACAACTGGAGAAAAAGTCTAGTACAAATATAGCCTAATGAGTCCCTAAGTAAGGGCCCTCTGCTGGGACTAGACCCTCCTGAACCAGAGTCTCCCGGTCTATAGCTACTACATTTGGAGGGCCGTAATAAGTAGGGCACTCATCCTCTATGCCTTCTAAAAAATATATCCAATCAGGATTGGAGCGAAGTACATCTCATGACAACTGTTCCCAATAAATGATACGGTCTATATAACAGTAAATAGAAAGAGTATACAAGAAGAAATATGTACATGAATGTAACAGGGCATGAGTAAACTGTAAGTGAAAGTAAGAGCAGGTGAACAGGATATAGCAGGTACAAGAGTCAGGAAATAAACTATCTAAGTGAGTGAGTACTAGTTTCAACATGTGATCGGCTTGGAAACTTGCATAGGAATATATGGCTTGGTTAATCATAAGTACGGTGTATGATTAACACTCACAGGGAAAACAAGACATGCACAGGAAGGGTATGATCACATATCTATACTACTACTCCCCGCCCCTGACTGATATAGTAGATCTAACCATGACACGTTATGATAATGGATTCTCTGAGAAGGTCGCGAGCCTTCACAGGAATCTGTGTCTATACAATGCACAAGAAACATGAACATGACTTGCACAGGATATACCAAGATATACAAGGAATAACATCTCATGACAGAATCCAGACAATACCAATCTGTGTAGCCATTGTGTCAAGAATTCAAGGATATCTACAAAAAATACATGAAACATAGAAAATACCATAAATAGAAAATTATCAGAGAATGTACTCGCCTGAGATCAAGTGTGAAATATCAGCGATGTTCGATACGACGCCTCAAAGACCTAAATATGAAATATTGTATCAATAACATGTTTGGAGGTAAAAATAAGCCATACTAGTTCATTTCTAGGTAAATAGGGCAATCCTAGGTCAAATTGGTCCACTATAGGTTAAAATCCCCTATTCCTACCTATTACCTATCTTGATACACTACCTATATGTATATACTTCCTTAACTAGGCTTCTTACCTAGGTACAACCCTTATTTATATATTATCTAACCTATATATTACCTAACACTCTAACCCTTCACATGTTTTAATTTAACACTATTCAATTTCCATACTCTAGCCCATAGTCTACTTATCCATCTACCCATACTTAGCAATGTGCATAACCCACTGGGATTCATTTCCATCAAATATTACACCTATCTAGTTCAGTCCATACTAGACTGAACACCTTACTCATTTTCATTAGCATATTTTAGTTAATTCCCCCTACATTCCTATTGACTTCACTGTCCAGTTTCATCTGGACTACTACTGACACAACTTAAGTTCCTTGCCTTCCCTACACTCCATATTAGTCCTGGACTGAAGCAACTTCAATCAAGTGACTGAACAGCTTCATGGTTTAATCTAAAACTACTACCTTAACCTTCACTTAACTATACATCATATTCTTCCAATCCTGTTGTTGTAACCCGAGCCCCCTTATCCCCATCTGTTTGGGACAGACCTTGTGTTTAGGCAAAATAGTTAAGATATCTCAAACATCTCTCTCTGAGTTCAGTCTAAACTGAACTCAGATATCCTCTGATACTGAGAGGATATCACCATGAGCTATTTCTTGTTGTTTAGCCCAAAGACTGAACCGAACCTACCCTTCAATCCCTGCACATCTAATAAACCCAAAATAAAACCTGCTGCTAGGGTCCTTCCTGGCAAAGGCAAACCCAGGCCTGGGGGTACTGTCCCAATATTGTAGTGGCACTGCTCATGCAGTACACTCCACATTGGCCAAAAAGGCCTAAGGCCAATGCCCCCAACTGGACTTCATATCAGTCTAAGAATTATATCAAATTCAGTCCTATTGAATTATCTCCCCCCTCTAACTGAAACATGGTTACTTACTTTCCATTTTTTTTGCACCTAATGCACAGGTGTACTGCCTGTGTTGCAGTGCTACCTCACATGCCTTGCTCCCCATCTGGTCAGTGTAACCTCCTTAAGTTCAGTCTAAACTGAACATCAAACCCCCAATACTTGATGCCTCATCAGTCATTGACTGATACATTACCTACCCAAATATTTCCTTCCAAGTTACATTAGTCTAAATAGGTACCCACATACCCCATTGATCCCTCTATATATATAGCAGTATATATACACTTATATATAAAAATATGAACTGAGATTATATCTATATGTAATATATATAGAGTAACCTATAATCATTAGTTGGATGCTTGTATATAACACATGTATATGCTAAATCCTTCTAGACACATTCACACACCACTTCCTATTTCAGTCTAAAACTGAACTCAAACTTTCCTATTCAGTTTACTGCTAATGGCAAGGCAATGCTGCCCTTGCCCAAACCCCTCTCCCATATCCTATTGCCTCTCCTAACAACTAATTCAGCCCCCTTCACTGCAATCGATGCCAAAACCAATCCCAAATACTAGCCTACGAGGCCTGTGCCCAACCTGGAAACACCAACACCCTAGTCCAATCCTTGTCTAAATTCAAACCACCTCAGTTCACTGACTGAACTAATACCCATGACCCCCAAGCTATCAGTCCTACTGATACTCCAACATCCCTCTTCTCATTTGCAAAATGTTGCTAAAACCTTGTTTACTACTGTTAGTCCCGGGGCTTGATCAAAGATGGTAAAACAGATGCAACAAAGATCTACGATGATACAAATACCAAATAACCCGATTACAATATGGAGGAGGAAAATAAAGAAGAGAAGATCTCTCGTTCTTCCTTACAAACGTGTTGCAATTGGGACAGAACGAGTTACAATAATCTAGAGAGAGATGAGAAGAAGAACAATGCTGGGGTGTCAAAACACCGTTGCTCAAAGCAAGATTCGCCCCACACGATCTGCTTCCAGGAACCAGCAAATTTGAAGAAATTGTGGAACATTCGAAGTCACCTCTGTTCTAACTCCTCGGATGGACTTGCAATGGCGGCAGCAGCTCTCTATCTCTTTCTCCTTTTTTGACTTATATTTTCGTAGTAACCACAAAGGAGGCCAGAAGAGAGTATTTATAGAGAGAGGGTGGAAACCCTAGCCGCCACTTCAGTTATGGAAAGATTGAATCTAATCCCAAAAAGATAGCAATGAGATTAATTCAAATCCCACAAAGATAGGAACGAAATTAATTCAAATCCCACAAAGGTAGGATCTGAATTAATCGCATTGATTCAGCCTTATCATAACTAACTTGTAATCTGCACAGTCAGCGGAGCCCTCCATGCGACAGCAGCAGCAGCAGCCTGGCCGCATGAGCCTCATGGACCACATGAGCCGCATGGCCGCATGGACCGCATGGGCCGCATGGACCACATGAGCCGCATGGACCGCATGAGCCGCATGTGCCGCATGAACCGCATGTGCCGCATGGCCGCATGAGCCGCATGAGCCGCATGGCCGCATGAACCGCATGTGCCGCATGTGCCACATGTGCCGCATGGCCCGTATGGCCGCATGGCCGCATGAACCGCATGAGCCCATGAGCCCATGAGCCCGAGTCCGAGTCGCTAAGCCCCTTTGGGGCTTAGCTCCAAATGGAAATTAATCCAAGAGAATGACAAAAGCATTAATGCTTAATCTTTGGAGCCTTATTCTTACCTCCTAGTAAAATCACCCACATGTTTCCTCCTTAGGGTCACCACCCCATGTGCATCTCTCAACAACACACCCAAGTATATATGTTGAGATAACTCATGGTGCATTTCCGATGTGGGACTAAAATTTACAAGGCATGTTGAGAGCAAGCTCTCTCCATGTAAAGAAAGCACCAACAATCCCCCACATATCACAACATATATATGTGTCCAGGGTTGAGCGTTCCCCACAGTAACTGTCCATTTTGCATTAGGATAGATGTCGCTGACGACTTGAATCTTCCCGTATGGGTTAAATAACAATGTGATACAAGAATGGACTACGCCTTGAATTCTGCACAATAATTGTAATTCTTCCCACTCACAAAGTGTAGTTACGTGTGCTTCTGGCTTTACATTAAAGGCCATGTGCCAGCCTGGTTTCAGTGTATAATTTTGGGCGTCTACAAGTTTACCCTCAAGAGATGGCCTGATATCTCTTTCCATACACTATAGGTAAGTTCTTTATTAAAGAGATATGGCATGAAGCCTTGCGCTTCCTTGCGGTGCTACGCCGCTATGACATGGCCTGAAGCCGAGGCATTACCCCTACCTGGGAACCTCATCGTAGTGTCATACTACTGTAGCATGTGGTCTCAGCCTCTTTGTAGTGCCAATCTACTCAGCATGAAGCCTAAGGCTTCCTTGCGGTGTTACGCCGCAACGACATGGCTTGCAATGCCGAGGCTTTACCCCTATCTGGGTACCTCATCGTGGTGTCGTGCCACTGTAACATGGGGCCATCCTCCCCTTTGTAGTGCTGTCTACAACTCTTTAATTACGTCATACAGCATTAGGCCACCTGCCTATTTGCGGTGCTACGCCGCTATGACTTGGCTTGCAAGGCCGAGGCATTACCCCTACCTGGGAACCTCTTGGTGGAGTCACCCCACTGTACCATAGAGTTTCACTCTTTGTAGAGCTGCTCTACCGTGCTTCCTGTAAAGCACACCAGGCATTCACTCTGCCTGAGAACTCATTAAGGCGTTTAAGCCACCCTTCCACAGGATCTGTTTTTTTCGCAGAAAATACATAGTAGACAACAGTGGTTATGGGTCCGTATCCCTTCCATGTTCCAGAGAACAAGTACCCACTGTTACCTGATAATTTCCCAGTCAGTGATCCTCCTTTGAACCATAAGTTAGATGCCTAGTAGATTTCTCTTTGAACTAATAGCATAAAACTTTATGGTAGGATTACAAAGACATACTATCAGAATGCCTTCAAGCCCATTTTACAAGCTGTGTCATCGACCAACTGGCGCTTGAGGCCCTTTGTGAACGGATCTGCCAGGTTCTCCTGACTCCGAACATCAACCACTGCAATTACACCTCTTTTGATAAGATCGTGTACTGCCCTGTGCTTCAACCGTACAGTCCTCTTCTTCCCGTTGAAGAGGTCATTTGATGCCACCGCCGCAGTCGTCTGGTTGTCACAGTATATCGGTATTGCCGGTATCTGAGCCCCAACCACTGGAAGATCATACATGAGCTCCCGAAGCCATTCTGCTTCATTTGCTGCAGTTTCAAGTGCATAGAATTCAGATTCCATGGAGGAACGAGAGAGTATAGTCTGCTTCTTCGACTTCCACGATATAGCAGCTCCACCCAAGGAAAAGATATATCCACCTGTGGATCTCTCGCTTTCTACCTCTGAACACCAGCTAGCATCACTGAAGCCTTCCACTACTGTCGGATACCCGTTGTAGTGCAGTGCATATGTCTGAGTCTTCTTGAGATATCTCATCACCCGCTTCACAGCTTTCCAGTGCTCAACCCCTAGGTTGCTTGTGAACCGACTCAGCATTCCCACGGCGAAAGCTATGTCAGGCCTTGTGGCAGTGGTTGCGTACATCAAACTTCCGATAACGCTAGAATACTCTAGCTGCCTGACGCTTTTCCTTGAATTTGGCTTCAGCTTCTGATCACACCTGTATGGCGTATCGATCCCTGGAAGATCCTTATACCCATAGCGTGTGAGCATCATCTCAATGTAGTGAGATTGTGACAGCGCTACTCCAGTGTCTGTCCGGATTATCTTTATGCCCAAGATGACATCTACATTCCCCAAGTCCTTCATACTGAACTTGGTTGAGAGGAACTTCTTTGTCTCTGTGACACAGCCTATATCCGTACCTAGGATTAGCATGTCGTCCACGTACAGACAAACGATGACTCCTCTTCCATCAGCGAACTTTGTGTAAACACATTTGTCCGTCTCGATGACTCTGTAGCCGTTTGACCTAATAACTTTGTCAAACTTCTCATGCCACATCTTGGGAGCTTGCTTCAAACCATACAATGATTTCACCAACTTGCAGACTTTGTCTTCAAGACCTTTGACGACAAATCCATCTGGCTGTTGCATGTAAATCTCTTCGGTCAGCTCCCCATTCAGGAATGCTGTCTTTACATCCATCTGATGTATCACCAACTTATGTATAGCTGCTAGAGCGATTAACATCCTGATGGTGGTCATCCGAGCTACTGGAGCGTACGTGTCAAAGTAGTCTATCCCCTGTTTCTGAGAAAATCCCTTGGCTACTAGCCTGGCCTTGAACTTGTCAATAGTTCCATCTGCCTTCATCTTCTTCTTGAAGATCCATTTATATCCGATGGGCTTTTCTCCTTCAGGTAGATCTACCAACACCCATGTGTTATTGGAGGTGATAGAGTCAAACTCATCATTCACTGCCTCTTTCCAGAAGATAGCATCTCTGGTCTTCATCGCCTCATCATAGGTAAGCGGATCTACTTCCACATGATAGGTGACAAAGTCATCTCCGAAGTCTTTCGGTCTCCTCGCTCGCTTAGCTGACGGCTCTGCGAGTTCTGGTACAAGAGTTGTTTCATCAACAACAGCTTCTTCTTGGACTACTGGCCCATATGAGATTTCAGTCTCATTGGCACCTACATCATTTTCTGGAATGTCCGAAAGAACAATGTTTTTGTCTTTTGCAAACTTGTCTTCAAAGTATTCAGCATCGCGAGATTCGATGATATGATTTGACTCAATATCAAGAAATCTCCTAGCATCCCTCTTCTCGGCATACCCCAAGAAGATTGCCTTCGTAGTCCTAGTCCCTAGCTTCTGAATCTTCAGATCTGGAAGCTTCACATACGCCAGACACCCCCACACTCGAATGACATTCAAGTTTGGTCTGACTTTGAACCAGAGTTCATGAGGAGTTACGTCCGAAGTTGCATATGGCACTCTATTCAGAATGAAAGTGGCCGTTAATGCAGCTTCTCCCCAGTAGCATTTTGGAAGACCTGCAGCAAGCAGCATAGAATTCATCATTTCTGTTAATGTTCGGTTCTTCCTCTCTGCTACTCCGTTGGATTGAGGAGAATATGGAGCAGTAGTCTCGCATATGATTCCATGTTCTTTACAGAATGATGCGAATTCATGAGACCTGTACTCCCCACCTCGATCACTTCTCAACCTCTTGAGTTGTTGTCCAGTCTGCCGTTCAGCTTCGGCCCTGAACTCTCTGAACTTCTCGAAAGCTTCATCTTTAGACTTGAGCAAGTAGACGAACGCGTATTTTGAGAAGTCGTCGATGAAGGTTATGAAATACTTCATTCCGGCCTTCGTGGAGAAATGTTTGAAGTCACAGATATCGGAGTGCACCAACTCCAGAAGATCTGTGCTTCGATTGACCCGATGAAAGGGTTTCCTTGTGATCTTCGTCTGAGCACACACTTCACACTTCTCCACCTTACCCCCACATTTGGAGATAAGTCCTAGACTAGACATTTTGTTAATTCTTTTACAATGAACATGTCCTAGTCTATTATGCCACAACTCAAGAGAATAATCAGAAAATACAACTGCATTAATGTCTTCAAACTGGTTGACAAGCTGAATTTTAAACATTCCTTCGGTTTGATAAGCCTTCCCGAAGTATGTTCCTTTCTTGGACATCACCATCTGACCAGCATTGATGTCCATCCTCAAGCCTGCGTTGCAGAGCAGGCACCCAGAGATCAGGTTCTTGGCAATCGCCGGAACATGCTTCACACCTTGAAGCGTCAGAAGGTTCCCAGAAGTGAGTTTCAGTTCCACAGTCCCGATCCCCAGAACTTCAGCTTGGGCCTGGTTCGCCATGACAACCTTCTTAGATATCGGCTGGTACGTGACGAACCATTCCTTGCCAGAACAGACATGGCAAGTCGCTCCAGTGTCTATCCACCAGTCAGAGTCAACCCCCACAGTTGTGACCTGTCCGATCATAGCAACAATGTTAGAAACTAATGAAACCTTATTAGGCTCACCTTTCTCTGATTGTTTAGGCTTAGATCTGCATTCACTCTTGTAGTGGCCTTTCTTGCCACAATTATAACAAGTCACGTGGGACTTAATCGTTTGTTGCTTGAAAGAAGGACCCTTCACTTTTAGATTAGTGAAGTCCTTCTTCTTGGGATGAGAAGCCGCCTGCTTCCCCTTGGGATCTTTCGTCTGCACAAGATTGGCTTTAGCCAACTGTTTTGACAGAGTGTCCACCTTCTGTTGGGAACGCATCTCGTCCTCAACATGGATCTCTTGAAGTAGATCTCCCAAGCTAATGTCTAGCTTCTTTCTGTGCATCCTTGCATAGAAGGTACTCCATCCAGCAGGAAGTTTTGAGACGATCCCTCCGACGACAAACTTGTCGGAAAGGGGCATCTCTTCGTCTTCCAGTTTCTGACGCAGCTTCAGAAATTCCTTTACCTGTGGCAGCATGGACTTTTCGTCCTCAAAGAGCAATTTGTGATATTTTTCAACCACAAACATTTTGCTCCTGTTCTTGTCTTCTTCATACAGTGTTTCCACAGACTCCCATATGTCTCTGGCAAGTTCCTTCTTCGAGTAGGATTCTGCCAGGGAGTCCTCCATAGCATTCAGGATGAGAAGCCTGCAGATGCTATTTTCCCTTCTCCACTTGGCCTGGAGTTTGGTAGCCGCGTTGATTGCGGCAGTAGATCCAGTGTCTGGAACAGAGGGTTCTTCCTCCAACAGAACATGATCAACGTCTTTTAGTTGAAGAGTTAGGTAAACCTTTCTCTTCCAGACTTGATAGTGCTCTCCATCGAATTTTTCCAACTTGCAGAAGTCCGATTGGAGGAGCGAAGCATTTATGTTTTCCATCTACACGGATCTTGCTTTGAGATTGTTAGTCCCGGGGCTTGATCAAAGATGGTAAAACAGATGCAACAAAGATCTACGATGATACAAATACCAAATAACCCGATTACAATATGGAGGAGGAAAATAAAGAAGAGAAGATCTCTCGTTCTTCCTTGCAAACGTGTTGCAATTGGGACAGAATGAGTTACAATAATCTAGAGAGAGATGAGAAGAAGAACAATGTTGGGGTGTCAAAACACCGTTGCTCAAAGCAAGATTCGCCCCACACGATCTGCTTCCAGGAACCAGCAAGTTTGAAGAACTTGTGGAACGCTCGAAGTCACCTCTGTTCTGACTCCTCGGATGGACTTGCAATGGCGGCAGCAGCTCTCTCTCTCTTTCTCCTTTTTTGACTTATATTTTCCTAGTAACCACAAAGGAGGCCAGAAGAGAGTATTTATAGAGAGAGGGTGGAAACCCTAGCCGCCACTTCAGTTATGGAAAGATTGAATATAATCCCAAAAAGATAGCAACGAGATTAATTCAAATCCTACAAAGATAGGAACGAAATTAATTCAAATCCCACAAAGATAGGATCTGAATTAATCGCATTGATTCAGCCTTATCATAACTGACTTGTAATCTGCACAGTCAGCGGAGCCCTCCATGCGGCAGTAGCAGCAGCAGCCTGGCCGTATGAGCCTCATGGACGCATGGACCACATGAGCTGCATGGCCGCATGGACCACATGAGCCGCATGGACCTCATGAGCCGCATGTGCCGCATGAACCGCATGTGCCGCATGGCCGCATGAGCCGCATGGCCGCATTTACCGCATGTGCCGCATGTGCCGCATGTGCCGCATGGCCGCATGGCCGCATGAGCCGCATGAGCCGCATGGACCGCATGAGGCCGCATATGAGCCGCATGCCGCATAAGACCGCATGGCCGCATATGAGCCGCATAAAGACTGTGCCGCATGGCCCGCATGGCCGCATGAGCCGCATGGACCGCATGAGGCCGCATATGAGCCGCATGGCCGCATAAGACCGCATGGCCGCATATGAGCCGCATAAAGACCGCATGACTGCTGACGTGCTAATTGCAAAGTGCGCCAACAAAATGCCACATTATGCCTCATGAGCCCGAGTCCGAGTCCGAGTCCGAGTCGCTAAGCCCCTTTGGGGCTTAGCTCCAAATGGAAATTAATCCAAGAGAATGACAAAAGCATTAATGCTTAATCCTTGGAGCCTAATTCTTACCTCCTAGTAAAATCACCCACATGGTTTCCTCCTTAGGGTCACCACCCCATGTGCATCTCTCAACAACACACCCAAGTATATATGTTGAGATAACTCATGGTGCATTTCCGATGTGGGACTAACCTTTACAAGGCATGTTGAGAGCAAGCTCTCTCCATGTAAAGAAAGCACCAACAACTACTGCTCATGCTTACTGCTACTAGGCAGTCTGCATATGAGTGCTATTGCTACTGCTACTGCTTGGCAAGGCAAGGCCAAGCAGTTCACTGCTGCTGCCTTCAGTCCTTCCTTTCCCAAATTCCTAAACTTAACCCCCTGTATCAGTCCTCAATGACTGATACCTCAAAATGTACTCGAGCTCCCCTCTCTTCCAATGATATACGCCCATATATATATATATATACATATATATATATATATATATATATATATATATATATATATATATTGACAGTTCAATACATGAACACAGGAAACCCCTTGCTAATCTCCTTTCTAAATCCCTAACACCTAATGTTACATGGTACTCCCTAACCCCTCATACTGCTTTCACAGGTTCATGGTTCACCTGCAGTGGATAGAACCCTCCCTTACAAGTCCACACTGCCACATCTAACTAGCTAATCCACTTACCTATTGACTTAACCATTAACACCAATATGTGTATTTCCCTCTTACACACACTCTCATGTATTATGGACACACACATCCATATGTTCACACATTGACTACACTAGGCTTTCATATAGACCCAACTCCTCCCAAATCATTACCCACAAATGCTCATGATATATATATATACATAGATACATAGGCACCCTTATATGCCACACATATATATATTCAAATCTACCCGTGTGTTTCATGAGATATCATTACACCATACCACATATCCTATTTAGGACACGTACCCAAAATCTCAGCTCAAAATGGACACGAAAACTCCTTTGGGGTCACATGTCGAACACTTGGTGGACTAGTTTACGATAAGCCTAAGATACTCTATCAAACTTTGTCCGAATCTTACCAAACTTCATAGGCAAGCCTAAAATAGGTAGACACACCTAATTAGTGAGCCACTAGGCTAGTGTCAAGTGTCATAAGCATTTGGGCATGGACACAACATGTGTAGGAGGCTCAAAACCCCCCAAATCGACCCCGTGTCCTATTGTATTCAATTGTGGATGCGTAGCTAGCCTCAGAACACTCCAACAAACCTAATTAGGTTACCCAATGATAAACACTTAGTGTTTATTCTCGGATTTTTTTGAATGACACAAAAACCATATGTAAAAGTCTCCAAATGGGTTCAATGAAGCCCAAGCCTCTCCCCATGGATAGCCCTAATGCATGGGTGGGTTTAAATGACTAATGACACTAATTGGAATCAATTTGAAGGGTTAAATTTAGGATTTACCTATTGGTGGATGGATTCCCAATAAAATGTCACCAATGGACACAAGTGGACACAATCTCGAAGAATGGACACCTCCATCAAGCTTCTCTCTTTCCAAAGATCTCCTTCTTGCTAGTCCGAGCTCTAAACTTCTTCGGATTACACTAGGAATTGGTTTGGGAATGAATTTGGGAATAGTGGAGTTGGTTCTTCTTCTCAAATGGAGAAAGAATAAAATGGAGGCAAGTTAGGGTTTCCTAGGGACTAATAAATGAACTCAAGAGGGATCTTTATAGTGTAATAATCAGCCATGAACTCTAACCCTAAATCCTATGTAAAGTTCCTAATAAGCCCTCCTAACTAGTCATGAAGGTTTGCTTTAGGAAAAGGTTTAATTAGGCAGGGTTATGCTAACTAAAAAAGGGTTTTTCTTACCCTTTGCCCTCTAACCAATTGGTGCACCATGACTAACTAGTGGGTTCACTAATGGTGTCTTACAGGTCTAGTTTGGTCCATTTAGGTTCACTAACATCTAGTCTTAACTAGTGGCTAACAACTAACAACTAACTATATCATATATTTAATTATATGAACAATATCAATCATGGAAAAACTAAAAATACAATTATTACAATTAATACGAAATAAATTTTAAATTGCTACAAATTTGGAAAAGACAAAAATACACCTATTCTGGAAAAGTAGTAGTTACAATCCTACCCCCTTAAAAATTTTGTCCTTGAAATTCAAGTTGGTTGTACTCTTCTCTAGGTCAACCCCCAACAATCAGAGTCTCACAAAATTCTATCTAAATTATACAACATGCATTTCTATGAAATATAAACAAACATGTATGGTTATAGCCTCTATAGTATTAGGTTATTGCAGGCTCCATTGGGGTTCACTATTAATCTAGCATGAAAATCACATATGCAAGCTAAAGGTACTAAGAAATCAATCAAGCAATCAATGGATGGAATGAAATAGGAAGAAGGAAAGAACAAAAGCTAACCTCCTAGCCCATCACCTGTAGTGTTGGTCTCCTCGACCGCCAATGCACAAGCCCTTCCCTAACAGGGTATATCCCGCTGCTAGTGCGGGGCATGATCCGGTGCCACAGGTGGCCTAGCATGTGGTCTCTGGGTTACATGATGAGGGCTCAAAGGACAATCCTTCATCTAGTGCCCCTTATACCACAGTATAGGCACAACCCCAGGCTCTTTCTGTACACCTCCCAGATGTGGCCGGGCTTCTTGCATAAGTGGCAAAGAGCATGCTACACCGACCCCTGCTGCTGCTGTGGCACCTACTGGACGGGCGTCCTAGACAGAGCCTGAAACTGCTACTGTGATGCCTAGAAAGTATAATGCTGAAGCTGGGGACGCTTAGCAGGCTCCGTACTGCTAGTAGCCCCGAAAGTAAATCACGGTCTCTCTTAGGCTTCTGGCCCAACTCCTGCTCTACCTTGCGTGCCTCCGCAAGGATCTCCGCATATGTCGTATAAAAAGAAGGGATGAGGACCTTCACATCCCAAGTCAAACCCTCTCTAAAGCGGCTCACCGTGATCTCTAGGTCCCGCACCATGTACTCTGCATATCGGCTCAGCCTGCCAAATTCTGCAGCTTACACCTCTACAGACATACCCCCGTGCTGGAGGTTCTTGAACTGCCTAGCCATGTCTATCCTGTCCGTAGGGAAGAAGAACTTCTTCTTGAAGAGGTCCTTGAACTCTGCCCAAGTGTGACCCTCTCTAGCTAAAGCCGGCTCATCTTTGAACCAAGTACGAGCGATGTCTAGTCGCTGAAGTCCTACCGCCTAGACCTTCAGGTCGTCTGCGAGGCGGGATACCCTCATAAGATTCTCGATATCCTCGACCCATTCGTTTTCATAGATAATGCCCTCGGTACCGTTAAAGTCCCGAGGCCCCAATTTTTTGAAATCTTGGATATTGCCCGGCTTCTGCTGCACACCCTGACATCCTCCATGCCCTCGGTACCGAGCTGGTCGGCGTCCTCCCTGTCCTGATGTATCGCGTTTGACTGCCTCTGCTGAGCCTTGGACTGGACCCGTTGGGCCTCAAGCATCTCATGAAAGAAGGCGAACATCTGCCCCATGTCGGCAGGTACTAGAGGCGGAGGAGGAAGATCCTCTGCAACAGACGGAGGAGTCTGCTGCATAGGAGGAGGAGGAAGAACTCCTACGACAACTCCTGTCACAGCCCCCGGTACTGTGGTAGGAGCACCTGCAGCGACCTCAGGAACTGTCCTCGTAACTGGCGGAGGAGCACCCCCGAATGCAGTTGCTGATACTCCGATTGCAGTAGACGCTATGGGGTCATGCCTGCAGGACATAGTAAACCTCTCTGTATCTGTCGGCCCCGATCGTTGGGATCTAGTCTTCGCCATCCTGAAGACAGATCGAATGAAGGAAGTCAATATGGCACAAGCTAGATTATATCAAAGGAGGACAGTTAGAGTGCAAATATTCAGCATCAAGAAAGGACAGTTGTATAGAAGTAAATTGGAAGTTTTTCCTAATTGTGATTGAGTATCCTTAGTCTATAGCCTATATCCTCTATACCTATAGCAGGCTCGTAGCAGCATTCTAAGTCGAGCCCACTACGACATCGCACTAGTTGCGACTTCTGACCTGCATGGGCCACCACTAAAAACGTGTCATGACCCGCACCCGGTGTAGGGGCACGAGTGTGTGACAACACCCAGCCTATGCCGCAACATTGGCGGTAGATCAATGTCTAGGTCTATCTAACTATGTAACAATTATAAGTATCAAAATCTTTCGAGATAGTCAACTCCAAACAGAGGACAGGTAATGACAATATATCATACTCAATCACAATATTCTAAGAAAGATAAATGATACAAAATAATAAAGAATACAATATATGAA
Organism: Iris pallida; assembly: GCA_029216955.1. Classification (NCBI taxonomy): domain Eukaryota; kingdom Viridiplantae; phylum Streptophyta; class Magnoliopsida; order Asparagales; family Iridaceae; genus Iris; species Iris pallida. The sequence goes on from JANAVB010015400.1 coordinate 18,843,900, forward strand.
AATATCCAGAAAAGTCTAACATGAAATATTACAAGTCCAGAAAGTCTAAAAGTCCACATTTCATAAACACCAGCCTCAAAATAATAAACATGCCAATAGTCAACAACGGGGGACAAAGTCCAGTACAAATCTAGCCTAATGAGTCGCTAAGTAGGGGGCCTTTGCTGGGACTAGACCCTCCTAAACTAGAGTCTTCTGGTCTACACATACTACATCTGGAGGGTCGTAATAAGTAGGGCACTTATCCTCTGCGCCGTCTGAAAAATATATCCAGTCAGGATTGGAGCGAAGTACATCTCATGACAGCAATTCCCAATAATTGATAAGGTCTATATAACAGTAAATAGAGAGAGTATACAAGAAGTAATATATACAGGAATGTAAGAGGGCATGAATAATCTGTAAGTAAAAGTAAGAGTAGGTGAACAGGATATATCATGTACAAGAGTCATAAAATAAACTATCTAAGTGAGTGAGTACTAGTTTCAAAATGTGATCGGCTTGGGAACTTGCACAGGAATATATGGCATGGTTAATCATATGTGCGATGTATTTTTAACACTCACAGGGAAAACATGACATACACAGGAAAGGTATGATCACATATCTATACTATTACTTATCGCCCCCGACTGATACAGTGGATCCAACCATGACACGTTATGACACGGATTCTCTAAGAAGGTCGCGAGCCTTCACAGGAATCATTGTCTATACAATGCACAAGAAACAGAAACATGACTTGCACAGGATATACCAAGATATGCAAGAAATAACATCTCATGACAGAATCCAGACAATACCAATCTGTGTAGCTATTGTGTCAAGAATTCAAGGATATCTACAAAAAATACATGAAACATAGAAAATACCATAAATAGAAAATTATCAGAGAATGTACTCGCCTGAGATCAAGTGTGAAATAACAGCAACGTCCGATACGGCGCCTCGAAGACCTAAATATGGAATATTGTATCAATGACATGTTTGGAGGTGAAAATAAGCCATACTAGTTCATTTCTAGGTCAATAGGGCAATCGTAGGTCAAATTGGTCAACTCTAGGTTAAAATCCCCTATTCCTAACTATTACAATCTTGATACACTACCTATATGTATATACTTTCTTAACCAGGCTTCTTACCTAGGTAAAACCCTTATCTATATATTATCTAACCTATATGTTACCCAACACTCTAACCCTTCACATGTTTTAATTTGACACTATTTAATTTCCATACTCTAGCCCATAGCCTACTTATCCATCTACCCATACTTAGCCATGTGCATAACCCAATGGGATTCATTTTCCTTAAACATTACACCTATCTAGTTCAGTCCATACTGGACTGAATACCCTACTCAGTTTTATTAGCCTATTTTAGTTAATTCCCCATGCATTCCTATTGACTTCACTGTCTAGTTTCATCTAGACTGCTACTGACCCATCTTAAGTTCCCAACCGCCTTCCCTACACTCTATATCAGTCCTGGACTGAAGCAACTTCAATCAAGTGACTGAACAGCTTCATGGTTCAGTCTAAAACTAATACCTTAACCTTCACTTAACTATACATCAAATTCTTCCAATCCTTACTGTTGTAACCTGAGCCCCCTTATCCCCATATGTTTGGGATAGACCCTGTGTTTCAAAACAATTAAGATATCTCAAACATCTTTCTCTGAGTTCAGTCAAAACTGAACTCAGATATCCTCTGATATTGAGAGGATATCACCTTCTCCTATTTCTTGTTGTTTAGCCCTAAGAATGAACCCAACCTCCCCTTCAACCCCTGCACTTATACTGAACCCAAAACAAAACATGCTGCTAGGGTCCCTCCTGGCAAAGGCAAACCCAAGCCTGGGGGGTACTGTCCCAACACCGTAGTGGCACTGCTCCTGTAGTAAACTCCACATTGGCCAAAAAGGCCTAAGGACAATACCCCCAACTGGACTTTATATCAGTCTAAGATTGATATCAAATTTAGTCCTATTGAATTATCTTCCTCCTCTAACTGAAACATCGTTCCTCACCTTCCATTTCCTGTGCACCTAGTGCACAGGTGTACTGTCTGTGTGGCAGTGCTGCCTCACATGCCATGCTCCCCATCTGGTCAGTGTAACCCCTTAAGTTCAGCCTAAACTGAACATCAAACCCCCAATTACCTGATGCCTCATCAGTCATTGACTGATACATTACCTTCCTAAACATTTTTATCCAAGTTATATTAGTCTAAATAGGTACCCACATACCCCATTGATCCCTATATATATATATATATATATATATATATATATATATATATATATATATATATATATATATATATATATACACACACACATATAAAAATATGAACTGAGATTATATCTACATGTAATATATATAGAGTAACCTATAATCATTAGTTGGATACTTGTATATAACACATGTATATGCTAAATCCTTCTAGACACACTCACACACCACTTCCTAGTTCAGTCTAAAACTGAACTCAAACTTTCCAATTCACTTCACTGCTAATAGCAAGGCAATGCTGCCCTTGCCCAAGCCCCTCTCCCATATCCTATTGCCTCTCCTAACTATTGGTTCAGTCCCCCTTCACTCTTATCCAACATACATGCGAATTCCTACATATCTATATCTAAACACACATACATAGGCTATACACTGCTCCTTGATACCTTACATATTCCTTCCATCCAATTTGGGAATAGAGGACCCAAGCCCCCTACAATCGATGCCAAAACCAGTCCCAAATACTAGCCTACGAGGCCTGTGCCCAACCTGGAAACACCAACAACCTAGTCCAGTTCTTGACTGAACTCAAACCACCTCAGTTCACTGACTGAACTGAAACCCAAGACCCCCAAGCTATCAGTCCTACTGATACTCCAACTTCCCTCTTCTCATTTGAATAATGTTGCTCAAACCTTGTTCACTACTGCTCATGCTTACTGCTAATAAGCAGTATGCACATGAGTGCTACTGCTACTGCTTGGCAAGGCAAGGCCAAGCAGTTCCTTCCCTTCCCAAATTCCTGAACTTAACCCCCTATATCAGTCCTCAATGACTAATACTTCAAACTGTACTCAAGCTTCCCTCTCTTCCAACGATATACACCCATATATATATATATATATATATATATATATATATATATATATATATATATATATATATATATATATATATATATATACACCCATATATATATATATATATACATATATATATATATATATATATATATATATATATACACCCATATATATATATATATATATATATATATATATATATATATATATATATATATATATATATATATTTTATATATATATATATATATATATATATATATATATATATATATATATATTTATATATATATTTATATATATATATTTATATATATATATTTATATATATATATATATATATTTTATCTCCTTTCTAAATCCCTAACACCTAATGTTACATGGTACTCCCTAACCCCTCCTACTGCTTTCACAGGTTCATGGTTCACCTGCAGTGGATAGAACCCTCCCTTACAGGTCCACACTGCCACATCTAACTAACTAATCCACTTACCTATCTACCTATTGACTTAACCATTAACACCAATATGTGTATTTCCCTCATACACACACTCTCATGTAGTATGGACACACACATCCATATTTTCACACATTTCCAACACTAGGCTATCACATAGACCCAACTCCTCCCAAATCATTACCCACACATGCTCATGATATATATTTACATAGATACATAGGTACCCTTATATGCCACACATACATATATTCAAATCTACCCGTGTGTTTTATGAGATATCATGACACCACACCACATATCATATTTAGGACACGTATCCAAAATCTCAGCTCAAAATGTACACAAAGACTCCTTTGGGGACACGTGTCGAACACTTGGTGGACTAGTTTAAGATACGCCTAAGATACTCTATCAAACCTTGTCCGAATTCTACCAAACTTCATAGGCAAGCCTAAAATAGGTAGACACACCTAATTAGTAAGCCACTAGGCTAGTGTCAAGTGTCATGTGCATTTGGGCATGGACACAACATGTGCAGGAGGCTCAAAAACCCCTAAATTGACCATGTGTCCTGTCGTATCCAATTGTGGACATGTAGCTAGCCTCACAATAATCTAACAAACCTAGTTAGGTCACCCAATGATAAACACTTGGTTTTTATTCTCAGATTTTTTAAGAATGACACAAAAACCATATGTAAAAGTCTCCAAATAGCTTCAATGAAGCCCAAGCTTCTCCACATGGATAGCCCTAATGCATTGGTGGGTTCTAAATGACTAATAACACTAATTAGAATCAATTTGAAGGGTTAAATTCAGGATTTACCTATTGGGGAATGGATTCCCAATGAAGTGTCACCAATGGACACAAGTTGACACAATCTCCAAGAATGGACACCTCCTTCAAGCTTCTCTCCTTCCAAAGATCTCATTCTTGCTAGTCCAAGCTCTAGACTCCTTGGGATGACACTAAGAATTGGTTTGGGAATGAATTTGGGAATGGTGGAGTTGGTTCTTCTTCTCAAATGAAGAAAGAATAAAATAGAGGCAAGTTAGGGTTTCCTAGAGGCTAATAAATGAACTCAAGAGGGGTCTTTATAGTGTTATAACCTGCCATAAACTCTAACCCTAAATCCTATGTAAAGTGCCTAATAAGCCCTCCTAATTAGTCATAAAGGTTTGCTTTAGGAAAGGGTTTAATTAGGAAGGGTTCTACTAACTAAAAGAAGGATTTTTCTTACTCTTTGCCCTCTAACCAATGGGTGCACCATGACTAACTAATGGGTTCACTAATGGTGTCATGACAAGTCTAGTTGGGTCCATTTAGGTGCACTAACATCTAGCCTTAACTAGTGGCTAAATTAACAACTAACTATATCATATATTTAATTATATGAACAATATCAATCATGGAAAAACTAAAAATACAATCATTACAATTAATACAAAATAAATTTTAAATTGGTACAAGATTTAGAAAAGACAAAAATACCCATATTTTGGAAAAGTGGTAGTTACACTTAGAGGGCAGATGATTAGATAAGTTCGGGTTACATGGAAGCATCATTCTCTAGAAGAATCTACTTAGGAGCATGAGGATTCCATGCGGGAGCGGTATCCACATATATTTACGGATTCTAGTAAGAAATTAGCTTATCTTTTATGATATAGATTTTCTGCATGTTAGTGATATTTTAATTTCAAAATTTTCTAAGGTGGGTAGGTTGTAAGCCCTCTGATTTTTGGATATTATTTTTAATTATTTAATATTAAACAATATTTTATAATCAATATTGACTATAGGATTCCATGCGGGTGTCTACCTTCATGTTGATACATCATGTCCCACTCAAACATATTTTCTTGTACTACATATTTCTTGTACAACTTTGGAGTCAAAATGGTCATTTTAGCCCTTACCGTAAAATTAGATGTATTTTCCATGTTCGATTGAGGCCCAAACCCAATCCAAACCATTCGATCCAATATATGTTTTTGACCTATTTTGAGCATACTACACATATGCCAACGGTGTCCTACTCAATTGAGTTCCCATGTGCTATTTTTTTCAAATGGCACACAAGGCCAAGTAAATAGCTTTTCGAAGTCAATTTCAATTCCATAAACCCTATAGGCCTAGAACTATTTCAATTAGCCTTGGTTAAGCCTATAATCGGTTACCATAACTAATTAGGATGAATTTACATTAGTTTTTAGAGGATTTTATCCATCCATAATAGATTTGAAATAACCGAGCATTGACATTCTAAATTAGGAAACCCATTAATTATCCATTGGTTCAAATATGCATATCTTTCAAATGGTGCAACCAAATCTCAGCAAACTTTTCTAAAATCTTCTTTAGACAAACCCTAACATGTATAAGCCTAAAAATTTATATTTTAACCTATTATTTTAGTTGGCACCTCCCCCAAAAAGTTCCAATCCCAAAATTTTCTCCCAGCCCTGGCCGTTGACAGCACCTTGTGGTGTACTGGCAGTTCGACCCCTTTCCAATCTTCCGTGATGCTCCATGAATATTTATTGCAAATATAACACGACCCTATAACTTTCTAGAAAGCCTTTGATGAGCCACAACAAATTGTGAGGAGTTGAAAATTTTAGAACTCACCCAAAGTTGGATTCCAAGTGTGAATTTGTTCCAGCAGGTACGCTATTTTTCATCTAAGGTTTCATCTAATTGTCCACCCACACAGTTCTAAACGGTTTGTCCGGGGCATCCGTTTTGCTACAAGGTATCCAACCAGGACCAATTCTTTCGTGTGTGATTTTTTTCAACATTCAAACCACCTTGACTCTTCCTATATTTTTGGTAAGACTCTAGACATCCTAAGCTTTCTGCTGAATATACTTTTGTAGTATTTTATTAAGGTTTACTATTTTAATAAAATATGGACGTGTCACTATAATATCCGTACATCGAAAACCCATAGGTGCTATGTGTCCATATGCTTAGAAACTTCATAAGACTTGTCCAAAATAATTATTGTGCATGTTTTTATATGAAAAATATATTTTTACATATCTTATACTAATTTTTCAGAATTAATATTTATAGAAAATTTGTCATTTTGGGAGCCAAACTATGGAACAAGTCTAAGTATATTGATGTTGAATCAGTACAAGACTTGTATACATATTTTTATATAAATAAATATATTAATTATTATTATAGAATATTTATAATCATTTTTAGAATTAAATAAGATATTTTTATGTTATTAAAATATTACTTTTTTAGGTAGATTAAATGTTATATAAGTTATATTTAGTAGGATACTTAAGATGATTAGTTTGATATATATAAATTATTATGGTCTATATAAGGTAAGTCCTTATATGGTAAGTTATTAGTGTGATATTAATAGATACTATATTTATTATAGATGTACGTGACGGAGGTAACGAGGACATTGGAACAGGACCGTCGCTTTCTCAGCTAGAAGTTGCTGGAAAGTGTACCTTGTCAATGTTTCTATACTTATTTACTTTCTTTTATATTTATTTATTTTCTTGTTTTATGCATTGTGTATATAGGATTTGTTGATATTAGCATCTGAATGGTATTCGGGTGTCGATGTCTGTATGTAGATATCGGGTATCAATATTACGTATGGCGATACATTTTATTCGTGTTTCATTAACATGATAGACCATAGGACGCTGACATGATCATGGTACAGAGTCTACATGAGATATTCGTGACTACGAACTTCGTAATAGGCTACAAGATTTATTGCTTGTACTTGAGATATACTTGACTTGACATGACTCGACTTGATACTACTAGAACATAGGATGGGGAGAATATTATCGTTATATCAGGCTACCTTGATACGTTTGGCCTTGTCTCTATATATCAGGCTACATAGGGTGGGGAGAATATTACCTGACTCGTTTGCCACTATCTCTATACCCGATCTTTGGTGTTATCTTGACATATTTGTGCAAGGTACCATGACACAGTGCCTTGGGTGTGAGTATTGAGGTGCTTGTGAGCCTCTTTAATTGAAGCTTGATATCCGGAAGATGTTCTCATATGCATTTCACTTAGATGGCTATGGTAGATGCCCTTCAGTATTTATATTCATTCCTTACTATTACTTTGGCATATTTTTCTGTACCTTGCTATGTCCCCTAAGGACCTGGTAATCTCTCCAGGTAGTTGGTCATGCAGAGATAGTCTGCTAATTATAGAGGTATTGTTGTATCTGGCTCAGGTATTTTATCATGGTTTTACATTTATTCATTATTTTTGTTTTGCTATTTAGTCTTGTTTTGTAGACCCATATTGTTCTTCGGGTCTAATCGAACATATATGTTATTGGGCTGCGGACCATAACATATATTGTTCATTCTTGATGTTATTTATCATGTGGATTGAGAAAGATATATTTATAGTTGATTGATAGATAGATTAGAACACCAAGACAGCTTATACGTATTCGAGCCGGGTTGGAGTCCACTTGATACATAGCTGGCATGAATACGTACTCCTGGTCCTACGTAATTTAGGACTGGAGCATTACAGTAGGTCAATCCACAAATAAACCTCCTCTATTTGATGGAACCAACTATACTTATTGGAAAACACATATGGCTTTCTATCTCAGGTCACTAGACTTTAACCTTTGGTCAATAGTTGATGATGGCTAAAAAAGCCTACTATCACCTATTCTTACTTCTTCTATAATTAACAAGCCATATTATAGTTACACGGAGGAAGAAAAGAAGTAAGTTAGCCTTGATCCTAAGGCAATGAATGCTTTATTTTGTGTTGTATAAATGAATTTAATCATATTTCTACTTGCACTACATCACATGAGATATGAGAATTTCATGAAGCTACTCATGAGAGAAAGTATGAAGCGAAGCTAGCGACTCCAGAGAAGAAGATATTCCTCATAATGTTGTAAATGTTTTCCTTATGGCATTAGAATCTAAGGTACAAAACAATCATTTATATGAAGAAGAATTTTCGTATGGTAAACTTTATGATGCCTTTTATAGTTTATTTGAGGAGCACAAAAAGGTGATCAATAGTTATAAGAAAGTTAGGAAAGAACTTCATGCCCTAAAGGCTGAGTATGAGAAACTGTCTCATGCACTAGATGAAGTTAGAGACACATTTTCTTCTATAACATGGCTTATGTTGATACACTTTAGCTGAGTCTTAATAATGTTCTTGAATGCATTAAAAGAAATGCTCAAGAGAATTCTACACAAAAGGAAGAACTTGAGTCTGAAAAGAAAAAGTTATCTATTGCCTCTCTTCAAATTGATGCGCTTACCACTAAATATGATGATATTTGCGCCATCAATAAGAAGTTAGAAATTAAATTGGATAAACAAGTTGTTCAACCCAAGACACAGTCAAACACAAGGTATATGACACAACCCAAGGTTACTACTAAAAAATCCTTTCAAAAGGGATCTACTACAACCAAGGTTAAACACAACCATGCTTATTACAATATATAACCACGAAATAATACTCCTATCACATGTCGCACTTTTGCTACTGCTTCAAATACAAATGTTCATGCTATATGTCATTATTGTGGTTTAAAAGGTCATATTTCATATCAATGCAAGATTAGAAAGATGGTTGATATGAATATGTTTACGTGGGTTTCCAAAGTTAACCAACATGGATCCAAGTTTACTTGGATACCAAAGTCTTCGCCTAATATAGTAGATGTAGATTCTTATGTCGGGACATAGCACCGAAGAGTGCATTGGTGATTGAAAAGCTACAAGGGTCATCTTCTAAGAAATTACACCAACATAAGAGTGGTCACTTGAGCCACTTTGGTAACATGCTAAACGATTCTTTTTAAATGGCTAAAATTGTAGAATCTAGCATTTTTTTATATATGCTTTTGCTACCAGCTCTTATTGATATTTTTAGCATCTAACTTTCTTGATCGTGATGATTTTCTTTGCTCATTCTTTGGGTATTTACTATTTTATATTTATTTTTACCCAATAATTGTGTAGCACATATAGATACATGTAATTAATATATTTTATATCTCATACCTCATGCTACAATGGTTAGAGATTTTCCAAGTCCAAATAATATACTTAATTTCATATTGCATAAATTTATTTTGAACTTTGTTTATTAAAGTTAAGATTACTTTTGGGTATACGCTAAAAGGTTCCTTCTATCAAAGAGGCGTAAATAGCCTAAAGCGACACGAAACTTAAGTGCCTTCAGACCATCGCTAGTTGGGATCTGGTCCCTATAACTAACCCTAGATTGGTCAACGTTTTTTTAAACTAAAGATTTGTTAAGGTCTATTTGCAAGTTTTTTTTTATCTATATCTTGGATATCCCTTAGATCTTGTGATTATCTATTTTATTTTTATAATTGCTTTTGATCTAAATACTCATATTTTAAGCGGGTGCAAATAATTATTTCAATTTATTTATACCCATAATATGTGGTATGCATAGTTCATCATGGACCTATATTCTTTTATTTATTTATTTTTGTTCATGATTTATAGTAGGTTTATGAGAGACTATGTGATTATCCTTAAGTTTTTTCTCAGTTTTCTCTTATTCATGGGTTAATAAGTTAGACTTTTTCCATATTATCATGATTATATTGAGCTTTTATTGATTTAGCTTTCCTTATTGAGATTTTATCCAAAGTTCATGATTATCAATTTTTAGATTGGCAATACTTTGCGGGAGAGCATTCAAATCGACTGAATTTCTCTTTACCAAGTATTGTTTCTCCCTTACCTTCATGCTTATCTAATGGATATTCACATAGCATAATAAGGTAATTAAGTTCAAATGTATGACCTTGGGTAAGTGGATAGATTCTAGTATATCTATTTGATGTCATATTTTGTTTTCTACTTTAATTTTTTTTCATGATTTTTTATGCCTTCCTCCAATCTTGATTTATGTACTTAAGATTGATTTTTGTTTTATATCTTCTTACGAGGGAGCTTATTTTTTATCTTGTCAAAGGGAGAGATGTAAGTTTAAGTTAGCATTATTGTGCTTATTAACTTATTACCTTTTGACTTTTATATTTTCTTAATATGTGCTTATTAGTAATATGAGTTCTTATTATCTATGTCTTAAACTTAACTAATTTGCTATAATAAAAAGGGGGAGATTATTAGTCCAATGATTATATCATGTTTTTGAATATAGGTAATCAATTAAGTTTAAATTATGATATCACTAATAGTCATGAAATTGCTATACAGTTAAAATTGTCCTAATGTGCATACATGATACTATGCATATTGTTGTGTTCGTCTAACATGTTTTACAGACAAGTAGTAAGCAAGATCGATGGACTTTTGCTATGAAGAATTCATGACAGGTCAAAGACAGTGTTATAGCAGAAGATTTCTCTGAACCGCCCAACGACATATACGGGGCCTCGTACTCGGGGGTTCCGCTATCCGGTCAGTGGATAGGGGTCGAAGGGGCAGTTCTACACCCCTCCGGGGGGTTCGGGGGCGAAGCCCCCGGAAGGTATTTAGATTTCTAGATCTGTTTATCTTTGGATAATTGTCATCAAGAAAAGTATAAGGACATGGATCGATGGGGCATTTCCACACCCTAAACAGAAAATCTAAGTACAAGTGATTCTGGGGAAGTGATGATGGAGATCGAACACGTAGTGGTTCGTTTACTCTGTTGACGATCCGACGATGAGAAGAAATTGCTCTGACTTTTTGGATGTCTCTCTGTGGTTAATTCGGGCTGGAGATTGGGGGTAAAATGAAAAAGGGCTCCTTCTATTTATAGGTGAGTGGGATGAACCACCCACGTGCGCATATACGATGTGCGAATGGGTTTTTGGCGGGCAGGAGTGCTGCGCATATGAGGTTCAAACTGAATCTTGTTGTGACTGCATTGTTGGGCTACGGATGAGCTAATACGTGGCAGTTGTCAGGATCCAGTTGTTGCTAAGGTCATGGGTGGTTGACACCCGTTCATAGGCATGACTGAGCAAATGACACGTGGCTCGTGCACATTGCTCAATGATTTTAATATGTTGAAACATAAAAGATTTGATGCACTGACTATTGTTCTGCGTGTGAGAGAACTTAGCACATGGACTCTGAGGCACATGGTAAGTCATGGCGCATGGTATTTAGGGGCACAAGCGAGGAGTAGTCAAGTCAAGGCACGTGATATAGCATAGCTATAGCTGACAAATGAGTAATGGTGATGCTGATGTATGTGCTGACATTGGCGCACGTAGTCGTGAATGATGGTGCTTTGTTCGTTGAGGCTTTGGCACCGTGACCGATTGACAGCTGATATCTAGCATATTGCATTAAATGCTGATGTGATAGTTTTGAGGAGCCATTGGCGGGTTGAGTTTTTGGCACATCATTTTAACTTGCACACTTTGTTGAGGAGGCGTATTGGTTTTGGTCAACTTCCTGAAGCGCTGCCGCTGCGTGTGGCACGGGGCTCGAAATGATGATTTTTGACCGGACTTAGTCAAAATCGAGATGGCAGATTCATTGCCGTAATGTGAGATTCATCCCATTAATTTTAGGGCTTCTGACTGACTGCCACTTGACACATGGGTTTGACTGTGCGTTGGCCTATAAATAGGGGTATTTCAAGAGAGAAGGACTTTGTTCATTCTCGTTTGCACCCGACATCATGTCCGACACTGCCTTAGTTTTCGATGGCCATGAGCCTCCTCCTTGGCGAGTCGATCAACCATGGATTGTAGATCTCTTCATTCAAAGAAGCAATTGTCTTGATAAAGGGACTTGTCAAAGAACTGTGACACGCCTGACTGACTATGGACGAAGCAATCCCTATTCATGCAGCGTGCTAGCTACGTTCTACCCTGAGACGACATCGAGTGGCAAGATGTTGATTACGGGGTTTGGATTGATTGACAATCCAAATACTATTCAACCAGCACCTCATTCACATGGAAGATGAGCTACACATGCTACCAGCGGCTTATCCACATGGTCGAGATGGGTGTTGCGCCAATGCTACCAGCGGCTGATTTATATAGTCGAAGAGGGTCATGCGCCTGCTGCCAGCGACTCATCCATATAGCAGAAGTGCTGTGCCTGTCTTAAATAATTAGAGTAGGCTCCATTTTGTAGTAAATTCTTATGTAATCATGACCATCAATAAAAATCTACGTATGTAATAGATTTCCACTGTATTGTGATCATGAAAATTAATGAGAAAAAAAATACTTTTTATGCACTTTTGTTTTTGAACACTTTGTGGCGCATGTTTCTGTTGAGATGCGCCTGCTTGCTTGTGAGACGTTTGGCGTATGATGTTCCGGCAGCACATATAGATGTGCTTGTTTATTTTTTTTGTTTTTGGGGCATATGAATGTAAGCCCCCTGGATTTTTAGAGTTTTTTTATTTTTTTATTTTTTTATTTAATATAGTTACTAATAGATATTTTTCCCACTTTTATTCATGATAATAAAATATACTCTTCTGTAGCTTTGATTTTTGGAGTACAAGAAATGCCAAACTCTACAAACTTCCTTCATGAGTTTTGACATAGACAAGTTTATCTTCGATTTGGTATATTATGTCCCATTCAAATATGTCTTCTTGTATTCTATTTGCTTCGCACAACTTCATGGTCAATTTAGGCCAAGAAGTTATCTATCGTGAAACTTGTCGTAACTTTCAACTTGAATTCGGGACTCGACATCGAACCAACCTAAAAGACCCAATATACGATTTTAACTATTTTTTAGCATACTATACACATGCCCAGGGTGCCCCATTAATCGAGGTCACATGTGCTATTTAAATTCAAATGGCACATAAGACCCCTTATATGACTTTTTAAGCCTATTTCCAAATCGGGTAATTCTTCTTGAGCCTAAACTTGTCTAACATGTTGTAGATTGTAACCACCACTTTTCTAAAATAAGGATAATTTTGAACTTTTGTAAAATTGATTATTTTTATTAAATTAAATGAATTATGATAGTGATGTAATTTGGTAAAACCTTAGAATCATATTGGTTAGATGTTAGTCATGACAAAGAGAGAAGGGCCACTTAGAATTTGGTAAAACCTTAGAATCACATAAGACCACTTAGAATTTAATGACTAGAACACTAAGTTAGAATGGACCCTTTTCTTAGAACTTGTCATGACAACTGAGAAGGGCCTTCTAGTCTTTCCACAAATGCACAAAACCCTAAACTAAACCTAATGGCAGCCTATCTTAGTATAAATAGCCCCACTACTTCATCTTCCTTCCCTTTCATTCAAAACCTTAACCCTAAATTGAAGCTTTTCCCCCAAATTCCTCCTACCATCAATTCTTCCCCAAATTGACCCAAATTAGGTTCATTCTCTTCCCTTTGGAGAGGAGAAGGCTCTATTGGCTAGCTAGGAAGGATTTGGAAGGATTGGAGCCTTCAACCTTAGAGGAGATTCTAGATCTAGAAACTTTTCATTGGAATTCCAACTCCCAATTGGTAAGAGCCTCTAAACCCTTCTAAATTTTCTTTTTGCAGATGCATTAATTTAGGGTCCTCCTAGCCCTAGCTAAGTTTGGTTAGGATTCGTGCCCATTTGGTGCCCGTATCATGGGCGTATCGCTCCGTATTGGAGACATAACACAAGTGTTCGACAAAATGCCCCTTAAAACTTTTTGTTCTTTAAATTATATATTTGAGTAGCCTGTGATGTGTAGATTGCTTCTGTGGTTGACTGAGTTAAATTTCAAATCGTGTCCTGTGTCAAAATGGACACAGGGACGCGTGCACGCACTGTACTGTCCTTCCCTGCTACTATCGTATCTGTTTTCCTTGGACACGACACGTTTTCAAGTGCTATTAGTTGGTAATGGGAGAGGCTATGACTGACACTTGGCACACAAAGTTTGAGGGGAATTGGTGAGGTGTGCGAGGAGTTCTCTCACTCGTAAGTACCAGTCGAGGCTCGCACAGTTAGTCGACACTGGAATTCACTCCTTGCTGTTCGACCACTTTGTTTATGCACTTGGACACGTTCCTCTTGACACTAGGACACAAGATGACATACCACGACACACTGACACCCTTCACAACAATCTGGCTTGGCACTTTCGTACACAACTGACTCGACACACACCTACACATGTTCGAACACACCACTGTTCTATACACCCTCTGATACTCTGATTCTGTCTGACCTTTTGACACACTGGTTGACACTTTGGTTCACTCACTCACTCACAGCTGAACACTTACCTACTGACACTATTGACATTTCATTCAATCACTCATCCATACGGTTGCACTTGTTATCCTTCCTTTGCATTACACGTTGACACTTGCTTTATTGCATTCACTCTTTGACACATCTGTACACTCACTTGACACTGATGTAATCACTGCCATTTACTCTACTGCATTGCACTCCAATTGACACCATCTGCATACACCTTCACTCATTTCACTCACTGCACATTCGTTGATATACTGCACATTGCCTTTACACTTCTGTCTTCACACTTGTATTTCCCCTTCTTCACATTCATATGCTGCACTCTCACATATCACACATTTCATTCACACTTGTATTTACACTCACATTGGCACTCGAAAACATATGCAATCCTCTGATACATCTGAGACACTTTGCACTTGCATGTAGACACTTGTAGACACATTCACTAATTACCTATGACACTTCACTCACTGCATTCATACAAATTAAGCCACTGCAAACATTCCTTCATGTCCTGCATTAGGATATATATTACATGTACTAGGACCTTACATCCACTAAAATCATTTGTCTATAGTACAACAGATAACCACTGCACTTACCTACCTGCCTTCATTAGCCACAGACATGCATTATTGCATTACCTACACTGCATTACTTCATCCAATTAATCCTTGCATCCCTAATGACCACTACACTGTGCAGAAATACCATTCATTGCACTGCCTACAATTAGCATTGCTCTCATTACTGAGCACTCCATGTTCTGATACCTACCAATTTGAGGTATCAGAGAGACACTTAGTCCAGATACCTGCACATACCAACTTCACCCACTGCATGTCCAAACATTCAGTATGAGTGCCTACATATCACATGCTGCCATGAAACAAATCCTTCCACATGTTAACATACCATGCAGTAGGATGTCCTGCATGCATACCTTCCTCTCTGTCCAGGTTAGAGGTTTTTCCTTTGGCTTGTGTCTTAAGTGATGTATTATAGTGTGGGTTTGATCATGTAACAAATACTGAGTGTCCTACATCCATCCTGTGCAGACCCTAGAAATTCATGCACTGCCTTACTTCATCTTCCATTGCCCTGTCCACCTTTGTTTGTATTCATACTTCAACACATATGAGGTTCAGTTGGAACATTAGTTTTTAGTCCATCTTTTGTTAAGATGAGATTTGAATGCCCAATTTTTGTCATGCCCCAGATCCAGAATACTAGAGAGCGGGGGGGGGGGGGGGATGACTTAGCCAGCTACGTATTACGGGTAAATGAATACCGTATAATACGATCAAAGCTGTCTACAAGACAAGGGGATGCATACTACATACAAGTCTCACTAGGGTTACTCAACCTCGATTGTCTAAAGAATTCAATGAAAAGCAGTAAGTAGAGAACATGTAAGAATGAGCAGTACGGCGTCCCAAACGCTCAGTCAAAATGTTCTAGAGATCTGGCTTTACAAAACATAGCCAGATGATATAACAAGTTATACACAATCGTTATCAACTGCAGTCTGACTTAGTTACAATTATGTAAAGGTAAGTGCAAGACAGTCCGACTAACATGTCGGTGCCAAGCGGCAAAAGTAAAGTAAGTAGCAAAACGAGCAGGAAGCAAGGTACCCACTCGTGTTCTCCTACGATCATCCCTCTAGTATTGACCATCTCGGGGGTAGAAGTAAGCTGAGTCCTCAGGAGTTGGCTCTAAATCTGGCCATGCAAAACCAGCGAGGTTAGACCTCAAATAGCAAGTACCACAAAGGAAGCACGACATGAAGAATTAGAACCAGTGATAAGGGTTAAAAAATATGATAAATAATGTCTCTGCTTGCTACTGGGATTCACACAACATCACGATATTTCAAGCCAACTTCCCAACCAAACAAGGACGGAAGTTGACCCGTCATTTTCTGACATTCTACTCCTCTCAATAGTTAACAGAGTAGGTACAGTACACAAACAAATCAAATTAAACGGCAATACAACTACTACGGCTTGCTAACTGTAAGTTCCAAGTTGTCCTGGAAATATGCAATAAGGGATTCCTTAGTTCTTACAATGTACAAGCAAGACTAGTCTACACAATAATCAATTGTGCCAATCATGAATTAGACGTGTTCCAGCGGGACGCCTGTCACCAATATGCAGAAAAATATAAACAGATACCACTCCCTGCCCGTGTGGCAGGTTTGCAGTATCCGTGGGAACCAGCGGGCATGTTGGGGCACTAATTGTCCCGAGATGGCTGCCATGTAAGAACTCGGAAATCTACTCTCTATGCAATAGTTATTTTATTTAACTTAATAGTCCCTATGTTAATTGAAATTCCATGCCGTGGATCATGGTCATTCAGAATGAGTACTTTCGTACAGAGTACGATATGCATAACTCTACAACGATGCCCATGCGGTTAGGTTGTAGGTCTTACATAGCGTAATGCAACAATCAAACCTAGCCACAGAATAATCATGCCTTGACTGTAGGGTACACATGCTGCTTTATAGAAATAAGTTGAAGTCTGCACGTGTCCATATGCCAATGTTCGGGATCGGCTAGTCGATCACAATGGTTCATGGTTCATATATGAACGTGTCCCATTCAATTTAATAAGACAACTAACCAGTCTTTTAGTTCCAACTCGGAACGCATGATCAATCATTTAGCTAAAGTAACAATCAATGTCAATTCGTGACAAGGTATAAAAGTCAAACTAGTCTATAACTCTCCGGGTTAAGTACCAATGATACAGGTGCCCACAAGCCAATCAAGACACGGGGCATACTCCACACAATAATTTGTATTGAAACACTAACATGCATCAAGTGTCGCAATCCAGCAAAATGTGCAGACTGAAATGACTGTTATGCGCACACAGGTGGAGAATACACTGATTCACTGTGGGCGCATAGCTGTCCCTCTAGGAGCATAGCAGTTCCCTTGGGAGCATAGAATGCCTTGGGCACATAGCATGGCTTGGGCACATGGCATGGCTTGGGCGCATAGCATGGCTTGGGCGCATGGCATGGCTTGGGCGCATAGCATGGCTTGGGGGTAAATATGGCACATCGCACACTTGGCAAGCGTGCGATGGATATCTTTCCAGATTAGACCAGTAGGGGTAATTCCAGCACGATTAGAAATATTTACATGTCTACTCGAGTATTTTACCGCCCCTACCAGTACAAGTGAATCCATATCCCGACACGTAATCAAGTACAAGTCCAGCCAGAAAGTAAGTGATGCCCGTAGGTGATTCCAGTTGGTGGTTCCAGTGAGTGATTCCATAAATAGAAGCTAGACAAGTATAATACATGTGTCGCAAGTGAATGAATCTAGAAATACCTCCGTGTCATGTCAGAGAATCAGATAATACTATACTAGAAGCTGAATCATATAATCATCAGATAAATGAAAACTAATAGAGATGTACTCGCCTATGGTCCTAAGTAGTAAATATGGATCGATGCCCAAAGTGGAGTCACAAGGACCTATATATATATATATATATATATATATATATATATATATATATATATATATATATATATATATATATATATATATATAGTGTTATTTGGTGTTCTAGAGTAAACAGTATATTTAAATACATTAATAACATGCTTTTAGGCCTTTTCTAGGTCATGGAAGTCAAACTAGGTTAAAGCTAGTCAACTTGGTCAATTCTAGTCAAACAAGGTCAATTGACTTAAAGGTTGACTTTTAGGTCAAATTGGTCAACCTTGGTCAAATTGTGTCAAATGTAGGTTAAGTTCACCCATTTCACTCTATAGACAATCCCAAATTGAATTTACCCTATATTTAGTCTTTACCTACCTTGTATCACATTATCTATTACCCTATATTACTTATCCCATATTATCCCTATACTAGGCATTACCTATTTAACAATATTTCTTAGGAAATTCCCAATCCCCTATACCCTATCACAACTCACCTAGGTAATTCTGTTACCTCTACTCACCGGTAAAGTTAATTCACCTATCCAATGGGCTACGCCTATCCTTGTATTACTTCCCTAGATACCAAATGCTTAATCCCAAATCATTACCTAGACCTACAAGTCAATGCCACACACTTATGCTATCCTACCATATACTTCATCATGTATAGGAACACCCCCAGACACAAACCCTATTCCTTTACTTCCATTTTTTTGCCTATATTAACCTATTGTATACCCACACTTGTGTGAGTGAACAATCACATTACACTTATCATCTAGTGCTTAGTACTGCCCTCACATTGGACTTATACATTGGGTTATAATACTGCTATATTTGGAATACAGGACTCATTCCTAGTCCCAGATACTAATACATGTCTTTCCCTCAACTTATACATGCTTGGATTCAAACCTATATGGCAAATACTTACTGTTCAGTCCCCCTTTCCTGTGCAACAAGGGATACAAATTCCCTAATAACTGATACACTATAAGAATTTAGGACTGATATTTGGATCCTATTCACACTGATACACTCCTATATAGCTGATACACTTCTTCATATCAGTTCCTCTCTACACACATACAACTATACAAGATTGGGAAGTGGGACTGATGCATTTCAGTTCAGTCCATACTTCACATTTAATGAAACACACATAGTATTTTCACTTATAAACCAACCCACCTAAACACTGATAATTGTCCCCTCCACAGGCTCTGTACAAACTTTTCCATCTATTCACTTCACTAACCACTCACTGACACAAGACACTCTAGTGTCACACATTCATTCATTCACTCGATACTTACTGTATACTGATTCACTCACTGATACACTACTGACACGGGTTGCTCACTGATTTACTGACACTGGTTACATAGGCCTATGGCCAAGACTAAGACATTGTCCTAATGGCCATGCTGAGATCGAACAAGGAGAGGTTCTCTGCATTGGAGCATACTGAGCTCACTGAACCACTGTCACATGAATTAGACACTAAACACTAACCTCACTTCAACTCTCACTCTCTAATTCTCACTAATACACTGACTTCCTACCACTGTACTGCCAAGGCAACTTTCATCTGCCTTTTGTGCAGGGGGTGTCACGCCCCGCTCCCGTAGGAGCGATCGTCCTCGCTAAGGCGTGATGCCGCACGAGCCTAGATTGCGCTCGTGCAAGGCGGGTTCCATAATGGCCGATTACAGCGGCTGCGACGGGGTCATCGCATAGAAGTCCCAAGCAGAGAACAATGAACACGCACCAAAATTTAGAATATACACAAGTTATTCAAAAAAAGCTCTTTATTGATATCGAAACAACGGTTACATTGGGGGTGCAAGGCCAAGATTACAATCACTCAAGCTCACTCATCTCACATTACAAATCACTCAGCTATCTCTCATCTCTCGATACATATCTCGCCAGCGAAAGCTTCGGAAGGCGATGTCCATACATTATGTCCCGAATAAGTCTAGTCTTCAAGCAGAACGCACGCTTCGAATCGCCAAGAACTCCATGCCTCGACGCATCCAAGCGAGCTCCGCGCCACGAGCTTCTACCTGTGCCTGCATATGGAAACTATGTGGGTGTCAGTACTCAACTGTACTGGTGGAGTGAGCTCCTCGCCCACTCATACAAAACCGACATGTTCGTTTACTTTTGTGCAACATAACCCTTTACGATTGTCTTTCTACTCTTGCTTTAGGATCGCTTTTAGGACAGACTCTCAGCCTATTTAGTGTCTTTAGACCGTCACCGTGCTATTTCACCGATAACTTCCTTATCCTTGCCTCTAGACCTTTCTCGTGCTTGCAACGTCAACGCACCAACTCATACTTGTCTTTCGTGCCATACTCTGGGACGTAACGACTCGGTCGTGTCAAATACTTGTCCGTGCCTCAAACATCGAGGCCATGCCTCACAGCATAACCTGACTTATCCAAACTCGCCTTACGGCCCTTCCAGACTTAACTCAAAACGTCTACACAACTTGTGGAACCGGTGTTGAGAACTCAAGTACGATGCCATATCTCGTGGCGAAACACATGTCTTTACGTATAACCAAATCTTAGGCTCATATTACCTTGGGTGCATACCGTGCACGCTTTCCACAACACATCACATACCGTACTTACGCTTCTTTGATTACGACCGACACCGTGCATGCGGATTCGCCGCGTAGCACGCCAATTATCTATACGAAAGGCCACTGGCAAGACAAGCCGTCGCGGACATAGCTCGGGTAGGCGGCAGGTCTTTCGATGCAAGGTTGCGAGCCCCATGGAAAGCCCCCGACTACCCTCACGCAATGAATCGTGCGCTGCTATAACGTCTACCCCCTAGGATGACTAGGCCCGGTGCCCCAGCGTATAACCAGTCTAGGCAGAAATCCTTGTCGACAAGGTGTCCAATGACCACGCACCTACGAGACATCTAGACTCACGTAAATGCATGGCCTAATTTTTTGATATAACTGGAACAATACTTAGCAATACGTGCTCTGAACCACACTTTTCGTAACGTACATCGGGACCGTGAGACTCCCAACCGAGGGACCGCCTCATACTCCTTAATGTGGATAGGAACGCGAGACTCCCAACCGAGGGACCGCCTCATACTTCTTGACGTGGATAGGAACGCGAGACTCCAAACCGAGGGACCGCATCGTACATCTTCACGTGGATAGGAACGCGAGACTCCCAACCGAGGGACCGCCTCGAACATCTTAACGTGGATAGGAACACGAGACTCCCAACCGAGGGACCGCCTCGTACATCTTAACGTGGATAGGAACGCGAGACTTCCAACCGAGGGACCGCCTCAAACATCTTAACGTGGATTGGAACGCGAGACTCCCAACCGAGAGACCGCCTCGTACATCTCAACGTGGATAGGAACGCGAGACTCCCAACCGAGGGACCGCCTGGAACTTCTTAACGTGGATAGGAACGCGAGACTCCCAACCGAGGGACCGCCTCGAACTTCTTAACGTGCATAAGAACGTCTCATACCCCAATGTATTCCGTGCGACACTATCGTCCAAGTCACACTCTATGTGACGAGCCTTAAGACTGTGGGAACAAATGGCTATATGCCTCCGTAGAACCGTGGGACCGTGCATACGCTCAACTTGAACAACCAAATTGTTTGGGTACCTAAACCGATGCCATAAGTCGTACGATACAACTTAGCTCGTGGGACGATCAAGGCTACGCCGAGCCTTGCATTCGAGGAAACGTGCATGCTTTATCGAGCATCTACGCGGGCGACGCCTATGACTTAGGCTAACTCATAGTTTATGACGAATACCGACTTTACCTTCTCCTAAGCCACGGGACGAAGGACCGAGTGTCATTTTCAAAGCACGTCGTGCACCAACTCTAATCCGACCGTGGGACATTTTCCATGTTTTAAACTCGATTCGACACGTCGGGATTATTACCTTAGCTATGTGGATTCGTCTCTTTTATTATCAAGCCTATTGTGCAAGTTGAAAACACACGAATTATTAAGTGAAGGCTAAGATGAGGCAAGTTCACCGAAACTACCCCACCTGAGCGATGTCTTCGAGTCGCTGTTGTAAGGCCTAAGTCCGAACGCCGTCGACGTTTCGATTCCTCCGATTGACTGAGCGGGACCGGACACTACATCATACACCACTCAGAAAAAGTTTCGTCCTCGAAACTTACTGAGTACACTTATCGGCTTATAACTTGATTCAACATCCTACGTTTCTCGCGTATGCTACTCCTATGCGTTCCCTCAATCCGAGCCACGCTCGTGCTATCGCTAACTTAGTCGTAGGGCACACCAACCGATCAACCAACATTCGAAACTCGTCTCAATTCAATGATCGCATTACCATCAACATTTCTTCGAAAGCTCACGATCTCAAAATCCTCGACACTTTTCCTGTTCCTCAAGTCTCACTTGATTCAACGTATCACTTAGTTGGATCGTGCATATATTCCAGGCGTCCCCAAATACATGCATTTCAGCCAAGCCTCGTGATAGAGAATCCGCCATCACCACTCGAGTCGGATCGTGCACATATTCGGGCGTCCCTGATATACGTGCATGTCAATCGAGCCTCATGAGTGGTGCTTCCACTATTTCCTATCGCTTCGCACTCGGACGTCTGCCTAACCGCTAGGCTATGTCTTTCCGTCAGTACTGGGATCATAGTTCCCAAACAACGATATCAACACTGACCCCATCCTAAGGTCAAACCAAATCGATGGTACGGGATTTTCTACCCAAGCTCGCATTACTCCGATTTCTAAACATCGAGCATCGATTTCCTACGCACATCCCAATATTCGTCGCACGGGGTCCGAGTCGTTCAGTAAAGCCATCCTACGATAATCACGTTTCAACCGATTCCCTCGATAAGAACATATCGCTCGTTCATCAAGCCATTTCGTATAGTCTATCTCTTTGAACACGTTCGACATTTGTTCGCCTATCATTCATTCTCAAATCAAGCACGCAATGACACAATTCATCTCTAAACCATAACTCACATTTCACATTTCCGAAATCATCTATTCCAATTCCCGTAATCGATCACAAGGTCGTCTGACTTAACAATATGTTGCGCCCCGATCTCACGCGAGTCAGATTATCCACGGGGGGCACGAATCACCATGCACGCTCCCGCGAGGTAATCATTCTCATCGGGACGTAACTCTTGTTTGTGTCTAGACTAGTTCATTCTCGATGCGCGGATTGAACCTACTCAATCCTCAAGTTTCATTCAATCACCAATCGCAAGTCCTAACATCCTCGAGTTCTCCTTCGCATCAAGCCAACAAGTCGAGACAATCAAAGTTGCCGCGTCCTGATTTTCCGAGTTCGATCATTCCCGCGACATGAATCACTATGTCAGCGTTCACGCGGAACGATCGCCCCAAATTCGACGCAACGCATGTGCGAGGCTGGAGTTGCACTGGCACAAGACAAGAATGTCGACGCTGTGGTCATCCGCGTAATCATCAAGACACGAACGTGTTCATCCAACATTCCCTTCAATCAAAATCCTAAGTATTGCATCCAATCGAATAGTAACACTTGCACGATCATTCCTCGAATTAGAGTGCCCCCGAGTTATCGCATATCGATCTTTGATACGCCTCAATACCATCGACGATATGCGTAACCTGATGATCTTCCTTTGCAATGAATTTCGAGTCGATGCTATCGTCCGACTGGATAATCTCCTCGAATCGTTCACAACATCAATTTCTTCAACCCAAATTTACGTATCGTTTATCCGTCTATCTTAAGTCATCGACTAACGTATTTCCTCAATTTGCATCATTCCTTGCTAACTCAAACCATCGAGCAACATCGATTTCAATCCTCAAAGTCGTTTGCGTAATCTTCAAAGTCAAACCTTTCATACACGCTATCTTCCCGTCGTACTAACTTTTCGTATACGATTCGTATTAATTTCTTCAATCAAGTCATCCATTTATTTTATCGTTTAGAATTTCCATTCAACCATTTCGTAACTCGCATTACCGTTCACAAATCGTCCGAACGATATCTCGTTTGCGACTCTCGAATCATGACCAACTAAGCGCTACTCGTTCTAAGGCTTTGTGATATCATTGCTTATGGACGCACTCATCCTGTCCGTAATTCCTTTAGTTTCGCCTGAACAATTTCTATAACGTCTATACACCACTCAGGGTCAAGTCATTCTACAAATCCTCAAAACTATCAATCGAATCAAAATCGACTTCTTTGAATCCCGTTCGAACCATTCCTCGAATTTCAAGCACGCTCATCTATATCGCATAGACGTTATCGTCGCTCGATAGCACTCTATCAGTAGCCACTCTAAGTATGGTTTCGTTCCCGACTGAGCGGTACTTAATATCGCTCGCAACTCGCTTGCACCATAAAGTCTAGGTGCGCGACGCACGGCACAACTTAGCCAAAAGGCCGTGTGCATAACCATCCCGTATTGACTATACTCCGAGTTTGCATGCTTATTTGCTAACGTCGACGTAGGACTATTTAGGCACGCATGCGACTTGCTAACTTTAGCACGTGTTTTCTATCAACTCAAGGTCGGCACCGTTCGACCCAAAGGCCATCGTCTATCGATGTATTCGAATGAACACTTGTACGAGCTTTTGAAAATATTAGACTTATTTTATGGACATCCTGTGGGACAATTGTGAGAGAGCTCACCAACGATATCGACTTGCGGAAGCAACACTTCAGAGTATGCGGAAACAACGGAGTTAAAGAATTCAATCGGTAGTCCAAGGACGTAAAGCCGTGCTCTGATACCATTATGTCACGCCCCGCTCCCGTAGGAGCGATCGTCCTCGCTAAGGCGTGATGCCGCACGATCCTAGATTGCGCTAGTGCAAGGCGGGTTCCATAACGGCCGGTTACAGCGGCTGCGACGGGGTCGTCGCACAGAAGTCCCAAGCAGAGAACATTGAACACGCAGCGGAAATTTAGAATAAACACAAGTTATTCAAAAAAAGCTCTTTATTTATATCGAAACAACAGTTACATTGGGGGCGCAAGGCCAAGATTACAATCACTCAAGTTCACTCGTCTCACATTACAAATCACTCAGCTCTCTCTCATCTCTCGATACATATCTCGCCAGCGGAAGCTTCGGAAGGCGATGTCCATACATTATGTCCTGTATAAGTCTAGTCTTCACGCGGAATGCACGCTTCGAATCGCCAAGGAACTCCGTACCTCGACGCATCCAAGCGAGCTCCGCGCCACGAGCTTCTACCTGTGCCTGCACATGGAAACTATGTGGGTGTCAGTACTCAACTGTACTGGTGGAGTGACCTCCTCGCCCACCCATACAAAACCGACACGTTCGTTTACTTTTGTGCAACATAACCCTTTACGATTGTCTTTCTACTCTTGCCTTAGGATCGCTTTTAGGACAGACTCTCAGCCTATTCAGTGTCTTTAGACCGTCACCATGCTATTTCACCGATAACTTCCTTATCCTTGCCTCTAGACCTTTCTCGTGTTTACAACGTCAACGCACCAACTCATACTTGTCTTTCGTGCCATACTCTGGGACGTAACGACTCGGTCGTGTCAAATACTTGCCCGTGCCTCAAACATCGAGGCCGTGCCTCGCAGCGTAACCTGACTTATCCAAACTCGCCTTACGGCCCTTCCAGACTTAACTCAAAACGTCTAACATAACTTGTGGAACCCGTGTTGAGAACTCAAGTACGATGCCATATCTCGTGGCGAAACACATGTCTTTACGTATAACCAAATCTTAGGCTCATATTACCTTGGGTGCATACCGTGCACGCTTTCCACAACACATCATATACCATACTTACGCTTCTCTGATTTCGACCGACACCGTGCATGCGGATTCGTCGCGTAGCACGCCAATTATCTATATAAAAGGCCACTGGCATGACAAGCCATCGCGGACATAGCTCGGGTAGGCGGCGGGTCTTTCGATGCAAGGTTGCGAGCACCATGGAAAGCCCCCAACTACCCTCACGCAATGAATCGTGCACTGCTATAACGTCTACCCCCTAGGAAGACTGGGCCCGGTGCCCCGGCGTATAACTAGTCTAGGCAGAAATTCTTGCCGACAAGGTGTCCAATGACCACGCACCTACGAGACATCTAGACTCACGTAAATGCATGACCTAATTTGTTGATACGACTGGAACAATACTTAGCAACACGTGCTCTGAACCACACTTTACGTAACGTACATCGGGACCGTGAGACTCCCAACCGAGGGACCGCCTCATACTCCTTAACGTGGATAGGAACGCGAGACTCCCAACCGAGGGACCGCCTCATACTTTTTGACGTGGATAGGAACACGAGACTCCCAACCGAGGGACCGTCTCGTACATCTTAACGTGGATAGGAACGCGAGACTCCCAACCGAGGGACCGCCTCGAACATCTCAACGTGGATAGGAACGCGAGACTCCCGATCGAGGGACCGCCTCGAACTTCTTAACGTGGATAGGAATACGAGACTCCCAACCGAGGGACCGCCTCGTACTTCTTAATGTGGATAGGAACGCGAGACTCCCAACCGAGGGACCGCCTCAAACTTCTTAACGTGCATAAGAACGTCTCATACCCCAATGTATTCCGTGCGACACTATCGTCCAAGTCACACTCTATGTGACGAGCCTTAAGACCATGGGAACGAATGGCTATATGCCGCCGTAGAACCGTGGGACCGTGCATACGCTCAACTTGAACAACCAAATTGTTTGGGTACCTAAACCCATGCCATAAGCCGTGCGATACAATTTAGCTCGTGGGACGATCAAGGCTACGCCGAGCCTTGCATTCGAGGAAACGTGCATGCTTTATCGAGCATCTACGCGGACGACGCCTATGACTTAGGCTAACTCATAGTTTGTGACGAATACCAACTTTACCTTCTCCCAAGCCACGGGACGAAGGACCGAGTGTCATTTTCAAAGCACGCCGTGCACCAACTCTAATCCGACCGTGGGACGTTTTCCATGTTCTAAACTCGATTCGACACGTCGGGATTATTTTCTTAGCTATGTGGATTCGTCTCTTTTATTATCAAGCCTATTGTGCAAGTTGAAAACACACGAATTATTAAGTGAAGGCTAAGATGAGGCAAGTTCACCGAAACTATCCCACATGAGCGATGTCTTCGAGTCACCGTTGTAAGGCCAAGTCCAAACGCCGTCGGCATTTCGATTCCTCCGATTGACTGAACGGGACGGGGCACTACAGGGGGTACCCGACCACTGATGCAAGGCCCAGCCTCCAGTCCCCTGCCCCATTTCCTATTGTCCAAACACATTGACCAAGCATGGCCTAAGGGTAAACCACCTTCTTCCCAAACTGCCCTGCTAACTGCAGGGCCTAATGGTCCTGCCCTTCATTGATTCACTCTCCCTAACTGTTGTACACTGAGTCATGTGCACAAAATAGCACACACATGACTGATCCCTCTTTCTATATTACCTGCTGATTTTCTTTCTCTTCTTATCCCTCAATCTATCCTACAAATTACAAATCTACTACTTGCCTAAGCCCTTGACCAACTGATACTGGCTTCACTGATACTCACATGAAATTCCCTCAAATTAGGATACATATCCTACAACCCTTAAAAACACATTTCACTCTCAAAACACTGGTGAAATCATTCACCTAACTGTTATCCCCAGGTTAAACCCCCAATCACTAATACAAACACTCCATGTCAGTCATCCCTAAATCAACACACAGTTGCATACGTGCTGCTGCTAGGGCAGCAGCATCCCTTGTAATGCACATGTTAGTTCTGTCCAAGACACCCTCCTATCCTTCCACCTAGCATCCCATACTATTAACTCATATTTCCCCTACATGTTGATACCTTAACTCATAGCATTCTCCTATATAGGTAGACACTTACATATACTCTCACAAGACACCCTATCACTTCATATCATTCTTCCTTCTCTTATATAACTACTGCTACTGCAACATCCCCCATCCCCCTTCAAATAGCTGCTGCAATGATATTCATTTCACCTTCCACAACCAACAGTTAGCTTTTATTGTATTAGGGCCCTTCTCTATATACACAAATTAAAAAATGATACACACCCACTAATATCTATGTGTAACACACAGTCCTATATGCTCTCTATGCAACACACCTATCACATAATCATATGTCTACATGTGATGCACAATTTCACAAAGACCAATATCAGTCCATACTCTCATACTGCCATCTCCAAAATGGGACACACAACTGTTCATATATACATGTGTATATATAGGCACACAACAAACTCAAAACAGCCCCCCCCCCCCCCCCCCCCCCCCCCCCACTCCCAAGTTATGTAAAGCCATATATTACCCTCAAATATTACCAAATAAACATACAAATTGATAACTTATATGAATACACACTAGTAACAAGTGTCAAAACTAAAATTCTAGCATTGGGTGTCCACTTGGCCATTTTGTCAAACACTTGGCGTGCGTATTAGAATACGTTGAGATACGCTCATAATACGCACTCCAAATGGATCCAAACTTGGCCCTAAGCATACCCACTTGTTCTAAATCACAATTAGGGCCTAACAACCTTTTTACAAACCCTAGAAATTTTATTCTTGGATTTCCCCCAAAATGGGTCAAAATACAAAGGGAAAAGTCCTCAAATAGGAAGAGAAGAGTCAAAACTCCTCACCATGGGCATTTCTAATGCATGGGGGTTCCTAATTGATGCATCTACACTATTTACTACAAATTAAAGGGTTTAGAATGCATCTTACCTATTGGGAGATGGATTCCCAATGAAAAAGCTCAAAGATCCAAAAGCCCTCAAGCTCTAAGTGCTCCAAGCTTCCAAGCTTTGCTTCTAGAGCCCTCTACTCTCTAAGGAGAAGAAAATAAGACCAATTTAGGCGGATTTGAGTAAGGTTTGATAGTGGAAATAATTTGGGAAAGAACTTTCCAAATTAGGATTAGGATTTCCAAAGGAAATAGGAAGGAGAAGAAGTTTTCTTCTTATAGGCTAGGGAGAATGTGTTGGCTGTCGAAAATAGGTTGGTTTAGAGTTTTGGGCTAGTATGAAATGTCCATAAGGTCCCTCTATGTGTCATGACAAGCTTAGGGAATAAGCATTTCTTCCTAATTAGGTATTTAGCCTATATTCCATTTAATATTGCTAGCTAACTAGGGCTAATTAGAGTCTAACAAAAATGGGATTTGATATTTGTCTAGTCTCATTAATTAGGTTCACTAGGGTCACTAACAATAATTCTAACTAATGGATAACCACTAATCATATTCAGTAGAAACATATGCACTATATCTAATATTATAGATAATTAATCCAAAAATATCATAACTGATTTTGTAAAATAAATTTATCACTCAAAATATAATTTGAATTCGCAATAATAACAAAAATAGTAAAAAGTCAAAAGTAGCCCTCTTCTGGAAAAGTGGCGGTTACAATCCTACCTCCTTAGAAAAGGTCGTCCTCGAAATTTAAAGTTGGTTGTACTACTTCTAAGTCAAACCCCCAACAATCAAGGTCAAGAATTTCTACCTAACAACGTGCAAGATCATGGTCCTACTGGTCGTGATTTCACAGTCTCAATCGGAGTTACTACACTATCTACCATAGCACAAAACATTCTAACAGTACTATTAGAATCACACAATAAGATGGAAAATGATAGAAAGAAGAACAGAAAAAGACAAACCTGCTAACCTGTCACCCATAGCACCGGCCTCATCGACCGTCAATATAAAAGCCATGCCCCTCTGGGGTATATCCCTCTGATGGTATGGGGCATAATGCTGTGCCACAGGTGGCCTAACTCCCGCTCTCTGACCCTGTGCTCCACCAAATAGAGGTGCGGTGGGGCAATCCTTTATTTAGTAAGCAACGGATCCACAGAATAGACACAACTTCAGTCTTCTCCTACAAACATCCCAAGTGTGTCTCGGCTTCCTACAGTAGGCACCCTCTGGTCCGGTCGCCGAGGCTGTTGCCGTACCTACTGAACAGGAACTCTCGCTGGTGCAAACAACTGCTGAGGCTGATGTACTGCTTTCTGCCTATAAGGATGCTTCGCCGGTCCCATACTACCGCTCGCACCTCCTGAATCATCCCTGCCTCTCTTAGACTTGAGCTCGAAGCCATCCTCAGCTGCCAGAGTGCCCACCAAAATCTATTCAAAAGTTGCATCGCGGTCACCCTTGGTCAATGACTTGACCTCCTTGATCAAGCCCTTGCGAAACTTCCTCGCCTTCGCTGCATCACCCAGCCTCTCCAGAAATCTGCCAAGACGACAGAACTCACCAACGTACTACTCCATTGTCATGTTCCCCTGGATGAGGCACTCAAACTGGCTCTCCGAAGCACTAAGAGCCACATCCGAAAAAAAACTTCTCCTTGAAAAGCATCTTGAAGGCTTCCCAAGTCTTCCCCTCATCTCCTACCTTTGGATCGATGTGATACCATGTCAAAGCAAGGTCGAACATCTGGCTACCTGCCGCCTCTATCTGCAGACTGTCCGAAATCTGCACCAGCTGGCAGATCCCCTCAATGTGCTCAATCTAGTCGTCCGTATACATGATACCCTCCGTATCGCAGAAATCCTTGGGCCTCATCTACTGAAAATAGATAATGGTGCTCGGCCTCGGAGGCTGAGCCTGACCTCCGGGTGGCTGGACCTAAGTCACCCTTTCAACTGCCGTCATCGCCACCTGGTGAGTATTCTCTATGCCCTGTCTCTTGACGTCTGATTGACGGTGCTGAGCGTCCATCATCTCTCTGAATAACGCAAACATCTGTGCAACGTCCACCTGGAAGGAGATGGTGGTGGAGGCTGAAGAACATCAGGAATAACTGCGGTAGTCCTCAGAATAGGTGGAGGAGGACTCCCGAAAGCAGTGGATACTCCTACATGAGCAGACGTAAAAAGTTGAGCAGTCCCAATGGTCTGATGAACCGGACGAGAGGTGGCAAGCCTCTCGGTAGCTGTCGCTGGAACAGAATGATGTGATCGGGTCTTCGGCGACATCCTGAAGACAGATCAAACAAGAAGTTAATACGAAGCAAGGAACGATATTATCAAAGAAGGACAGATATGGAATGAAATTAGATTATTCAGATTTGAACAAGTGTCAGCATATTTAAATCCATTGGAATTCCTAGTTGTAATTGAGTATCCTCTCATCTTATTCCCTATCTTCTATCGCAGGCTCACAGCAGTACAACTAAACGGTTGCACTACCACGACATCGCACCAATGCTAATCTCAACCTGCATTGGCCACCACTAAAAACGAGTCACGACATGCACCCGGTATAGGGGCAAGAGTGCGTGACCGTACCCAGCCTACGCCACAGCATCGACGGTAGAATGCTGTCTAGATCATTAACTATTTGTCTCACATAATGATATAATATACCTGTCATAGATCTCAACTCCAAATGGAGGACAAGTATAAATGATAACACTGAATACTCAATGACAATCTATAACACGATAAGATATCAAAGAAGTATAATCAACTACAATGTCTAAAACATCAACAACTTCTAATGCAATAAAAAAATTCAAGTCTCAAATACAATAACAAAATCTCCTCTTTATATACATGCCAAGAGTTCTAACAGTGAATCTAACACAAATCTAAAACTAGTAACTAAGCCTCTCGGTAATCACTACTGAGTATCAGGACCCATGGTTGCTATCCCCTCCTCGGGTCCGTAGAATGTGGGACACAAGTCCCTTGAGCAATCATCTAAAATATATATATTCAGTCAGGATGGAACGATCATACCTCCTCTAGCAATTCCAATTAAATGACAAAGACTATGAAACAGTTATAGTAAGTAATACTTGATAAACATGTTAAGAATGAGTCAGGAAATGAAATAGAACAAGAATTAACTATAGTACAAGGAAAGTAAATACGGTGAACTAGAAGAACATGGCAATAAAGACTGTAAATAAAAATAACTAAACTATAACAGATAAGATGTTAGTCCAGCCAGTATAATATGAGTCTAGTAGGGACAATGTGAATCCAGTATAAAGAACTAAACCAGTGTGTTTTGAAATACCGCTTTCGACATGTAAACTGCTAGGGGTAAATACGGCACATCATATACTTGGCAAGCGTGCGACGGCTTTCTTTTCAGATTAACCAGTAGGGGTGATTCCAGCATGATTGAGAATGTTTACATGTCTACTCGAGTTTTTTTCTACCCCGACCAGTACAAGTGAATCCATATCCCGACACGTAATCAAGTACAAGTCCAACAAGAAAGTAAGTGATGCTCGTAGGTGATTCTAGTAGGTGGTTCCATTGAGTGATTCCAGAAATAGAGTCCAAACAAGTATAATACATGTGTCACAAGTGAATGTATCCAGAAATACCAATCTGTGTCATGTCAGAGAATCAGACAATACTATAATAGAAGTTGAATCATAATAATCATCAAATAAATGAAAACTATCAGAGAATGTACTCGCCTACGGTCCTGAGCAGTAAATATGGATCGATGCCCAAATGTAGAGTCACAAGGACCTATATATGAGATATACAGTGTTATTTGGTGTTCTAGAGTAAACAGTATATTTAAATGCATTAATTATATGCTTTTAGGCCTTTTCTAGGTCATGGAAGTCAAAGTAGGTCAAAACTAGCGAACTAGGTCAATTCTAGTCAAACTAGGTCAATTGACTTAAAGGTTGACTTTAAGGTCAAACTGGTCAACCTTGGTCAAATCGTGTCAAATCTAGGTTAAGTTCACTCATTTCACTGTATAGACAATACCTAATTGAATTTACCCTATATTTAGTCTTTACCTACCTTGTATCACATTATCTATTACCCTATATTACCTATCCCATGTTATCCCTATACTAGGCATTACCTATTTAGCAATATTTCTTAGGAAATTCCCAATCTCCTATACCCTATCACAACTCACCTAGATAATTCTATTACCTATACTCATAGGTAAAGTCAATTCACCTATCCAATGGGCTATGCCTTACTTTCCTAGATACCAAATGCCTAATCCCAAATCA
Organism: Iris pallida; assembly: GCA_029216955.1. NCBI lineage: Eukaryota > Viridiplantae > Streptophyta > Magnoliopsida > Asparagales > Iridaceae > Iris > Iris pallida. The sequence goes on from JANAVB010015400.1 coordinate 18,877,265, forward strand.
TTACCTAGACCTACATGTCAATGCCCCGCACTTGTGCTATCCAACCATATACCATGCACTACATCATGTATAGGAACACCCCCATACACTAACCATATTCCCTTACTTCCAATGTTTGCCTATATTAACCTATTGTATACCCACACTTGTGTCAATGAACAATCACATTACACTTATCATCTAGTGCTTAGTACTACATGTTTGTAAGAACAAAAGTTTTCCAAGAAAATTGTGCTACAAACTAAGAAAGAAAGTACAAAAGTACAATTTTGATTCTAGGGAAGTACAACTATAGGAATCTGATCAGAAGACGATCACTTTATCCCTTGGACGATGCGATGTCGAAGAAGAAAGCCTCTTTAACGTGTTGCAGCAACTTGGTCAGGAGATTATGATCATTAGTCATCATTGTGAAGTGATTTTGAACTCTATTTATAGAGTTTTGAGATAACTGTTAGACAGTTACACTGATTGGCGCACAGTACAATTGGTGCACCATCGCCCATTTACGCGAACGGTTGGCTTAACTGCTTGGTACGCATGGCATTCTGTAAAAGAGATGCGCTTGGTTATGGACAGTGTCACGTGCACGTTCTTCGAGATTAGTGGCATGCGTGCTACGTCATCTAACTGCTTCTGGATGATAATTGATCACTTGGCGCATACCAATGATACTCTGACCATTCTTCTCGCGCGTTGTATGTAGAAGCATGAAAAAGCGCAGACATATTAAAAGCGCAAGTGGCGTTCTCACTGCACATGGCTTGACAAAAGTGCAGGTACCCCAAAAGTGCAGACAAACAACTAAAGTCACACTGACGAACAAAAGTGGTGCATAAACAGTTCTTTATTAAAATCGTGTCTGCAAAAGATCTATTACAGATTCTTAATGATTACATATAAAGAACTAAAATACCTAAGAAAAGTCTACAAGGGAATTAATCTTCATCATGCGCGCAGCCCCCCAGACGCACAACACTGTTAGAGCAAGCCACTTCCTGAAGCAGCTATTGGCCCGAGCAAGAACTCAGTCCACAGCACAGGGTGTGCCACCGCCATTGAGCAGGACAGAGCAGAACCTGTGGCTCTTCGGATTGGCAATCAATCCAAAGCCGAAAGCTTGGATTTCGAAGATCTCCATGATGTTGTTCAGGTTCGAACTCCTTAAGCCAAACCCTCAAGTGCATCTCAAAACTCAGTAGCAGTTCTTCTACAAGGACACAGCTTCTTTGAACGAAGGGATCCACAACCAATAGTCGACTTGTGCAAGGCCAACGGGCGTTCGAAGCTAAGTCGGGATCGAGCATGATGGTGGAAATGTTAAGAGACGGAAGACACAACCCTTCAGAAAAGTTTAACTTTATATAGGGTAAGTGTGGTCCAACCCACATGCCACGTGGCCGTCGGTCAAAGACTCCCAAATTAATGGGATAAACCTAAGACTCAGCCCAATGAATCTCATTTAATAGGTTCATTCGATTGAATCCTAGGCCACCAACTTCTTGAATTCCCCAAATGAAGGCGGTAATTAAAGAAGAGGATGACCGACTGGTCCATCAAAAGAGCAGTCATTAATTGCTCTTATGACTTCGACAGAAACTAGCTCCTACAACTCAGAAGCACAGCCAGTTCATTCCTTCTACTGCGCCCTCACTTCAACTCAGAAGTGCAGCGCCCTCCATCCTATCCAAAAGCACAACCTTTCAAAGGCTCCTTCATCTGGCACTTTGTTGTCCAATGCACAAGTCTACTCGTCGCTCTAAAAGCGCAGTGACTCCGTTGCCCAAAGTACAAGTCCACTCGTCGCTCTAAAAGTGCTGTGACTCTGTTGCCTGAAGCACTTGTCCACTCGTCGCTCTAAAAGTGCAGTGACTCCGTTGCCTAAAGCATAAGTCCACTCGTCGCCCTAAAAGCACAGTGACTCCATTGCCTGAAGCACTTGTCCACTCATCGCCTAAAAGCGCAGTGACTCTGTCGCCTGAAGCACTTGTCCACTCGTCGCTCTAAAAGCGCAGTGACTCCATCGCCTGAAGCATAGTCTACTTATCGCCGAGAAGTACAGTGACCTCAAAGCCTCGCCAGAAGCGCAACTCGCATAAAAGCACAGTCCTACGGGGTGACGTAGTTCCACGTGGTCCGACGGGTGTTTATGTCTTTTTGAGATTGGTTTGTTTAAAAACCACCGCTCTTTAGATAGGACAGAGTTTGATCCTGTTGATAAGAGCAATATCCTGTTGGTTTGTTTAAACCACAGATAAGGATAGAGTTTATTCTTATAGACGAGGGCCATATCAAATCGGTTTGTTTAAACCAATAGCCACCTATGATGAGACAAAATCCAATGTCAGGGATAGGAACCGAATTTGCTCAGGTTCATCTGATTAACAATAAACACATGCCACGTGTCGTTTATTCTGTCATGTTGATAATTCCCCCAAGATCTTGATAAAGGAGAATCCCAGCATCCGCCACGTGTCAGTTCAGCAGCAGCCCTCACCGTGCAACTTCAAGATTCTCTCATATCTCTACATACAGCGTTCCTGAACAATCGCTATGCACATCGTATATGTGCTTCCCTATAAATAGAAGGAGTTTTCCTTCAATAAAGAGGCTTCGAAACCTTCACAACTTTGGGATCCTCTTGATTGGCAACCCCCGAGTTCCAATCATAAGCACCAGAATGCCAGAGCAAGTTTAATTCATCGTCAGATCGTTAACAGAGTAAAGGTACCGCTGCAGTGCTCGATCTCCACCGTCACACATCTCCAGAAAACTTTGTACTTAGATCTCATGTTTCGGAATCGATTGTACTATTTTATACGTTTAATATACAAAAACTTCGCATAACCATTTGTCTTGGCAAACAAGATGGCGACTCTGCCGGGGATGCTCCTTCTCCTCCAACGAGAATGTGGTGACACAATCTGACGACAAGTTGCTGGGATCTTCTCAAAAGACGTGGGTCGTACGTTTTAACCAATAATCTTTCGAAGATCTCCTTTCTGAGGAGAAGTCGAGTCATTCGAAGCGGTTCGTAAAATCGAAGAAGACTCGACGCACCTGGGTGTCAAAGGCGACTGCAACGAGCAGCACGATGGAGGGGACTGCGCTCTAAAACCCTCTGAACGACGAAGTCCCGAAGAAGATTTCGGCTGCTGCTGATAGGCCGCCTCGCTCAGTTCCTACTTCAAAAAAATACAGCGAAGAGTACGGCAGGTCTGACAAAGGCACAACGCCGAAAGAAGCGTGTCATGGTCCACAGACGGACGGAGGAGGCTATGCAGGCAAGAACTTCCGTCACGACCCGCACCCGCTTTTTGGGATACAAGTGCGTGCACAAGCCAGCTACGTATCAAGCAGACTCCAGCCCAACTTAAATACGTATACGCTGTCTAGACTAGGATAATATGCCTAACCATGGCATGACAAAACTATATCTCAATCCACAAGAAGAATATAAACAAGAATGAACATTATGGTCCATGGTCTGCAGCCCACTAGCATGTATGTCCGATTAGACTCCAGAGAAATAACATGAGTCTATAAAGGTAGACTAACAAGCATAATATATCATGATAAGGAATATAAAGCACGAGATAATAAAATAATATTACTAGCATACCTGGATCCTGTAAATATAAACAACTATCATCATGAATAGCTAACTACTCCGTGTAATTGACTACCTGAAGAGATCATCAAGTCCTCAGGGGACTAGCAAGATACATAAAACATGCCTATCTAATTGCTTATCATGCGTAAGAAATAAACAAGAAAGACAGAAGATGACAAGTGACTATGAACATGGATATGAGAACAACTACACATAAATGAACTGCTAGAAAGGAAACATGAACACATGACAAGAGATCAACGGATAACCAAACCCTAGACCCTAGTATGGACGCGCAGGTTTGAACAAATATTAACCCTCGCCCTAGTGTTGATTCGCAGGTTAGCTTCAAGAATCACCCTCGCCCCTAGTGTGGACAAGCATGGGTGGACAACTACTAACCCTCACCCCTAGTGTGGACTCGCAGGTTTAGAAATCAAAACTAAGGTATAGCAGTTCAGTTATGACTTACTTGTCCGACGACCCGATATGACACAGTCGAGCACATGTGAGAAACAGGTATGATATGAACAACAAGGCCAATCATGAACAATGACTATATACCAATGAGGCAACCAAACAAATATGCATAATATAAAGGAACACATATCACCAATCAATGAAAGAAACTAGTGTGACATGTAACAAAGAAGAAGAATATAAGAATGTCAATAAACTGTAGAGGAAGGCAAGGTACACTTGCCTGGTGGTAGCAATATGTCCCTCAAACAAATTGTCAAATCAAAGAGTCACAAAATCTAAACTTAAGTCCAATTCTAGACACAGGGGTAAAATGGTAATTTTGGGTCAAAATGGTGTCCGCCACTGGGCCCGCTTTTCACCGAAAAGCGTGCCAAAGTCAATGGTCTCTAAAGTCGTCAAACTATATATCTACGAATTCGTTTTGATGATACGAACCCAATGGTATGTCCAATTTTGGATTCCGGTGGGCCGTGCACAAAATCGCCCGTTGAGACGGATCGTAGGGCCCGCAAAATGACGATCCGGTCAACTGTCTCGGAATCGGACCAAACATGGCATACAGGACCGAAAAAATGATACGGTCCTGCTGGTGTAAGTTTTGTCTCGATCTGGCAAACGTGCACAAAGTAATTAGGGAATTTCGAAAAAGGCCGATATGGTGAATTTCGACGGATACGCATCAAATTCGTCGCGCACACACAACCAATTTGAATTCCGCCAAAGCCCACACGTTCGCGAAGTCGATACGCACCTTTCGATACTTTCGGTTCGCTACCACGTCACCCGGTTTGTCAGGACGGACCCCGTATCGAAAAATTTTGTGTTTTAAAAAATAGATTTTTGGAAAACTTTAACCTAATTTTGAACAGGAACTAATAGTCACAAAAATAAACTAATTAATGGGTTTTAATCTCGGTTAGGTTGTCTATAAATCTATTCAGGTGGATTTCAAAATTGATTAATGGTTTGAAAGAAATCGAGACTCAAACTAGGGACTTTAGGACAGTCTCTATACCCAGGAATTCGAGATTTTTCTCGATTTTTGCACTCGATTCTCCTCGCGTACACAGCGAAATAAAATTTTCTACTTAAAGGGAAGCAAAGTCGTATAGGTTAGGATCTTACCCGAAGAATCGGATTGAAAATTGGTCGAGTGAGTATCGCGTAAAACCGCTGCAAAGTTTCCTTGGCGCGGACTACTGCTGCTGTTACTGTTGCGCGTTGCTGCTGTCCGCACGGCCTCTGGTGGCCCTGGCCTGCCGGCGGCGACTCGCGGCGACGCCCAGGGGTGCGACGAAGGTCGTAGCATCGTCGGGGTTCATGAGGGTGGCACTGGAAATCGAAGGTTTAGGGTTTCATCCGCCGTTCCTTCCCTACGCTTATATATGCTCTGTTCGTTGGGCTTGCGGAGTTGGTTTCCTGGGCTCGGGTGAGTATGGGATTTCCATCTCGCGAGAAATTTAATTTCTTGCGAGATAAGGTTTTAGTTTTTTTTCTTCTATATATGTATATCTATATATATATATATATATATATATATATATATATATATATATATATATATATATATATATATATATATATATATATGCACCTCTATATATTTATATTTCTATAAAAATATCCAATCAAATCAAAATATAATCCTAATAACACTTTTTCTAGTGTTGGGCTTACACAAAATGTTTGTACATATATATATATGTAAATCCATTTACAAATGAATTAACAAATAATCTATTATTTAATAACAATAATAATAACAATAATAATAACCATGATAACAAACTAAAATAAAACTTAATAGGCATACTATTGGGTCACACATTATACTCCTAATTTAATTGGTCCATCGTAAATCGTGCAAATATTCTAAAAAGGCCCTATAAATATTAATAATACTTATATTATATATATAACAATATTTAGAAAATATTTGTTAGTCCCTTAAAAATGAAATACGAAATATATGTATATACAATATACATCTACCTGGACGCCTTTGGACACACTGCGTGACTACATGGGCTCGGGTTTGGTTCGGGTCACATCTGGACTAAATTGTCAGAACCTGATCTCCTAAAAGTCATAATTTAATAATAAATAATTAAATCATTTATAGGGGTCAAGTCACAACTTTAACTGGTTTTCCTAGTAAGGACACTATTATTGCCGGGCCTTTCCTAGCATGGCTAAAGCATTAGTCAAAGCATACAACTACACTATCCGTGCCAAAATTCTTGGTGGATATACATCTCTAACTTAACCATGACTAAGGCCATAAATAAATATGGTTTTAGGCTATTATAAATATAATTATATATATACGAAATTGTATTTAAATCTATTTGGCCTAAAATAAACTCAAAGATAACTCTACTAAATCATCTACTAAGTCATGGCAACCTAAGTGGCTCTACCAAGTGGGATTGGCTAGGTTAGGGTCCAAATATATTTTCTAATTTAATCGAACTCTAAGAGTCAACCAATAAGTCTCTTGTGCCATTCGCTTAAATAGCACATGGAGACTCGATTGAGTAGCACACCCTTAGCATGTGTGTCGTCGGCTCAAAATGGGCCAAAACCATATATTGGGTCAAATAGTTTTGATCTATGTTGAGTTCCGAACTCACGTGGGAAGTTAGGTCTAGAATTATGGTAAATAATCTAATTGCCTAAATTTGACCCGAAGTTGCGCAAAGTCAAAAGGATGCTAGGGGATAAATTTTGATGGGACATGATATACCAAATTGAAGGTCATCCTGTCTAGTACAAAAATCATGAAGGACGTTTCAAGAGATGGGTATGTCTTGTGCCCAAAAAATCAAAGACACGGAAAAGTACATATAAAATCCTAATTAAATATACAATATAATCTAATAATTAGAAATACTATAAAATAAAATAAAAAATAATTGCCAAAAATCAGGGTCCTCACAGAAATGTTTTCGGGTTTTTGGGTTTTTTATGCAATTTAATTTAGATTTTTGTCTATATATGTATATGTTATATATGTGAAAAAAAATCTTTCAAGTGTGAACAGTGCTAGGCACTGTTCACTCGTCTCCCCAAAGCCCACAAGCTCGACATATAGCAAAACACTCTGGTTTAAACCCAACTCCTCCTTTCACCCGATAGAACCACAACAAATCCTTCACAAAAAATTTCTAAGAAATCTTGATTTAAATCTCAGCCTCATCCGGATTGAATCTAAAAGATTCAAATCCTTGCGACAAGATTTGAATAAGGATTTAATTCGACTTTAAATTCAAAATTTCCTAATCATATATATGGGAACAAGCTTGAACAACCGCAAATTCACCAAAACCCTAGTCGAGATTACCCCAAACCCCTGGCAGCAGTTACTCCTAACCGTCGCACGCCTCATACGTATCGGTGGCCGGCCGACTACACGAGTACGTGTCCTACATGTGACTCACAACACGTGATAAAGCATTTGTCAAGGCCATATGAGATATACCAATACCTCACACCAATGGGTGGTCACTTGTCTAAGTCAATACAAGAAAATTGAATAAAACAAGTAAAATGACTGATACAGTCGCTTGCACCCAAGTGTGACTTGGATGCACAATGATATAATACTATTAACAGGTAAAAATGCTGAAAATAAATAACTGAAAACAAGATAAAGTAAATCACAGAGTAGGTGGCAAGATATCTTGCCAGTGGTGCGAGAATGACAAGTCCAACAGTCACAAGCGTCAGCAAAAGAAAGTCACAATCCACGAACGGCTCCGGATGCTGAAACAAACATTAAGAACGTTCTTGGTATAAAAGATATGTCATGAATTGCCTGTCCAAAAGTCTAATTCTGAACAGGGGAAAATCGTAATTTTGGATCAAAACGATGTCCGTCGTTGGACCCATGTTGCACCGAAACTCTCGTTCGACAACCTTGATTTGCCTCTTGTTTGATCCCTTTCTACCGTAAATCTTATCTTTTCCCTTTGTGCTTGATATAGAGGTGAGAAAGATGACTCATACTAGTTATACGTGTTATATTGCTCAATCCTCCTATTAATTGACTCTTATAAGTTGGGTAGTATGCCTCACGGCCTATCACCCCGTGTCCTTATAATCCATTAATGAAGTATAACTGGGTGGCACTGAGGATATGCTAGTGTAGAAAGATATGTTTACCGAAAATATAGAGTTTTAGTAGTCTATACTCCATTGGTCAACCAAGGCCTGATACAAGGGACAGTAGGACGACTGTATAAGCAGGAACACCGGACAAGACTTAGATTCTTATGGAACTTAACTACTTTCATCATTATCTCTCGTACTTATACTTTACACTACCAGGATTGATATCGCTATTTATAGCCTAGTTTTGCAAGCTCATTCTTTATCGAGCTTGTTCAGGACATATGTATACTGGGGACGCCCACTAACATATTGTCTAATCAGAATCAGTGTATTATGGTCTGATCAACCTTGGTGCATTTGATTCGCTCTTCATATATTATCCCACGTGGATTGAGACATAGATGTCTTTAGGATCTCATCTGCACTACCTTGACAACTCTCTCTGAATTACTTAATCGCCCTTGGAAACCCGTATTCGCATTTGATTCCCTCTCCCTTGAACTCCTTATTATTTTTGTCGTCGTTACTTACTGCGGAAAACAAATGCTCATGTTTGAGGGAAGATAGATACATAATGTCTCCCTTGGTTCACCATACCACCTATGGCCATGAAAAGCTATGTATACACAAGTGTAGCAACCATCGGCAAAGCCATATGACTATAACCTTGCCTTGAGTTACTTGACCTCTCATCGACCCTAAAACTAATATCGTAACCTTCTAGTCATTTCAATTTGAGAATGATTAGGATCTTACCCTTGGTCACAACACCAACCTAGGAGATTATCTTCTCTCAAGGAACCAATTGTTGTGAGTCTCTAATTATTTGCTTGAATCTTGCTTAACTAGAAACCCTTACGCCTTAACCCAACCCTTATTCGACCAAGCCTACTGTTTAGACATGAGAGGAATAGACAGAAACAAGGGCAAGCATTCACTATGACTATGATAGACACTCATCCCGAGATTTGAGATCCAACAGGTGTTATTCTAGGTATACAATTTTATTATTAAAGAAGTGACTAGCATTAGAACAACACATTCACCAGCTTATAGCTTAACACTCCATCATATTGATTTACTAGTTATTAATAAGCAATGCATGAGCACTACATTCGACACCATTAGAAACCTTATGACCATAGTTGGGCAGGCTGAACGCAAACATAAATTCATGACTTAGTAGTTAGAGATCTTTCATATGACGTGTCTTAGAGTTCGTTAACCCCATCAATAACTCTCGTATACTATGGAAGAGTGGATCATTCTAATTTATCGACTCGTGTATCGTTTTACACAAATTGTTTTCCATCGGGGTACGATCCTCAAAAATTTGATTCATATCCACCATATCACGTTATCGATCACATCGTGCCTTCTTATTATCAAAGGTCAAGATACGATGTCACGACTTAAATATTCCTAATCTCATTATTCCTAAAACTATGTCATAGTTTCTTGAGTGAATAGATTTTAAGCATTCTAAATTTTGGGATTCACTAAGCTTATAAATTGATTAAAGTAAATTGGTTCTCACTAGGATGATAAAATAGTGACTCATGAACTCCCACTTTCTATTTAGATCTTTTGGTGTCCCTTACCGTGACATCGATATTCGGAGCATAATACTAGCTATTAGCTCCCAACAAATTTTATATTCAATAGCTAGACGAGTCCACCTTCATGTAGGTATATTATGTCCCACTAAAACATGTCTCCTTGTACTCTATTTTTTTGATACGACTTTCAAGTCAAAAAGGACTAGCGATAACCCTTACCATAACATCGATGTACTTTTCGACTGCAATTAGAGATCCAACCTTGACTCAAATCTTTTTGCCCGATATATGGTTGCGAACTACTCAAAGCCTATGCACATGCAATTAGAGATCCAACCTATGCACATGCCACTAGTGTGCCCCTCAAGAGAGGCCTCTTGTGCCACTTAAACACAAAAGTCATGGAAGACACATCTTCATGACTTACAGAACCTATTCTACCAACCCGACGGGAAATTACTCCATCCACTTGAGTTGGAACCTATTCTACATTACCCTAACCTAATAGGGATGGTTTAAATTGATTCTACGAGATTTTGTCAAGCCACTATAGATTAAAATCTAAAGTTCATGCAATCAAATATTGAAGTCCAATTAGGGAACCTATTGAGACTCAGTTAAACCCATCATAGCCCATCACCATATTTGGACTATAAAACCAAACTTGATGAAATAGGCCCTCACCCCTATTAAGTAGCCAACATCTCTTGATCCTCTAAATTCCTCTTCCATAAATCCCGTAACCACATCTCCTCATAGCCAATGATATGCTATGGCTGGAATCCTGTTGTACCAACTTGTTTTCGGTTATACTTGACTAAGACCTTCCTAGTGTCTTGATAAATCATGGTCAATACATGGACAATGTTAATGAGTAATACCTAGGCTTCCTATAGATTCTATGACTACGAACAGAAGTAACTCATATCCTCAACATCTTCTTAAAATTTGACCTTCTTAGAAACCCTTCTATTGTGCTTCCCACGATTAACCAAGTTCTGTAAGAACCTTGAGCTTAGTAACCCAATCTTTTAGAATGGGATACCATATGTGATCGTCCTTTCCATCAGTTTTGAAATTGTGGCACGATCTTCATACTGTATTTTATATCCCTTTGCTCGTGCGTTAAATAACCGCAGTAAAACTTGCAACCTTAAATTCTTCAAATACATTCTATCCAAAAATTGTGTCTTGTTTAAGTCGAGAATAAGATTTTTGAGGTGTATAGATTCCAAGCCTCTAGAGAATGTAGGGTTCTTGAATTGGAAAATTATTGGGATTGATTGGCTCTAATTGAACTGACAAACAGTGGTTCATGGCGCCCATACCTACCCATACCATTTAATAACCTCGACCGCGACTTTGATACTTGGAGCACAACACAAACTTTTTCCTTCTAACAAACTCCACGCTCATAAACTAGACAAGTCACCCTACACACGTCATACATGTCACACAAAAATACACCTTCCTGTGCTCCATTCAATAACGTAACATGCATGACACGTTATTCTCCTTTAGAGCAAACCATAGATGCCCATTTTTGTCCCAATTGATTTAAACTTGCAATATCGATCCATTCTCTTGACCAAACTGAATATCCATGATTTATGCAAGATGCATCACACCTATGATGTTTACATTTCACTCAACCCGGCACATGCCTCCTACATAACAACAAAACATCTATCCCGTACCACTAGTCATTATGACTTGTAGACCAAAGATTCTTACCGAATCGACACCTATAGCAAGGTTTTGTACTATTATGGACTCATCTACCTTAGTTACCCATGTTAGGCGAAGACTAAAATTTCGTCGAAGTGACATGTTCTAGTTATATTCGAACAAAAGATTCCTACCATATTGTAGAAAGCATGTGGACGACGTTAAATTGTAATATTTTCCGTATAGAAGTTATTGAGCAACAACGTCATGGCAACATCCAGGCTCACTTGGAAATCCGTAGCTGTAGTCAAAAAGTGCCCAATATTCTTGTGCCCTTCTTAAAGATTGTCCTTCTCAGGAATCTTGTAATGACGATGTTTACGATTAGCCAACTTTTATAAGTTGGGTAGGGCCTTGAACCAAGGATACGTTATCTTGTTGTTTATGACGACAATTTGGGTTCAGGTGATACTACTCTCTATCCTTCGAAAACAGAGTTGCGATTTGACGTACTTGCCCTCCCTGGTATTAAATCTTATTATTTTAAAATTTATATATATTATTATTATTTTTAATTTTGAGGACGAAATTCTTATAAGTTGGGTAGGATGTAAAACTCCTAAATTCTAAAAAAAAATTACTTAATATATTTTACAGTATTCCTTTACTCCTTTATTGGAGTTTTTATTGTTGTTAACATTTTGGTAGCAAGTTAAATAATGCATGCACAAATTGCATGTATGAGTTATATTATATTTCAGAAAAATGTTTATATTAATTATGAATATTTTTAAGGATTTTATTTGAAGTTTACAACATTTTTTATAATTATTAGTAGCCTTGTAATAAATTGGATTTTTCATTTAATTGTCATGTTATAATCAAAATAGGGTTAATTGTGCAAAATAAGTCTTCAAATACCTTAAGAAATGTTTTTGGGTTTTTGGGTTTTTTATGCAATTTAATTTAGATTTTTGTCTAGATATGTATATGTTATATATGAGAAGAAAAAAATGCTTTCAAGTGTGAACAGTGCTAGGCACTGTTCACTCGTCTCCCCAAAGCCCACGAGCTCGACATGTAACAGAACACTCTGGTTTAAACCCAACTCCTCCTTTCACCCGATAGAACCACAACAAATCCTTTGCAGATAATTTCTAAGAAATCTTGATTTAAATCTTAGGCTCATCCGAATTGAATCTAAAAGATTCAAATCCCTGCGATAAGATTTGAATAAGGATTTAATTCGACTTTAAATTCAAAATTTCCCAAACATATATATGGGAACAAGCTCGAACAACCACAAAATTCACCAAAACCCTAGCTGAGATTACCCCAAACACCTGGCAGCAGTATCGCCACCAGACGCGTGCCTCCTTGTCGCCGCCGTACGCGGCTGATGGCAGGTCGACCGTCGCCCCACACGCGGCCAGGCCGAGGAGGCCAACAACAACAATAGCAACACCAGCAAATTTTTGTACGACTTCTCGAGGGCCGTTCTTCCTCTATGTTTGATGTTTTCACGAACCAACTACTCTGGTATGATCACGACCCTACCCCCTTCATTATCCTTCAGATAGATTAAATTCGTTCGCGTTATACGCGTAGAAATTCAAACCCAAAGATCGACAAAAACCCTGTTCATAAATAGGGATTAGATTTATCCCAAACACTCTGTTTGAAGGAAGATTTTGAACAAAATAGTAATAATTTCAAAAATCTAATTTAATACTGTCCATGACAACCTATAGGGCTTCGCACACCTTTTCATAGATTCGAGTTTCGTCGACTGTGCGTCGAGAAATCTATCTCCCAAAATGGGCAAAAAAATTGTTTTTAAAACAATAAAATTTTTAGAAAAATCACTGATACGACATGTGTCCCGACAAACCGAGGGACTTGGTCGTAATCCATAAGCATCGAAAGGTGCGTATAGATGTTGTCGACATGTGGGAACTGACGGAACTCGATTTTGTTGCGCGTGCGCGACGAAATCAGTACGTATCCATCGAGATACCCCTGTATTGACCTTTTACAAACTTGGCCATAACTTCGTGTACGTTCGTCGTATCGAGATGAAACTTGTCCCAACAGGACCGCATCAAAATTATGGTCCTGTGTGCCAAGTTTGGTCTGATTCTGAGAAGGTCGACCGGAACGACCTTTTTTGTGGGCCCGCGACCCGATCCTAAGGGCGAAATTGTACATGGCCCGCTGGAATCCAACTTTGGACACACGGTTGGGCTCGTCTCCTCAAACCGAACCCGTAGACATGTAGTTTGATGACTTTAGAGACCATAGACATTGGCACACATTTTGGTGCAACACGGGTCCAATGGCAGACATCGTTTTGACCCGAAACTATTTTGCCCCTGTTCCAGAATTGGACTTTTGGACAGGCGATTCATGACATATTTTTTATACGAAGAACGTTCTTGATGTTTGTTTCAGCATTCGGAGCCGTTTGTGGGTTGTGACTTTCTATTGCTGACGATTATGACTGTTGGACTTGTCATTCTCGCACAACAGGCAATATACCTTGCCACCTTACTCTATGATTTACTTTATCATATTTTCAGCATTTTTACCTGTTGATAGTATTATATCATTGTGCGTCCAAGTCACACTTGGGTGCAAGCGACGGTATCAGTCATTTTACTTGTTTTGTTCATTTTCTTGCATCGACTTAGACTAGTGACCACCCATTGGTGATGAGGTATTGGTATATCTCATATGGCCTTGACACATGCTTTATCATGTGTTGTGAGTCACATGTAGTTCACGTACTCGTGTAGTCGGCCGGCCACCGATACGTATGAGGCGGGCGACGGTTAGGAGTAACTGCTAATAGAATTGCATGCTATTGGACTTGGCAGTTACTAGAGGTTCCTATGAGTCATGAATGTGACCCTACTAGGCATTGGATGGGAAGAACAGTTCCTTAATGTATGGGCCACGTATGCACTTTCCTATTCCTGATCATGCTGGCCTCTGACATTCGAGAAATGTTATGCTTTGAGGTCCTTGGTATCCTGGTGGGACCATACCGAGTTTCCTGTAGCCAGAGTGCACATGCGTTAAAGGTTTGTTCTTAACTGTATTATCACTGTATAACTGGTAGTGTCACGCCCCAGAACCAGAATACTGGAGAGCGGGAGGCAGACACAGCCAGCCACGTACATTGAGGTATAATCTACCCCGATATACGGTCACGGCTGTCTATAATACATGAAGGTTTATCTACAAGCCATCAGTCTCTTATGGTCATGAACAAGCCTATTGTCTCAATCTCAAGCAAGTAATAGCAGTTACAAGATATTAGATCATCAGACATACAAAGTAAGGCATCCCAAACATTATATATTCAGATGATCATGAAGCTAGTCATACAAAATGTGAAGACTAGCAAGAGTTTCAATCATACATAATCAACCCTGGGATTTGTCAATCATGTTACAACCCGTAGGCAGACAATAAGTAAAGTTGCAAACGAGCTAACACTTGCTCGGCAGCTATACGCCTCAAAAGAATAATTTTACAGTAGGATATGAGAGCCAAAATAAAATCCACTCGTTGCCAGGGTTACGCCTGGTGGTCACCATCTGGCTGGAATGTAGGAAGATCCTCTGGAGCTGCTCCGGTATCTGGTCATACAAAACTAGCTGGGTCAGATCCCAGAAAGAGCAAGTGCCACAAATGAGGCTTCACTTAAGAACTAAAACCGGCAATTAGCACAAGAACCTAATTATATAATAAAAGACTGGAAATATGAAAAATCATGATGATATACGATAAGATAACCATAGGACTATCCAAATAACCAAGTTACAACCCTTAAACCAAACAAGGACCGGGGTTGTAACCCTTCGTCTGAACGGGACTTGGTTTCCCACCATTTATCAATAAAGTAAAAGCATAAGCAATCAGGTCATGTAACAATCTTGTACAGGATCAGGACAAGACTAGACTGGGTTAGACTCCATCCAATCAATCACGGCCAAGCAATAAGTACGGCTTGATACTTTAACTAACTAGGGTTAGCACAAGCCTAGTTACTAGCAAGATGCAATGAGATTGTTCCACAGCCACAAGCCCTGCAGACCATCCAGGCAATCCGGATGCAAGTTAGGGGTTGAATTCATGTAGGTACATCGTCCAGGAAACGCATGTACCTTTAAGTAGCTTGAAGGGTACAATACTTGACAGTGTGCTGGAAATGTGCCCTACTCACCGGCAGGCTACAGATCCCATGATGGGGCGCCCAGATAATGGGATTGCCTGTAGCTGAAAAATTTCTTCATGACTATTGGATTATTCTAGTTATTAGCCTTAGTCAGTTTAAGTAGGTACCCCTGACCGTGTTACTCAGGGATCCTTGTCCTAGACATTATGCAAGACAGTACTGATTCATTTGTACAAACATAATCATCCACGGTGTCCAGGTCATTCATTCTTGTCATGTTATGCTAGTCATCGCAATAGCATTCAATAGTTTCCATCATGCTTACTAGTCATGTCTTGTCATGTCATGCCATGTCATGTGTAATGCCCGTAGTTCGTATTACGTATTTTGGTATACGTGTACGGAATCCCGACCCGTAATTGGACTTGTCTTGCTTAGCTTGATCCTGTTTTAATCTTGCCTTGGTTTATTTTGGGTTCATCCTGGTTTGACTTGTCTTGACTGGCTAGTCTTGGGTTTTGCATTGGCATGAATTAGTTAGCATTTCCTGGTTCATGTGGTTTATCCTAGCCTTGGCCTGCATTGGGTTCGGTTGGGTTCGGCTTGGTTGGGCTCGGTTTGGGTTGATATGTAAACCCCTACCTACCACCATCCCTCATTTATTAACCCAACAACCATTCTCTCTCCTCATTGATTACTCATTTACTACTTCTTTTCTTCTTCCTTATTTCTTCTCCACCGAGCACCTCCGTAGGCAAGTGCAACTTGCTTCATGGAGGAACTCAAGTTTTATTGTTCCATTGTCTCCCTCACGAGATTCTAAGACACTTTAGTACTTAGTATTTCTAGTTTTCATGGTTCATTTCATGTAGATCTAAGTTTGTTGCATTTTTGGATTTCTCGGTTTTGATCAACTAAACTGGCTTATTTTCGAAAACTAAGAGTTCTATGTAGAAGGCATTCTGATGTTACGCAAGTTTGGTTTTGGAATGGTTGGATTTTCATCGAGTCTTGACCGAGATGGGGCTTTCTTGAGCTCTTGAGCTTTTACGCCTGCTTGTCTTGGCCCTGGGGAGAAGATGAAGTCTTTATGCACACGTTCTTACGTGCTAGCGTAGTATTTAGTCTTTACGCACACGTTTTCGTGCCAGCGTACCATTTACCCCCTTTACGCATACGTTTCACGTGCACACGTAGTGCCCCCCATTTTACGCCCACGTCTTAAACGTGCTAGCGTAGTGTCCCCTTTACGCACACGTATTGCGTGCCAACGTAATCCTTTCTACGCCGAGTTCACTTGAACTCTACGCGGGGGCCTTTCTTGCTCGCTTAGAGTCGTGCTCGCATAGACTCTCCCTCGCTCACGTAGAGCCTTGTGTGCGTAGAGTTTCACTTGGGTACTCGTGCGCGTAAAGTTTCGCTTGCATAAGGTGCTTGCTATGCGTAGAGCCTTGCCCGCTTAGAGTTCCCTCTCGCGTAGAGTTCCCGCTCGCGTAGAAGCGGTCTTTCCTTGGTCTTGCTCGCGTACGGCCATTTTTACGCTCGGGGCCTCTTGGCTAGCGTAGAGGTTCGCTAGCGTAGAGTCTTGAGCTCCCTTTTGCGTACCCGATTGTCCTTATGTCCTTGTACTTTTTATGAACTTGATAACTTGAATTGATTGACATGACTGGACTGATAATTGTACATGGCATGGTATAACAAGTGAATTGACATAACATGACATGACAAGACATGACAAGCATGCCTGATGGGAACTATTGAATGCTGTTGCGACGGCTAGCATGACATGACAAGAATGAATGGCCTGGACACCGTGGACGATTGTGTTTGTACAAATGAACCAATACTGTTTGGCATCATGTCTAGGGCAGGGACCCCTGAGTACCACGGTCAGGGGTACCTACTGAAATTGACTAAGGCTAATAACTAGAATAACCCAGTAGTCATGAAGAGATTTTCCAGCTACAGGCAATCCCGTTATCTGGGCGCGCAAGTGGACTTGTAGCCTACCGACGAGTAGGGCACATTTCCAGCACACTGTCATGTGTTCACCCTTCATGAACGGATATTCGACCTGGATAACCTGGATGGTCTGCAGGGCTTGTGGCTGTTGGAATATCTCATTGCATCTTACTAGTAACTAGGCCTGTGATAACCCTAGCTAGTTAAAGTATCAAGCCGTACTTATTGCTTGGCCGTGATTGATTGGATGGAGTCTAAATCAGTTTAGTCTTGTCCTGATCCTGTACAAAATTGTTACATGACCTGATTGCTTGTGCTTTACCTTATCGATAAATGGTGGAAACCAAGTTCCATTCAGACGGAGGTTTACAACCCCGGTCCTTGTTTGGTTTAAGGGTTGTAACCTGGCTATCTGAATAGTCCCACGGTTATCGCATCGTATATCCTCATGTTTTTTCCATATCTCTAGTTTAATATGTTATTATGTTTTATGCTAATTGCTAGTTTTAGTTCTTAAGTGAAGCCTCCTTTGTGGCACTTGCTCTTTCTGGGATCTGACCCAGCTGGTTTTGCGTGGCTAGATACCAGAGGAGCTCCAGAGGATCTACCTACCTTCCAGCCAAATGGTGACCACCAGGCGTAACCAAGGCAACGAGTGGGTTTCCCTTTTGTCCTTCCACTTTACTGTAAAAATATTCTTTTAAGGCGTTTAGCCGGCGAGCACGTGTTAGCTCGTATTGCACTTTACTTACTGTCTGCCTACGGGCTGTAACATGATTGAAGAATCCTTGGGTTGATCATGTATGACTGAAACTCTTGCTAGTCTTCACATTTTGTACGACTAGCTTCATGATCATCCAAATATGTAATGTATGGGACGCCTTACTATTGTATATTTGATGCTCTAACATCTTGTAACTGCTATTCCTTGCATGAGATTGAGACAATAGGCTTGTTCATGGCCATAAG
Organism: Iris pallida; assembly: GCA_029216955.1. Taxonomy (NCBI): domain Eukaryota; kingdom Viridiplantae; phylum Streptophyta; class Magnoliopsida; order Asparagales; family Iridaceae; genus Iris; species Iris pallida. The sequence continues at coordinate 18,895,815 of JANAVB010015400.1, forward strand.
AGACTGATGGCTTGTAGTTAAACCCTCATGTATCTAGACAGCCGTGACAGTATAGCAAGGTGGAATCCATTTCAATATACGTAGCTGGCTATGTATGCCCCTACTATCCAGTATTCTGGTTCCGGGGCGTTATATGGTTTAAGTGGTGGCCCATGCAGGTCTTGTGAATCAAGATATGTGAGGGTTTACTGAATAGATGTCTCAACGAGCACTCGCCCTTGATCTCTGCTCGTATCCTCTGAATCCCTGAATTCTTGACCTGATCACATGCTTGTATCTTTGTTCTGTCCTGGTCCTTCCTTATTGTTCCCTGTGTCATCTTCTTCAGGGGCATTGTTCCTGGTCCTACCGATCGACATGGCGGAGCACCTCCCGTGGGCCAGCAGCAACTTGGAGATCAAGCCCAGCATTCAGGAGTAGCCTCCAGACTCATGCCTTCTGGGGGTCAAAAGCCACCTGTTCAGCCAGTCCAGCCTGAGAGCCCGATGATGGCACCTTGGTGGGTCTCATCAGGACATTGCTAGCATCTCAAGATCGTCGGGGCGATGTCCTGCACCAGGCAGTACAAGATGCTCTGAGCAGAGGCGGTCATCAAGGGAACCAGGCAGCCAACAGCTTTAAGCATTTGAACCCTCCCTTCTTCGATGGTAGTGAAGATGCTATAGCTGCAGATGCTTGGCTGCAGGATACTGAGGTTATTCTAGAAGCGGCGAAGACGTCCGAGGACGAGAAGGTGGCGGTAGTACGCCTACAGCTATTCGATCATGCCCGCAGCTGGTGGGCGGCGCAGGCCGTTGGATTAGTGGCACCTATTGCATGGACAGTATTTTGTGAGAGATTTTAGACCAAGTACTTCGATATTGTAGCTCGGTACGATCTACAGACGAGGTTCACCAATCTAAAGCAGATGGACAGGACGGTCGACGGATATGCGACCGGGTTTTCGAGACTTAGTCGGTTTGCTCCCACCTTGGTAGCGACCGAGTTCGACAGAGCCCAGCAGTTCCAGCAGGGGCTCCATCTAGAGATTTTATTGGCAGTGGAGCAGCTTATGCATCAGACTTTCGATGCAGTATTGAGAGCAGCTAGGAGCAACGAGTATACCTCCTAGAGGATCGTGGACCGGACCGAAAATCGAAAGCGGTCTCACGGCCAGATGAACCAGACTTCAGCACCAGCCCCGGCAGCCAGGGCTTTGATCATTGGAGCTCCGAGGCGGGCGGGTTCCGTTACGTCGATTCAGCATTCGACCCCAGCATCTCCCCAGCAGTAGAAGCAGAAGCAGTCTTCCGCAATGGGTTGCACTCATTGTGGGAAGCCAGGGCACGTGGTGTCAGAATGTCGCAGAGCACAGGGATTGTGCTTGGTTTGTGCAGCACCGGACGATACGGTTGGAAACTGCCCGAACAGGAGGAGTTCCTCTTCTTCGACCTTTTCTAGTCCTTCGGTGAGAGGACCAGCACCAGTCCAGCAGCAGCAATAGTTTTCGAGGCCCTTTCCGCCTCAGTCCCAAGCCTTCCAGCAGCAAAACCCCCAGCAGTATGCACAAGCCCAAGCCCTGATTCAGAGCAGACAGAGAGGTTTTCAACAGAGGGGACCCGCACCCAGAGGACATGGTCAGGCGATGGCAATGACCGTAGAAGAAGGATTGGCGCCAGGTGAGGTAGTGGCAGGTACTATTCTCGTCAACTCCTCTCCAGCCTCAGTATTATTTGATTCTGGTGCATCGTATTCATTCATGTCTGCACGATTCGCGACACGGATAGGACTGGAGCCCGAGTCATTATCAGTAAGACTCAATATACTTACTGGTAAAGGTCTTTTGGGAGTAGATAGAGTGTTTTTCTCGTGTCAGATCATGGTTAGCGGTAGAGAGTTCCCCGCTAGATTGATAGAGTTCCTGATGGCCGATTATGATGTGGTCTTAGGGATGGATTGGTTAAGGAACCAGTATGCTAGGATAGACTGCCATGTTGGCAGGGTTGTTTTAAGCATTCCAGGCGAGCTAGAGTTTTCCTTTTCCCGAGACGAAGTTGAACCTTCTCCTCCAGTATTACGGATGGCGGTAGCAGCAGTACAGTTTCCCCGGATAGTCGAGGAGTTTCCAGATGTTTTTCCAGAGGAGCTTCCAGGAATGCCGCCAGAGCTAGAGATCGAGTTTACTATCAACTTGACTCAGGGACAGCCCCAGTGTCGGAGAGAGTCTACAGGATGGCGCCGTCAGAATTAGAGATATTGTACAAGATGATTTAAGAACTCAGGACCAAGGGATTCATTCGTGCAAGTGGATCGCCTTGGGGAGCCCCGATGCTTCTTGTGAAAAAGAAGGATGGTACGTCCAGATTATGTGTAGATTATTGTACCTTGAACCAGTGACAATCAAGAACAGATACCCTCTCTCGGGAATAGATGACTTGTTTGATCAACTCAAGGGGCAGCAGTATTCTCGAAAATTGACTTGCGGTCAGGATACCATCAGATCAAAGTCAGAGAGCAGGACATCCCAAAGACAGGTTTTAGATCTAGATATGGGCATTGGGAGTTCCTTGTTATGCCATTTGGAGCAACCAATGCGCCAGCTGTATTCATGGACCTCATGAATCGCATTTTCATGCCATACTTGGATCAGTTCGTGATTGTGTTTATAGATGATATCCTGGTCTACAGCAAGAGTGAAGCAGAGCATGAGCAACATCTCAGAATTGTCCTCAAGATTCTCCGAAAGCACCAGTTGTATGCGATGTTCAGTAAATACGAGTTCTGGCTCGATAGCATTTCGTACTTGGGTCATATTATTACCAGAGGTGGGGTAGAAGTGGATCCCCAGAAGATAGTAGCCATTGAAACATGGCCAGTACCCAGCACAGTGGCGGAAGTTTGCAGCTTTCTTTGCTTGGTCGGCTACTACCGGGGATTTGTTTCAGATTTTGCTCGGATTTCAGCACCTATGACCCAGTTGACCCGCAAGGATGCGCAGTTTGCCTGGACAGCAGAATGTCAGGATTCTTTTGGGAAGTTGAAGCGAGGCTTGATGACGGCTCCCGTTCTTACGCTTCCAGATAGGACCGGAGGATTTTCAGTATATTGTGATGCTTCAGGCAGAGGTTTAGGATGTATTTTGATGCAGCATGGGAAGGTAATTGCTTATGCATCACGTCAGCTTCGTGATCATGAAAGGAATTATCCAACCCACGACTTGGAACTGGCAGCAGTAGTGTTTGCACTTAAGCTTTGGAGACACTATCTGTACAAAGATAGGATGGAGATTTTCACCGACCGCAAGAGCCTGAAGTATGTGTTCACTCAGAAGGATCTTAACATGTGTCAGAGAAGGTGGCTAGAGCTACTTGTGGATTATGATGTCAACCTGCAATATCACCCAGGAAAGGCCATTATAGTAGCAGATGCATTGAGCAGGAGAGCCGAAGTTTATTTCCTCACAGCACAACCAGAGTTATTAGCAGATCTTCAGAAGATGGATATAGAAGTGGTCCTTCCTACCAATATGGCATTGATGGCCAGTATGCAAGTTCAGTCCACTATAGTCAAGAGGATCCGGATGGCGCAGTCCACAGATTCCAAGCTTCAACGACTCAGAGCAGAGTGTGTAGCAGGACGACGGCCAAAGTTATGCATTCATGAAGATGGTACACTTCGGCATGGGAGGCGTCTTTGTGTACCCAGTGGAGATATCAGACAGGAGATCATAGCAGAAGCTCACAGTTCTCAGTATTCCATTCATCCCGGCGGCACGAAGATGTACCGTGATATCCGTCATCACTTTTGGTGGAATGGCATGAAGAGGGAGATAGCCCGGTTTGTCTCTCGGTGTTTGGTTTGCCAACAAGTTGAAGCTGAGCATCAGAGACCGGCTGGACTTCTTCAGCCCTTGCCGATTCCAGAATGGAAGTGGGAGCATATCACCATGGATTTCGTGACTGAATTACCTAGGTCCCCGGCCGGTAGAGATGCTATTTGGGTTATTATAGACAGGCTTACGAAGGTGGCTCACTTTCTTCCGTTCAGAGTTGGTCAGTCGACGGCTCAGCTAGCAGAGATGTACCTCAGGCAGATTGTCAGATTTCACGGTGTTCCAGTCAGTATCACCTCGGACAGAGATTCAAGATTTACGTCGCACTTTTGGTGCAGTCTGCAAGAGAGTTTGGGAACTCACCTCCAGTTCAGCTCAGCTTATCATCCGCAGACAGATAGTCAGTCAGAGCGTACTATACGAACCTTGGAAGATATGTTGAGATCTTGTATACTCGACTTTGGTGGTTCGTGGGAGGATCACCTGCACCTGGTGGAGTTCTCGTACAACAATAGTTTCCAAGCCAGTATACAGATGGCACCGTTCGAGACACTGTATGGTAGGAAGTGCAGATCCCCGCTAGCATGGGACGATATTGGAGAAAGGCAGATGCTCGGTCTGGAAATGATTACTCAGACAGTTGAGTGGTCAGAAGAGTCAGAGATCATCTTCGAGTTGCACAAGATCGCTAGCGCCATTGGGCCGATTCTCATCGGCGTCCCCTTAAATTTTCTATTGGCGACCATGTATTCCTGAGGATCTCGCCTACCCGTGGTGTCATTCGTTTTGGCATACGGAGAAAGCTTAGTCCTAGGCATATACGGTCGTTCGATATCCTCGAGCGAGTAGGAGACATGTCCTATCGTCTCGCTCTCCTGCCGTCGTTGCGTGAGGTGCATGATGTCTTCCATGTATCCCAATTGCGACGGTATATCCCGGATCCGAGTCATGTTCTTGATCATTCGGAATTGGTTGTTGGTACCAACCTTTCGTATGAGGAGAGACCCGTATCCATATTGGACAGAAGAGAGAAGATACTCAAGAACAAGACTATTAGTTTAGTCCGTGTTGCTTGGGGTCATCACTCTTTGTGTGAGTCAACATGGGAGCATGAAGATGATATCCGATCGCGATATCCCGACCTGTTTGACTCGTGAGGTATAATATCTTCCTTATGCCTCATGCCTTCGATTCCTTGCTTGCATGATTGATTGTTTGACTCGTGAGGTATAAAATCTTTGTGTGAGTCAACTCTCTAGCCTCTTAATTAAATTCCGAGGACGAAATTCTTTTAAGGTGGGTAGAGTTGTAACGCTCGTAGTTCGTATTACGTATTTTGGTATACGTGTACGGAATCCCGACCCGTAATTGGACTTTTCTTGCTTAGCTTGATTCGAATTTAATCTTGCCTTGGTTTATTTTGGGTTCATCCTGGTTCGACTTGTCTTGACTGGATAGTCTTGGATTTTGCATTGGCATGGGTTAGTTAGCATTTTCTGGTTCATGTGGTTTATCCTAGCCTTGGCCTGCATTGGGTTCGGTTGGGTTCGGCTTGGTTGGGCTCGGTTTGGGTTGATATGCAAACCCCTACCTACCACAATCCCTCATTTATTAATCCAACAACCATTCTCTCTCCTCATTCATTACTCATTTACCACTTCTTTTCTTCTTTCTCATTTCTTCTCCACCGAGCACCACCGTAGGCAAGAGCAACTTGCTTCATGGAGGAACTCAAGTTTTATTGTTCCATTGTCTTCCTCACGAGATTCTAAGACACTTTAGTACTTAGTATTTCTAGTTTCCATGGTTCATTTCATGTAGATCTAAGTTTGTTGCATTTTCGAATTTCTCGGTTTTGATCTACTAAACTGGCTTGTTTTCGAAAACTAAGAGTTCTATGTAGAAAGAATTCTGATGTTACGCAAGTTTGGTTTTGTAATGGTTGGATTTCATCGAGTCTTGACCGAGATGGGGCTTTCTTGAGCTCTAGAGCTTTTACGCCTGCTTGTCTTGGCCCTGGAGAGAAGATGAAGTCTTCACGCACACGTTCTTATGTGCTAGCGTAGTATTTAGTCTTTATGCACATGTTTTACATGCCAGCGTACCATTTACCCTCTTTACGCACACGTTTCACGAGCCCGCGTAGTGCCCCCCCATTTTACGCATACGTCTTAAATGTGCCAGCGTAGTGTCCCCTTTACGCACATGCATTGCGTGCCAGCGTAATCCTTTCTACGCCGAGTTCACTTGAACTCTACGCGGGGGCCTTTTTCGCTCGCGTAGAGTCGTGCTCGGGTAGACTCTCCCTCGCTCGCGTAGAGCCTTGCATGCGTAGAGTTTCACTTGGGTGCTCGTGCGCGTAAAGTTTCGCTTGCATAGGGTGCTTGCTATGCATAGAGCCTTGCCTGCGTAGAGTTCCCTCTCGTGTAGGGCTCCCACTTGCGTAGAAGCGATCTTTCCTTGGTCTTGCTCGCATAAGGCCATTTTTACGCTCGGGGCCTCTTGGCCTAGCGTAGAGGTTCGCTAGCGTAGAGTCTTGAGCTCTTTTTTTGCGTACCCGATTGTATTTATGTCCTTGCACTTTTCATGAACTTGATAACTTGAATTGATTGACATGACTGGACTGTTAATTGTATATGGCATGGTATAACAAGTGAATTGACATGACATGACAAGTCATGACAAGCAAGCCTGATAGGAACTAATTTATGCTGTTGCGACGGCTAGCATGACATGACAAGAATGAATGGCCTGGACACCGTGGACGATTGTGTTTGTACAAATGAACCAATACTGTTTCGCATCATGTCTAGGACAGGGACCCCGGAGTACCACGGTCAGGGGTACCTACTGAAATTGACTAAGACTAATAACTAGAATAACCCAGTAGTCATGAAGAGATTTTCCAGCTACAGGCAATCCCGTTATCTGGGCGCGCAAGTGGACTTTTAGCCTGCCGACAAGTAGGGCACATTTCCAGTACACTGTCATGTGTTGCACCCTTCATGAACGGATATTCGACCTGGATAACCTGGATGGTCTCCAGGGCTTGTGGCTGTTGGAATATCTCATTGCATCTTGCTAGTAACTAGGCCTGTGATAACCCTAGCAAGTTAAAGTATCAAGCCGTACTTATTGCTTGGCCGTGATTGATTGAATGGAGTCTAACTCAGTCTAGTCTTGTCTTGATCCTGTACAAGATTGTTACATGACCTGATTACTTGTGCTTTACCTTATCGATAAATGGTGGAAACCAAGTTCCGTTCAGATGAAAGGTTACAACCCCGGTCCTTGTTTGGTTTAAGGGTTGTAACCTGGCTATCTGAATAGTCCCATGGTTATCGCATTGTATATCCTCATGATTTTTCCATATCTCCAGTTTAATATGTTATTATGTTTATGCTAATTGCTAGTTTTAGTTCTTAAGTGAAGCCTCCTTTATGGCACTTGCTCTTTCTGGGATCTGACCCAGCTGGTTTTGCGTGGCCAGATACCGGAGCAGCTCCAGAGGATCCACCTACCTTCCAGCCAAATGGTGACCGCCAGGCGTAACCAAGACAACGAGTGGGTTTCCCTTTTGTCCTCCCACTTTATTGTAAAAATATTCTTTTGAGACGTTTAGCCGGCGAGCACGTGTTAGCTCGTATTGCACTTTACTTACTGTCTGCCTACTGGCTGTAACATGATTGACGAATTCTAGGGTTGATCATGTATGACTGAAACTCTTGTTAGTCTTCATATTTTCTACGACTAGCTTCATGATCATCCAAATATGTAATGTATGGGACGCCTTACTATTGTATATTTGATGCTCTAACATCTTGTAACTGCTATTCCTTGCATGAGATTGAGACAATAGGCTTGTTCATGACCATAAGAGACTGATGGCTTGTAGTTAAACCCTCATGTATCTAGACAGCCGTGACCGTATAGCGAGGTAGAATCCATTTCAATATACGTAGCTGGCTATGTACGCCCCCGCTCTCCAGTATTCTGGTTCTGGGGCGTTACATCATGTCAGTTACTTGTCATACCATACCATGCACAATTATCAGTCTAGTCGTGTCAATCAATTCAAGGTTATCAAGCTCATGACAAGAGGGTGTAAGCACAAAAGGCACACGGGTACGCATAGGGGCTCAAACCTCTACGCGAACGAAAGTACGCTAGGCTAAGGGGCCCCGAGCGTAAAATGGCTTTACGCGAGCAAGACCAAGGAAGGACCCCTCTACGCAAGCAACCACTCTATGCGAGCAGGCACTGCACGCGAGCGGAACTCTACGCGAGACTCTACGCACGCGAGCGCTCGAGCGAGACTCTACGCACGCGAGCGTCTGAGCAAGACACTACGCATGCGAGACTCTACGCGAGCGGGAGTAGCCCCTGCATAGAGCTCGATTGATCTCGGCGCAGAACGGGTTACGCTGGCACGCAATGCATGTGCATAAAAAGGGAAAAACTACGCGGGCACGTGAAAATGTGTGCGTAAAGGAGGAAAATACTACGCTGGCACGTAAAACATGGGCGTAAAGGAAAGTCACTACGCGAGCACATATGAATGTGTGCGTAAAGGGCTCGTCTTCTCCCCCAAGGCCGAGACAAGCAGCCATGGGACTCGAAAACTCAAGAAACCCCATCTCATCTCGGCCAAGACTTGTTGAAGTCTAGCCATTCAAAAGCCAAACTTGCGCAAAATCGAAACTCCCACCACATGGAACTCTCCATTATCGAAAACAACCTAGTTTAGAAGATCAAAACCATGAGGATCAAAAATACTAAAAATCTAGATCTACGAAAATCCATGCACCAAAATGGAAATCTTCAAGTTCTAAAGTAGTTAAGAATCATGCTAAGAAGCCATTGGAACCATCAAAATAGGTTCTCAAGTATAAGCAAGATGCACTTGCCTACTGCAGTGGTCGGTGGAGAAATGAAGAAAAAAAGAAGAGTAATGAGAAATGAATGAGGAGAGCGAAAGGGTTGTTGGGTTAATAAATGGGGGATGGTGGTAGGTAGGGGTTTGCATTAACCAAACCAAACCTAACCAGACCAAACCCAACCGAACCCGATGCATGCCCCAGCCAGAATAAACCACACGAGCCATGAAATGCTAACTAACTCATGCCAATACAAGAACCAAGGCTGGCCAGCCAGGACGAGTCGAAATACGGGTCCGAGATACGTACACGTATACCAAAATACGTATAACAAAAACCGAGGGTGACAGGTAGGCACCCTATTGCATGCATCCCTTTATTTTCTATTATATATCACAGTTTATACGTCATGGTATTTTCTTGTATCTTGTTACGTCCCTCTGAGGACCTGGTGATCTCTCCAGGTGTGTGCTTTATGACTTTTCGCAAGTGTTCTAGCCAAGGCCGTGATCCTCTCCATTCCTTCGAAGATAATTTCTCCTGGTTCGTCTTGCCATTTTTATCGATCAATTCCTTGTATATTCTTCTCATTTAAATTAGTTGGTAGTGGATTTGTCTCCGCCCAACTACATGTACAAATGATAAATTCATAGTGATTATATTATTATTCTTTACTTCTGTGGATGAGATTTAGTTATCATGGTTTACTGTATTTTACAGGTTATGTATACATATGGGGATTCAGCATGAAAACTCCATGCGGCTCAAAAGCTCAAGAGATTCATGCGGCTCGAAACCAGAGAGCCGCATGCGGCTCAGGAATTTTCGTGCGGCTCAGGAAGAGCCACGTGGCCTTATGCGGCTCGAAGAAGGCCAATACAGCTGGCCAGAATTACTCCCTGTAGCAGGCCATTAAATTCTATGACACAAAGTGACAGTTCTGACGGCTCTGACATAAAGAAGAGACGCGTCATGCTCATCAAAAGACAAAAAAATCTTTGAGATAGCCGGCACGGTTCACAAAATCCAAAGAAGTTCTCTATGTGGACCGCCTGTGAGACCCTCATGCGGCTTGGTTGTGGGGGCCACCCTCATGCGGCTCAGTTGTGAGGCCACCCTCATGCGGCTCGGCTGTGGGGGCCACCCTTATGCGGTTCAGTTGGGGGGCCACCCTTATGCGGCTCAGTTGTGAGGCCATCCTCATGCGGCTCGGTTGTGAGGCCATCCTTATACGGCTCGGTTGTGAGGCCATCTTCATGCGGCTCAGTTGTGAGGCCACCGTCATGCGGCTCAGTTGTGAGGCCATCCTCATGCGGCTCAGTTGTGAGGCCACCCTCATGCGGCTCTGCCATAACGCACCATTCATGCGGCTCACAGCCAAATGGCGGTTGGGACATGTGGCAGAAGATTTTCTGAGACTTATCCACGCGGATTTATTGCAACCAACAGATCATAACAATGCAGATTTATTGCAACCAACACAACGGCCCATATTGATTTCCAACAAACAGATCAAAGTTAATCTTAACCAATCCCCAACCACCCACATTTCAAGGCACGGTTACAAGGATGCGGCCACACCCCACTCAGCACAAATTCCTATAAATAGCATGGGATTATTTTTTTGCACACACAGAGTGACACACAGAGACCCAGAGCAATCCGAGCAGAGAGAGAGAGCTTTCTTCGCCGGAGCCAAGGTTGCATTCGATCGTCCTAGGAGTAAGGCAGAGTTGATATCACTTTCCTGAGCCTCTACCGTCACCCCCCAGAATCAAAAACTAAACAATTGTACTTAGATTACTTTTCCTAGGTTTTGTTCCTAGGCACTCTTTGTACGAGCGAGTTTGTATTGTGAATTAAAGTTCAGTCGTTCCATAAAATTGTTATGTTCTTTGATAATCAATGGCAAACACGATGGCGACTCTGCTGGGGACTAACTTCTCCACTGCTGAGAAGTTGGTGACAATCGGACACAACCAAGCTTGGCTCCATGCAACAGATGTTGGTTGTTCGCTTCGACCAGCAAGCGTTTGAAGAGATGCTCTTCGACGGGAGCTAGCCCGGTCCAGAAGCGAGCCGGACGAAGAAGGTCCGCAGGGTGGAGGCCCAAAACTGCTGCTCCTCTCCAAGCTCTGGAAGAAGTGTTCTCTGCTGCCCAAGATGGTGGGGAGGATGTAACACCCAGTTTTCTAAAATAGGGTAATTTTGAAATTTTATTTTTAATTTATTTAATTATATATTTAAAATAATATGATTTTGGTGATTTTTAATCATTTTAAAACTATTTAAAAATTATGACTTGTGATTTTGATGTGCAGCTAGTGAAACCGTAGAGACTGTCTGCCCTATAGCAGCCATGTGATTACGGTGTTTCATTTATCATTTTTAGCTTGAGGGTATTTTGTTCATTTTGGCCCTTTAAATTATTTTGTTATTTAATGCATTGGTGATTGTTAATTTTGACTTTTCATAGTGTGACTTTGGAGACCAACCTATCTGTTGACTTTGACCATAGTGAATTGGCTAGCATGGTGGGACCCTAATCTAACTTAAGTCGACTTGGTTTTGACTTGAGTGACTTAGCTCTTGAGAAAATTAGGAAGGATTTTAATGTTGGACTTAAGGCTAAGGTAGAGAGCCCATTGCTCATGTGACTTAGCCCAAAGCCCACTAACTAGAAACCCTAACCCTAATTTTATCCTTTATGACCAGCCACTAGGTCATTCCCAACCCTATAAAGTCATCTCCTCCATGTTCTTGCCTCTTTTGAATGTTTCAACATTTTGAAGAAAGAGGTAATGTCATTTCTTCCCCAATCCTAGATTCTTCAATTTTAATCCTTTTTCACTCTAGTCTTTTGCATATGATCCTAATCTAGCCCTATTTTGTATTCATGGAGAGAAATCTCAGGTTCAAATCAATTTGGAGCATTTGGCCATCAAGGAGAACACCCCCCATTTGAAGCTCTTTCTTGCTATTTGCACCTATAGGTAAAACCCCATAAATAGTGTTATTATTCTGATTTCTTTGCATTTAGGGCTAGATCTAGGAGTCCCCTAGTTGTTCCCAAAATTTAGACACAATTCGTGTCCATTTGGTGTCCGTATCGGACACGTATCATAGTGTATGTGTAGATTTTGTTAAAATGTCACATAGGACTTTATTTTTGATTTTTGAAAAACTAATTACATAGATACCTAGATCTAGGTGTGTATGTTAATCTTCGTGAAGACTGAAATATTTTGGTGTCGATTTTGTGTCAAAATTTGTGTTGGACACGCTGCACGGGGGCTCGACTAAGTGCCTGCTGCCCGTGTCCTATATCTCACTGGACACGCCATCTCTTGACACCAAAATTGGTGTGGACACTCCTTAGGTGACTGACAAAAGGCCCAAAATTTCGTGGGACCTTATCGAGTGGTTAGGGAGAAAATTGGCCAGCACCGATTCCCCACTGTGTGCACACGTGCAGAATTGCCTCACTGATACCCACTCACACACACGACATGACACCACGTGGACACGTTGCAGGTGGTTGGACACTTACTCCTACCCCTGGCGAACACGTGTGCATGGCCTCCTGTGTCGTGCGTTTGATACGCGTGCACTTGTGCACGATACTGTTTGTGCACAGTTTAGTGTCTGTGTTCGTGTGGCTGTTTGTACACTTCGTGTCCAGTTTCCTGGACACGAACACTTCTCCCAGACACATGTGCACCTACTCGACACCTGTGCACGTTTAATTTGTTGTTTAATTGATTTTTCACAATTCGAACTCGGGTTTCCCCATTTTTCCTGATACCAGGATTCAGTGTGTTGTTTTTCTGAGAACTGATTTTTACTTAACGGATTTTTTAATGATTAATTTACAAAGTTCAATCCTATTCTAGGTCTGAGTTAAGTTGCAGGTTAGGAATTCACGTTAGCATTGATTCATTGAGGTTTCGATTTGATTTTGTATTTCAAAAATTAGTTGAAGTAGAAACCATGTTGTTCCAGTTTTGAACTAAAGTTCAGATTTCTCATTTGTTCTATTCCAGTTTCATTACGAGCTGGCTTGAGGTTTCTAATTGTCGAGTAGCATTGATTTCAAGATTTAGTATTCGGGTATATAAATCGAATGCTAAATCCTAGATTTCATTGAGTTCTCCCTTACCTTGGTCTTGTGATTTGAAATTTTGGATGTTGTATTAGTTGATATATTGATTTGGGTCTATCGACATATTGTTTTGCTATATAGGTTCGAACTTAAATGACTGAATAACTGAGTTCCTATATGTAAATCTGAAACCTGGGTTTTATAACTAGAAACCCATATGCACTGATTTAGGAAATCGAATTTTGATTCACATTGAACCTGGGAACTTAGTTGAGATATATCACACATTACCTTGCACCCCACCTAATGTTTTTCACTGAGACACACATGTAGACACACACACACACAAATCACATTCACCACTGCTAACACCTTGTACCCTGTTCCAGATTGCATACACAAACACACACAGGACACAAAACCTGAGAACTGAGCTATAATTTCCCTGTTTTCTTGAATGGTTAATGCAAATTTTCAATGATAGTTCAGTTGCAATGTTAGATTCACATGTTTAATATGTAGATTCCATTGCGGGGTATGTGTGGACTATTAGAGTTCATATATGGAGATTTGTGGATTTTGTTATGCATTTGAGAGTGTGGATTGACACTTAAAACTAATGTTTGACTGAATAATTAAAATGCAGCATTCACATAGGGGTTATGTACATTTAAGCTTAACTGATCATGACTAGACCTGACATGCACATATAAACTGAACATTGGCACTGCAATTTACCTTACCTATTCCTATTTTTTCTCCTAACTGTCACCATACACATATCACTGAGACACTAATTCCTGAAATTACACATACAAGACACACACATATATGCTACACACACACTCTCACATGACCACAAACACTGAACACACACATGCCACACCCTCACCTTTCCACTCTCTCACACAATGACACCCACATCACCCTCTATATCTCTCTATATATATTTGATATATGGTAAATATATATAGATATAATATATATATATATATTATATAATATATTATATAATATATATATATTATAATATTATTATATATATATATATTAATTTTTTTAATATATATTATACATATTATATATATATTTTTTTTTTAATATATATTTATATTATTATTTTAATATATATATATATCTATATATATATATATATATATATATTATATATATATTATATATATATATATAATATATATTATATATATATAACTTGTAATTTATGTATTGGCATATGTATGTAAGTATCTCTCTATATACATGTAGTGATACATATATATATGTATAAAGGTGATAAATGAATGTATGAATGAATGTATGTATACAAGGTAGGCAGGAATGATATAATATAGGTAATACAATATAGGCATGAATAATGTGGTATAAATATATAAAAGTTTGATGCTTGTATATGAAATATATGTGTAAATTGTAGGTTTGATAGCTTGTTAGCATTGTGATGGTATGTGAGTGCTAGCCTAGGCTTGGTTAGGCCTAGTGAGACTGGTTAGACTTGTTGGGCTAGGACTTGACCTAGTTTGACTAGTGTGGTTGACTAGAGTTGACCAAGTGTTGACTTTAGTCTAGTTTGACCTGGACAGCATGCAAATGCATTGTACATTTCAATTATCACCACGTATACATCTTGACTTGTGTTGCTCTAACTAGGAGTCAGGTACCTCATCTCGGACAGTACATTTACTTCAGCTATTCAGATACCCGGCGAGTACATTCTCTGATCATTTCATAACTTGCTTAGAATTATATTCATGCTCTAGTTTACCTTATTTGATTCTGTCACGATATTATCACGGATTGGTACTATATGGATTCCTACATTGAGATGTTATCCCCTTTGGGAGCATCAGATACATCATGTCATGTGTTTCATGTACATCATGTATTCCTCGCTCTCATGTTATTCATGTTTCTCATGTGCTTCATGCTCGTTCATGCATGCTCGTGTACTCTCATGTGCTCTCATGTTCGGTCATGTTCTCATGTATAACCTATACTTCATGTGCACTCATTTATGAGCCCTCATGTGAATTTCATGTGCACCCATTTATGGGCCTTCATGTGAATTTCATGTGCACTCATTTATGAGCCCTCATGTATACTTCATATGCACCCATTTATGGGCTTTCATGTGAAAATCATGTGCGTAACATAACTTGTCTGGATCCTTGTGTATTGATTGGGGCATGGAGGAGTATAAATAGTCATGTGAACAATTCTAAAGAAGTATAACCATGTGCGCCTCTTTAGTATATTCATGTGCAAATCCAGCCGTTCATATGTCGACTTTGTACTCTAAATCACTAGTCACTGGTAGCTCTCTACTTATAGTAGATATTTCTATTACAGTTCTCTCTTTGTTTACGTCATGTATTTTCTTTCAGTTTTATGTATCGTACTCTTTGTATGTTTATATTTTCTAACCTGTTATGATCTGCGTGAGATGTATTGTGCACGCTTCCGTCCTGACTGGACCTGTTGAGAATTTTACAGAGGATGATGAGGAACCTGCACCCCTTACTATGGAGCTTGCGTAGATGACACTCGCGACCTGGACCCCTGGGGAGGTTCAGGCAGATGCTGAGGATGATACCCATGCTTAGTATAGATAGCTTAGTCTGTTCTTTCTAATGATTAGTTGTTGTCTTGATTCAGAGTTGTATCATTATAGAGAAGTTGAGACTTGTGTTTACTTCACCTTTGTTGTACCTCAGTTGAGGATTTTCTTATCTATTCCATCGTGCTTTATTCTACCTCTAGATTGTGATTGAGTTGTATCTGTGATTGGCCTCCTATTGGAGAGTATTCATATTATGTTAGTTATAGTTCATGACCTAGAACAACGTTCTACCGTCGACACTGCGGCGTAGGCTGGGCGCTGTTACGTACTCGTACCCTCACAGTGGGTGCGGGTCGTGACACATTTTATTGGTGGCCCATGCAGGTCGAGTTTATATAGTGGTATTCGAACTAGAGTATCACTACAGCCTGCAGTAGGATTAGAATATATTTTTGAAGGTACTCAATCACAATTAGGATTCCTTGAGAGATTCCTGGGACGACCCTTGAGAATCTTATTTGAACTTCAATTTGAAATCCTTTCCCTTGTTTTGTTCGCTCTCACTCCTTGATTATTGAATTAATTTTGATGGATCGTTGTTGATTTTGATTTTCCTATCGAAATGAATTTTATGACCTGAGTTACGATATTTTCTGATAACATATGTTGATGGGAAAACAGGGATGGTAAAACGTCTACTTGATTATGGAACCTGTAGTTTATCGTAGCCATATTAGCTGGTGTGGCAGAAACATAGAGACCTGACTTCGGATGTATGTATCTTGGTTATGAGATTTGGAATTTCTCGCAGCTATACTAGTCAGCATAGCGAGAATTCCAGACGACATGATTATAGAGGTGCATGCCCTAGTTATGGAATCTATCGTTTATCGCAGCCTTGCTTACTGGCATGACGGACTCTGAGTAACATGATTTTGGACAGACGCATATGATTATCAGACTGTATCTTGAGAAGGTTTTTAAACATATCATCTCTATCGTACCCTTCTGTTGTTATAATTGTACTCCATCATAAAATAATTTAGGAGTAGGGATATTTTAGTTTTGTATAGCTTATTCATATGTAGTTCTGTCATAGTGTAATGACATGATGACTTGTAGAGTGTCTGTACCCTAGAGATGATAGTTAGCATTGGTATTAGAATAGTAACCCATTGTAGATGATTCCCTGTTATTTTAATACCTACCAATTTTCATAGAGGATGTTAGTCTGCTCTGCAGCCTTGATGATTTATTATTATTTTCCTTGTCCTTTCCAGTAAGGCACCCATGACCAGAGCCTGTTGAGTATAGTTGTAGTTCACCTAAGACTGAGAGGTCTCTATATATAGATAGATTGCAGATGGTATTGGCATATGGGATATGGGTTGGTTGGTATCTATAGGCCATTGTTGTGTAGGATTATAGACATGTTGTTTAGCCTATTTGGTTCAGTATTCTATTTTAGTTAAGTTCTCCTTGAGATGAGTTTAGGCATGATAGATCAACCTTTATAGGCAGTGTGCAGACCCTTTACTAGATGTCCTGACCTTTGTTTATAAATTCAGTCTCCTTAGCATCATTTCCTTTTGCCTATATTGATGTTTCAGACCATTCATCCTTAGCCTAAATTCTGAGCATTTGTTCAGTTCCTTATAAGTTTAGTCTACTTTAACCCTTGATGATCAGTTATTATGTATGGATATAGATAATATACTTAGGATATATAATGGGTTGTTGTTCTTGAGCTTTTGTATCTATGGTATTGAGATTTGTGTGCTTAGATTATGGGTATTTAGTTATGGGTGACTTGATAAGATTGGGAAGTTAAGAGTTAGCATATTATAGAGTTTTTCCTTTTGCTAATCTCTAGTTGCCAACACCTAGAAAGCTAGCATAGGTAAAACCCTAAGAAGTTGACCAGTTGATGACCAAGTACTTGGATGTTGACAAATTGACTAGTGGTTAACCCTTGAATATGTTTGACCTAGAAGGAGTACTACCATCTTAAATTTGAGGACGAAATTTTCTAAGGTGGATAGACTTGTAACACCCAGTTTTCTAAATGAGGGTTTTTGAAATTTTGTGTTTAATTTATTAATTATGATATTTAAAATAATATGATTTTTGGTGATTTTTAATCATTTTAAAACTATTTAAAAATCATGACTTGTGATTTTGATGTGCAGCTAGTGAAACCGTAGAGACTGTCTGCCCTAGAGCCTAGACATGTGATTAGGGTGTTTCATTTATCATTTTTAGCTTGAGGGTATTTTGGTCATTTTGGCCCTTTAAATTATTTTTTTATTTAATGCAATGGTGATTGTTAATTTGACTTTTCATAGGTGTGACTTTGGAGACCAACCTATCTGTTGACTTTGACCATAGTGAATTGGCTAGCATGGTGGGATCCTAATCTAACTTAAGTCGACTTGGTTTTGACTTGAGTGACTTAGCTCTTGAGAAAATTAGGAAGGATTTTAATGTTGGACTTAAGGCTAAGGTAGAGAGCCCATTGCTCATGTGACTTAGCCCAAAGCCCACTAACTAGAAACCCTAACCCTAATTTTGTCCTTTATGACCAGCCACTAGGTTATTCCCAACCCTATAAAGTCATCTCCTCCATGTTCTTGCCTCTTTTGTAATGTTTCAACATTTTGAAGAAAGAGGTAATGTCATTTCTTCTCCAATCCCTAGATTCTTCAATTTTAATCCTTTTTCACTCTAGTCTTTTGCATATGATCCTAATCTAGCCCTATTTTTGTATTCATGGAGAGAAATCTTAGGTTCAAATCAATTTGGAGCATTTAGCTATCAAGGAGAACACCCCCTATTTGAAGCTCTTTCTTGCTATTTGCACCTATAGGTAAAACCCCATAAATAGTGTTATTATTCTGATTTCTTTGCAGTTAGGGCTAGATCTAGGAGTCCCCTAGTTGTTCCCAAAATTTTGGCACAATTCGTGTCCATTTGGTGTCCGTATCGGACACGTATCATAGTGTATGTGTAGGTGTTTGTTAAAATATCACATAGGACTTTATTTTTATTTTTGAAAAACTAATTACATAGATACCTAGATCTATGTGTGTATGTTAATCTTTGTGAAGACTGAAATTATTTTGGTGTCGATTTTGTGACAAAATTTATGTTGGACACGCTGCACGGGGGCTCGGCTAAGTGCCCTGGTGCCCGTGCCCTATATCTCACTGGACACGCCATTTCTTGACACCAAAATTGGTGTGGACACTCCTTAGGTGACTGACACAAGGCCCACAAAATTTTATGGGACCTTATCGAGTGGTTAGGGAGAAAATTGGCCCGCACCGATTCTCCACTGTGTGCACACGCGCAGAATTGCCTCACTGATACGCACTCACACACACGACACGACACCACGTGGACACGTTGCAGGCTGTTGGACACTTACTCCTACCCCTGGGGAACACGTGTGCATGGCCACGTGTCCCCACGTGGCCTGTGTCGTGCATTTGACACGCGCGCACGCGTGCACGACACTGTTTGTGCACAGTTTAGTGTCTGTGTTCGTGTGGCTGTTTGGACACTTCGTGTCCAGTTTCCTGGACACGAACACTTCTCCCAGACACATGTGCACCTACTCGACACCTATGCACATTTAATTTGATTTTTAATTGATTTTTCACAATTCGAACTCGGGTTTCCCCATTTTTCCAGATACCAGGATTCAGTATGCTGATTTTCTGAGAAATGATTTGTACTTAACGGATTTTTTAATGATTAATTGACAAAGTTCGATCATATTCTAGGTCTGAGTTAAGTTGCAGGTTAGGAATTCATGTTAGCATTGATTCATTGAGGTTTCGATTTGATTTTGGATTTCAAAAATTAGTTGAAGTAGAAACCATGTTGTTCCAGTTTTGAACTAAATTTCAGATTTCTCATTTGTTCTATTCCAGTTTCATTACGAGCTGGCTTGAGGTTTCTAATTGTTGAGTAGCATTGATTTCAAGATTTAATATTGGGGTATATAAATCGAATGCTAAATCCTAGATTTCATTGAGTTCTACCTTACCTTGGTCTTGTGATTTGAAATTTGGATGTTGTATTAGTTGATATATTGATTTGGGTCTATTGACATATTGTTTTGCTATATAGGTTCGATCTTAAATGACTGAATAACTGAGTTCCTATATGTAAATCTGAAACCTGGGTTTTATAACTGAGACACCCATATGCACTGATTTAGGAAACCGAATTTTGATTCACATTGAACCTGGGAACTTAGTTGAGATATATAACACATTACATTGCACCCCACCTAATGTTTTTCACTGAGACACACATGTAGACACACACACAAATCACATTCACCACTGCTGACACCTTGTACCCTGTTCCAGATTGCATACACAAACACACACACAGGACACAAAACCTGAGAACTGAGCTATAATTTCCCTGTTTTCTTGAATGGTTAATGCAAATTTTCAATGATAGTTCAGTTGCAATGTTAGATTCACATGTTTAATATGTAGATTCCATTGCGGGGTATGTGTGGACTGTTAGAGTTCATATATGGAGATTTATGGATTTTGTTATGCATTTGAGAGTGTGGATTGACACTTAAAACCAATGTTTGACTGAATAATTAAAATGCAGCATTCACATAGGGGTTATGTACATTTAGCTTAACTGATCATGACTAGACCTGACATGCACATATAAACTGAACATTGGCACTGCAATTTACCTTACCTATTCCTGTTTTTTCTCCTACCTGTCACCATACACATATCACTGAGACACACTAATTCCTGAAATTACACATACAAGACACACACATATATATGCTACACACACACTCTCACATGACCACAAACACTGAACACACACATGCCACACCCTCACCTTTCCACAATCTCTCACACAATGACACCCACATCACCCTCTATATCTCTCTATATATATTTTGATATATGGTAATGTATATATATATATATATATATATATATATATATATATATATATATATATATATATATATATATATATATATATATATATATATATATATATATATAAATTTTTTAATATATATATATATATATAACATGTAATTTATGTATTGGTATATGTATGTAAGTATCTCTATATATATACATGTAGTGATACATATATATATATATATATATATATGTATAAAAGGTGATAAATGAATGTATGAATGAATGTATGTATGCAAGGTAGGCAGGAATGATATGTAATATAGGTAATACAATATAGGCATGAATAATGTGGTATATAAATATATAAATAAGTTTGATGCTTGTATATGAAATATATGTGTAAATTGTAGGTTTGATAGCTTGTATAGCATTGTGATGGTATGTGAGTGCTAGCCTAGGCTTGGTTAGGCCTAGTGACACTGGTTAGACTTGTTGGACTAGGACTTGACCTAGTTTGACTAGTGTGGTTGACTAGAGTTGACCAAGTGTTGACTTTAGTCTAGTTTGACCTAGACAGCATGCAGATGCTTTGTATATTTCAATTATCATCCCACGTATACATCTTGACTTGTGTTGCTCTAACTAGGAGTCAGGTACCTCATCTCGGACAGAACATTTACTTCAGCTATTCAGATACCAGGCGAGTACATTCTCTGATCATTTCATAACTTGCTTAGAATTATATTCCTGCTCTAGTTTACCTTATTTGATTCTGTCACGATATTATCACGGATTTGTACTATATGGATCCCTACATTGAGATGTTATCCCCCTCGGGAGCATCGGATACATCATGTCGTGTGTTTCATGTACATCATGTATTCCTCGCTCTCATGTTATTCATGTTTCTCATGTGCTTCATGCTCGTTCATGCATGTTCGTGTACTCTCATGTGCTCTCATGTTCGATCATGTTTCTCATGTATCTCATGTATAACCTATACTTCATGTGCACTCATTTATGAGCCCTCATGTGAATTTCATGTGCACCCATTTATGGGCCTTCATGTGAATTTCATGTGCACTCATTTATGAGCCCTCATGTATACTTCATGTGCACCCATTTATAGGCTTTCATGTGAAAATCATGTGCATAACATAACTTGTCTGGATCCTTGTGTATTTATTGGGGTATGGGGGAGTATAAATAGTCATGTGAACAATTCCAAAGTAATATAACCATGTGCGCCTCTTTAGTATATTCATTTGCAAATCCAGCCGTTCACATGTCAACTTTGTACTCTAAATCACTAGTCACTGGTAGCTCTCTACTTATAGTAGATATTTCTATTACAGTTCTCTCTCTGTTTACATCATCTACTTTCTTTCAGTTTTACGTATCGTACTCTCTTGCATGTTTATATTTTCTAACCTGTTATGATCTGCGTGAGATGTATTGTGCTCATTCCCGTCCTGATTGGACCTGTTGAAAATTTTACAGAGGATGATGAGAAATCCGGCACCCCTTACTATGGTGCTTGCCTAGATAACACTCGCGACCTGGACCCCTGGGGAGGTTCAGGCAGCTGCTGAGGATGATACCCATGCTTAGTATAGATAGCTTAGTATGTTCTTTCTTTTCATGATTAGGTGTTGTCTTGATTCAGAGTTGTATCATTATAGAGATGTTGAGACTTGTGTTTACTTCACCTTTGTTGTACCTCAGTTGAGGATTTTCTTATCTATTCCATCGTGCTTTATTCTACCTCTATATTGTGATTGAGTTGTATCTGTGATTGGCCTCCTATTGGAGAGTATTCATATTATGTTAGTAATAGTTCATGACCTAGAACAGCAGACTCCTCTACGGCCTGAAGTGGGGCCCGCATGTGGGTCCTCTGTCACGACTCGCACCCACTGTGAGGGTACGAGTACGTAACAGCGCCCAGCCTACGCCGCAGTGTCGGTGGTAGAACGCTACAATGCTGGACTTGCAGGGGCAAAGAGGGATTCTATGCGGTCCAGGAAGAAGCCGCATAAAGGCGCCAGGCGCACGAAGACTCATGCGGCCATAAAAGCCAGCCGCATGCAGAAGGCTCATGCGGCCAAAACTTCCATCCGCATGGAGGAGGCTCATGCGGCCACGACTTCCAGCCGCATACAGAAGGTTCATGCGGCCACAAAATCCAGCCGCATGCAAACTGCTCAAGTGGCCACAAATGCCAGCCGCATGCAGACTGCTTATGCGACCACAAATGCCAGCCGCATGCAGACAGCCTATGCGGCCACCAATCCCAGCCGCAGACCATCTGCTCCATGCAGTTCGGGTTCAGTCTTCGACCGCCTCTCATGCGGTCCTGACCTCAGATGCTCCTATAAGAATGTGCCAGACTCTGTGCGGCACAATTTGGACTCTTCCTACTATGCGCCCTTGCGTGCTTGAGTGAAGAAGTCTAGGGCAGCTCGGGGTCGTCGAGCTCAGTCAGCTGTCCCAACCTCTGACTATCAGAGTGCTCCGCTTACTGTTATGCGGGCCTCTGAAGAAAAGTTGTACAGAACCGACTGTGTCCAACCCCCGACGGCAAACGGACAGAGTGGTTCCCAAGAGTCCCCGCATCAGGAAGCAAACATGATACCAACGCACTCATGTGCTCGGGACTCCCGGGCCCACAAAATGAGTGTAAAGGTTGCTCGAGATGCACTTGACTTGCGCGATATGATCCTTCACAAACGCAAGGAAAGAGAAGAAAACTTGGTGTGCAGAGAGTCCTTCCATGGACATCACTGCACTCAAGTTATTGTCAACTGCTGCTGCAACAAAATAGCAGTCCAAGAGGACCGGCAGTCCGTCTTCCAACGACTGCAACAACCAGGATCGGTCCTGCAACAAAGCTCGGAAGATGAGGCACTTCTTGTCGCCTCCTACAATTCTGCCCGAAAGATCCCTGCCGGCAAGAAGAAAATAAATGTCTCCAGTCCGACGATCTCAGTCGGCGCGGCCAGGAAACTTGCATCCAGGCGGTTGTCCACAACTACCACAGGAGGAGTTTATCATGGCACCCTCTCTAAGAAAAAATCTTCAACACTTGGAGATTCGTCATCTACATCTCTGGGGGTAGCCGAAGCTGGGGTAGCACTCCCCGGAACGTCCACGGCAACCCGGTGTTCCAAGAAGATGAGCTAGGGGAGATAATTCCCCCAACAGATGTAACAGACCCAGACGTCCCTGGAAACATCCATGGGTCCCAAGATGAAGCAACCTCCGATGCAGGGGTAGCACTTCCTCCGAGTCCGAAACGGAGGAGAACATTCCTACATATCCCGACGACTTCTCCATTCGGGGGTATGATTCGAAGTGCACATCCTCAACAGTTCCTTCCACTGTTCCCCGTGTGAGAACAGTATTTATGACTGAGAATGACCAGGATGGTCCCAGCGACCGACAGCGCCTCGACACTCTTGAGGCCATACTTCATACCTTGGTCAAGTCCGTAGACGAGATTAAGGCAGCCCTACCGACTCTCCAAGGAAGGACGCCTGGCCAAACAAGTTTGGGTCCCGCCGTCAATGCGGACTCAAACACAACTGCACCAACCCCGGGTGACAATCCACCCGGGATGTCGGCTCCCACTGCTGCAGACGAGTCTAGGGAGGCAAGAAGAGAGGTCCAAGAGCTTCGGGCAATGTTTCACGTCCGAGAAAACTCTCAGGAATACGACAGCCGTATCCCGCTGCATGGAGAGATGTCCCCTTCCCTCCTCGGTACAAACCATTCAACATCAACCCTTACGACGGAAAGACATCTGCAAGCCGATACGTGACCTACTTTGAGGTCACGACAGATCATCTGCAGCATGATGACGCCATCCTTACACGTTTGTTCATTGGGGCATTGGAGGGAGTCGCATTCGACTGGTACCGCAACCTGCTGGACAACTGCATCCATTCCTTCGCCGGCTTCAAACATATGTTCTTGGAGAGGTTCTATGAGGTGGGACAGGATGTCACAATGTCAACCCTCACGGACGTTGTTCAAGGCGAGAAAGAGCTGACAAGGAACTAACATTGAACGGTTTCGCCAAACCGCGATGAAGCTGCCCTCCGTAACCCGGACTCTTCCTTAATTAAAATTTGCCAAAAGAGGCTGCTCCCCACAATCAGTCTGGATGGGCAAAAGTCAATTCAAGGACTGGAAAACTTTCATCATCAGCGCCACTAGCGCATAAGACAAGTTGAAGAAAGCTCGCCAACTGGGATTTCACATCTCGGAGGGAGACGACAAGGGCAAACGCCCTAATGCCAACAACAACAACGGCGGCAATTCCTCCAAGAACCGAGATAATAAGGGCAAACAGGCTATGGTGGTCGACACAGCCCCGAAGCCTGAACCAAAACAGGCAGAAAATCAATGGCCGCAGATAACCTACTCCTTCGAGGATAGTCATATCAAGCCAATCTTTGACATGCTCTAACAAGGAGACAGAATTCAGCTCCCTCTGCCAACGCGTGAACCTCGACCTGCAGAGATGGAGAGCCCCAAGTACTGTCACTATCATCCCTACGTCCACCACGCTACGCAAGACTGCTTCCAATTGAAGCGGTACATCCAAAACCTCATCGACTCGAAGGCCCTGGCTATTAATTTCGAGGAGGTAACGGTCACCGCCAATATGGTGTCGGTCCAATTTAGCAGCTTCCCGCCGACAAGGACACAAGACGGCGTAGTACCCGTCCCCCGGGCAAAAATGGAGGTCGCTAATCTTCCACCTCCCCGAGACCAGACTGCTGGACTTGTGCCCCTCACCACATCACGAGGGGAGATCATGTGGGTCCACCCGGACTTAGTATCTGAAGTAACCCAGCCAGCATCATCCTCTGCTGGCAAGAAGAAGGGCGAGAAAGTCAAGTCCTGCCGTACAATCTCGACCGACGTCGAAGAAGCGACAGCTGTCGTTATCCGGTCTGGTGCGCAAACTCAACCCGCGCCGGGCAACTCGGCTGAAGAACGTCAGCCAGCCACTGCTGATACCCCAGGACCTTCTCAGCCTCCACCGGCCGATAAGCCCAAGCCAAAGGAGACCCGCTTTGACAAGCCGCTCCGGAAAGACACGCCTCACGAGCTGGAGAAGCCCTACAATTTTAACATTTTGGCACAATTGGCCAATACACCAGCCAAATTGTCATTATATGAGCTCCTGAGACTCTCCAAAGATGTTCGCATCGCACTGAGCGAAGCACTCCAGAATGCCGATGCATATCTGGCTCAGGCCAATCTTACAGGGGAGAGCTCGCTAGTGGATCTCCAGGACAGCGCTTGCACATGTGCAATGCCCAACATTGTCTTCACTCCGCAGGATATTCTTATCAAGACCAACCTGCATGATCTCCCTCTGTATTATACTGGATACGTTGGCGACATCAAGGTGGATCGGATGCATATTGATCCCGGTTCTTCGATCAGCATTATTCCAAAGAGCTTGCTTCACCATCTGCGCATCCCTATGCATCGGCTGACTCCTACCAGCACCGCAATTAGCGGTTTCAATTTTGGGAGAAGCTATCCCATTGGAAAGATTCGCCTAAAGTGCCAAATTGGCGACCTTCAGTCGGAAGTAACCTGCTATATCATAGACGCAGACACCTCCTATAATATTCTCCTAGGGCGTCCGTGGATACATGATTACATGATCGTGCCCTCCACATTGCACCAGTGCTTCAAGTACGTAGACAAGCAACGGCTTCGTGAGGACAGAATTTACTGACATCGATCCCTTTAAAGGGGTCGAATCCTATTATTCGGATTCTTGCTTGTACGAGAAATCCTAGAGGCACCTGATCAACGAGGATGTTCAAGAGCAGACGGAGGCCATTGTGGGGCCTGAGGAACCCTTGAGAATCCATCTCCAATCCCGCAAACCAGGAAGGACTGCATCTCTGACAGCCACTCTGCATAGGGAGGCAACTGGTCTCCCGGTGCTCACTGCACAAAAGGAGCAGATGACAATCCGACTGTCAAGGTCTGGCCAAGGACCGAGACCCACTACGGAGCTGCTGACAATCAGGCTACCTATAGCCGGTCAACAACAAACAAAAGAGTCCAATCCTTCTGTTAAGCCAATGACGATTCATTTTTCTAGAATGAGTCGACAGTCGAGCACTAAGCCGGGGACTGCTAGCCAGCCAACAACTCCCCGCCCAGCATCGAGCACCAAACTGGGGGTCGCTAGTGCGCCAACGACCCCACGTTCTGCTCCACCAGTGGAGCCCCTGATGATTAAGCTGCCCAGGTCATCCTCCCAGTCTTCATTAACACAGGGGGTGACCGACGAGGAGTTAGAGCTGGCCAAGTATGTGGCTGCTCACACTAATGTCCCTTCAGCTGATGATGTAATTCCACCTGAAAAGATACCTTATTTTATCAATAAAGGGTTATCTTTGAACTACATCGAGCTTAATAAGCTTTGTACCGCGTATGCTATAGAACACGGTATAGGCACCAACCTACACACCCAGGTGACAAATGTCTACACCGCAAACCAACTTACTCCCGTGGAAGACGCTTGCTTCATAGTCGAAGGAGAGGATCATCCAATCATCTTCGGCTGGAAGAATGATCCACAGCCCTTCAGGATAGAAGAAGTTGATCTCGAACCCGACACCGAGAGACTGCCCCTTTATCTATATAGCTCCCGATCCAAGCACCTCATACAAAAATAGGGGTATGATCTGGAGACTACGTCAGGCTTAAACTATGGCACTGGTTGTAGTGCCACGTCCCGCAAAGTCAATCGGAGGAATCGAAACGTCGACGGCGTTCGGACTTAGCCTTACAACGGCTGCTCGAAGGCTCGCTCGGTCGAGGCGACTCCTCGCACAGGTGGGATAGTTTCGGTGAACTTGCCTCATATTAGCCTTCACTTAATAACTCGCTTGTTTTCAACTTGCACAAGTTAGGCTAATATAAAAGCTACGAACGCACATAGCTAAGGGAATAATCCCGACGGGTCGATAATTGCTAGAATATGGAAAAGGTCCCACGGCCGTCTTAGAAGTGTGTTCAGCGTGCTTTCAAAATGACACTCGATCCTTCGATCCCGTGGCTTGGGAGAAGGAAGTTGGCTTAAGTTGCTAAGTTGTCCCGACACTTGAAATAGCCTAAGTCATAGGCGTCGCCTGCATGAATGCTTGGTAAAGCATGCACGGTCCTGTCCCGCAAGGCTTGGCATAGCCTTCGCACGTTCCACAAGTTAAGTCGTCTTGCATGGCTGTTGGCTTAAGTCTAGGCACGAACTTGGTTGTTCATGTCGACCCCGTGCATAGCACGTTCCCTCGACGCGGAGCTCGGCGTAGCCTTTGCTCGTCGAGTCACTGCCCGAATAAGTTAGACAAGAGTTATGTTGGGTTATCGAAGCCATTTCTAGCACTGTCCCGCTCTAGCTGCGGTTGTCAAGTCGCGTAGTCCCTTGAGAACAAGGCTCGTCGTATAAAGTATATGACTTGAGCGTTAGCATCGCCTAGAGAACCAGGTCTGTCTAAGGCACGAGCTACAGTCGGTTTAGTGAAAAGCTTGCCACGAACAAAGGAAGTCCACGCAACTGGTTGTCGCCGAGATCGGTCCCGCTACTTGGGAGTCTCGCTAAGTCTTGATAAGTCCCGCACACGAGATCGGTCCCACGGCTTGGGAGTCTCGCTAAGTCTTGATAAGTTCCACACACGAGATCGGTCCCGTTACTTGGGAGTCTCGACAGATAGAAGGAAAGCATGGTCATGTTAAGGAAGGACTGGATAGATCGAGTTGAGACTTGCATGGTCATTGAACAACTTGTCGACAAGGTGTAGTCTTCTCAAATGATTGCCGGGGCGCCGGGATCATTCGCCCGGGGGAAGCGAGTGCGGCTCAAAGCAGGATATCGGATAACCGCATGGGAGTATCGGCACTTCCGGGGCTAGCTACCCATGGAAGGGCGGCCCGATACCCCCGCCGAGCCGAATCCAAGATAGCTTGACATTGCTAGTGACCACCTCATATAGATGTGTCGGCAAGAGCGGCAATCCGCGTATTTGCCTTTGGATAGCGTCAAGTACTAGCACGGTGTTGGTCAAGTCATGAGACAGTCTATCACGACGTGTATCAAGTCAGCAAGATGTAATCCCGTTAGTGTCGGCCTTGTATCGGCACGAAAGGAATGAGTTATAGCTTATGTCAGCAAGACACGTGCTTCGGCACTAAGCAAGGCTTTCGCATATCAATATTGGCATTCGCGTATTGGCATTCGCGTATTGGCTTTCGCGTATCAAGTATTGGCTTTCGCGTATCAATATTGGCATTCGCGTATTGGCTTTCGCGTATCGGCATTGTTGGCCTAAGTTTGCATAAGTTAAGTCAAGTGCTATCGCTTTAAGTCGAAAGGACCGTAATGTAAAAGTTGGCTAAGTCAGGGAGTCGTTAGGCACGACCTCATCTTGAAGCACGGACAAGTTTAGGCAAAGTCTAGAGGCACTTGGGTTTGAGTAAAGGTCTTGGCACGGCCGAGTTCGCATAAGTAGCTTCTCGGCGAAGTACCGTCTCGAATATGTTTAAGTTACGAATAGAGTATGGCACGACCCTGCCGTCCCGAGTTATAGTTCGGTCAAGTGCATAAGCGATGAGGCACTGCCTCGATCGAAACACACGTTAACATGATAGCACGACTATGTCATCGCATAACGAGTTGGTCAGGCGTCGTGGTCTTAAAACTGATCTAAGGCAAGACTAAAAAGACAATCGAAAGGGACTTAAGCTGCACAAAGTAAATGAACGTGCCGGTTATGTATGAGTGGGCGAGAAGCTCACTCCACCAGTACAGTTGAGTACTGACACCCACACAGTTTCTATATGCAGGCACAGGTAGAAGCTCGTGGCGCGGAGCTCGCTTGGATGCGTCGAGGTACGGAGTTACTTGGCGATTCGAAGCGTGCGGCCGTGTGGAGTCAAAGACTTATACAGGACATAATGTATGGACATCGCCTTCCGAAGCTTCCGCTGGCTCAAGCATTGTATCGAGAGATGAGAGAGAGAGCAGAGAGACTTGTAAAAATGAGAGAAAAGTGAGCACGAGAGACTTGTAATCATGGCCTTGCGCCTATTGTAATCTAATTGTTCAATATCAATAAAGAGCTCTTTTGAATAACTTGTGTTTGCCTTTAAATTTTTGCTGCATGTTCAATATTTCTGCTTGGGACTTCTGTGCGACGACCCCGTCGCAGCCGATGTAATCGGCCGTTATGAAACTGCCTTGCACGAGCGCAATCTAGGCTCGTACGACATCACGCCTTAGCAAGGACGATCACTCCTACGGGAGCGGGGCGTGACACTGTTCGGCGGTTACCCTTACAGTTGCCAGTCCCGGCTGGGAAACCACGGGATTACTACAACAAGACCAGATGTGGGCTAGGTTATGTTACACCTGTAACGACCCCTGAAAGCTCAGATGAGGAATGTGACTGGAATTCACACTCAACCGGATCACCAACTTCTCATTCGGATGTCAACATCGGGACGTATTCAGGCAAGCTCTGTCTGTCAATATGGCATTTGCTGATGCCTACGAAGAAGACGAAGACATACCCAAACTTCTCGAGTTAGAACCTTGGGTCCAGCAACTAGATGCACAGTAGGAGAAACGCTTCGAACTCCGTGAACCTCCTACTGAAGATGAGGTTATGCAAGTTGACCTCGGCGATGACTCCAAAGCCAATCTTCGTCAGCAAAAGCCTGACAGATGAAGAGCAGGAGGCGCTTTTGCAACTCGTCAGAGAGTACATTGACGTGTTCGCCTAGAGCTATGAAGACATGCCGGGGCTAAACCCCGAGGTTGCACTTCATAAACTCAACATTCATCCAGACGCAAAGCCGGTCAAGCAACAGTAAAGACGTTTTCGCCCAGACATCATGAATTCTATCAAAGCTGAGGTCAACAAGCTGATAGCCAGCGGCTTTATCCGAGAGGAGCAACATCTAGACTGGGTCACCAACATAGTACCAGTCCTCAAGAAGAATGGGAAGATTCGAATTTGTATCGACTTCCGAAATCTAAACGAAGCATGTCCTAAAGATGAGTTCCCTCTTCCCATCACGGACATCATGATCGACAACAAAAGTGGCTTTGAGCGCATGTCATTCATGGATGGCTTCTCAGGATACAACCAAATCAAGATGTTTCCTGACGACGAAAAGCATACATCATTCCGAACACCGATTGACATGTACTGTTACACAGTCATGCCCTTCGGTTTAAAGAATGTCGGCGCCACATATCAAAGAGCCATGAGTGTCATCTGCAGAGATCACCTGCGTAAGATCGTGGAGTGTTATGTTGATGACATCGCTGTCAAAAGCCGCTCTAAGGGAGACCATCTGCAGGATCTGAGGACGGTATTCGACCTGATACGAGCGCACAACTTGAAGATGAATCCTAGCAAATCCTTCTTGGGCGTATCTAGTAGAAAATTCCTGGGTTTTATTATTACTGCCCAGGGAATTCATATAGATCCGAAGAAGACGAAGGCAATCATGGAGATGGGTCCCCCGAGAAATCTCCGTGAACTCCGAGGCCACATCAGGAGATTCATCTCTAACCTCTCCGGGCGATGTCAACCATTCACCCACCTCATGAAGAAGGGCGTCTCATTCGTATGGGATGAAGAGTGCCAACGCGCGTTCGACAACATCAAAGAATATCTGTCAAATCCTCCAGTTCTGGTGGCCCCGGTTGCTGGAAAGCCATTCTTGTTTTATGTACGAGCGATGGAGCATTCCCTCGGTGCTCTACTAGCACAAAACAATGACGCGGGGCATGAACAAGTTATCTATTACCTCAGCCGAGTGATGATTGGGCCTGAGCATAGATACACCGCCGGGGAGAAGGAATGTCTTGCTCTGGTGTTCGCTATCCAGAAGACGCGACACTATGTTACAGGACTGTAAAACCCCTATTTTTTAAATTATTATTTTATATTATTTTATTAGACTTCAAATTTAATTTATACAATTTATGGTTTTTATTAATTATTAAAAATGACCTTAGCCATTGTTGTGTTTTGAGCACAAGGCGACCATGAATTTTGGCACGAAAGATGTAGCAGTGTGCTTTGACCAGTATATTAGCCATGTCATGGGAGGCCTAGCCATAGTTCAGTCCGAACTAGGAAAACCAGGCCGAGTTGTGAAATAACGCATTTAAAATATTTTATTTAGATATTATTTTATATGTTGATTTTAGATGACCCGGTTTGTCCAAACCAGTCCGAATTGGGCCCGAACCAATTTAAGCCCATGTAAGCATGTAGTGTGACCAAATGTGGCCATGTAGGCATATTTTATGTATATACAAATATTTTCTTAATTACTTTAGAATTTTATGTGCAATTTCTAATTATTTAATTATTCGTACTATTATTGGTACTTTATTATTAAATAATATCGTGCAATATTTGTACAAATTTTTGGACCCGGATAAGGGTGTGCGGTATAAGTTCACCCATTGGAAAAATTTTATTAATTTATTATTATTAAAATTTATTTTGCGAAGATTTAATAAACATGACTATTCTATAGAGATATTATTATTATATTTAGTTGATTTATTGTGATTTGAATTTTATATATATGTAGATATGTTTAAATATATTAAATAATTGGGTAGATAATATTTAATTTGGTATTTAAATTTTTAAATAAGATTTATGGATATATGCATATATATATATATATACATGGTTATAAATATATAGAAAAGATTTAAAGAAAAAGAAAAGAAAAAGGAAAAGAAAAAAAAAAGAAAAGAAAAGAAAAAGTCAAACCCACCCCCTTAAAGGGGAGGGCCCCACCCCCTCCATGCTTGCTGCGTACAGCAGAAAGCCTCTAAAATTTTTTGTGAGTGGCCATTGGGTTATTAGTATTAGTAATAATAGTAGTGTTAGGTTTTTACCTAATTTGTTTTATATATAACTTTCTCCATAGACCTCAAAACCCTAGACTTCCAAAACAAAAATTGTGGCAGAACATACCCTCTTCGTCTACGAGTTCGTTTCACCAGCAACGGAGTTGTGTGCGCGACGAACGGAGCATCAAAAGTCAGCCCCTCGTCATCCACGCAACAGTTTTCCACTTTAAGGTATCCCACTTCCCCGATCAATTTCTCTGTCAATTCTACTCCGATTTTCGATCCGTAAATTCGTGTAGAAAGCCCATATGACCCTGTTCGAGATCCCCAGGTGGGTTTCGACATGGCCATCCAACTTGCTCGAAAAATCGAGACAAAGTTGGAGAAAAACCACTTTTCTGGATTATTAAAAACTGTTTTAAAACACCTACTTGTCGGCCACTTTTCTTTACGCACATTAAAATTTTGTGGAAACTAATTAAAGACAGTCAAAGACAACATAACTGAGATTGTAACGCACCTTCTGGATTCACTTTTCATCTAGTATGTAGAAAGTTACACGTTGTTAAAGTTTCACGAAAAATTGTAAATTCTGTTTTCAAAAAGTAGAAAAACACCCGATACGGCGTGCGCCCCGACAAACCGGGCGACGTGGTCGCGCACTATACACAACGAAAGGCACGTATAGATTTTGTCGCCGTGTGGGAACTGACGGATCCCGATTTCGTTGCATGTGCGCGACGAAACCAGTGCGTATCCGTCGAGGTACCCTCGTATCGACCCTTTGCAAATTAAGTCACAACTTTGTGCACACTCGTCATATCGTGATGAAACTTGTGCCATTGGGCTCGAAATATTTTTCTGGTCCTGTGAGCCAAGTTTGGTCCGATTCTGAGACCGTTGATCGGGACGCTATTTTGGCGGGCCCACAATCCCACTTAACGGGTGATTTTGTGCACGGTCCACCGGAATCCAAAATGGGACATAACATTGGGTTCGTCTCATCAAAACAAATCCGTAGACATGTAGTTTGACGACTTCAGAGACCGTAGGTTCTGGCGCGCATTTTGGTGCAAAGCGGATCCAACGGCGGATATCGTTTTGACCCGAAATTACGATTTTGCCCATATTTCAGAATTTAACTTTGGACAGGCATTTCCTAGGCATAACTTTTTTTTCAAACTCGTTCGTGATGTTTGTTGCAGCATCCGGAGTCATCTGCGGGATTTGGCTTTTCTTGCTTCATTTATTTGTTTGTTTGAGCTGCTGGATTATTCTCTTTTGCACATAACCTCAGGCAAGATACCTTGCCATTATATTGTTTATATTCAGTTTGCATTTTATTACATATTACTGTTCATTTATTTCTAGTTCTTACAGTTCTTGATTTACTGTCTACTCAGTGATATTAGATGTACTTGTTATTATCCTTTGACTGCATATGGACTTAGAGTTAAGAGACTACCGTCTGTAGTGTATCGTATATACTCTGACACAGTTGTACCACGTGGATGTGTGAGATGAGTAGCATGTAGAGGTTCTTGTATGTGGGCTGATCCTCTATGCGCATGCGTTAGGGCTAACTGCTAATAGAGGCATGTTAGGAGACTTAGCAGTTAGTAGGGGTATATGAGACATGGATGTGACTCTGTTAGGCATTGGGTGGGAAGAACAATTCCTTAACGTATGGGCCACATATGCACTTCCCTATTGCCGGTTATCTCTGCGAGAGATACGGTCCTGGATCCTGATACTGATTTACTGCTGGCCTCTGACATTCGATGAATGTTATGCTTTGAGGTCCCTGGTATCCTGATGGGACCATACCTGAGATTACTGCTACTGAGCCAGAGTGCCCATGCGTTGAAGGTTTGTTCTTACTGCATAAACACATTAGATGGTTAGGTAACCCTCGTCAATGTCATATCCCCCGTTCCATTTGTAGCTTGGGACAATATCGCATCGCGGTATAGTGTACGACCCCTTGTCCTTGTTTGGTTGTAGTGGTAGTCAACTGTTTCTATGATGGGGTATTGGATCTTGTTACGAGTGGGACTATTTACTTTACTTGTGATTATGACATGGTATATATATTCAGTTATGTGGCATATTCTTTATGTATCTTGTTACGTCCCTCTGAGGACCTGGTTATCTCTCCAGGTGTGTGCTTCTGTGATATTGCAGGTGTTCTAGTCGAGGCCGTGATCTTCTCCATCCTTTCGAAGATGATTGCACTTGGCTAGTCTTGTTATTTCATCTATTCCTTCTTGTACCTTTTATTGGAGATAGTTGGTAGTGGACTTTGTCTCCTCCCAACGTATTGTACAAAGACTTATTACAGGTGATTGTATGATATCTTTTATTCTTCATTTGTGGATGAGATTAGATTACTCTTGGTTCACTGCATTTTACAGCTTATGTATTCATACGAGGTTTCCATATATTGGAGTATACTTCGTATGTATGCAGCTGGCATGGATACGTACCTAGTCCTAAGTATTTTGGGACTGGGACGTTACATGTTTTTTGTGGTGGCCCATGCAGGTCGAGTTTGTCACATCGGTTACGTAATTGTACCGATGTGAGCCTGCAACATAGGATTAGAATCTAGGAATCTCATCCATACAGCTTGACCTCTTCCCTTGGCTTCAAATTTCGAACTCTCGTTCGACTTCCTTGAATTGCATCTTGCTTGATTCCTTTCTACCGTTGATTCTTATTTTCGTGCTTAGTGTCAACTAGAAAGATGACTACACTAGTATATGCTCATAGGTCAAACACATGGCTAGAATGGTTATATTGGCAATTGGAATACATTCAAGACTCTAATTGAGTTAAAAAAAAGGCTTTTTAGTGTGATTTAATGATTAGTAATTGGTAAAGTAGGATATTACCACGGAAAGTTTTAACCTTGAGATTTCTAAATAGTAAACACTAGAGGATTTATAGAATTTTATAGTTGGTTTAAGAAATTGATTGATTTTCAAGATTTGATATTTGTGATTTATTGGATTATAGCTATACATCCTTGAATAGATATAAAGTTAGTTGAAAAGAATTTTTGAAATTTAAATACTGCTGTAAGATTATGAGGGCGGTTGATAAAGCTTGGTTTTAAATTGGGTTGTATGGTTCCCAATTAATAAGTTCGTAAAATTTTGAATTTTAAGTTTGGAGTAAGGTTATTAAGAATTTTTGGTTAAAAATATTTTGAAGGATATATAATCAAATTAAGGATCTACTTTAAACTCTTGTATGAATTACGATTGATAACTCCTATTTAAATTTTGAGTTTAAGATTGAGATTAATGATAGAAGAAGAAAAATATATAGATTTGATTTGTGACACAATAAAGGTTTATTCGAGATTGATTGGAAATTTTAGAAAAAAAAATTTAGATGACTGATAAGATCATTTGAATATTGAGTTTACAGTTAGATTGCTAATATTACAATCTTTGGGAAAAATTACTGAAGATGTGGTGAAAAGTTATTTTGATTGATTAAAGGAATTTACCATTTAAAAAGTTGTGATTTTGTTTGAATGACTTAGAAATAGAAGTTATGTGATGAGTGCGTTAAAATATTGAGCTGTAAATTTTAGATTATTCGTGATACGTTAAAAGTTTATCTTGAGGGTTATTGGAGAAATTTTTGGAGTTTTAAAGTTATGAAGTGATATAAATTTTTTTTGATTCATGAGTTTCTTGAGTTTAAAAGTTGGAGTGGAAATGTTAAATTTTGGAAAGGTTAGTAGTAACGTGATGGAAGTTTACTTGGAAAGGGATTTGATTTGGTCCTGATTAAATTTGATGATTTGGAGTGAATACGAAATTTGTATAGTTCATTTTAAAGAAATTCATTAAGGAACTTTTGGAGGAAACTTGAATTTTCAATTTTAATATTAAGCCACTATGATAGCCCTAATAAATTGGAAGTATTCCATACTAAATGCCATGTCACCCATGACCATGATAGTAGTATATACATCAGCGTTGCTAGTCATCTACCAAACTATATTGTATCTCAATCTTTACTTACTCGATTTTCCCTCGAATCTCGATCTTTTATGGTAACCTTCTAACCCAGTTGCAATTTGAATAATAATTTAATTGTTCATTGACTGTATTCATTTAAGAGGCTGTCTTCTCTCTAGAACTGAGATCCTAACTTATTTTGCTGGATTTTTAAATTTTTTTTTTGCATGCTTTAACTTGATCTCCTTTATTTTGGAGCATTACTATTCACCTCATGAACTCCCACTTTCTATTTTATAACTTTTGGCGTCCCTTACCATGACTTGGATATTTGGAGCACAACACTAGACTTTTCCTTCCAACAAATTTCATATGTAAGACCTAGACAAGCCCACCTTCATGTAGATATATCATGTCCCACCAAAACCCATCTCCTTGTACTCTATTTCTTGATATGACCTTATGGTCAAAATGGCCAAACTATAATCTTTACCATGATACCGATATATTTTTCGACCACGGATAGGGATTCAACCTCGACTCAATTCTTTCGACCCAATATGTGATTTTGTTCTACTTAATTCCTTAAATGTTTAAACTTGTGCTTTATCTTGATTGCTTGACTCATTGTCCCATCACACTACTAGTTTAACTTTTGTAAGTTGGGTAGAATACCTCACGGCCCAACAAAGCCTTTGTCCTTGTAACCCATGTTGATAAGTTTGCTCAGACTATAATTTCAGAGGACCCTAACTTAGCTACTCAACCAAGCCAACTGTATAGGCCCAAACTTCGGGCGAGCCTTGATTTTAAAAAATCTTGGACTATTTAAAATTTTCTTCATCAGTACCTCCCTTGCTCATATTTTGACTATCTCATGCTGCTAATGTAGCTTCAGTTTTGCAAGCTTATTTCGTTATCAAGCTTTATCATGACATATTTTATTGGGTGCACCCACTAACATATTGTCTAATCAGAACCGGTGCATGATGGTCTGATCAACCTATTGCACTTTGGTTCGCTTATCACATATTATTCTACGTGGATGAAGACATAGTAAACTTGCCTTAGAGTCTCATCCGCGACAGCCTTGGCAATTCTCTTTTGAATTATTTTTGCCGCCTATGAACCCTGCAATTCGTACTTAATATATAACACCGTCTTTGAAACCTTTGTTGTTCTTGTCTTTTACTTATTTTGGAAAGACAAGGCACATTACATGATAGATAGATGCAAGATATCACCTTTAGTTTTCCTATCAGTTATTTCAACACAAATGTAGATAGCCACCGACCGACTCATGTGGCTGTATCCTCGCCTTTAACTACTCCTCGTTCCTTAACCCTAGAATTGTTATCGTGTCCTCCCAATTATTCTTGAGCACTCGAGAATGATTCTAATCGTTCACTTAAATCTAACTCTCAACCCAGAAGATTAGTATCCAGTTTTCTCTCAAGGAACCATATCTCCCAAACGTCTAATTATCCTCTTTGATCTACTAAATTTCTCACTATTTTTATTTGGGTTATCAAATTTTGTCACCTTCATTAGCAACCCTTATTCAATTCCATAACCATGATATATTTTTGTATATATCGACTCCACAATTTTTTTATTGCACGGTGGTGTTGAACGACGTTTTATCGCCTCCTCAAAATTTTAATTGCATTTTGGTATTGACGAACTCTTCCTATCCCTCAACCCTATCTACCCTATTAATTCTAAATTTTGAGGACAAAATTCTTGTAAGTTGGGTAGGATGTAAAACCCCTATTTTTAAATTATTATTTTTTATTATTTTATTAGACTTCAAATTTAATTTATACAATTTATGTTTTTTATTAATTATTAAAAATGACCTTAGCCATTGTTGTGTTTTGAGCAAAAGGCAACCATAAATTTTGGCACGAAAGATGTAGCAGTGTGCTTTGACCAGTATATTAGCCATGTCATGGGAGGCCTAGCCATAGTTCAGTCCGAACTAGGAAAACCAGGCCGAGTTGTGAAATAACGCATTTAAAATATTTTATTTAGATATTATTTTATATATTAATTTTTAGATGACCCGGTTTGTCCAAACCAGTCCGAATTGGTCCCGGACTAATTTAAGCCTATGTAAGCATGTAGTGTGACCAAATGTGGCCATGTATGCATATTTATGTATATACAAATATTTTCTGAATTACTTTAGAATTTTATGTGCAATTTCTAATTATTTAATTATTCATACTATTATTGGTACTTTATTATTAAATAATATCGTGCAATATTTGTACAAATTTTTGGACCCGGATAAGGGTGTGCGGTATAAGTTCACCCATTGGAAAGATTTTATTATTTCACTATTATTAAAATTTATTTTGCGAAGATTTAATAAACATGATTATTCTATAGAGATATTATTATTATTTTTAGTTGATTTATTGTGATTTAAATTTTATATATATGTAGATATGTTTAAATATATTAAATAATTGGGTAGATAATATTTAATTTGGTATTTAAATTTTTAAATAAGATTTTTGGATATATATATATATATATATATATATGTATATATATATATATATATATATATATATATATATGGTTATAAATATATAGAAAAGATTTAAAGAAAAAGAAAAGAAAAAGGAAAAGAAAAGAAAAGAAAAAAGAAAGTCAAACCCACCCCTTAAAGGGGCGGGCCCCACCCCCCTCCATGCTTGCTGCGTACAGCAGCAAGCCTCGAAATTTTTTCGTGAGTGGCCATTGGGTTATTAGTATTAGTAATAATAGTAGTGTTAGGTTTTTACCTAATTTGTTTTATATATAACTTTCTCCATAGACCTCAAAATCCTAGACTTCCAAAACGAAAATTGCGGCAGAACATACCCTCTTCGTCTACGAGTTCGTTTCACCAGCAACGGAGTTGTGTGCGCAACGAACGTAGCATCGAAAGTCAGCCCCTCGTCATCCACGCAACAGTTTTCCACTTTAAGGTATTCCACTTTCCCGATCAATTTCTCTGTCAATTCTACTCCGATTTTCGATCCGTAAATTCGTGTAGAAAGCCCACATGACCCTCTTCGAGATCTCCCAGGTGGGTTTCGATATGGCCATCAAACTTGCTCGGAAAATTGAGACAAAGTTGGAAAAAAATCACTTTTCTGGATTATTAAAAACTGTTTTAAAATACCTACTTGTCGGCTTTACGTACATTAAAATTTTGTAGAAACTAAAGACAACATAACTGAGATTGTAACACACCTTCTGGATTCACTTTTCATCTAGTATGTAGAAAGTTACACGTTGTTAAAGTTTCACGAAAAATTGTAAATTCTGTTTTCAAAAAGTAGAAAAACACCCGATACTTCGTGCGCCCCGACAAACAGGGCGACGTGGTCGCGCACTATACGCATCGAAAGGCGCATATAGATGTTGTCGTCGTGTGGGAACTGACGGAACCCGATTTTGTTGCATGTTCACGACGAAACCAGTGCGTATCCGTCGAGGTACCCCCGTATCGACCCTTTGCAAATTAAGTCACAATTTTGTGCACACTCATCATATCGCGATGAAACTTGCGCCATTAGGCTCAAAATATTTTCTGGTCCTGTGAACCAAGTTTGATCCGATTCTGAGACCGTTGATCGGGACACTATTTTGGCGGGCCCACAATCCCACTTAACGGACGATTTTGTGCACAGCCCACCGGAATCCAAAATGGGACATACCATTGGGTTCGTCTCATCAAAACAAATTCATAGATATGTAGTTTGACGACTTTATAGACCGTAGGTTCTGGCGCGCATTTTGGTGCAAAGCGGGTCCAACGGCGGACATCGTTTTGACCCAAAATTACGATTTTGCCCCTGTTCCAAAATTTTAATTTTGGACAGGCGTTTCCAAGGCATATCTTTTATTCCAAACTCGTTTGTGATGTTTGTTGCAGCATCCGGAGTCATCTCCGGGATTTGGCTTTTCTTGCTTCATTTATTTGTTTGTTCGAGCTGTTGGATTATTCTCTTTTGCACATAACCTCAGGCAAGATACCTTGCCATTATACTGTTTATATTCAGTTTGTATTTTATTACATATCACTGTTCATTTATTTCCAGTTCTTACAGTTCTTGATTTACTGTCTGCTCAGTAATATTAGATGTACTTGTTATTATCCTTTGACTGCATATGGACTTAGAGTTAAGAGACTACCGTCTGTAGTGTATCGCATATACTTCGACACAGTTGTACCACGAGGATGTGTGAGATGAGTATCATGTAGAGGTTCTTGTGTGTGGGCTGATCCTCCATGCGCATGCGTTAGGGCTAACTGCTAATAGAGGCATGTTAGGAGATTAGCAGTTAGTAGGGGTATATGAGACATGGATGTGACTCTGTTTGGCATTGGATAGGAAGAACAGTTCCTTAACGTATGGGCCACGTATGCACTTCCCTATTGTCGATTATCTTCGCGGGAGATACGGTCCTGGATCCTGATACTGATTTACTGCTGGCCTCTGACATTCGATAAATGTTATGCTTTGAGGTCCCTGGTATCCTGATGGGACCATACCTGAGATTACTGCTACTGAGCCAGAGTGCCCATGCGTTGAAGGTTTGTTCTTACTGCATAAACACATTAGATGGTTAGGTAACCCTCGTCAATGTTATATCCCCCGTTCCATTTGTAGCTTGGGACAATATCGCATCACGGTATAATGTACTACCCCTTGTCCTTGTTTGGTTGTAGGGGTAGTCCAACTGTTTCGATGATGGGGTATTGGATCTTGTTACGAGTGGGACTATTTACTTTACTTGTGATTATGACATGGTATATATATTCAGTTATGTGGCATGTTCTTTATGTATCTTGTTACGTCCCTCTGAGGACCTGGTTATCTCTCCAGGTGTGTGCTTCTGTGATATTGCAGGTGTTCTAGTCGAGGCCGTGATCTTCTCCATCCTTTTGAAGATGATTGCACTTGGCTAGTCATGTTATTTCATCTATTCTTTCTTGTACCTTTTATTTGAGATAGTTGGTAGTGGACTTTGTCTCCGCCCAACGTTTTGTACAAAGACTTATTACAGTTGATTGTATGATATCTTTTATTCTTCATTTGTGGACGAGATTAGATTACTCTTGGTTCACTGCATTTTACAGCTTATGTATTCATACGAGGTTTCCATATATTGGAGTATACTTCGTATATATGCAGCTGGCATGGATACGTACCTAGTCCTAAGTATTTTAGGACTGGGGCGTTACAAGGACAAGCCATCCATGTCATATCAAGAGTTAACCCCCTCAGGGTCCTCATGACCAAGCCAGGTGCACTCAGCTCTCGCCTCGTTACCGGGGCGATATTATTGTCTCCCTACGACAAGATTTTCGTTCCGCAAAAGGCTGTTAAAGGTCCAGCCGGCGGACTTTTTAGCAGCCCATCCAAGTTCGGAGTCAACCAGAATATATGAAGAGATTCCAGACGAGGTCGCCAATTCAAACATGGCTTCCCATGATTCCGTCTGGC
Source organism: Iris pallida (assembly GCA_029216955.1). Lineage (NCBI taxonomy): Eukaryota > Viridiplantae > Streptophyta > Magnoliopsida > Asparagales > Iridaceae > Iris > Iris pallida. The sequence continues at coordinate 18,937,518 of JANAVB010015400.1, forward strand.
GAATGTTCTTCAACGGTGCTTCAAGAATCGGGCCCAAGGGCAACATTGCCGTTGGGGTCGGAGTGGTACTGATTTCTTCCTCTGGCTTGGTGATCAACCGGGCATATTCCCTTACAGAACCCTGCTCAAACAACGTGGCCGAGTACAACGCCTTGGTTATCGGCCTCCTACTTGCAAAAGAACTGGGGGTAGAGTACCTAGAGGCATATGGCGATTCACAGTTAATCGTCAATCAGATCCGGGGTTCATATGAAGTTCGTCATGAAGACATGATCCCCTATCATCAGGTAGCGATCGCCATCATTACGTCTCTGAAAGGGTTCTTCATAGAACATGTTCCGAGACTCCAGAACATTGAAGCCGACGCCTTAGCAGGACTGGCTGCTTCTCTGGCGGTCCCGAAACATACTCACCACTTGGTGGATGTAATAGGCCATGAATTGGTCTGTCCGAAGAACAACGTCCAATTTGTTGAGAGTCATTCTGCCCTGACGGTCGGCGAGACACAGGATTGGAGACTCTCATTTATTGACTTTGCAGTCTATGGCATCTTGCCGGAGAACCCGAAAGAAGCCACCTCTATCAGAAGATGTTCTCTTAGATTCTTCTACGATACTGAGACAAAGATGCTGTATCGGTGATCTTACGATGGACTACTGCTTCGGTGTTTGTCAAATACAGAAGCCAAAGAAGCGGTACGCGAAGCTCACAATGGCGTTTGTGGGGCCCATCAACCTGGCCCGAAGCTGCAAGACCGCCTTCGCCGTATGGGTTATTATTGGCCTACGATGGTGGAAGACGCGATAGACTATGCAAGAAAGTACAAAGCCTGTCCGGTCCACGCAGATTTCATACATCAACCATCCGAATTCCTACACCCGATGGTGGCATCCTGGCCATTTGAGGCGTGGGGAATGGACATTATTGGTCCAATCACTCTACCTTCGTCCAGAGGACACCGTTTCATACTGGCAATTACGGATTACTTCTCCAAGTGGGCGAAAGTTATCCCGCTTGCAGAAGTAAAGACATCAAACGTGATCAGCTTCCTCAAACATCACGTCATCTATCGCTTTGGACTGCCCCGAAGGATCATCCACGACAACGGTCCGCAGTTCGCAAGCCACGTCTTCTATCGGTTTTACGACAAACATCGGATCCAGAATGTTGCTTCAACACCGTACAATCCGACGGCGAATGGGTTGGCAGAAGCATTCAACAAAACTATAATCAAGCTGCTCAGAAGTTCGTGTCTTCCAACAAACGCGACTGGAATGAAAAGCTTGGTGAATGCTTATGGGCGTACCGTACTACAGTCCGGACGACCACCGGGAACACACCATTCTCTTTGGTGTATGGGAGTGAGGCAGTTCTCCCAATGCAGACTCAAATCCCCTCGCTCGGCGTCGCCCTCACCTATCGATTGATGACGGATGATAATTACCGTTTCCGGCTACAAGAGTTGGAGGCCTTAGATGAGAAGCGCCTGTTAGCTCAACAACGAATCGAGCTGTATCAAGCATGCATCTCGGAAGCTTTCAACAAGAAGGTTAAACTCATAACATTCCAAGTGGACGATCTCGTTCTGGCAGTTCGAAGGCCGATGGTTATGACCCACAAAACCGTCGGCAACTTCCAGCCAAAGTGGGAAGGCCCATTTATCATCGAGGCCGTATTCTCCAATGGTGCTTACCGCCTCGCAAAACAAAACGGAGACTTGCTCATGATGCCCGTCAACGACAACTTCCTGAAGAAGTATTATGTCTAAACGACATCCTCCGAATCAACTGGATTGTTGAGTTATGTACCCTTAGGTACCGCTGAACTTACACTCTGGTCACTCCAAATGAATCCATATCGCATCTTCTGGGTAGTAAGTCAAGTATAATCATACCTCTGAACTTCCTTCCTAAAAGAGCACCTTCCTCATGATCTATTACCCACACTGTCAGTGCATATAAAGGGTAACAGATCCACAAAATTTCCGAAACAACCACGTCGATGTCACCTCTGAGTTGTTTCACTTCCATCAAAAAACAAACCACCCCTTATGTAGAACTTCCACGTCCATATTACCTCTGAGTTGTTCTATGTACCCTTCATGGAGTCCACTCCTGCTACGTCCTCATTACCTCTGAGTAGGAAGACTCCATTGAAGAAACTCTCATATTTACCACGTCCTCATTACCTCTGAGTAAGTATGTTAGTTTTCTCTCGACTTATTATCCGTATCCAAAACCAGGGTACGCCAAGGATAATAGGCCCATAAATGTCCACAGTTGACCACAAATGTCCACAGTTGACCACAAATGTCCACAGTTGACCACAAGTGTCCGCAGTTGACCACAAATGCTGTACTAAGTTTTCTAGTACATGCACCTCTTTTCTCACAAATCTCATGCCTCTGGAACCCAGCTGTTACATGGCATTCTTTCGTCCAATACCAAGAACTTCTACGTTCGCCTCACCGCGGAATCGTTCTTGGTATCTTTATCAAACTTATTATCCATGCCTAAAACCAAGATATGCCAAGGGTAATAGGTCCACAAAAAGTCCCCCAGTGGGGCAAATATCGTGATACGGTACATGCACAATAGATGATGGATGATGTAAACATAATCATTTATTGAAAAAACAAAAGTACTACATGTTCGGGGACCGCATCCCTATTAAAATAAAGGAAAATAAAAAAAAAGTAAAAAAGGGGGCCGACACATAATTCTCTGAGACGGTCCCTCAGCACGGCCGTCGACCGCTCAAACCGCCGCTTGGCCCAGCGCTCGGCCTCCTGAGTCAACCGCTTCGCATCCTCCAGATGCGCGTGAGCCTGCCAGCCATCTTCAAGCCTCTTCAGAGCACGCTCCAAGCCAGCAGAAGTTTGGGTGACCTTGTCGGCCTCCTGAACAATTAGCTCCTTATCTGTGCGGGAGGCCTCGAGCTCAGATTCCAAGAAAGCAAATTTTCTCTGGAGCTCGAGGATCTGCTCCCTCGTATCGATTATCCCGCGAGAGGCGGCCGCTTCCTGAGTAATGTAATCCTCTCCCCTGCGGCTCAGCTGATCATACTGTAGAGACAGATCGTGGAGGTCCTTCATTATAATCGGCTTGGACGCATCTCGTGCGGCCCTTACCTTCTCCATGACAGTTATGAGGAAGGCACGCTCCTGATCTATTGCTGAAGACAGATCGACTTGCCGCAGTACTTGAAACTGGGCCACAAGCTGATCCGCCTCTAGCAATTTGGGCTCCAGAAGCTCAACTATCCCTGCCCCACCGGGGAGGGTTCTAAGGAGTTCAATCTGGCCACGGGCGCATTGACGGGCCAAGGCAAAAGAGGTCCCCCTCTCCACGGCAGCCTCAACCCCTCGCTTCAGGTGATGGTAGAAACTGTCAACCACATCCTTTGACGATTCATCCAGAACTTCCGAATAAGACGACGTCAAAGGAAGAGTAGCTGGCAGAGTCGAAGAAGATGCACCGGAACTTGATGCCTCTGCCACAAGGGAAACAAGTTCCGAGCGAAAGGATGCTTGAATAGCGGCCAATTCCTCCTCCGTAGCCCGAAGGATCCGGAGACTCGGCAGGGCGGAAAGGTCGACCTCCGGAGCCACATGAACAGAGGAGGGTGCAGGGACCATTTCTCCCCGCTCCGGCCGTTCCGCCGCTTGCTCTCCTGAACTCGATCCAGCAGGAGGTCCCTCAATGTAAGCTGGAGAAGGAGGAGGCATATTCTCTTCCACCAGATCCCCTCTAGCGAACTCTCCCTCGATAATGTCCGTGGTTGGCAGTGAAGGAGAAGGACCTATATGTCCGGAGCAACCATCAATCAGCTTAGCCTGAAGGATGTGAAGATAGAGCAAATGAACCTCCTCACTGGTCAAAATTTGACTTAGCTTACAGGAGAGGGTTGCTGGGGCTGAGGTTCGCTCACAGCCACCGTAGCCTCTTCACCAGCAACATTCGACCCAAATGCAGCTGGTTCATCTGCCCCAGCCGCCCCGGAAGGGGATACGAGTGGGTCAGCATCAACCGGCTGAAATTCAGTAGCCTCGGGGTTGGGTCCAGTAGAGCCCACGTCGCCCTGGATTGGGACGTCAACAACTAGAGGAACCTCAGCCGTCGCCGGGAGAACCCTGGCGACAAGAAGCTCGGCACTCATACCTCTAATTAAAGTAGTTAGAGCCGGGTCGATCGCAGAGACAGCAGCCGTCTCTGGAAAGTCCCCTTCTCCTACAGAGAAAAGAAAGATGATTAGGTCAAAGTTCAGGAAAAAGAAGTGCTAAAGAAGAAGATGGTTGTAATTCAATTTACCTCCGAAACGGTGTCAACATCCTCGCGTCTCTCCCTAATGAGCAGCCCGCAAGGCTTAACCGCAGCCCATTTCAGGGAGTAAGTTATGCCGCCAACAGCGGACTCACGCCTGCTTCGCTTGCGTGAAGGACCAGGCACGACAGGCGGCTGATCCGCCACCACATCTTCTGCAGAAGGAAGAGAGTTATCGGGGTCATGCTCGTCATCTTCTTCGTCCGCGTCGGCAGACTCCGAGTCCGACACAGCAGTCGTGTTCTTCTTCCTTTTTCTCGCCTTGGCCCCTTGGGACTTCTCCTCCAAGTCAGTACCAACAATGAAGCTAGTACTTGGGTCAAAGTCAACAGGTGGCTTGTTCGCCATGACATGGTACAGAGCCGCCAAGTACAAGATCTGCCCTGACTCCCCAGCATCAGGAACTGAGAAGCTGGTACGGGGGTGAACCATGTCATAATAGTGCCAGGCCCTGATGCCGTCAAGGACGCAACCTTCAAAACCCAGGCAGGAGCTGGGACTGTCCAAGAATAGCTGACTATACCCAAACTGTCGAGAGAACCGACTGGGCAAGTAGGGCTCCAAGTAGACAGAGTTGCGGTTGCGGTAGACCAGGTGTGCAGGACAGATGTTGTGCAACCAAAGGAGCATCTTGTCGGATAAGAGGTGGGGAGGCCCAGTACCATCGAGATGTACGGCCCTCACTTCCTCAGCAATAAATTGAGGAACAGATACGAAAAAAGTGTATGTGTTCACTCTCGCCAGCGCCATCCGACAGGCACGCATGGTCTCGTAATCCCAAGGCATGCGGCGATACTGGAAGATGAAAGCATCATCAGCGGTTACGCCATCTTCGGGGCCAGGCCTCATCAAAGATGGGTAGTGCATCAACAGCCACCCCATCAGATAATGATAGGGCAGCTCAATTCGTTCAAAGTCCTTTGTCAAATCATGGGCAATGACCTTGGACGAGAAAGAGCGGAGGCCACGATGTATGCTGCACACCATGGCCGGAAGAAGAGCTAGTTTGGCCCCAAAGACCAGCTTCACAGTAGGGAGGATAAAGTTACGGCTGATCCTCTCAATAGAACCAGCCCCTCCCGAGACCACGCAGTTCACCAGCCATTTCATCAGAAATCCTGCCAGGAGTGCCTTCTCTGACAGCTGCTGAGTATCCTGATAAAAATAATTAAGGGAGTCAGTTTGACTCCCAAATCTGTCGCTGGTGGTTTTCACCCTCTTGGCAGTCGACACCTGGACCTGTACTGCCTCCCCGGGTTTAAGGACTTCGGGGAGAAACCCGACCTGAGGCGCTTAGCGTAAAAAGATAACTCAGCCAGGCCTTAGTATGAGGAAGATTCCCTTCCGAGCTGTTGTCCTTCTTCTTGGACATCTGTTGGCATGTACTATGGTGACATAGTAGTTCCCGGTAGACAGCTACAAAGCCCGGGAACCGTTCTTCCAACTCCTCGAATTCCTCGTTCGTAGGGGTATACACCTCAAAGACTTCATTTCCCCAAGGGAGCTTGGAGACTTCACGCATCTCGTGGAGAGAAAGCCCCATCTCCCCTCCAGGTGTAAAGAAGGTACCCGTACGACGATTGTACATTTCAAGCAGAGCCATGAACAATTTCTTGTTTATGGGCAAGCCGTAACAGGTGCCCCGAATAGCATGATAGAGGCCAATCTCGTGCGGGAGAGTCTCGTACGTCCACGCAATCCACATAGACAAGTTGGTCCACGAAGGGATGGGGTTTATCCAACTCGGTAGCGACAACCGGCCAATGGGATAGGACCCCTTCTGAGCAAGCTGGTTCTTGAAACTGTCAGCTTGGGAGAACTTGAAGTTGGGACCCTGCACATTCAAGAAATTTCCCGAGGCCAACCCCATCACGTAGCGGCTGACCGGTACCTTGCCCGCGTACACTGACCCCAAGTTGTTGTTATAGTGAATGTTGCCCACAAACATCCCAGACCGACTCGGAGTCAAGGAATCCTCCATTTTTCTGTCCATTGGCAGCATGTTGAACAACGACAACGGGAAATGACGCTCCATCTGAGGAATATGGATCGCCATTCCGTCAGAAGTAAAACTCCAACTCTCAGATATATCCAGAACTTGGGAGTTCTTCACAGTCAGGGCATCCCCGAAGAGGAACGCAGGTTTCAGGTGTTTGCCCCCTAATTGCCCCGAGTTCGTCATGCTCGAGAGAAAGAAGAAGAACTAGTTTTTAATGTCTCTCAGCCTCTCCTCAGGTTCGTCTTTGGGAAGCTGGTTCACCACATACTCGACTAAATGGTCGAACCATACACCCACAGCAAATTGGGCTCGACCTACCAAGGGTTCTCCCGCAGGATTGACTGACAAATTCACTGAAAAAAGACAAAAGAAACAAGTTAGAAGATGGCCAGGTAAAACCACTTAGTGTTTCTGGGCTTATGCAGCTCAGATTAGGTGGGTCCTTATGCGGCACAATTAAAAAGGGGGGCTTATGCGGCTCTATTTTGGTGTTCATGCGGCTCTGTTTAGCGGGTGTTCATGCGGCTCAGTTTAAAAGAGCTTATGCGGCTCTGATTTGATGGGGCCTCATGCGGCCCAGTTCAAATGAGCTTATACGGCTCTGCTTAGCGGGGCCTCATGCGGCACAGTTCAAGGAAGCTTATGCGGCTCTGATTTGGTGGAGCCTTATGCGGCATAGTTCAAAGGGAGCTTATGCGGCCCTGTTTGTTGGGGCTTCATGTGGCTCAGCTCAAAGGAACTTATGCGGCTCTGTTCGGTGGGTCCTTATGCGGCCCAGTTTATAAAGTGCTTATGCGGCCACGAGACGACTCTCATGCGGCTCGGACATGAGGCATACCCCATACGGCTCGAACATGAGACGTACATGCAGCACATACAGCACAGCATTCATCACAATGAACTTGAGCAGTTCAATGAAGACGAAGATAGCACCGTGTGCCAAAGGCCCGCGCATAAAACATGCGACGTAGCCATTACGGTTAGGGTTTTGAGTCCATGCAATTTCTTCCAGCATGCTTACCGTCAATAACAGGATGAACATCGGGATGAACTGTGGGCGCCGCAGTCGACGAGGAAGCCGCTCCTTTACCCTTTGCCGCAGCACTGGAGGAAGCCTTGGGAGCCATTGGTGATCGAAGGAGAAGAAGAGATAGCAACTAGGGCAAGAAGGCTTGAACAAGGGAAGAGAGTAAAGAGTCTCTCTCTCTCTCTCTCTAAAAATCACTCATATTTATAGGCTGACAGGGGGCGTGTGAACCGATAGGCGCTTCGGGTTTCGTGCTGCCTAGAAGATAAGGCCGACCCTTGGGATTATATCCCCTCTCATGCAAAAAAGAATGCTCAGAATCATCAAGTCAAATCCAAATATCTAATGCCGACTCTTGGGATCCTACCCAAAAGACGGCTTTAAATCAAAGCAAATCAAGAGCAATTAATGAGACGCCTACGTGGCATGAAGGCCAGTATACGGCCAGAGAAGTCTATGCGGTCGGAGCAGTCTATGCGGCCGAAGCAGTCTATGCGGCCAGAGCAGTCCATGTGGCCAGAAAGTCTTTGCGGCCAGAGCAATCCATGCGGCCAGAAAATCCTATGCGGCCAGAGAAGTCTATGCGGCATGAAAAGATTACATGGACATGCTTCTTATTCAAAGTATTTCAATTTTACAAATTCAAAACTTTGAAGGGGGTCTTGTAGAAGCATGAAAAAGAATGGTAATTCATATGCGGCCCAGATTCAGCGTGAAATCTCCATGCGGCTCAAAAGCTCAAGAGATTCATGCGGCTCAGGAATTTTCGTGCGGCTCAGAAAGAGCCACGTGGCCTCATGCAGCTCAAAGAAGGCCAATACATCTAGCCATAATTACTCCCTGCAGCAGGCCATTAAATGCTATGACACAAAGTGACAGTTCTGACGGCTCTGACATAAAGAAGAGACGCGTCATACTCATCAAAAGACGAGAAAATCTCTGAGATAGCTGACACGGTTCACAAAATCCAAAGAAGTTCTCTATGCGGACCGCCTGTGCGACCCTCATGCGGCTCAGTTGGGGGGGGCCACCCTCATGCGGCTCAGTTGTGAGGCCACCCTCATGCGGCTCGGCTGTGGGGGCCACCCTTATGCGGTTCAGTTGGGGGGCCACCCTTGTGCGGCTCAGTTGTGAGGCCATCCTCATGCGGCTCGGTTGTGAGGCCATCCTCATGCGGCTCGGTTGTGAGGCCATCCTCATGCGGCTCGGTTGTGAGGTCATCCTCATGCGGTTCAGTTGTGAGGCCACCCTCAGGCGGCTCAGTTGTGAGGCCATCCTCATATGGCTCAGTTGTGAGGCCACCCTCATGCGGCTCTGCCATGACGCACCATTCATACGGCTCGCAGCATAATGGCGGTTGGGACACATGGCAGAAGATTGACTGAGACTTATCCACGCAGATTTATTACAACCAACAGATCATAACAATGCAGATTTATTGCAACCAACACAACAACCCAGATTGATTTCCAACAAACAGATCAAAGTTAATCTTAACCAATCCCAACCGCCCACTTTTCAAGGCGCAGTTACAAGGATGCGGCCACACCCCACTCAGCACAAATTCCTATAAATAGCATGGGATTATTTCTTTGCACACATAGAGTGACACACAGAGACCCAGAGCAATCCGAGCAGAGAGAGAGATCTTTTCTTCGCCGGAGCCAAGGTTGCGTTCGATCGTCCAAGGAGTAAGGCAGAGTTGATATCACTTTCCAGAGCCTCTACCGTCACCCCCCAGAATCAAAAACTAAACAATTGTACTTAGATTGCTTTTCCTAGGTTTTGTTCCTAGGCTCTCTTTGTACGAGCGAGTTTGTATTGTGAATTAAAGTTCAGTCCTCCCATAAAATTGTTTTGTTCTTTTATAATCAATGGCAAACAGCATGTCTACCTACTTCGTCCTAAGTATTTTAGGACTAGGGCGTTACAACAAGCCTACTTGTCGCCCTAAAGCACAGTGACTTCGTCGCTCAAAATACAGCCTTCTCGTCGCTCATACGCACAGAGACTCCGTCGTCTTCGAAGCATAGTCCACTCATCGCCTGAAAGCACAGAGGCTCCATTGTCTCCAGAAGAACGGTCTGCTCGTCGCCCCAGAACTGCAGCAGTACTTAGACCTCGACAAAGGCACAGGAAGCATGGTCCGGGTTTGCTTAAACTGACTCTCTCGAAGATAGGATTGGGATCAATCATGATTGATATCTTATCAAATTGATTTAAATCTTAGACGAGGATCAATTAGAATCCAAATCTGAGATGAAATCCCAAGATTTACTCGGCTGCATCCGAACAAACAAATCGGCACACGCCACGTGTCTCCTCCTTCGGTTATTTTGATAATCACCAGAGATCTCGATTGAAGGGAATCTCAATGTCTTCCATGTGTCAGCGCCGCAGAAGCCCGCACCATGCAATGACGGCAGATTCCTTAATATCTCAAAACCCTAATGCATATCGCATATGTGCTTTCTCCCCTATAAATATAAGGAGTTTTCCTTTCTCCAGCTCCAGGCATCCTCTTGATCGGCAACCCTAGAGTTCCATCAAAGGTATTAGAAAGTCAGAGCAAGTTCAACCCATCGTCAAATCGTCAACGGAGTAAAGGATCCACTATAGTGCTCGATCTCCACCGTCACACTTTTCCAGAAACTCTTCCCCTTGTAATTAGAATATCATGTTTAGGACTTCCTTCTCTGTACACAGGTCTTCCTTTTGTACTTAGAATATCCTGTTTAGGACTTCTTTCTCTATACACAGGTCCTTTTTATGTTCAATAAGCAAAAAAGTTCGTTCAACCTTTTGTGATGCCGAACAAAATGGTGACTCTGATGGGGACTACCTTCTCCTGCAATAAGAAGGCAGTAAAGCAATATGATGACGACTTGTTGGGATCTTCCCAGAAGATGCTAGTTGTACGCTTCGACCAGCAACCTTTTGAAGATCTCATTTCTGATGAGAAGTCGAATCCTTTAAAATGGTTCATAAAACCGAAGAAGACTCGACATGTATGGAGGCCCAAGGCAGCTGCGACGAGCAGCACGACGGAATGAACTGCGATATAGAACCCCCTCAATGCCGAAGCCCCGAAGAAGATTTTGGCTGCTATAGCCATATCTTCTCGTTCGATTCCCACCCTGGGAATGTATAGCAAGGAAGACGGTGTCTCTATGGCGGGCCTGACGAAGGCACAACATCGAAGGAAGTGCGCATTGGTTCAACCCCTCATGACGGGAGCATTGCCGGCGAGAAGATCCGTCTTCGACAGACGAATCGCTTTACCATCAGGCGAGCCTCAATTGGATTCTGAATACTGTATACCCACTGGGGGTAGTAGGAAGAAATCCAAGGCAGTACGTTCCTCGTACAACAAACGTACTTCGCCTATGACCGACCAAAGGCCTGCGTTGACAGTCACATGCGCTGCCGATGGAAAGTTATACAAGACTGGTCCCCGTGCTCCGATGCCTCGACCAGTTGAACCCCCGTCGCTTGAGCACCCCCGTGCGTGATGCAAGCCAGGGGTACATCCCGTAGAGAGAGACTCGCGCGAGTAGCGTTCCTGCAAGCATGATAGGAGTCTGCCTCGCCAGACCCTCTCTAATCGTACCCACATGCAGCTTCTCTGCGCGAACAATGGGGGTACCACGATGGAAGACCTAGTGATGTCCCAAACAGAAGAAGAATCGACGGTGCAGGGCAAGCCTAAATCAAGAAATCCTTGTACCCAGATTACCATCAATTGTTGTTGTCAACAGGCGGTTGTACTACCACCGAGGAGGCACTCCTTCATTCAAAGACTTCAACCGACGTCGACTGCACGTCAAAGACTCAACAGGGGGTCGGCGAGCAAGAGAGAAGATGAACTATGTGTCGCCATGTGCATCGCGGTGCAGGGTTCTAAAACTCTTAAGAAGTCATCCAAGAATCCTCCCGTATCGACCACCATGCCCAAGAAGTGGCCCGAGAGAAGTAAGGCAAAAGTACCCAGCACAGGTGTGTTCCAAGGCACACGTTCCAAATCTACATTGGGTACCACGTCAGATGCTGGGGGTAGCCAACCTCCCACTATGCATGACAACGCCGCGTTCCAATCTGAGGAGGAGCCATACAATACGGACGCCTCCACAGGCGCAGCTAGCCACCAGATTTGGGTAGCAACCGTAATGAGTCTGAGGAAGACAGTAACCTCCTAGTCTATCCTCAGGATGACGAGGTTCGGACATCTGAGCCAAAGAGCGAAGGATCTACCGTCCCTTCCACCCATCCACACACAAGGTCCGTATTTATGGCTGAGGGTGACGAGGCGGACAATAGCGAAGTGCGTTACCAGCTGAAACACATCGAAGCTCTCGATACGAGCCTAGATACGTTAAATGCTACAATGAAGACTACATCTTCTCTCATGCTGGAGATCAAGGGGAATTTGGTACCCACTGCCTCCATACCTGCTCCTGGTCCAACAGCCAATGATGGATCCAGCAAACTGTACGTCGTCCATCAGACGGGACCATCGTCGTCTACTCCATCAACTAAAGGCTGGCAATGTCAACCGAGATACAGCAGGACATCAAGGAACTGTATGCTCGCTACGATGTCGAAGAGAAGCAAGTAGCACTCCAGAAGATGGGGATTTGGCAGCCATATCCTGCCGAGTGGGACAACGTAGTTTATCCTTCCAAGTACAATCCGTAGACGCTCATGCCCTACTAGGGAAAGGAGTCTCCCCGACAATACTTGAGGTAATTTGCCTCAGTAACAGGGCACTTGTCGAAGGATGACACCCTTCTTACGAACATCTTCATAGGAGCTCTGCAGGGAGTAGCCTATGAATGGTTCTGCAGCCTTCCGGACGATTGTATTTCATCGTTCGAGGACCTAAAGAATCTATTCGTAGATTGATTCGATAAAGGAGGGATGAATATGACAATATCAACTCTCATGGAGGTCGTCCAGAGAAAGAAGGAGCCTGTCCACGCATACATTGAGCGCTTCTGTCATGCAGCCTTAAGGCTATCGCCTGGTATGCCCGAGCCCATGCTTATGGACTCATGCCACAAGAACATGATGCCTGCGATAAAACTGTGGCACAGTACTTCTTGCACAGAGTGGACGTCGTTCATTACAGAGGCAGATGTGGCACAAAGGAAAGCCCAGGACGTGCAGCTCCTGGGATTGAACTTTTCTTCTCTCGAAGACAAGGGGAGTCGTTCGTCTAGCAACAATCCCAAGGACAGAAAAGGCAAGCAAGCCATGACCATCAACATCTCCAAAGGTTCGGTAACCATGAACCCCAAGTCTGCAGATGCGCAGAAGCCAACGGAGACTTACTCCTTCAAAGATAAGGATATGTTGGAACTCTTTAATATGCTGACGAAGAGTGGCAAGCTGTCTCTCCCAACACCAAGGTGCCCCGACGAAGTGGGGAAGGTGGACAACCCTAATTACTGCCATTATCATCAGTATGTCCACCATTCGATACGAGATTGCTATGTGTTGAAAGGACAAATTCAGCGCCTCATCGACGCCAAAGTCATATCACATGACTATAAAGAAAAGATTGTCACGGCCAACATGGTTACTCTCCAATTTGAAAGTTTTCCAACCACTAAGGCACATGACAGGGTCATCCCCATCCCGAGGGCGACAATAGAAGTAGTCAATCTTCTACCAGTGTGTGACAACGCTCAAGGGCTCATCCCGTTCTCCACACCACGAGGCAAGGTCATGTGGGCCCACCCCGACCCTACTTCCGACATGATGGCGCCCACAATCCCTTCTATCAAAGGGAAGAAGGTCAGGATATGTCGCATAGTCTCGGCTTCGACCGATGACACCTTGATGACCACTTGCTCGATGCAGCGACAAGAGAAGAACCAGGCTCCAGAGGAGGCAGTGCCTCCACCAACTACAGCCCCTGTTCATGATGCATCAGAGGCAGGCCCATCTCAGACTCCTGCCGTAGATAGGCAGAAGCAAAAGAGGTTCGCTTTGACAAGCCTCTCAGAAAAGACTCGACAATAGGGCCTATCAAACCCTACAACTTCGTCATACTAGCGCGGCTAGCCAACACCCCGGCTAGATTGTCACTTTTCGAGATCCTCTGTCTCTCCAAAATGACCCGGGATGCGCTCAACGAAGCCTTACAAAACGTCGAGTCCTTCCTCACTCAGGTACGACCACCAAAGGAAGACCCTGCGACCTGCCTACATTGTCACAAAGTGGTCGAAGTGATCCCCATTATCACATTTACCCAACAAGACATGCTGCTGAAGAACAACCGGCACAACAGGCCTCTATACTATACAGGGTATGTCGGTGCCATTAAAGTCGATCGCATCCACTTCGACCCGGGCTCCTCTCTCAGCATCATCCCAAGGAGTTTGCTCCAATCTCTAAGGATTCTGATGCATCGGCTGACTGCATCAAACACAACAATCAGCGGCTACAATACGGAAAAGAGTGAGCCTCTGGGCAAAATTTGCTTGAAGTGCCAAATCAGCGATCTCCACTCCGAAGTGACTTGCTATGTCATCGATGCTGACATAAATTACAACATGCTGTTGGGACGACCATGGATCCATGATTACATGATCGTTCCTTCCACCCTCCATCAGAGCATGAAGTACGTGGCCAGCAACGGGACTATCAAGGCCGAGTTCGTTGATCGACCCATTTAGGGGACTTGAAACTTACTGTACGGATGCTGATTTATACAAGTCAGTCCCTTGGGACGATGGCGGCAATGATGCTGATGACACGGCGGAGACGGCCTCAGGAAGCGCAGCGGTTGCCGAAGAACCTCTAAAGGTTCGACTGAAGGGAAGACCCCCAAGGTGTTTGGGCCTCTCGTCGTCAAGCTCCAAGGAAGAGCACCACCTTTGCCCTCAGTAATGTCAGATCATGGCCAGGAGCCTATGCGCATAAGGCTGCCTCAGAGGTCCCCAAGGTCGACCATGAAGGCGCAGGAGCCTCAGACCGCGACCCCTTTGGTGATCAAACTAAAAGGGAAGCATCCTCCTCCCCCTCCCTCGACAGCCCTAGTCCTCACCGATGAGGAGCTAGGAGACTACATTTGTGCCAACACGGAAGCGCACACTTTTGATGATATAATCCCCCGAGATAAAATCTCTCATTTTATTAATAGAAAGTTGTCTTCGAATTACTCTTGTGCATATTGGAATGCTAGATACTTCCTAGACAACTCTCTATGTAAGCTGCAAACACAAGTGACAACCACCAACCATCCGAGCCAAGTTGTCCCCTCCCGGGGTGCCTACTTCTTCGTTCCAGCAAGGAATAAAGAAGAGGAACCCATCATCTTTGGTCGAGTGGAGCATCCTCAACGACTAGCTCCCGAAGATCCAGAATCCGACAACAGCAAGATGTAGCTCTACCGCTATGTTACTCAGGCCAAACACCTCATATAGAAGATGGGTTATGACCTGAATAGCAACAAAGGGCTCAATTATGGTAAAGGTCGGTGCCTTCCCTTACGAATTCGAGTTCTAAAGGGAAAGGCCCAAAACTATTACCAGCGTACCTGTCGGGGGTTGGGTTATATTACGCCCACTTCTATATTCGAAGGCTCGGAGACAGAAGTCATGATGCACTCACACTCTTCTGACTCCTCGACTTGGGACTCTGATATCAGTACCGGCCAGGTCTTCAAAAGGATGCTGTCAGCTAATATGGCCTCTGTAAGCCCTCCAGTCGGAGACGAAGACCAGGCGCTCAAGTACTTCGAAGATGAATCTTGGGCTCAACGCATGGGGTCTCAATGGGAATGGCTCTTCGAGCAGCGCAAACCTCCCATAGAAGATGAAGTCATCCAGGTTGAATTGGGAAACGAGGCGTCCTCTAAGCCCATCTTTATCTACAAAAGTCTGACAAAAGAAGACAAGCAATCTCTGATACAGCTTATCCGAGAATACATCGACGTCTTCGCCTGAAGCTACAAGGATATGCTGGGTCTAGACCGCAGGTTGTCATGCATCGCCTCAACATATTGCCCAACGTCAAGCCCGTTAAGCAACAACAGCATCAGTTTCGCCGAACATCATGGATGCTATCGAAGAAGAGGTCGACAAACTCATCGAGAGTGGCTTCATCCGTGAAGAGCAACATCCAGATTGGGTGGCAAATGTCGTCCCAGTCTCCAAGAAGAACAGAAAGATATGAATTTGTATAGACTTCAGGGATCTCAATTCGGCTTGTCCTAAGGACGAATTTTCTCTCCCGATCACGGATGTAATGATTGACAACACTTGTGGCTTTGAGCGTGTATCCTTCATAGATGGTTTCTCCGGCTACAACCAAATCAAGATGCTCCTCAAAGACAAGAAGCATACAGCATTCCGTCGGACTCCAAAAGGGGTGTACTGTTACACGGTAATGCCCTTTAGATTGAAGAACGCGGGAGCAACATACCAGAGGGCTATAAGTATGATATTCCTCAAGCATCTCCGAAAGACGGTGGAGTGTTATGCCGATGATATTACCGTTAAGAGCAAGGACAAGTTCAACCACTTGGATGACCTACGGACGGTGTTCGATCTAATACGAACGCATCAACCGAAGATGAATCCGACCAAGTCCTTCCTAGGCGTTTCCAGCGGCAAGTTCTTGGGCTTCATCATCACAGCAAAGGAGATTCACATCGATCCAGAGAAGACTAAGGCAATTCTGGACATGGTTCCTCCAAGAAATCTTCGAGAGCATCGAGGATTGCAAGGGTGCTTGGCATATATCAGAAGATTCATAGCGAATCTTTTCGGTAAATATCAACCCTTCACCAAGTTAATGAAGAAAGGGGTCTCCTTTGTATGGACCGAAGAATGCCAACACGCGTTCGACGACATCAAAAAGTACCTCACCAGTCCACCCGTACTAGTAGCAAAGGGGATTCACATCATAGCAAAGGGCGCTTGGCGTACGGTGTTTGTCTCAAACAGAGGCGCAAGAGGCACTCCGAGAGGCGCATGATGGGACCTGCGGAGCCCATCAGCCTGGTCCTAAGCTACAAGATCGACTGTACCGCATGGGCTATTATTGGCCCACAATGATGGCAGACGCCGTAGAATTTATAAAGAAGTGTCGGGCGTGTCAGTTTTACGTTGACTTCATCCACCAACCTTCAGAATATCTACACCCCACGTTGGCCTCTTGGCCATTCGAGGCATGGGGAATGGACATCGTTGGGCCAATCAGCCCGCCCTTCTCTAAAGGACACCGGTTCATCCTCGCCATCACAGACTATTTCTCAAAATGGGCAGAAGCAGTACCGTTGATAGAAATGAAAACCTCCAACATGATCAGCTTTATCAAGCACCACGTCATCTACCGCTTCGGAGTCCCTAGGAGGATTGTCCGCGACAATGGCCCCCAGTTCGTAAGCTATGCATTCCATCGGTTTTGCGACGAGTATTGGATTCAGAATAAAGCGTCAACGGCTTACAACCCTGCGAATAATGGACTAGCCGAGGCATTCAACAAAACTATCGTCAAGCTGCTCAAGAAAGTCGTCTCTTCTAACAAACACGACTGGAATGAGAAGTTAGGCGAATGTTTATGGGCTTACCGTACGACCGTTTGTACACCCACGGGCAGCGCACCATTCTTCCTTGTCTATAGAAGCGAGGCAGTCCTCCCCTAGAGATCTAAATCCCGTTCTTAAGGGTAGCCATCACTAACCAGCTGACTGACGAAGATAACCAGCGCCGGCGGCTACAAGAGTTAGAGACGCTAGATGAAAAATTCCTGCTAGCGCAGCAAATAATCGAGCTTTATCAGGCTCATATTTCTGGTGCCTTTAATAAAAAGGTACGAGAAAGAACATTCCAAGTAGGTGACCTCGTCTTAGCAGTCCGAAGACCGATGGTGATTACTCATAAAACGGCAGGGAAGTTCGAGCCCAAGTGGGAGGGACCGTTTGTTATAGAGACGGTCTACTCTAATGGCGCTTACCGGCTGGCGAACCTAATGGCGACTTCCTAATGATGCCCATCAACGGCAAGTTCCTGAAGAAGTATTACGCCTGAAGACAGAACTGGCATAGGTTCCCACATCCCCTAAGGGTGCCTATGAGTTCTAGTAAGGGGATTCCTCTCTTCTATATTTTTTTCCTTAAGTAGATGAAGCACCTCATGTCCATATTACCTCTGGATTGCTCCTCTACACCCAAAATCGCAGCTACCATGTCCATATTACCTCTGAGTAGTCGCCCTCTCCTTGATTGATCCCATGATTATCATAGCTATCTAGAAAACAGTTCATGTTCATACTACCTCTGAATTGTTGTTCTACATCCTAACAAAAATTATGCCTGCTACGTACATATTACCTCTGGTTAGGCATATCTTCCGTGATGACCCCTTGTCATGGTCATTAAGGGCCAGGAAACCTTTCACCTGGGCTCGTTAAATAACGAGACAGAAAAGTACTTATACAGAAGCATGTGGCTACTAAGACCTATTATAGACTCTTCGTAGTTACATACACAGAGGCATTTAATGCTGAAGCTTAAGCACGACGTCAGCCTGGCAATATAAGTGATGGGCATCTCGTCTACAAAGAGATACGTGTTCATGCTTCTGTTCAAAGTACCCCGAGCTTGACCCAAGTTGGGGACACCTTGAAGGGGGTCTTGTAGAAGCATGAAAAATCTTAGCTGACAATATTCTTCTACCACAGCGCAAATAATACAACTGTGCAGACAGAGTGTTAAAAAGACAAAACGGAAGATATGGAAGAAAGTTCTTTTATTATCATGTCTACAAAGGTCTAGTACAGACTCATCAAGGCTACATATAAACGACCAACCAATTCTTCTACAAAGGATCGATTACAGATTCAGCAAAGCCTAGAGGAGTCTACAAGGGGTTTAGTCTTCGTCAAAATGCAGTCCCCCTTCTTCTCGGTACGCATAACGAAAGATTGATCCTCATTGAAGCGTATTCTGACTTTCTTGTGAGCGCAACCCTCTTAAAGCGCATCAGCTACTCAACTGAAGTGAGCAACGTCCTGAAGCAGCAATTGGCCTGAGTTTCGAGAAGGCACAAAAGGTCTCAAAAGCCCAGAATGGGCAGGGCAGACCACAACCTGTGGCTCTTTGGGTTGGCCATCCACCCACAAGCTAGGTCGTCAGGACCTCGAAGACCTCTAAGGCGTCGCCCAGGTTTGAACTCCTCATGAGAAGCGTTCCAGCATGTTCCAAGGCTCATCAACAGTTCTTCTACGAAGGCATAGCCCCTTTGAATGAAGGAATCCTCAACCAAAATCTGACTTAGGCAAGGCCAACCGCCGCTCGAAGCTAAGTCTGGATCTAGCATGGTCGTGGAGGACAAGAGGAAGAAAACGTGGCTCTTCAGAAGAAACTCCCCCTTTATATAGGGAGGGAGTGGTATAAAACACAGGTGACATGGTCGACGGTAAAAGCTTCCACATTAATGGGATGAACCTAGGACTCAGCACGATGAACCTCATTACATAAAGTTCATTCGACTAAGTTCTAGACTATCCTAGGACCCCTTGAAATTTCTTAAGTAACGGTGGCAATTAAGAGGGAGTCATTCATTATGGAGGGGTCATTCATTACTCTTTAAAAGAAGACTTCAGAGCCAATGCCTTCAATCCAAAGGTGCAGCTACATTACTGCGACAACCTCAAGCGCAGACTGGTGATATTTTCACATCACCTCAACTCCAACGGCACAACACTCTCCTCCGACCCAGAAGCTCAACTACCATTCATCATAGACTTAGGAGATACCATTGCATCTAACACAAGTCCGCCTACTGCTCCAAAAGCACAGTAACCTGCACAAGTCTACTCGTCGCCCTAAAACACAGTGACTTCGTCGCTCGAAACATAGCCTTCTCGTCGCTCATATGCACAAAGGCTCCGTCGTCTTCGAAGCATAGTCCACTCGTCGCTTGAAAGCACAGAGGCTCCGTTGTCTCCAGAAGAACGGTCTACTCATCGCCCCAGAAGCGCAGCAGTACTTAGACCTCGCCAGAGGCGCAGGAAGTACGATCCCACCCAATCGGTTTGCTTAAACCGACTCTCTCGAAGATAGGATTGGGATCAATCATGATTGATATCTTATCAAATTGATTTAAATCTTAGACGAGGACCAATCAGAATCCAAATCTGAGATAAAATCCTAAGATTTACTCGGCTGCATCCAAACAAGCAAATCGGCACACGCCACGTGTCTCCTCCTTCGATTATTTTGATAATCACTAGAGATCTCGATTAAGGAAAATCTCAATGTCTGCCACGTACCGCAGAAGCCCGCATCGTGCAATGATGGCAGATTTCTTCGTATCTCAAAACCCTAATCCATATCGCATATGTGCTTTCTTCCCCTATAAATTGAAGAAGTTTTCCTTCAACCGAGAGGACCGAATATCAAATCTCCAGCTCCAGGCATTCTCTTGATCAGCAACCCTAGAGTTCCATCAAAGACATCAGAAAGTCAGAGCAAGTTCAACCCATCGTCAGATCGTCAACGGAGTAAAGGAGCCGTTGCAGTGCTCGATCTCTACAGTCATACTTTCCCAGAAACTCTTCCCCTTGTACTTAGAAATCCTATTTAGGACTTCCTTCTCTGTACACGGGCCCTTTTTACGTTCAATAAGCAAAAAGTTTATTCAACCTTTTACGATGTCGAACAGTCATCATCTTGATCAAGAATTTCAAAGAAAAAGGGAATCTAGATTAAAAGACAATGTCAGGAAACTTACCAATCTAGATTCGAATTGATCAATCAATTCACACAGAGCTTATGATCCCAGAATCGGTCTAACTTGCCACAAAATTGATGAACCAAAGTTTAGTTCCAACACAAGAATTGATCTGATCAATTCTAGATCGATCAATAACTGAAGACAGAAAGAACAGAAGATTGATCAAGAATTCACCAATTAAGGTCGACGAATACGCCACAGTGTCATTTCTCTACTGATCAGTAGCACGACTACTCCAGGACACCGTTTGCTACAACTGGAGGAGACGGAATAGCCATGGCCGGCGAGTTCATTGGCTCAATTGTAGATCTGTCCAAAAATTAGAATAAAATGGAATTAAAAAGGGGGGTCGATCGAGAAACTAATAGAGAAAAGAGAAAGATGTACTCACCAAGGTCTGACGATCACTGGCTGCTACCGAAGAACACACTACGACACATCGACTCTGTTCATCGCCATGGTCACTCTCCCGATCGCCATGGCCAGAGTTCTCGAGCACAGGAAGAATGGAAGGTTGGGGAGCAATTCGACAGGGCTTCGCCTCAGTAAAGATTGGTGAAGAAGAAGAAGAAGAAGAAGAAGACGAGGGCTCTATTTATAGGCACGGAGAGGTTGTTAGGCATTTACGGCTGGACGATGAACATTGAGCTGGCTATGTCGGTGGGTGCTCGATGGTGGAGATGCAGTCCGACTAAGTCGGTGGCAATAAAGTATCAGGAAGCCTCTGGAAGAGTCATCGTCTTGATCCCATGGCCGCGCTCTTGCTGGCCGGTCGATTAGACGAGGAAGGGGAAGAAGAACGAACGACTGGAGAGGTTGCTCGTTCAGATCTGAACAAAGAAGGAAAAGGGATCTGGAAAATGAAAAGGTGTTTAACTTATTGGGTCGGGTCATTCAATTGGTTCGGGTTTTAAAATTATGTCGGGTCGGGTTGTACTATCGGGTTTTCAGGAATACAGATCCGGAGTAAAACGGGTGATGGGCTATAGGGAAAAGGTTTGGCTTGATAACTATGGACATACTAATAAAAGGGTTGATAGGGTTGGACTGGTTCAATGCTGGACTAATATGAGTTGGTCTTATATGGGCTGAGAAGATTAGAAAGGCTTACAATAATTGAATGATAATCAAAAGTAATAAAGGAATAAAGTAGCTAATTAGCATAATAGGAAAACCAACTCATAAGATAATTAGATATTCTAAGAAGACGTAATATATGGAAATATAACCAATAACCATGGTAGATGGAAATAACCAATTCTTTTATTTAAGAAAAAGGTGGAGTTACAAATCTACCCTCTTTGAAAATTTTTGTCCTGAATTTCAGGAGAGTAGTGAGTACATCATATCTCAAAAACATGCGTATTTATCGCTCATCTCATCCTCCCTCTCCCAGGTAGACTCCCCAGGAGAGTGATGCCTTCAAGCAACTCGAACCAGTAGAATCGTCTGATGGCGCAGTCTCTTCTTCCTGCGGTCAAGTATCTCTACCGGCTGCTCTGAATAAGTGAGACTGGAGCCCATCTCAAGCTCTGAGTGATCTACCATATGGCTGGAATCAGCTATGTACCTCCAAAGCTGGAAAACAATGGAATACATTATGTACTCCCTCTAGATTAGACGGCAACGCTAATCTATAAGCAACTGCCCCTACCTTGCGTAATATCTCGAAGGGTCCAATAAACCTTGGACTCAACTTTCCCGCCTCTGCCAAATGTGATAACTCCCCGAGTCGGTGAAAATCCGTAAAAACACAAGATCTCCAACTGTAAACTCTAGGGGTCTTCGACTGCTATCTACGCAGTTGTTCTGTCTGTCCTGAGCTATCCTCAGATGATCTCGAATCTGCCTGACCTTGTCTGCAGCCTCCATAATCATCTCTGGTCCAAGCAATGGTCGCTCTCCAACATCATTCCATGACAATAGTGTGCGACACCGATGACCATGTAATGCCTCAAAAGGAGTCAGGCCAACGCTAGCCTGATAACTATTATTGTAGGCAGACTCTACTAAGTGCAGATGATCCTTCCAAGATTCTCTAAAATCCAGAGCACAAGTCCTCAACATATCCTCCAGTATCTGAACGGTCCGTTCGGACTGCCCGTCGGTCTGGGGATGGTAAGCAACGCTAAACTTGAGATGTGTCCCCAAACACTTCTGCAAGCTCCTCCAAAACTAAGAAGTAAATCTGTTATCTTGATCTGAGACTATGCTGACTGGCACCCCATGAATCCTCACAATTTGTCTCATATACAAATCTGCTAACATCTTTGTTGTCAATCCCACTCTAAAAGAAATAAAGTGTGCTGACTTGGTCAATCTGTCCACTATCACCCATATGGCATCCTTTTCGCTCGGCGATCGAGGTAATCCCGAGACGAAGTCCATGGTGATATGCTCCCACTTCCACTCAGGAATGGGTAATAGCTGCAATAATCCTCCTGGTGTCTGATGCTCCGCCTTCACCTGCTGACAAACTAGGCATCTGGAGACAAATTTGGCTACATCCGTCTTCATTCCATACCACCAGACATACTCCCTGAGGTCCTTGTACATCTTCGTAGCTCCTGGATGCATCGAAGTACTGAGACTGGTAGGCTTCATGCATGATATCCTCTTTCAAGCTCCCCTTAGGCACACACAACCTAGTACTGGGCCTCAGGGTACCATCATCTGCTATGACAAAGTCATCCAACAGTCATGCTCGGACTTGCTCCTTGATACAATGAAGACCCTCATCAAGGAACTGGGTCTTCTTGATCTTCTCTATCAACTTGGACTAAATCTGCATGCTCATAAGCTGTCCTTCGATCCTGGAATGATAATCTCTATCTCCAAGCTCTCCAAATCCTCGCGGAGATGTCTGTCTATAGTCAGAAACATCGCTACTGGATACCTGGTAAGTGCATCTACTACCACATTAGCCTTTCCTGGATGATATTGAAGGTCAATGTTAAAGTCTTTCATCGGCTCTAACCATCTCCGCTGCCTCATATTCATCTCCTTCTGTGTGAAGACATACTTCAGACTTTTATGGTCAGTAAATATCTCTACTCTCTTCCCGTAGAGATAATGCTTCCAAAGCTTTAGTGTATAGATGACCGCTACAAATTCCAGGTCATGGGTAGGATAGTTCTTCTCATGAGGTCTCAACGGCCTCGAAGCATAAGCTATCACCCTCTTGTTCTACTCTAGTACACAGCCCAAGCCTTTTCCTGAAGCATTACTATAAATGGCAAACCCTCCAGATCCTAATGGCAAGGCTAAAATAGGAGCCGAAGTCAATATGTTCTTCAATTCTTCAAAAGTTGCCTGACATGCCTCTATCCATACAAATTCCTTATCCTTCCTGGTAAGCCTGGTCATGGGTTCTACAATCTTGGCAAAATTCTGCACAAACTTCCTATAATACCCTGCTAGGCCCAAGAAGCTCCTGATTTTTGCAACTGAACTGAGAGTAGCCCATGACTTCACTGCCTCAATCTTCTTTGGATCTACTGCTATGCCTTCCCAAATCACTACATGCCCCAAGAACTCTAATATGTCTAGAAAGAACTCGCACTTCGACAGTTTTCCATACAATTTCTCCTTCCTCAAAGTCTCCAGCACTATCCTCAATTATTCTTCGTGCTCTTCCAGAGTCTTCGAATATATCAGGATATCATCAACGAATACCACCATGAACTTGTCCAAGTACTGGTGGAAAACCTTATTCATAAGGTTCATAAAGATTGGTGGGGCATTAGTAAGTCCAAATGGCATGACTAGGGACTCATACTGTCCTTACAGGGTATTGAAAGCAGTCTTAGGGATATCCTGTTCCCTGACTTTCATTTGGTGATATCGGATCGAAGGTCTATCTAGAAAAATACCTTGGCTCCACTCAACTGGTCAAAGATCTCATCAATCCTAGGCAAAGGATATCTATTCTTGATGGTGATATTGTTGAGGGCTCTATAGTCTATGCACATCCTGACGGTCTCATCCTTCTTGGGCACAAACAGTACCGGTGCTCCCCAGGGCGAAGCACTCGATCGAATGAAATCCTTCCCTTCTAACTCGTTAATCTATGCCTTAATCTCCTTTGCCTCCTTAGGATTGACTTTATAGAAATTCTGGGACACTGGTGCTGATCCAGGAACTAAATCAACACCAAACACGATATCCCATCTGGTGGCAATCCCGACAAATCCTCGGAGAAAACATCTAGAAACTCTTCTATGATGGGGTACAGTAGAGGCTTCTCTTCCATAACTGATCCGAAGCTGACTCCCTATGATCTCTCTGCAACACTTCTGGTGACCTCAAATGGTAACTCTCCTGGCGGCCTAAATATAACCTTCCCTTGGTGGCAATCTATAAAAGCAAAATGCTCACTCAACCAATCCATCCCGAGGACTACATCGAATTCCGAAAGTGGCATTACGAGGCACTGGGTGTCATGACCGGCTCCCGAATAATCGGACACGAGTTGGATACGCCCAGCCTTCGTCGTTAGACACGACGAAGTAAGCTATACCAAGCTAGGAAAATCTAACCAAATAACATGAACTTGCACAATCACAGCATCTATAAAACGTTCCCAGAAAGATTACCATAATCCACAAATCCTTATAACATAAAGGTACTAGAGTCAACAAGAATGAAATATACTATGAACTCTAAAAACAATATCTAAAGGTAAAGCTAAACAGCCTAAACCTGAAGCCTCTAGCTAAGTCATGTCTCCATCCTGCTCAGGTAAGATCCCGGGCTCTGGCCCATAAGGTAGAACAATATCCTGCAAGTACACCTGTAACATATCCAGTCAGGAGCGGAGCAAAGTACAGTTCTAGGTAATGAATAAGAACATCATGATATGACAATGAGTACTGGAGAACATGAAATATAAAGTACAGAAAAGAACATGAATGTATAGGAATATAAGTACAGGAAATAAAGTACAGGAAAGTAAACCATGAACCTGAAGTACAAGACATAACATGTGCACAATGTTTGAAATACAACTAGCCTATGTGACCGGCTAGGGTAAGTACAGGAATATGTATAGGAGTACATGAATATCGGTACGGCTTAGGACCCGCGTGCACAGTGCGAGGCCTAAGCTATCTACATGAATTTTAGAACCGGGATTTGGTCACATAGCTAGTGTATTTCTCCTCCCCGACACAAGTACAAGAACAGGAAGTACAAGGGTACAAGATATCGTGTCACATCGTGTTATCAAGAGAAGTACAAGATATGTAAATGCACAAAACCATAGAAAGTACTTGCCTTGCTCAGGGTGATCGAAAATAATGAGGGAGATCTGTCTGTCCACCTGATTAATAATATAAATTGATTACTTTCTAAACAATATCATCTTGTCATCTGCTCTCTAAACTTAGACTATTATAGAATTTTTAGTAAGAAAATATTAGCTAATAGCCAACCTCACTAGTTAAAGAATAATATATAGTAATTAGTAAGGGAGTTGGAATTATTTATTTACTAAAACCACTAAAACATATATATAATAGCAATACTAATAAGAAATGTCTGAATTATATTTTAGAAGATCCAGCAATATCAAAATCCCATCCTGAAATGCCAAGTCAGGACTGAACACTCCTACTTTTCCATATTAATATACAACTCATAACTAGTTGTACAAACTCAGGGAGTTATACAACATCAATATTATTCAGTGAAATGAACAGAGGTTATAACCCAACTCAATGTTTTAAAATAACCCTCTACAGAAACAAAGACATTACCAGGCCACACACTCAAGACCAGCTCCCTGTCGTGTACTACTATTGACTCAAACCAACTCATGATTTCCATACACAGATGGCCAATATAAAACTAAGCTTCCAATAAAAATAAAGTAATCCAAAGTCTAATAATACAAAATGAAACCAAAGAAACCAGCAGCTATACATAGCCCAACTCAATCTGAACGCATAACCTAATTTACATAGAACTGATCCTTCCCACACCAAGAACTCAGGATTTAGAAGGAACTGCTAAAATAGGATTTAAGAGAGGATCATAACAATTCAATCGAAAGCCACTAAGATCCATCAGGAACCCCACAGGACATTCATACGAAATATAGAATAAAGTTCAAGAATCCTCTTCGATCAACCAATTCTCAAATCCCAACTTAAATAGAGTAAAATAGTCGTGAATTTAAGATATTAGTTCCAATCCATGTAAACAAGAAAATATTCAAATTAATACTTAGAAGATGTTTGAAATCAATATACAGTTTTATCATCAATCAATTTAAATTGCGCAAATTATTCTGAAACTCCAAGGCTCGCACAGACTCCATAGGTCCCTGTCCACGCCACCACCTACTGATGCGCACGCGAGTTAGACACGAAAACACTTGGACACGAACAGCGTCATGGACATGCACACCAATACGAACAGAGACCTTCTCCACGACCCGACCCCAACTCTGACCACAACTAAACAACCAAAGCGTAGAACAATTAAAATTATCACCCAGAGGAGAGGTGAATGAATACCTGAATTGAGGAATCGATTGCAGAAACGAGAACACAATTCAAGGATCTGGACACGAAATCTTGAATTTCCAACGATTCACTGCAACATTCATCAAACAATCGATCCAGTATAGGGAACAATTCATCATTTTGAAATTGATTCAGGAACTCAATAAAGAGTTGAGCCGATACTTACCAGTAATTAGATATCTACTGTTGCTTGTGCTAATTGAATCAAGCAACTGCGACTCAAGTAATCCTCTACAAGGACAGGACAGACTCGATCATTCCAGGATCAATAAGAAATTGTCAAATCCCAAGAAGTATCGAACCCAGCTCACTCACCTCGTCGATGCGATCAATCGATGACGAATGCCGAGAAGATGAATCGGTCGTGAAGAAGAATTCTTGATGAAGAAATCGAACAAAAGACCTAAGCCGGATCTGGATCAACAACTCCGATCAGTCGATCTTAACAAGAATTGATTTCGAAAGAGCAATGGAAAGGATCAATCGATCGGTTGTGTTTACCTGACGAACTCGAACAAGGACCGTCGCGTCGCCAAGGGATCCGTCATCACCGTCGCCATTTTCGTCGAGGAGTGGAATGAAGGAACGTCGTCGTACGATCAGTTGTCGCCGCGTGGAACTCGACTAGAGGTGGCTCAGTCGCCGAGGAAGAAGCCCGCCGCCATCGCTGTCGTCCTCGTGGGAAGGAACTCTTCGGCCGAGGGACTTGTAGTGGAGAAAGGAGCTCGTCACTGGAGTGCGGGCGACTTTGCCTTCAGTCGCCGGGGTGGATCCCCTTCGTCGCCGCCATGGAAACAACTAGGGTTAGGGTTTGGCTTCGAGAATTTGGGGAAGAGGAAAGAAAATGAGCTCTGGTTCGGATTTTAATTGACATGAATGAAATGAAAAATGCCACACTCTCTCTCCTCCCTCTCTTATATACAGAAAGAAAACATTAATGGTAAATTTCATTTAAGTCCTTCCACTCCAAAGATAATTGCAATAATTGCCCTAAATTCTGTTAGGAATTAGTTAGGTGGTTTAGGAGTTGTTAGAGAATGGGGACCACTCAAGTTAGTTATAACTAATTCCTGAATTAATCACTCAAGCTAAACTATATAAAATTCCTTCCCAATTTAACTAATCATAGGAATTTAATTAAGAACCTTATTTACTCAGACTAACTCAAATCAGGAGGAAACTTTTAAAATCCCTAAACTTGAGGAAGTGGGGTTACATTGGGTCCTATACTCTCTCTCGGCTATGCTAATAGTACAATCACATACATCACTAACTGATATTATACCCCCATCGGTCAGGATTCTACAACTCCTCTTAGAAAATGCAGGTATGATGTGGTGTCTATGCATAAACTCAAGTGATATGAAATGGCTTGGCTCCACACAACATACATCAATAACTGATACTATACCCCCATCGGTCAGGATTCTACAGCTCTATATGCCTTGACTCCAAGCCCTTCATAATCACTCAAGCTAAACTATATGTGCACCAGCTCTACATGCCAGCTGCACATATGTACGAAGAATACTCCAATATATGGAATCTTCATATATATATACATAAGCTGTAATAATAGAAATTGCAGGCCAGTAAATCATAAAGCTATATCTCATCCACAGCACACACAGAAGGTATCATAAGTCCAAAATAGAATAAATGAGTCAAAAGATAGCCGGGTGGACATGTCCACACCAAACAGCTATAAAAATAATCTCAAATAGAGTAGATGTCCACTATGAGTCTCAAAGAACAACATGAATCTAGATATCAGCGGAAGATGCCTCGTCATCAAGGTAGGAAGGATCTAGTGCCGAGCGATACTCCTGCGGGAAATCGTCTATACCTGGAGAGATCACCAGGTCCTCAGAGGAACGTAACAAGATACAGGAAGAACATGCCATATGAACTGAATATAAATGCACCACAAAATAAAGATAAAGTAAAAGTGTCCAAACCATAACACGGCTCAATATCCCATCATCGAAACAGTAGGCTACCCCTACAACCAAACAAGGACAAGGGATAACTTACTATTCTGCAATGTGACATTTTTCCATGCCATGATTGGAACATGAAATTTGCTAAGGTCTCCTAACCTTTCTAGTAGGCAATTTAGAAGACATATCGATGTATGGGCAGGTGAAGGCTGACTCCCCCAGGACAAGGTAATAACTCACAACATGCACACGTCAAGTACCAATACTATCTGCCGGCATAACTCGGGGCTAGCGGCCCACCTGACCCATCAGTCCACATAGCTCGAGGCTAGTGACCACCGTGACACGACTATCGTAGTACGCAGTTACTACGACTTTTGGATTTTGGTAGCCCATATATTTAATTGTCTTCTCCCTCCCAAGGTTACTAACAGAAGGTAGTTTGCTAAGACTAGGTCCATATGCAAACAAAAAGGCAAAAAGGAAAAATAACTGAAAGCAAAATAAAGTGAACTAAAAATAGCAAGTAATGGATCCAACTGAAAATAGATAATAAATGTGCAGTAAATAAATAAATAAATATGCATCTAATTATAAACAGTAAATAAGGAAAGGTATCTTGCCTGAGGGCGGCACGAGAAGCAGCAAAATCCAACAATCAGTATCGTCAGCACGAAACTCAAAATCCACAAGGAGCTCCGGATGCTGAAACAAACATCACGAACGTGTTCGGTATAAAAGATATGTATAGGAAATGCCTGTCCAAAAGTTAAATTCTGGAACATGGACAAAATCGTAATTTTGGGTCAAAACGATGTCCGCCGTTGGACCCGTTTTGCACCAAAATGCATGCCAGTATCTATGGTCTCTAAAGTCATCAAACTATATGTCTACGGATTCGGTTTGAGGAGAGGAACTCAATGGTATGTCCAGTTTTGGATTTCGAGGAGCCGCGTACAAAATCGCCCGTTTGAGTGGGTCACGGGCCCGCCAAAAAGGAGTTCCGATTCGACCTTCTCAGAATCGAACCAAACTTGGCACACAGGACCAGAATTTCGATTCGGACCTGTTGGCGCAAGTTTTGTCTCGAGTCGTCGACTGTACACGAACTTAGGGTGAAGTTTGCAAATTGGCGATACGGGAGTATCACGACGGATACGGGCTGATTTCGTCGCGCACACAAGACGAAACTGAGTTCCGTCAGTTCCCACTCGTCGGCAACGTCCATACGCGCCTTTCGATGCGTATAGCGCACGACCACGTCGCCCGGTTTGTCGGGGCGCACGCCGTATCGGGAAATTTTTTCCGAAATTTGAAGATTAAAACCCAATTTTTCCCTAAAATTATAAACTGTTTTAATTTCCGATCTAAGCAATGTAAAATAAAACTAAAAGAGAGGTTTCCATTACCTATATGATGTTATTAACTCTATTCAAACAGTTTGTCAAAACAGTCAAGGAATCGACCAAAATGGCCTTCCAACTTAGGGTTTCGAACTCATGGATTGCTCTGTTTTTTAACAGATTGTCACCAACTTTGTGATGATTTCACAGGCCAGTTATTTGATTTCCCTATAACTTATTTACTGGGTCTTCTAGAGGGTTAAATAGGGTTTTCAAATTAGTTTACGAAACTAAAAACGATGAAGCGTAGGCGGAGAAATTTGGATGACAAGATGGGTACCTCGCAGTCGGGTGTCTGAACAGGGGGCCCTATTCTCGTCGGGTTGGGCTGTGCCCCGGCGGTGCAGCGGCTGTCGACTCAGTGCAGGCGATCAGGGTGGTTCGCCTGAGCGTGGGGGTCGTGCTGGGGTGGTCGTTCGGGATGGGGAGGAAACTTCGACAGTTCTTTTTATGAGAAAAACATTGTTGTTGCTCGGTTTTATATGTGGGCTTTAAAGATCTAATTCCCGATCAATCCCAACATGAATTTGATCGGGATTCGATCGAGATTAGATTAGTATTAATCTAGGAAAAGATTTTATGAGTTATGATGGAGATTTAAAAAAAATTGGATTTGAACGAATCTAATAGGGAGGATTCGGTTCTGTTCCAGTACAAGGGGTCGGGGTTATGGCCTTTCCATTTCTCGCGAGAATTTGCAATTCTCGCGAGATATTGAAATGGTTTTGGCTTCTTCTTTTTTTCCCCGAGACCTCAGTCTCTGTTTTGTCTTGCGGAAATAATGGGGGGTGATGGTCGGTTCGGCCTGCAAGGAAGAGGAACAGTGTATAGCACTGTTCCATGACTCTCTCTTTTTTCCCTTTTTTTCTTTTTTTTCCTATCCACTTCTCTGTATATGTTTATATAATAAACAAAAA
The DNA here is from genome assembly GCA_029216955.1 of Iris pallida. Classification (NCBI taxonomy): domain Eukaryota; kingdom Viridiplantae; phylum Streptophyta; class Magnoliopsida; order Asparagales; family Iridaceae; genus Iris; species Iris pallida. Next base: position 18,968,402 of record JANAVB010015400.1, read on the forward strand.
ATATTTGAGTTAGTAAATACATTCCTATTAAAATATTTAATGCACCTTTATATTAGTACTATTCAATTATTACTATTAGTAAATCATTCTAGCATTTAAAATACTAAAAAATTAGAAAGCAAAGTTTAACCATATGTTATATACAAGAAAATATTCAGTATTATCATATAGTAAATGTTTTAATATCTAACCATAAAAAGACTTGGAAAAATCTCTAACCCTAATAATAATCGTATAAATAATATTTTGTAAATATTTATTAAGAGGGTTTTTATATACACATTTAGGTATAAAAAAATCTATCATTAATATTATTCAACAAGAAAATAAACCAAAAATTTACAAATCATTAAAATAGTAAAAATTTAATTTAAGCCGAGACAAAAATACCTAAAAATTTGGGGGTTTACAATCGTCAAAGGATGTGGTTGACAGTTTCTACCGTCACCTGAAACGAGGAGTCGAAGCTGCTGTGGAGAGGGGGGCCTCTTTTGTCTTGGCCCGTCAATGCGCGCGTGGCCAGATTGAAATCCTTAGGACCCTCCCCGGTGGAGTAGGGATAGTTAAGCTTCTAGAGCCCAAATTGCTAGAGGCCGATCAGCTTGTGGCTCAGTTTCAAGTACTGCGACAAGCCGATCTGTCTTCAGCGATAGATCAGGAGCGGGCCTTCCTCATCACTTTCATGGAGAAGGTAAGGGCTGCATGAGATGCGTCTAAGCCGGTTATAATGAAGGACCTCGATGATCTGCCTCTCTAGTATGATCAGCTGAGCCATAGGAGCGTGGATTGCATGGCTCAGGAAGCGGCCGCCTCTTCGCGGAATAATTGATACGAGGGAGCAGATCCTCGAGCTCCAGAGGAAGCTGGCTTTCTTGGAATCTGAGCTCGAGGCCTCCCGCACGGATAAAGAGCTAATTGTTCAGGAGGCTGACAAAGTCACCCGAACTACAGCCGGCTTGGAGCGTGCTTTGAAGCTGCTTGAAGATGGCTGGCAGGCGCACGCGTATCTGGAGGATGTGGAGCGGCTAACTCAGGAGGCCGAGCGCCGAGCCAGGCGACGGTTTGAGCGGTCGACAGACGTGCTGAGGGATCGTCTCAGAGAATTATGTGTAGCCGAACCATAGTCGGCCGCCCTCTTTTTTTTCTTTATCATTTTTCTTTGTTTTGATAGGGACGCGGTCCCCGAACATGTAGTATTTTTGCTTTTCAATAAATGACTATGTTTTCATCATCCATCATCTATTATGCTTGTACCGTATTTGTGATACTTGCCCCACTGGGGGACTGTTTGTGGACCTATTACCCTTGGCATACCTTGGTTTTAGGTATAGATAATAAGTTTGATAGAGATACCTAGAACTACTCCGTGGTGAGGCGGACATAGAAGTTCTTGGTATTGGACGAAAGAATGCCATCGAACAGCTGGGCTCCAAAGGCATATGATAATGAGAAAAGAGGCACATGTACTAGGGGACCTAGTACAGCATTTGTGGTCAACTGCGGACATTTGTGGTCAACTGTGGACATTTGTGGTCAACTGTGGACATTTGTGGGCCTATTATCCTTGGCGTACCCTGGTTTTGGGTACGGATAATAAGTCGAGAGAGAACCAACATACTTACTCAGAGGTAATGAGGACGTGGTAAATATGAGGGTTTCTTTAATGGAGTCTTCCTACTCAGAGGTAATGAGGATGTGGCAGGAGTGGACACCATGAAGGGTACATAGAACAACTCAGAGGTAATATGGACGTGGAAGTTCTATGTGAGGAGTGGTTTGTTTTTGATAGAAGTGAAACAACTCAGAGGTGACATCGACATGGTTGTTTCGGGAAATTTGTGGATCTGTTGCCCTGTTTGTGCACTGAAAGTACGGGTATTAGATCATAAGGAAGATGCCCTTTTGGGAAGGAAGTTCAGAGGTATGATCATACATGACTTACTATCCAGAAGATGCGATATAGATTCATTTGGGATGACCAGAGTGTCAGTTCAGCGGTACCTGGGGGTACATAACTTAACATTCCGGTAGATTTGGAGGATATCGTTTAGACATAATACTTCTTCAGGAACTTGCCGTTGACGGGCAACATGAGCAAGTCTCCGTTTTATTTTGCGAGGCGGTAAGCACCATTGGAGAATACAGCCTTGATGACAAATGGGTCTTCCCACTTTGGCTGAAATTTGCCGACGATTTTGTGAGTCATAGCCATCGGCCTTCGAACTGCCAGAACGAGATCGCCCACTTGGAATGTTCTGAGTTTAACCTTCTTGTTGAAAGCTCCCGAGATGCGTGCTCGATAAAGCTCGATTCGTTGTTGAGCTAACGGGCGCTTCTCATCTAAGGCCTCCAACTCTTGTAGTCGGCGATGGTAATTATCATCTATCGTCAATCGATAGGTGAGGGCGACGCGGAGCGAGGGGATTTGAGTCTCCAGTGGGAGAACTGCCTCACTCCCATACACCAAAGAGAATGGTGTGTTCTCGATGGCCGTCCGGACAGTAGTACGGTACGCCCATAAGCATTCGCCAAGCTTTTCATTCCAGTCGCGTTTGTTGGAAGACACGAACTTCTTGAGCAGTTTGATTATGGTTTTGTTGAATGCTTCTGCCAACCCATTCGCCGCCGAATTATATGATGTTGAAGCAATATTCTGGATCCGATGTTTGTCGCAAAACCGATAGAAGGTGTGGCTTGCGAACTGCGGACCGTTGTCGTGGATGATCCTTCGAGGCAGTCCGAAGCGATAGATGACGTGATGCTTGAGGAAGCTGATAACATTTGATGTCTTCACCTCTGCAAGCGGGACATCTTTTGTAATGCCTGTGGTTTGTATTACGTATTTGGAATACGTATACGTATTTTATCTTGTATTGCTTAATTCCTGGCTTAGCTTTTCCTTCTCGGCTCGGTTTATTCTTGGCCCGGGGTTAGCTTGGTTCGGTTGGGATTGTTTTTGGTTCATCATGAACCATGGATGAACCCCCTACCTACCACCACCTTTGATATTTATTGCCATTCTCCTTCTCTCTCTTCATTAACCTCTTCTTCTTCTTCCATTTACTCCTTCACCTACCAGATAGAGAGAGAGAGAGGTCTAGGCAAGTGCAACTTGCTTCATGGAGGAACTCAAATTTTATTGCTTCATTCTCTTCCTTACAACATTTTAACTAACTTTAGTACTTGGCATTTTCACTTTCCATGGCTAGATTCTTGTAGATCTAAGTCTATTTTATTTTTGAAATTCTTCAGTTTTGATCTACTTAATCTTGTTATTTCCGAGTTTTGATGGTTCCATGTTGTAGAGAATTTCGTTCTACCCCATTTTGACCTATGAAAGTTCGGATTTGGGCTCCGGATGATAGAGTTATGCAGCTTGGAAGCCATGGCTTATGGTGTACTTCTTCTCGGAAATTTGGAGAAGAAGCACAGTCCCGAGCCGCATGGTAGCACTTGACCGCATGAACATTCATGCGGCAAGTCAGTTCCAACCGCATGCGCTATTGCCTTGACTTGACCGCATGACAAATTCATGCGGCAAGTATTCCTTCTCAGCCGCATGACTGAGCCCCAGTCCTTCCTGGCCGCATGGATTTCCAGCAACCCTGAGCCGCATGAACTCAACGCTCGCGAGCCGCATAGACCGCAGTCTCCCAGCCGCATGGGTTTGTTTCCCTTGACCGCATAGTCATTGCTCCCCGCAGCCGCATGGGTTGCTCCTCCCCGGCCGCATGTACTTGATTGGTCAGCCAGCCGCATGGACCCATCCCCCGCCAGCCGCATGAGTTCCCTATCATCCTGGCCGCATATGTCTTGCCTTTCTCAGCCGCATGACTGAGTGGATCTCCGAGCCGCATATGACTGATACCCCTTTGACCGCATAAGCCCTTTGTCACGCCCCAGAACCAGAATACTGGAGAGCGGGGGAATGACTCAGCCAGCTACGTATTACGGGTAGATGAATACCGTATAATACGATCAATGCTGTCTAACCAGACGAGGGGGTGCATACTACATAAAAGTCTTACTATGGTCACTTCACATCTATTGTCTCAATCATTCAAACAAGAAACAGTAATAGAGAACATGTAAGATAAAGCAGTAAGGCGTCCCAAACGCTCAGTCAAAATGTTCTTGAGATCTGGCTTTACAAAACATAGCCAGATGGTATAGTAACGTATACACAATTGTTATCAGCTGCAGTCTGACTTAGTTACAATCATGTAAAAGTAAGTGCAAGACAATCCGACTAACATGTCGGTGCCAAACGGCAAAGTATAAAGTAAATAACAAAACGAGTGGTGAAGTAAGGAACCCACTTGAGTCCTCCTGCAATCATTCCTCTAGTATTGACCATCTTGGAGGTAGAAGTAAGCTGAATCCTCGGGAACCGGCTCTAAATCTGGCCATGCAAAACCAGAGAGGTTAGCCCTCTAATAGCAAGTACCACAAGGGAGCACGATATGAAGAATTAAACCAGTAAGTAAGAGAATATAATAATAGATCTCTGCTCTCCACTAGGATTCACATAACATCACGACACTTCGAACCAACCTCCCAACCAAACAAGGACAGACGTTGGCCCGTCATGTCCTGACATTCTGATCATCTCAGTTAGGCAACAGAGTAGGTACAGTACACAAACAAATCATCTTGAACGGCCAATCAACTACTACGGCTTGCTATTGTGAGTCCCAAGTTATCCTGGAATTATGCAAATAGGGATTCCTCAGTTCTTACTATGTGCGAGCAAGGCTAGTCTATCCAGTCAATCAATTGTGCCAATTATGTAATTAGACGAGTCCCAGCGGGACGCCCGCCGTTAATATAGCATGTACAATTTAATAATATAAGCAGATACCGTTCCCTGCCCGTGTGACAGATTTACAGTATCTGTGGGAACCAGTCGGCCTGTCGGGCACTACTAGTCCCAAGAGGGCTGCCATGTAAGAACTCAGGAATCCATTCTCTCCATGCAATCATTATTTTATTTAACTTAATAGTCTCTACGTTGAGTGAAGTCCCATGCCGTGGATCATGGTCATTCAAATGAGTACTTTTGTACGGGGTACGATATGCGCAACTCTACAACGATACCCGTGCGGCTAGGTTGTAGGTCTTACATAGCGTAATGCAACAATCAAGTCTAACCACGAAGTCATCATGCCTTGACCATAAAGTACACATGCTATTTTTGTAAGATAAATAAATAACTAAATAAATAAATAAATAAATAATTTGAAACCTGCATGTGCCTGTATGCCAATATTCGGGATCAGCTAATCGATTACAATAGTTCATAACATGAACGTGTCTCATTCAATCAATTCAATAAGACGACTAGCCAGTCTCTTAGTTCCAACCAGGAACGCATGATCAATTATTAGTCAATGTCACAATCATTATCAATGGTGATAAGGCATGAAAGTCAATTAGTATTACATGGGGTCGAGCCTATAACTCCTCAGAGTTAAGTTCTAGTCATATTGGGTATCCATGGATCAATCAGGACACAAGGCGCATTCCACATAACAATATGTATTATCAATATTAACATATCATGATTTTATCAAGTTCATGCCAAAAGGCGTAAGGATATAATAGAAGAATTATCATGCCACCATTAAATGAATAAGTTATAGAGCAAATAGTAACACCCAGGTTAGAAAGTCACGCCAACAAGTCTATGCTAAGGCCAACAAGTCACGCCAACAAGTCTATGCTAAGGCCAACAAGTCACGCCAACAAGTCTAGGCTTAAGGCCAAAAGTCACGCCAACAAGTCTAGGCTTAAGGCCAAAAGTCACGCCAACAAGTCTAGGCTTAAGGCCAAAAGTCACGCCAAGTCTAGCAGGAGCGAGCGAGCGTGTAAACAGCGTGAGCGTGAAAAGTGGTAAGAAATTCACGCTGGCACGCACAGTGTGAGCGTGAAGGGAAATTCACGCACTCAATCGTGAGCGTGAAAAGTGATAAGAAATTCACGCACTCAATCGTGAGCATGAAAAGTGATAAGAAATTCACGCACTCAATCGTGAGCGTAAAAAGGGAGCGTGAAAAATGATAAGAAATTCACGCACGCATGTAAAGATGGTGCATAACTCAAATGTCACGCTGGCACGTAAAGGTGTGAGCGTGACTAAAAATTCACGCTGACACGCAAGAACGGGTGCGTGACTAAGAATTCACGCACTCACGTAATTCACGCAGACACGAAAGAACGTGAGCGTGACTAAAATTCACGCAGACACGTAAAGACGTGTGCGTGACTGAAAATTCACGCTAACACGTAAAGACGTATGCGTGACTGAAAATACACGCTAACACGTAAGAACGTGAGCGTGACTGAAAATACACGCTAACACGTAAGAACGTGAGCGTGACTGAAAATACACGCTAACATGTAAAGACGTGTGCGTGACTCAGGAACCTTTGTCCCAAGCCAGAAATGAAGTTCCAATGGTTCAGAACCCATGGACAGCCGAGAATACAACAACTTAGATCTAGAAGAAACAAGCCACAGAAATCAAAAATGCTAAGTAGTAAACTCTCTTAGAATCATAAGAGGAAGACAAATGAACCATAAAAATGGTTCTCCAAGTGGAAGCAAGAAGCAAGATTGCACTTGCCTGCTGATGGGTTGGTGGAGAGAATGATGAGGAAGAAGAAGAAGTAATGGTGAAGAATGAGAGTTATGAGGAGAGAGAAGGAGATGGGGGCTTAAATAGGAAGGGTGGTGGTAGGTGGGGTTTGTGGTGGTTCGGTTCATGTGAACCACCATGAACCCGAGAAAAATCCCCCATGAACCCGAACCACAAAGCAAGACTAAAGCAGAGAAGTTAAAAGCAGAAAATAAATTGCAGGAAATAAAATTGCAGGAAATAAAATGCAGATAATTAATTAACATGAAATTAAAGGAATTTAAATACAGGATAATACATGATAAATACTAAATAAATATACATGAATTGCACATGTATAAAAATACGCATTCTGGGAACGGGGAGTGACACCCTTTCCTTTTTAGCCGCATGCGCCTGACCCTATTCAGCCGCATGGGCTGTTCTCTTCCAGCCGCATGAGATCATTCCTGGCCGCATATGCCTTAGCCGTATGGCTCCCTTATAGCCCTCTGTATTGATAAATCACGATTTGATTAACATGATTGAAATGATAGTTGTACATGACACAGTGTGACAAGTAAACATGACATGACCTGATAGTGGCCCGTCGTGGCGCACTCTTGACCAGTACACTTGACATGATAACCTGACATGATATATCTGATAAGCTGTTGCGACGTCTACCTGACATGACATGACTTGTATAATTAATCTGGACACCGTGGACGATTGTGCTTGTACAAATAATCCAGTCCTGTCTTGCATCATGTCTAGGAGGGGACTCCTGAGTACCACGGTCAGGAGTACCTACTGAAATGGACTGAGGCTAAATAACTAGATTAATACATTAGTCATAAAGAGATTTTCCAGCTACAGGCAATCCCGTTACCTGGGCACGCCTTGGGATCTGTAGCCTGCCGTCGAGTAGGGCACATTTCCAGCACACTGTCATGTGTTGCACCCTTCAAGCTACCTAAGGGTACATTCGTTTCTTGGACGATGTACCCACCTGAATTCAACTCTAATTCTTTTAACCCGGGTAACCTGGATGGACTGCAGGGCTTGTGGCTGTGGAAGATTCTCACTGCATCTTGCTAGTAACTAGGCCTGTGATAACCCTAGTTAGTTAAAGTATCAAGCCGTAATTCTTGCTTGGCCGTGAAATGATTGGATGGAGTCTAACTTGTCTAGTCTTGCCCTGATTTTGTCCTAGATTACTGCATGACCAGAGTGTTTGTATTATTTTACCGATAAATGGTGAGAATTCCAAGTTCTGTTCAGACGAAGGGTTACAACCCCGGTTCTTGTTTGGTTTACGGGTTGTAACCTGGTTATCTGAATAGTTCCATGGTTATCTCGTCGTATATCATCCGGATGTATTTTCTTTATTTCCAGTTCTTACCTTTATTATAATTGTGCTGATTGCTGGTTTTAGTTCCTAAGTGAAGCTTCCTTTGTGGCACTTGCTCTTTATGGGATCTGATCCAGCTGGTTTTGTATGGCCAGATTTCGGAGCAGCTCCTGAGGATCTACCGCTTTTCCAGTCCGATGGTGAACACCAGACGTAACCAGGGCAACGAGTGGGTTATTTTTGGCTCTCCCACTCTATTGTAAAAATATTCTTTTGAGGCGTTTAGCCGACGAGCACCTGTTTAGCTCGATTGCACTTACTTACTGTCTGCCTACGGGCTGAAACATGATTGACAGATCCTAGGGTTGATCATGTATAACTAAACTCTTGCTAGTCCTAACATTTTGTAACGACTAGCTTCATGATCAGCTGAATATGTAATATTTGGGATGCCTTATTATTGTATATTTAATGATCATACATCTTGTGACTTTACTTACTTGCTTATGATTGAGACACTAGGCTTGTTCATGACCATAGGAGACTGTTGGCTTGTAGTAAACCCTCATGTATCTAGACAGCCGTGACCGTATAGCGAGGTGGGTTACACTTCAATATACGTAGCTGGCTATGTCTGCCCCCGCTCTCCAGTATTCTGGTTCTGGGGCGTGACATGGTTTAAGTGGCGGCCCATGCAGGTCTTGTAAATTAAGATATGTGAGGGTTTACCGAATAGATGTCTCAATCAGTATTCGCCCTTGATCTCTGCTCGTATCTTCTGAATCCTTGGATTCTTGTCCTGATCACATGCTTGTATCGTTGATCTGTCTTGGTCCTTCCTTATTGTTCCCTATGTCGTCTTCTTCAGCGGCATTGTTCCTGGACCTGCCGGTCAGCAAGGCGAATCACTTCCCGCGGATCAGCAGCAACCCGGAGATCAAGCCCAGCATTCGGGAGTAGCCTCCAGAGTCGTGCCTTTTGATGGAGAGCCACCAGTCCAGCCAGTTCAACCTGTAGAACCTGATGATGACACTTTAGTAGGACTCGTCAGGACCATGATAGCTTCTCAAGATCGTCGAGGAGATGCCTTACACCAGGCAGTGACAGATGCTCTGACCAGAGGAGGTCATCAGGGTAACAGCGCGGCCAACAGCTTCAAGCGCTTGAACCCTCCCTTCTTCGACGGTAGTGAAGATGCTATCGCCGCAGATGCTTGGCTTCAGGACACAGAGGTGATTCTAGAAGCAGCCAAGATCCCAGAGATCGAGAAGGTGGCCGTTGTGCGCCTGCAGTTGTTAGATCTTGCCCGCAGCTGGTGGGCGGCTCAGGCCGTTGGATTAGTAGCACCCATTGCTTGGGCAGTATTCAGGGAGAGATTCCAGACCAAGTATTTTGATGCTGTAGCTCGGTACGATTTACAGATGAGGTTCACTAATCTGAAGCAGATGGGCAGGACGGTCGATGGATATGCGGCCGAGTTTTCGAGACTCAGTCGGTTTGCTCCCACCTTGGTGGCAACCGAGTATGATAGAGCCCAGCAGTTCCAGCAAAGGCTTCATCTGGAGATTCTATTAGCGGTTGAGCAGTTTGAGCATCAGACTTTTGATGCGGTCTTGAGAGGAGCTAGGAGGCATGAGTATACCTCCCAGAGGATGGTGGATAGGGCCGAAGGTCGCAAGAGATCCCACGGCCAGATGAATCAGTCTTCAGCACCCACCCTGGCAGCCAGGGCTTTGACTATTGGAGCTCCGAGGCGGTCGGCCTCAGTAACGTCGGTTCAGCATTCCATCCCGACGTATTCTCAGCAGCAGAAGTAGAAGCAGTCTTCCGCAGTGGGATGTTCTCATTGTGGGAAGCCAGGCCATGTAGTGGCAGAGTGTCGTAGGGCGCAGGGATTGTGTCTGGCTTGTGGAGCAGCAGACCATAGGGTTGGGTCCTGCCCGAATAGGGGTGGTTCATCATCGTCCAACCTTTCTAGCTCTTTGGTGAGAGGACCAGTTCCAGTCCAGCAGCAGCAGTAGTATCCATTGCCGAGGCCCTTACCGCCTCAGACCCAAGTATTCCAGCAGCAGAACCCCCAGCAGTATGCTCAAGCCCAAGCCCAGAGTCATAATAGGCAGCGAGGATTTCAGCAGAGGGGACCAGCACCCCGAGGGCACGGTCAGGCTATGGTGATGACCGCAGAGGAAGGATTGGCACCAGGAGAGGTAGTGGCAGGTATTATTCTCGTCAACTCCTTTCCGGCTTCAGCTTTATTTGATTCTGGTGCATCGCATTCTTTTATGTCTGCACGATTCGCGACACGGATAGGATTGGAGCCCGAGTCATTATCAGTAAGGCTCAATATACTTACTGGTAACGGACTTGTGGGAGTCGATAGGGTGTTTTCCTCGTGTCGGATCGTAGTTAGCGGTAGAGAGTTCCCCGCTAGATTGATAGAATTCCCGATGGCCGATTATGATGTGGTCTTAGGGATGGATTGGTTGAGGAACCAGTATGCTAGAATAGACTGCCACATTGGCAGGGTTATTTTTAGTATTCCAGGCGAGCCAGAGTTTTCATTTTCCAGAGGCGCAGTTGAGCCTTCTCCTCCAGTGTTGCGAATGGCAGTAGCAGCAGTACAGTTGCCTCGGATAGTTAAAGAATTTCCAGATGTTTTCCCAGAGGAGCTTCCAGGTAGGGATTCATTCGTGCTAGTGGATCGCCTTAGGGAGCCCCGATGCTTCTTGTGAAAAAAGAAGGATGGTACGTCCAGGTTATGTGTTGATTATCGTACCTTGAACTCAGTGACAATCAAGAACAGATACCCTCTCCCGAGGATAGATGACTTGTTTGATCAGCTCAAAGGGGCATCAGTATTCTCGAAGATCGACTTGCGCTCAGGATATCAACAGATCAGAGTCAGAGAGCAGGACATCCCGAAGACAGCTTTTAGATCGAGATATGGGCATTGGGAGTTCCTTGTTATGCCATTTGGAGCGACCAATGCGCCAGTGGTATTCATGGATCTCATGAATCATATTTTCATGCCTTATTTGGATCAGTTCATGATTGTGTTCTTGGATGACATCCTGGTTTATAGCAGGAGTGAAGCGGAGTATGAGCAGCTTCTCCGTGTGGTTCTCCAGATTCTCAGAGAGCACCAGTTGTATGCCAAGTTCAGTAAATGCGAGTTCTGGCTCGATCGCATTTCGTACTTGGGTCATATCATCACCCGAGGAGGAGTCGAAGTGGATCCCCAGAAGATTGTGGCCATTGAGTCATGGCCAGTGCCCAACACAGTTACAGAAGTTCGCAGTTTTCTTGGATTGGCCGGCTACTATCGGCGGTTTGTTTCAGATTTTGCTCGGATTTCAGCGCCATTGACCCAATTGACCCGCAAGGATGCGCAGTTTGCTTGGACAGCAGAGTGTCAGAGTTTTTTTGAACAGTTGAAGCGAGGCCTGATAACAGCTCCCATTCTCGCACTTCCAGATGGAACCGGAGGATTCTCCGTGTATTGTGATACTTCAGGCAGAGGTCTAGGATGTGTTCTGATGCAGCATGGGAAGGTAATAGCTTATGCGTCACGGCAACTTCGTGATCATGAGAGGAATTACCCAACCCATGACTTGGAGCTGGCAGCAGTAGTGTTTGCACTTAAGTTGTGGAGGCACTATTTGTATGGAGATAGGGTGGAGATTTTCACCGACCACAAGAGCCTGAAGTATGTTTTCACTCAGAAGAATCTTAACATGCGTCAGAGGAGGTGGCTGGAGCTACTTGTGGATTATGATGTCAACCTGCAGTATCATCCCGGGAAGGCCAACGTCGTTGCAGATGCATTGAGCAGGAGAGCCGGAGTTTATTTCCTAACAGCGCAGCCAGAACTGTTAGCCGATCTTCAGAAGATGGGTATTGAAGTTGTTCTCCCTTCCAGTGTAGCATTGATGGCCAGCATGCAAGTTCAGTCCACTATAGTCGAGAGGATCCGGATGGCGCAATCAGCAGATTCCAAGCTTCAGCGACTCAGAACAGAGTGTGAGGCAGGACGAAGACCAGAGTTATGCATTCATGAGGACGGTACACTTAGGCATGGTAAGCATCTTTGTGTACCCATCGGAGATATCAGACAGGAAATCATGGCAAAGGCCCATAGTTCGCAGTATTCCATCCATCCTGGCAGTACGAAGATGTACCGTGATATCCGTCAGCACTTTTGGTGGAATGGCATGAAGCGGGAGATAGATCGGTTTGTCTCTCGGTGTTTGGTTTGCCAACAAGTTAAGGCCGAACACCAGAGACCGGCTGGACTTCTTCAGCCCTTGCCGATCCCAGAATGGAAATGGGAGCATGTGACCATGGATTTTGTGATCGGATTGCCTAGATCCCCAGCTGGTCGAGACGCTATTTGGGTTATAGTTGATCGGCTCACGAAGGTAGCTCACTTCCTCCCATTCAGAGTTGGTCAGTCGACAGCTCAGTTAGCAGAGATGTACCTCAGGCAGATTGTCAGGTTGCACGGAGTGCCAGTCAGTATCACCTCGGACCGAGATTCCAGATTTACGTCGCACTTTTGGCGTAGCCTGCAAGGAAGTTTGGGGACTCATCTCCAGTTTAGTTCAGCCTATCACCCGCAGACAGATGGCCAGTCGGAGCGCACGATCCAGACTCTTGAAGACATGTTGCGGTCCTGTACACTTGACTTCGGTGGCTCGTGGGAAGATCACCTGCACCTAGTGGAATTCTCGTACAACAACAGTTTCCAGACTAGTATCCAGATGGCACCGTTCGAGGCACTTTATGGAAGAAAGTGCAGATCCCCGTTAGCCTGGGATGATGTCGGGGAGAGGCAGATGCTCGGTCCAGAAATGATTGCCCAGACAGTTGAAGTGATCAGAAGAGTCAGGGATCATCTTCGAGTTGCCCAAGATCGCCAGCGCCATTGGGCCGATTCTCATCGGCGCCCTCTCGAGTTTTCTGTCGGTGACCATGTATTCCTGAGGATTTCGCCTAACCGTGGTGTCATTCGTTTCGACGCACAAGAAAAGTTTAGTCCTAGGTATATAGGGCCATTTGACATTCTGGAGCGAGTAGGAGATGTGTCCTATCGTCTCGCTCTTCCTCCATCGCTAAGCGAGGTGCATGATGTGTTCCATGTATCCCAGTTACGACGGTATATTTCGGACCCGAGCCACATCCTTGATCATTCAGAATTGGTTGTTGGTACCAACCTTTCGTATGAGGAAAGGCCCGTGTCTATATTGGACCAGAGAGAGAAGATACTCAAAAACAAGACTATCAAGTTAGTCCGAGTCGCTTGGGGTCATCACTCTTTGGGTGAGTCAACATGGGAGCGTGAGGATGATATCCGATCGCGATATCCCGACTTGTTTGACTCGTGAGGTATAATGTCTTTCTTATGCCTCATGCCTTCGATTCCTTGCTTGAATGAGTGATTGCCTGCCTAGTTATAGCTTGCTTGTGATTAATATAGCTTGTCCTCGTCTCTCTAGCCTCTTAATTAAATTCCGAGGACGGAATTCTTTTAAGGTGGGTAGAGTTGTAATGCCTGTGGTTCGTATTACATATTTGGAATACGTATACGTATTTTATCTTGTATTGCTTAATTTTTGGCTTAGCCTTTCCTTCTTGGCTCGGTTTATTCTTGGCCCGGGGTTGGCTTAGTTCGGTTGGGATTGTTTTTGGTTTATCATGAACCATGGATGAACCCCCTACCTACCACCACCTTTGATATTTATTGCCATTCTCCTTCTCTCTCTTCATTAACCTCTTTTTCTTCTTCCATTTACTCATTCACCTACCAGAGAGAGAGAGAGAGAGGTCTAGGCAAGTGCAACTTGCTTCATGGAGGAACTTAAATTTTATTGCTTCATTCTCTTCCTTACAACATTTTAACTAACTTTAGTACTTGGCATTTTCACTTTCCATGGCTAGATTCTTGTAGATCTAAGTCTATTTTATTTTCGGAATTCTTGAGTTTTGATCTACTTAATCTTGTTATTTTCGAGTTTTGATGGTTCCATGTTGTAGAGAATTTCGTTCTACCCCATTTTGACCTATGGAAGTTCGGATTTGGGCTCCGGATGATAGAGTTATGCAGCTTGGAAGCCATGGCTTATGGTGTACTTCTTCTCGGAAATTTGGAGAATAAGCACAGTCCCGAGCCGCATGGTTGCACTTGACAGCATGAACATTCATGCGGCAAGTCAGTTCCAACCGCATGCGCTATTGCCTTGACTTGATCGCATGACAAGTTCATGCGGCAAGTATTCCTTCTCAGCCGCATGACTGAGGCCCAGTCCTTCCTGGCCGCATGGATTTCCAGCAACCCTGAGCCGCATGAACTCAACGCTCGTGAGCCGCATAGACCGTAGTCTCCCAGCCGCATGGGTTTGTTTCCCATGACCGCATAGTCATTGCTCCCCGCAGCCGCATGGGTTGCTCCTCCCCGGCCGCATGTACTTGATTGGTCAGCCAGCCGCATGGACCCATCCCCCGCCAGCCGCATGAGTTCCCTATCCTCCTGGCCGCATATGTCTTGCCTTTCTCAGCCGCATGACTGAGTGGGCTGTTCTCTTCCAGCCGCATGAGATCATTCCTGGCCGCATATGCCTTAGTCGCATGGCTCCCTTATAGCCCTGTGTATTGATATTTTATTAGATATTTTACGTCCATTTTATATCCTTACGCCTTTTGTCTTGAACTTGATAAATCACGATTTGATTGACATGATTGAAATGACAGTTGTACATGACACGGTGTGACAAGTAAACATGACATGACCTGATAGTGGCCCGTCGTGGCGCACTCTTGACCAGTACACTTGACATGATATATCAGATAAGCTGTTGCGATGGCTACCTGACATGACATGACCTGTATAATTAATCTGGACACCGTGGGCGATTGTGTTTGTACAAATAATCCAGTCCTGTCTTGCATCATGTCTAGGAGGGGACTCCTGAGTACCACTGTCAGGAGTACCTACTGAAATGGACTGAGGCTAAATAACTAGATTAATACATTAGTCATAAAGAGATTTCCCAGCTACAGGCAATCCCGTTACCTGGGCACGCCTTGGGATCTGTAGCCTGCCGTCGAGTAAGGCACATTTCCAGCACACTGTCATGTGTTGCACCCTTCAAGCTACCTAAGAGTACATTCATTTCCTGGACGATGTACCCACCTGAATTCAACTCTAATTCTTTTAACCCGGGTAACCTGGATGGACTGCAGGGCTTGTGGCTGTGGAAGATTCTTACTGCATCTTGCTAGTAACTAGGCCTGTGATAACCCTAGTTAGTTAAAGTATCAAGCCGTAATTCTTGCTTGGCCGTGAAATGATTGGATGGAGTCTAACTTGTCTAGTCTTGCCCTGATTTTGTCCCAGATTACTGCATGACCAGAGTGTTTGTATTATTTTACCGATAAATGGTGAGAGTTCTAAGTTCTGTTCAGACGAAGGATTACAATCCCGGTCCTTGTTTGGTTTACGGGTTGTAACCTGGTTATCTGAAAAGTTCCATGGTTATCTCGTCGTATATCATCTGGATGTATTTTCTTTATTTCCAGTTCTTACCTTTATTATAATTGTGCTGATTGCTGGTTTTAGTTCCTAAGTGAAGCTTCCTTTGTGGCACTTGCTCTTTCTGGGATCTGACCCAGCTGGTTTTGTATGGCCAGATTTCGGAGCAGCTCCTGAGGATCTACCGCTTTTCCAGCCCGATGGTGAACACCAGACGTAACCAGGGCAACGAGTGGGTTATTTTTGGCTCTCCCACTCTATTATAAAAATATTCTTTTGAGGCATTTAGCCGACGAGCACCTGTTTAGCTCGATTGCACTTACTTACTGTCTGCCTACGGGCTGAAACATGATTGATAGATCCTAGGGTTGATCATGTATGACTAAACTCTTGCTAGTCCTAACATTTTATAACGACTAGCTTCATGATCAGCTGAATATATAATATTTGGGATGCCTTATTATTGTATATTTAATGATCATACATCTTGTGACTTTACTTACTTGCTTATGATTGAGACACTAGGCTTGTTCATGACCATAGGAGACTGTTGGCTTGTAGTAAACCCTCATGTATCTAGACAGCCGTGACCGTATAGCGAGGTGGGTTGCACTTCAATATACGTAGCTGGCTATGTCTGCCCCCGCTCTCCAGTATTCTGGTTCTGGGGCGTGACATCTTTCTCCCATTTGAAGAAGTAATCTGTAATTGCCAGTATGAAGCGGTGCCCTCTGGATGAAGGTGGAGAGATAGGACCAATGATATCCATTCCCCATGCCTCAAATGTCCAGGATGCCACCATTGGGTATAGGAATTCAGATGGTTGGTGTATGAAATCTGCGTGGACTTGACAAGCTTTGCACTTCCTTGCGTAGTCTATTGCATCTGCCACCATCGTAGGCCAGTAATAGCCTATCCGGCGAAGGCGATCTTGCAATTTCGGGCAAGGCTGATGGGCCCCGCAGACACCGTCATGTGCTTCACGTACAGCTTCTTTACCTTCTGTATTGGACAGACATCGAAGCAGTAATCCATCGTATGACCGCCGATACAACATCTTTGTTTCTGTATCGTAGAAGAATCTGAGAGAACGTCTTCTAATAGAGGTGGCTTCTTTTGGGTTCTCTGGCAAGATGCCATAAACTGCAAAGTAGCTAAATGAGAGCCTCAAATCCTGTGTCTCGTCGACCGTCAGGGCAGAATAGCTCTAGAATAGCTCTCAGCAAATTAGACGGTGTTCTTGGGACATACCAACTCATGGCCTATTACGTCCACCAAATGATGATTATATTTTGGGACCGCTAGGGAAGCGGCCAGTCCTGCTAAGGCGTCGGCTTCAATGTTCTGGAGTCTCGGCACATGTTCTATGAAGAACCCTTTTAGAGACATAATGATGGCGATCGCTACCTGATGATAGGGGATCATGTCTTCATGACGAACTTCATATGAACCCCGGATCTGATTGACGATTAACTGTGAATCGCCATATGCCTCTAGGTACTCTACCCCCAGTTCTTTTGCAAGTCGGAGGCCGATAACCAAGGCATTGTACTCGGCCACGTTGTTCGAGCAGGGTTCTGTAAAGGAATACGCCCGGTAGATCACCAAGCTAGAGGGAGAAATCAGTACCACTCTGACCCCAACGACAATGTTGCCCTTGGGCCCGGTTCTTGAAGTACCGTCGAAGAACATTCGCCAGACGGAATCATCGGAAGCCATGTTTGAATTAACGACCTCATGTGGAATCTTTTTATATATTCTGGTTGACTCTGAACTTGGATGGGCTGCTAAAATGTCCGCCAGAGCTTGACCTTTAACAGCCTTTTGCGGAACGAAGATCATGTCGTAGGGAGACAATAATATCGCCCAGGTAGCGAGGCGGGAGCTGAGTGCACCTGGCTTGGTCATGAGAACCCTGAGGGGATTAACTCGAGATATGACATGGATGGTTTCTCCTGTAACATAGTATCGCGTCTTCTGGATGGCGAACACCAGAGCAAGACATTCCTTCTCCACGGTGGTGTATCTATGCTCAGTGTAATGACCCGCTCCGCCCTAGCGGAACGCCGATTCAAACGGCAAGTGCAACGACTCAAACGAGCCGTCGACCTGAAGAGTTGGCATCGACCTGATGAAGAATCGATGCAAGACTTACATTGGCCTGCCAAAGATGAATCCAGACTTAGACTTTCAAAGGCGCGCTCGGAGTATCGCTCGGCCGATGCGAACATCGCTAAGGTGGGTGGCTCCGATGAACCCGTCTTTGCTTAGCCTAGACACATAATAATGCGGACACTATTACTGAAATCGCTAGGCGATAACACCGCGCATGCTAATGAATGACCCAACGCACCTAGCTAAGGGATTAATCCCATCTTGTATGCTTGTATAGAATATGGAAAAGAACATGGAAAAATGTGAGAACTCTCGCACCGTGCTCCCCGCTCGTGCTAAGGCACAAGCTTGCGTTCAAAAAATGAAACAATGAATGGGTTACAACAATGAAACGGGAAGACTATCAATATAGTCGTTTCGAGTAGAGTATAGCAACATTGAAAGACTATAGGACCGATGGGTCGCCAAGGCGACTCCCGTACGGGGAGTTGCATAATGAATGAATGATTGAAAATGTGAATGAACCAACGAATGAAAGAATGAATAAAAGATAAGAAAGAAAAAAATGGTTAGCGGCACGTGTGACGGGCACGTGCAACGGGGCTCGCTACCCGCGCTGCATGGACGCCAACCTGGTCGATAACGTAAGAAGGCTAAGGGTTAGCCTACGGCTCAGAGACAGCCGTTAAGTTAAAAAGACAAGTTAATACGAAATGGTCGTGGACAAACGGTACGGGCGAGGGGTGGCGATGCCGTGGCCGTGAAGAAAAAGGGATTCCGCGGCATGATCAAAGGAGGGATATGCCGGCCTAGGCGGAATCAAAGGGGGCTTACGGGCTGCCTGGGGGGGCTTGGCTACCCGGGGGACGTAATTGCAGGGTATTTCAAGACACTATCAACGTGTACCAGCCGCACGCTCTGAATAGTTGCGAAATACAAAGGGAAAAAGGGTCCAAAATGGCTTGTGATGCCAGCGACCGGTGCATATAGAGTTAAGTGAGCTTTGCTGGTGGCAATCCACGTGCAAGTCCTTGCATTGAAATCAAAGTAGTCTAAGTTAACTAAATGAAGTACCTTCTGAACAGGCTTGAATATGACACACGAAATAATCGAGAGTACTTCGGCAAAGGAGTTAGAAAACCTGCCTACGACGTGCTAGGACCCGAGGCAGGGACACGCCCTTGACATTGGAAGTTCACATGAATTACGTAAAGTCATTTCATATAAATTATTGACTAACTTGGTTTACTTTGGACAGGGAAGGCCGGACGGTAAGTATGGGTAAGTCATGCATATATTTCCATGCGACACTTGTATTCAACAACACGAGATATGCTATGATATATGCCATGAAACTGATCCTAAGGCAAGATTAGAAAGACAATGAATGATAGACGGTGCACAAAAGTAAATAGAACGTGTTTGGTAATGATTGCATTGTGGGCGAGCTAGCCTCCCCACCAGTGCATAACAATGTACTGATAACCCCACAGTCTGCTTGCAGGATGCAGGAGACGCCGGCGGGTGCGGAGCTTCCATCGAACGTGTTAAAGTGCGGTGCCAACTCTGGGGCCTTGGAACGTTGCAAAAAGCTGAAGCACCCTATACAGGACATAATGTATTGGAACATCGCCATGAATCATTCCATGTTGTAAGCCACATGGCACGCCTTTTATGTTTCAGAGAGAGAGAGCTTGAGCGATTTGTAATATCGGCCTAGCACCGCTTGTAAACTTCTTGAATATCAATAAAGAGTTTGAATTTGCTTCAATTTGTGTTCATATACTTTTTGCTGCAAATGGGGACACTCTGGGCGACTCTGTAGCCTAGCTCAAATCGGCCGTTTCTGGACTTGGCCTTGCACGGGCGCAACCTAGGCCCGTGCGGCATCACGCCTTAGCGAGGATGATCGCTCCTACGGGAGCGGGGCGTGACAGATTGGTATCAGAGCACGGCTTTACGTCCTTGGACTTCATTTCGATTCTCTCAGTTTTGAAAGCTCGTTGAAACAAAGAAGTGTACGCTCTCTCTCGTTATGCCTTGGGATGTTCCATACAATAAGTCTAATATTTTCAAAAGCTCGTACGAGTACTCGGTTGGACGGGATCGATAGGCGAAGGCCTTTGTGCCACCACGACGGACTTGAGTTGGAAGGAACCGATGCTAAGAGTTAGCAAACGCAGTGCGTGCTTGAATGAGCTTACGCTGATAGCAAACGAGTACACGAGACCAAAGTATAGTTCGAACGGGATGGTTATGCACGCAGCCTTTTGGCTAAGTTGTGCAGAGTATCGTGCACCTAGACCTTCTGGTGCAAACGAGTTGCGAGTGAGATCGATTATCGCTCGAACGAGAATAAGTGAGCATGCGAACTCGAATATAGTCCGCACGGGATAGCTATGCACACGACCTTTTGGTTATGTTGTGCCGCGTGTCGCGCACCTCGACTTTTGGTGCAATCGGGTTGCGAGCGATATCAAGTATCGCTCGATCGAGAACGGAGATACACTTTGAGTGTCTATCGATAGGAACGCTATCGAGTTAACGCTTAGGCGTACCTGAAAAGATTGGCTTGGATTTTGAGGATTAGTGCGAACGACTTAGTACGTCGAGGCGACGTGAGCGATTACGCTAGAGATTCGTCGAACGAATCTGAAGGATGTCTTAGCGCATGACGCGAACGTGATTGAGGACTAGATCGTGTGGCTTGAATCCGAGTGGTGTATGTGATAGGTTCGGAGAAGAATAAGAATGAGTGTCGACGACTAGTCGAGTGGCTCGAACCCTGAGTGGTGTATGGACGTCATAGAAATTGTTCGAGCGAGACTAAAGGATATGCGGATAAAACGAGTATGTCGGCAAGCGATGATATCGTGCAAAGCCTTAGAACGTGTCACGCTTAGTTGGCCTTGACTTCAAAAGTCCTGAACGAGATGTCGCTGGACAACTTGTCAATGGGCAACGCGAATTAGAAAATGGTTCGGAACGATAAATGAAAATGAATGGTCTTGATCGAGGAAACTTAGAGGATCGCGCGTACGATTTCGGATCGATTCAAAAAGAATTGTGACTTGAGTTTGAACAACGATCTTGAAACTAGCTTGAGGAATAGCAGTTGAACTTGATCTTGAATATTAATGAAATTGTGGAATATCCAACTCGAACAACAGCATCAACGCACGACTCAAAATCGGTTGCAAAGGAAGATCGTCAGGTTACGCATATCGTCGATGGTATTGAGGCGTATCAAAGATCGATATGTGATAACTCGGGGGTACTCTGACTCGACGAATGACGATCGTACAAATGTCATTGTTCCGTTGGATGCTATACTAGGGATGTTAAAAATGTGTCGAGGAAAAGATAGACTTGGCTCGAGGATTTTCTAGTTGAACGCATGACGGTCGGACTGTCGAATTGATTTGGCTTGGATGAAAATATGAATGCTTGGATTTACTTCGACGATAACCCCAACGTCGACATGCTTGTCTTATGCGAGCGCAACTCCAGCCTCGCACATGCATCGCGCCGATTAGGGCGATCACCCCGCGTGAGCGCTGATATGGTGATTCATACAGCGGGGGTGATTGAACTTGCATGGCGTGGCAATTTGTGTGCTTCGACTTGTGGTGACGTGAAGGTGAACTTGAGAATGAATCGGTGTGCTTGATGATTGAGCTTGAGGATTGAGTAGGTCCAATCCGCGTATCGAGAATGGGTTAGTCTAAAATTCAAACAAGAGTTACGCCCCGATGAGAATGATTATTCCGCGGGAGCGTTGCATGGTGATTCATGAACCGCCGTGGATAATCGGACTCGCGTGAGATTGGGGTGCAATGTATTGTCGAGCTGGATGACCTCGTGATCGAATACATGAATTGGTTAGAACTGGTGATTGAACGGAATTGAATATGTGCAACGTAAGTATTGATGCGAATTAGGTGATCATGCTCGATGTTTAGAAATTTGAGTGAAACGAACTTGGGTAGAAACTCCCGTACAAGCGAACAAATGGTTTGACCATAGGATTTCGGGCGAGCGTCGTGCGACGACCTTGTGCGACGAGCCACGGACCTGTCATGTAACTATGACCTTGTGAGCTGACCTAGCGGATAGGCGGACGACCCTATGCCGAGTGATTGAACTTGTGCGATTGACCTTACAGTATCGTCTGGACGGACGATAGACTTGGGCAGCAATACTTAGAGTAGGACGGGGAACTGAGAGTGTGCGTGAACGACGACGAGATTGGCCATCAAACGAAGGGAATGATAGGGATGGATGATACGCAAGTAAAAGTTGGGATAACGAATTGAATCGTTGATAGGAAGAAATACTTGATGATGGTGCAATACTTGGTTTTGAATCAGGACGGAAATTACTTAGGCTTGGTCGACCCCGCTAAGAAGAAATCATACTGATTTCGTGGACAAGAGCGCTTGAGAAGCGAATCGAATCATCTCGAGGACCGAGATAAACGATATGTGATACACACATGAGTTCGATTTTAAAATCGAAGTTAGCAAAACGATCGACAATTCGAAACTATCACGAGTAGCTTGTCCGACTTCGCTAGTCGCTAAGCTTGGCTGAAATGTACGTATCCGGGGGACGCCTTGAATGCGTGCACGATCCAAACTCAGCGATATGATGAACTCGAATGCAGCTGCAAGTGGGTGTTGAGATGCACATGAACGAATGAGTGAGTTTGCCTCAGCCTACGACTCTCGTGTTTGAGAATTTCAACGCACCCCGTGCGACCGTTTCAATCCCATGATACGTCAAAATAGCAACCGAGTCGAAGAAACGCTTGAATTGAATAAGTGCCATCAACTCTAAAATAAATGAAAAGTTATTCAATAAAAATCGACCAAACGTATGCGATACGAAACTTGGAAGGGTACCGAGTATAGTTCGGTGTCATAGAACGATAGAGCCGTTCGATAGGGATTGCCTAAGAAATACGACGACGTGAGTTAAGGAATGGTAGGATGACCCGCACTCAGGAAGTCTCGAGGACGAGACTTGTTTTGAGTGGTGTATTATGTAATGATCCGCTCCGCCCTAGCGGAAAGCCGATTCAAACGGCAAGTGCAACGACTCAAACGAGCCGTCGACCCGAAGAGTTGGCATCGACCTGATGAAGAATCGATGCAAGACTTACATTGGCCCGCCAAAGATGAATCCAGACTTAGACTTTCAAAGGCGCGCTCGGAGTATCGCTCGGCCGATGCGAACATCGCTAAGGTGGGTGGCTCCGATGAACCCGTCTTTGCTTAGCCTAGACACATAATAATGCGGACACTATCACTGAAATCGCTAGGCGATAACACCGCGCATGCTAATAAATGACCCAACGCACCTAGCTAAGGGATTAATCCCATCTTGTATGCTTGTATAGAATATGGAAAAGAACATGAAAAAATGTGAGAACTCTCGCACCGTGCTCCCCGCTCGTGCTAAGGCACAAGCTTGCGTTCAAAAAATGAAACAATGAATGGGTTACAACAATGAAACGGGAAGACTATCAATATAGTCGTTCCGAGTAGAGTATAGCAACATTGAAAGACTATGGGACCGATGGGTCGCCAAGGCGACTCCCGCACGGGGAGTTGCATAATGAATGAATGATTGAAAATGTGAATGAACCAACGAATGAAAGAATGAATAAAAGATAAGAAAGAAAAGAATGGTTAGCGGCAGGTGTGACGGGCACGTGCAACGGGGCTCGCTACCCGCGCTGCACGGACGCCAACCTGGTCGATAACGTAAGAAGGCTAAGGGTTAGCCTACGGCTCAGAGACAGCCGTTAAGTTAAAAAAATAAGTTAATACGAAATGGTCGTGGACAAACGGCACGGGCGAGGGGTGGCGATGCCGTGGCCGTGAAGAAAAAAGGATTCTGCGGCATGATCAAAGGGGGGATATGCCGGCCTAGGCGGAATCAAAGGGGGCTTACGGTCTGCCTGGGGGGGCTTGGCTACCCGGGGGACGTAAGTACAGGGTATTTCAAGACACTATCAACGTGTACCAGCCGCACTCTCTGAATAGTTGCAAAATACCAAGGGAAAAATGGTCCAAAATGGCTTGTGATGCCAGCGACCGGTGCATATAGAGTTAAGTGGGCTTTGTTGGTGGCAATCCACGTGCAAGTTCTTGCATTGAAATCAAAGTAGTCTAAGTTAACTAAATGAAGTACCTTCTGAACAGGCTTGAATATGACACACCAAATAATCGAGAGTACTTCGGCAAAGGAGTTAGAAAACCCGCCTACGACGTGCTAGGACACGAGGCAAGGACACGCCCTTGACATTGAAAGTTCACATGAATTACGTAAAGTCATTTCATATAAATTATTGACTAACTTGGTTTACTTTGGACAGGGAAAGCCGGACGGTAAGTATGGGTAAGTCATGCATATATTTCCATACGACACTTGTATTCAGCAACACGAGATAGGCTATGATATATGCCATGAAACTGATCCTAAGGCAAGATTAGAAAGACAATGAATGATAGACGGTGCACAAAAGTAAATAGAACGTGTTTGGTAATGATAGCATTGTGGGCGAGCTAGCCTCCCCACCAGTGCATAACAATGTACTGATAACCCCACCGTCTGCTTGCAGGATGCAGGAGACGCCGGCGGGTGCGGAGCTTCCATCGAACGTGTTAAGGCGCGGAGCCAACTCTGGGACCTTGGAACATTGCAAAAAGCTGAAGCACCTTATACAGGACATAATGTATTGGAACATCGCCATGAATTATTCCATGTTGTAAGCCACTTGGCACGCCTTTTATGTTTCAGAGAGAGAGAGCTTGAGCGATTTGTAATATCGGCCTAGCGCCGCTTGTAAACTTCTTGAATATCAATAAAGAGTTTGAATTCGCTTCAATTTGTGTTCATATACTTTCTGCTGCAAATGGGGACACTCTGTGCGACTCTGTGGCCTAGCTCAAATCGGCCGTTTCTGGACTTGGCCTTGCACGGGCGCAACCTAGGCCCGTGCGACATCACGCCTTAGCGAGGACGATCGCTCCTACGGGAGCGAGGCGTGACACTCAGGCCCAATCATCATTCGGCTGAGGTAATAGATAGCTTGTTCATGCCCCGCGTCGTTGTTTTGTGCTAGTAGAGCACCGAGGGAATGCTCCATCGCTCGTACATAAAGCAAGAACGGCTTTCCAGCAACCGGAGCCACCAGAACTGGAGGATTTGACAGATATTCTTTGATGTTGTCGAATGCGCATTGGCACTCTTCATCCCATACGAATGAGACGCTTTTCTTCATAAGGTGGGTGAATGGTTGACACCGCCCGGAGATGTTAGAGATGAACCTCCTGATGTAAGCTAGCCTCCCTTGAAGTCCTCGGAGTTCACGGAGATTCCTTGGGGGACCCATCTCCATGATTGCCTTTGTCTTCTCCGGATCTATATGAATTCCCTGGGCAGTAATGATAAAACCCAGGAATTTTCCACTAGATACGCCCAAGAAGGATTTGGTGGGATTCATCTTCAAGTTGTGCGCTCGCATCAGGTCGAATACCATCCTCAGATCCTGCAGATGGTCTTCCTTAGAGCGGCTTTTGACAGCAATGTCATCAACATAACACTCCACGGTCTTACGTAGGTGATCTCTGAAGATGACACTCATGGCTCTTTGATATGTGGCACCAGCATTCTTCAAACTGAAGGGCATAACTGTGTAACAGTACACACCAATCGGTGTTCGGAATGATGTATATTTTTCGTCGTCAAAAAACATCTTGATTTGGTTGTATCCTGAGAAGCCATCCATGCATGACATACGCTCAAAGCCACATGTATTGTCGATCATGATGTCCGTGATGGGAAGAGGGAACTCATCTTTAGGACATGCTTCGTTTAGGTTTCGGAAGTCGATGCAAATTTGAATCTTCCCATTCTTCTTGAGGACTGGTACTATATTGGCAATCCAGTCTGGATGTTGCTCCTCCCGGATGAAGCCGCTGGCTATCAGTTTGTTGACCTCAGCTTCGATAGAATTTATGATATCCGGGCGGAAACGTCTTTGCTGTTGCTTGACCGATTTTGTGTCCGGATGAATGTTGAGTTTATGAAGTACAACTTCGGGGTTTAGCCCTGGCATGTCCTCATAACTCTAAGCGAACACGTCAATGTATTCTCTGACGAGTTGCAACAGCGCCTCCCGCTCTTCATCTGTCAGGCTTTTGCTGACGAAGATTGGCTTTGGAGAGGACTCATCGCCGAGGTCGACTTGCATAACCTCATATTTAGTGGGAGGTTCACGAAGTTCAAAGCATTTCTCCCATTGTGCGTCTAGTTACTGGGCCCAAGGTTCTAACTTGAGAAGTTCGGGTACATCTTCATCTTCTTCGTAGGCATCAACAAATGCCATATTGACGGACAGAGCTTGCCTGAATACGTCACCGATGCTGACATTCGAATCGGAAGTGGATGATCCGGTTGAATACGAATGCCAGTCGCATTCCTCATCTGAGCTTTCAGGAGTTGTTGCAGGTGTAACATAACCTAGCCCACATCTGGTCTTGTTGTAATAATCTCGTGGTTTTCCAGCCGGGACTGGCAACTGTAAGGGTAACCGCCGACCAGTACCGTAGTTTAAGCCTGGCGTAGTCTCCAGATCATACCCCTATTTTTGCATGAGGTACTTGGATCGGGAGCTATACAGATAAAGGGGCAGTCTTTCGGTGTCGTGTTCGAGATCCACTTCTTCTATTCTGAAAGGCTGTGGATCATTCTTTCGGCCGAAGATGATTGGATGATCCTCTCCCTCGACTATGAAGCAAACATCTTCTACGGGAGTAAGTTGGTTTGCGGTGTAGACATTTGTCACTTGTGTGTGTAGATGGGTGCCTATACCGTGTTCCATAGCATATATTGTACAAAGCTTATTAAGCTCGAGGTAGTTCAAAGATAACCCTTTATTGATGAAATAAGGTATCTTTTCTGGTGGAATTACATCATCTGCGGATGGAACATCAGTGTGAGCAGCCACATACTTGGCTAGCTCTAACTCTTCTTCGGCCACCCCCTATGTCAATGAAGACTGGGAGGACGACCTGGGTAGCTTAATCATCAGGGGCTCCACCGGTGGAGCAGAACGTGGAGTCGTCGGTGCACTAGCGACCCCTAGTTTGGTGCTCGGTGCTGGGCAGGGAGTTGTTGGTTCACTAGCAGTCCCCGGCTTAATGCTCAGCTGTCGACTCATTCTGGGAAGACGAATCGTCATCGGCTTGACAGAGGGATTGAGCTCATTTGTTTGTTGCTGGCCGGCTTTCGGCAGCCTGATAGTCAGTAGCTCCATAGTGGGTCTTGGCACTTGGCCAGACCTTGGCAGTCGGATTATCATCTGTTCCTTTTGTGCAGTGAGCACCGGGAGACCAGTTGCATCTCTACGCAGAGCGGCTGTCAGAGGTGCGGTCCTTTCTGGTTTACGGGATTGGAGATGGATCCTTAAAGGTTCCTCCGGCCGCACAATGGCCTCCGTCTGTTCTTGAACATCCTCGTTGACTAGGTGTCTTTTGGATTTCTCGTATAAGCAAGAGTCTGAGTAATAGGATTCGACCCCTTTGAAGGGATCGATGTCAGCAAATTTCGTCCTCACGAAGCCGTGCTTGTCGACGTACTTGAAGCACTGGTGCAATGTGGAAGGCACGATCATGTAATCATGTATCCACGGATGCCCCAGAAGAATATTGTAGGAGGTGTCTGCGTCGATAACATAGCAGGTCACTTCCGATTGAAGGTAGCCAATTTGGCACTTTAGGCGAATCTTCCCGATGGGATAGCTTCTCCCAGAATTGAAGCCGCTGATGGCGGTGCTGGTAGGAGTCAGCCGATGCATAGGGATGCACAAATGGTGGAGTAAGCTCTTCGGGATAATGCTTATCGAAGAACCGGGATCAATGTGCATCCGATCCACCTTGACGTCGCCGACATATCCAGTATAATACAGCAGGCGATCGTGCAGGTTGGTCTTGATAAGCATATCCTGCGAAGTGAAGACAATATTGGGCATTGCACCTGTGCAAGCGCTGTCCTAGAGATCTCCTGGCGAGTTCTCCCCTGTGAGCTTGACTTGAGCCAGATAAGCATCAGTATTTTGAAGTACGTCACTCAGGGCGACGCGAACATCCTTAGAGAGCCTCAAGAGCTCGTATAATGACAACTTGGCCGGTGTGTTAGCCAATTGTGCCAAGATGTCAAAGTTGTAGGGCCTCTCCAGCACATGAGGCGCCTCTTTTCGGAGTGGCTTGTCAAAGCGAGTCTCCTTCGGTCTAGGCTTGTCAGTCGTCGGAGGCTGAGAATGTCCTGGAGCATCAGCAGCCGCCTGCTGCTGATCTTTAGCCGAGTTACCGGGTGGGGGTTGAGTTTGTGCACCGGATCGGGCAATAACAGTCGTAGCTTCTTCGACATCTGTCGAGACTGTACGGCAGGACTTGACTTTCCATCCCTTCTTCTTGCCAGTAGAGGGTGATGCTGGCTGGGTTACTTCAGATACTAAGTCCTGGTGGACCCATATGACCTCCTCTCATGATGTGGTGAGAGGTACCAGCCCAGCAGCCTGGTCTCGGGAAGGTGGAAGATTAGCGACCTCCATTTTTGCCCGGGGGACGGGTACTACGTCGTCTTGGGTCCTCGTCGGAGGGAAGCTGCCGAATTGGACAGACACCATGTTGGCTGTCACAGTTACCTCCTCGAAGTCAATGGCCAGAGCCTTAGAGTCGATCAGGTTCTGGATGTACCGCTTCAATTGGAAGCAGTCTTGAGTAGCATGATGGACGTAGCGGTGGTAGTGGCAGTACTTTGGGCTTTCCATCTCTGCAGGCCGAGGCTCACGTCTCGGTGGAGGGAGCCGAATCCTGTCTTCTTGTATGAGCATGTCAAGGATGGGCTTGACATGGCTGTCTTTGAAGGAGTAAGTCATCTGCGGCTACTGCTTCTCTACCGACTTTGGTTCGAGTTTCGGGGCTGTGTCGGCCACCATAGCCTGCTTGCCCTTGTTGTCTCGGTTGTTGGAGGAATTACCACCGTTGTTGTTGTTGGCATTAGGGCGTTTGCCCTTGTCCTCTCCCTTCCGAGATGTGCAACCCCAGTTGGCGAGCTTTCTCCAACTTGTCTTCTGCGCTAGTGGCGCTGATGATGAAAGTCTTCCAATCTTTTAACTGACTTTCGCCCATCCAGAGGCTGATTGTGGGAAGCAGCCTCTTTTGGCAGATTTCAATCAAGGAAGAATCTGGATTGCCAGAGGGCAATTTCGCGGTTTGGTAAAACCGCTCAATGTAGTTCCTTGTCAGTTCCTTCTCACCTTGAACAACGTCCATGAGGGTGGACATCGTCACATCTTGTCCTACCTCGTAGAACCTTTCAAGGAATATGTTTTTGAAGTCGGCGAAGGAATGGATGCAGTTGTCCGGCAGATTGCGGTACCAGTCAAATGCTACCCCCTCCAATGCCTCGATGAACAACCGCGTGAGGATGGCGTCGTCATGAGGCAGATGGTCGGTCGTGACTTCAAAGTAGGTAATGTACCGGCTCGCAGATGTCTTCCCATCATATGGATTGATGTTAAATGGCTTATATCTTGGTGGGATGGGGACATCTCTCCATGCAGCAGGATACGGTTGTTGTAACCTGAGGTCTTGGAAGGTTTCTCGGGCGTGAAACATGGCCCGAAGCTCCTGGACCTCTCGTTTTGCCTCCCTGGCCTCGTCTGTAGTGGTGGGGGCCGACATTCTAGGAGGATTGTCGCCCGGGTTTGGCGCAGTTGAGTTTGAATCCGCATTGACCGCGGGACCCAAGCTTGTTTGTCCAGGCATCCTTCCTTGCAAAGCCGGTAGGGCCGCTTTGATCTCGTCCACGGATTTGACCAAGGTATGAAGTATGGCCTCCAGAGTGTCGATGCGTTGGCGATCACTGGGACCGTCTTAGTCGTTGTTCGTCATGAACACCGTCCTCACATGAGGAGAGATGGAAGGAACGGTGGAGGGCATGCCCTCTGAATCATACCCTTGCACCGAGAAATCATCGGAGTATGTAGGAATGTTCTCCTCTGGTTCGGACTCAGAGGAAGTGCTACCCCCTGCATAGGAGGCTGCCTCGTCTTGGGACCCGTGGACGTCCTCAGGGACGTCCGGATCCATTGCATCTATGGGGGGAATTGCTTCTCCTGGTGTATCTTCTTGGAACACCGGATTGTTGTGGACGTTTGAAGGGGTGCTACCCGCGGCTTCGGCTACCCCCAGAGATGTAGATGACGAATCTCCAAGTATTGAAAATTTTATCTTGGAGCGGGTGCCCTGATAAACTCCTCCGGTGGTGGTTATGGACAGCCGTTTAGACGTGAGTTTTCTAGCCGCGCCAGTAGAGATCGTCGGGCTGGAAATATTTATCTTCTTCCCCGCCTTGCCGGTAGGGATCTTCCGAGCAGAATTACAGGAGGCGACATGAAGCGTCTCGTCTCCTGAGCTTTGTTGCAGGACCGGTCCGGGCTATTGCAGTCGTTGGAAGACGGACTGCCGGTCCTCTTGTACTGCCGCCTTGCTGCAGCAGCAGTTGACAATGACTTGAGTGCAGTGATGTCCATGAAAGGACTCTCTGTACACCAAGCTTTCTTCTCTTTCCTTGCGCTTGTGAAGAATCACCTCACGTAAGTCACTCGTTTTGTGGGTCCGGGAGTCCCGAGCACACGAGTGTGTTGGCACCATGTTTGCTCCATGATTGGGAGACTTTTGGGAACCACTCTGTCCATTTGCCGTCGGGGGCTGGACACGGTCGGTTCTGTACAACTTTCTATCAGAGGCCTGCTTAACAGTAAGCGAAGCTCTCTGATGGTCAGAGGTTGGGACAGCTGACTGAGCTCGACGAGCCCGAGCTGCCCTAAACTTCTTCCCTCTAGCACCCAAGGGTGCATAGTAGGAAGAGTCCAAATTGTGCCGCACAGAGTCTGGCACATTTCCATTGGAGCATCCGAGATCAGGACCGTATGAGAGGCGATCAAAGACAGAACCCGAGCAGCATGGAGCAGATAGTCTGCAGCTGGAATTGGTGGTCGTATAGGCATTCATGCGGTTGGCATTTGTGGCCGCATCAGCATTCATGCGGTTAGAATTTGTGACCACATAAGAGTTCATGTGGCTGGATTTGGCTGCAGCATGGACATTCATACGGCTGGCATTTGTGGCCGCATCAGCCTTCATGCAGCTGGTATTTGTGGCCGCATAAGCATTCATGCGGCTGGATTTGGCTGCCGCAGGAACATTCATGCGGCTGGATTTAGTAGCCGCATGAGCCTTCATGCGGCTGGAACTGTTGGCCGCATGAGCCTTCTTCATGCGGCTGGAACCCATATGCGGCTTCTTCCTGGATCGCATAGTCCCCATTTACTTCCTCAAGTCCAGCATCGTAGTGCTTTCCTCTGCCGGACTTGGGGACAGCAGAGTCCTCTACGGTCTGAAGTGGGGCCGCATGAGAGTCTTCTCCGCCATCTTGGGCAGCAGAGAGCATTTCTTCCAGAGCTTGGGGAGGAGCAAATGATTTGGGCCTCCACTCCCTGCGGACCTTCTTTATGCGGGCTCGCTTCTGGACCAGCCTAGCGCTCCCGTCGGAGAACATCTCTTCAAACGCCTGCTGGTCGAAGCAGACGACCAGCATCTGTTGTGTGGAGCCAAGTTTGGCTGCGTCCGATTGCGTCACCAACTTTCCAGCAGTGGAGAAATTAGTCCCCAGCAGAGTTGCCTTCGTGTTTGCCATTGATTATAAAAGAACAGAACAGTTTTACGGGAGGACTGAACTTTTACTTCACAATACAAACTCGCTCGTACAAAGAGAGCCTAGGAACAAAACCTAGGAAAAGCAATCTAAGTACAATTGTTTAGTTTTTCTGGAGGGTGACGGTAGAGGCTCGGGAGAGTGATAGCAACTCTACCTTACTCCTTGGACGATCGAACGCAGCTTCGGCTCCGGGGAAGAAATGCTCTTTGTGTGTGCGGGGGTTGCTAGTCTCTCTACTCGGGCTCTGTGCGTATAACTCTGTCTCTTGCAAAGGAATAATCCCCTGCTATTTATAGAGCTTTGTGATAAGTAGGGTGTGCAGTAATTGCTCCTTAAAAAGCGGGCGGCTGGGGATCGATTAAGATTAGTCTTGATCTTTTTTGTTGGAAATCAATCTGGGCTGTTTATGTTGATTACAACAAATCTGCATTGTTTATTGGAAATCGATCTGGGCAGTTATGATGGTTGCAATAAATCTGCATTGTTATGATTTATTGGTTGCTAAATCCGAGCGGATAAGTCTCAGTCAATCTTCTGCCACGTATCCCAACTGCCATTTATGAACGGGGCATCCTGGCAGAGCCGCATGAGTATAGTCTGCTAATTGAGCCACATAAGGGTGGCGAGCCGCATAAGGGTGGCCCCCAACTGAACCGCATAAGGGTGGCCCCCCAACTAAACCGCATAAGGGTGACGAGCCGCATAAGGGTGGCCCCCAACTGAACCACATAAGGGTGGCTCCCCAACTAAACCGCATAAGGGTGGTGAGCCGCATAAGGGTGGCCCCCAACTGAACCGCATAAGGGTGGTGAGCCGCATAAGGGTGGTCCCCATCTGAACCGCATAAGGGTGGCCTAGGCGGTCCGCATAATTAATCCTCCTTGGAATTTATGAACTGAGCCGGCTATCTCAGAGATCTTCTCGTCTTTTGATGAGCATGACGCATCTCTTCATTATGTCAGAGCCGTCAGAACTATTGCTTTATGTCAGTGCATTTAATGGCTAGTTGCAGGAAGCAATTATGGCCAGCTGTAATCGGCCTATTTTGAGCCGCATGAGGCCACGTGGCTCTTTCCTGAGCCGCATAAGATTCCTGGACCGCATGCGGCTCTCTGGGACTTTCGGAGCCGCATAAAGCTCTTCAAGCTTGTGAGCCGCATGTTGAATCTGGGCCGCATATGATTTACTATTCTTTTTCATGCTTCTACAACCTTCCGACATCGTTTTCGAATGGATAGAAATCTCTTTGGTCGCATCTATCATGCAGTTATAATGTTTGATGATTATTTTAAGCAAAAGCTTGATGCAACTGGAAGACCTGGTTTGAGTCCTTTACAAAAAATAATTGCACCTTTGAGGATGCTTGTTTATGGTGTTCCAGCAGACTATGTTGATGAATATGTTCAAATAGGTGAGAGCACAGTGCTTGAGTGTCTCAAACATTTTTGTGATGCTGTTATTGATACATTTGAAGAGAGATATTCAAGGAAATCAATTGGTGATGACATTACAAGGTTGCTAGAACAAAATTAAGATCGTGGCTTTCCTTGTATGCTCGGCAGTCATGATTGTATGCATTGGCATTGGAGGAATTGTCCCAAGGCTTGGCATGGCATGTATACAAATGCTTTCAAAAAGGTTCCAACTCTCATTTTAGAGGTCGTTGCTTCGGAGGACTTGTGGATTTGGCATGCATTCTTTGGCATGGCCGGTACAAATAATGATATTACTGTTTTAGAAAGGTCACCATTGTTTGACAACATTGTTAATGATATTGCTCCTCCATCCAACTTTGATGTTCTTGGTCATCAGTACAACATGGGTTATTATCTATCTGATGGAATCTACCCATGATATGCTACTCTTATTCAAACCATTTCTTACCCATCAAATGCCAAATAAAAATTATTTGCTAAGCAACAAGAAAGTGTAAGAAAGGACGTAGAACGTGCATTTGGAGTACTACAAAAAAAGATGGCATATTGTCAAAGGTTCGACACGTATGTGGAATGCAACTGATCTTGGAAAATTATGAAGACATGCATCATCATGCACAATATGATAATCGAAAGTGAGCACCAACAAGGACTAAACCCAGAAAAATGGGAGCCTCCAACAAATAAATTTTTTTCTGCATGTTGAATTAGAGCATGATCCTCACTTTCTTACTGATATGTTTGTTGATAGGATGAAGCAAGTTAGAGACATAGAAGTTCACAACAGTCTCAAGAGAGATCTCATTGATTACTTGTGGTAATTTGTGGGGATAGTGATTTATATTAGTGTTTTATTTCTTTGTTATTGTAAGATCTGAGTAATCTGATCATTCCTTTTTGAAAGCATTGTCATGAACTACACGAGTTTATATTCTCATTGTTCGGGGCACTGGCAAGAGTGTCCAGATATTGCTACTCCTTTTGAAAATGTTTCCAACTAGGCAATGACATTAATTTTGGTACTAATTTGTAGCACGACTATATTGTCATATTTCCTTACAAAAGGGTGTCTTGCTACTTAACAAGCGTACAAATATAGAACCATATACTTAAATTCCAATTTTGTTAGTCCATGTCTATCTATTATATGTTTCCAAAAAATATTTCTAATGTATATGTTAATGCAATATTCAAAATTTTCTATGTAATTCTGTTGTAAACTTTTGCCACTACTATTTTACATGATGTCATGAGAGGGCAATTCAAAAAATATTTTCAATGGCCTAAAGTTAACTGGAGATTTTTTTTCAGTATCCATTGAATTCTTATGTTTTCATCATTTTTGTGCTTTCAACTAACCTGGCTGTGTTGTATTTTAAGACTAGTATGTTGCTGCAACAGAATGTCCTATTGAACAAATAAGCAGGACAACACTGCAAGTTGCAACCTATATGAACAAGAATCTTCAGAAGATGGACATGCAACTTATAATATGAGCATCATTTATAACCAATTGAAAGTGTCAGATTGGGTTCAAACAATGAAGTAGGCATTTACTTTCATATACTGCGCCCATTTTCGAATGTGCAGTAACATAGAAGAGGAAATACAACAAAGTTGTACGCAGCTAAGCACGAGCATGCTAGAGAGCTATTCCAACCCGTATACTGCACCATTTCCCTCCTTATCCTCCCATTCAGCTACGAAAATATCATAAATAGAAAACCATCGTAGTTCGTTCTTTATTAGAACTTCTACACCAATCCAACATGCTAAAAATCCTATCCTTATTCAAGCAACTCATAGAAAAACCTTATACATAAAAAACAGGGACATAGTCAAGACCCACATGTACCTAAATATTTAGTCATCTTAATTTTCCAATACACCAATAAAAAAGATTATCCAAGCATACAGATAGCACTGCCAATACACAAATAAAAAGATTCATCCAAACATACAAGTGTCTTGGATTATCTCAAAATGCAATCATATATATAACTAATGGTGGAAGTCTTCCTCTTGCCATTCTTTCAGTATTGAAGTTCGATATTGTTGCATAAGCTCATATTCTGAGGGATTAAGCTTAGAGAGGTCTTGATTCATAGCTCTTTGTTGATCTCTGCATCTTTGAATCTTCTTTTCCAATGCTAGTTCCTCATTTATTGTAAACTTTCGCAGTTCACTCATTTTTGGCGTTCTTCTTTTTAAACTGCAGATCTTCTTTAGGATGGTTCACTTGTTCTTGTATGCTTTTTTGAAAATTGCTCAAAACCTCCACCACAGTCTTGTCTTGCCCCTGCATCTTCTTATTATCTTTTGCTAATTTTTCTTCCAGGAGGTCTAATAACCCCATCACCAAAAATGGCACCCCCATAAGTGGCATCCACATCAATTGGTTCATTGTATTTGTCCATCAACGAGGGATTTGCTCTAGTTGAAGAATTTGGATTTGTGGATGTGTTGTCGTCATTTGGTTTATGTCGCTTTGAAGAAGTCGTTGTAAGCTGTTGCATACACCATTTTGTATTTTTTGTGCATTCAGCCCGACAGTGTTCATACAAAAATGATTTTTTTTTTCTATTTCAGTTTCAGTTGACTGTCCTTGAACACCTTATAAGCCTCTGTTTTCTAACAAATACAAACAACGATGAAAAATATTAGATAATTGATGATGACATAAGATCAATTTAATTAAAAAATAACAAAGAAACTAAAAAAAATATAATAAGTTATTATCAAATTATCTGCGTTTGCTCCACTCCTTGGAGACCTATCCAATGCCTCATAAATTGAATGAAATTTGTTAACTGCCCCTTGAATGATGCACCAACGTTTAGATAGGCCTTTTTGTGGACGATCCTCTACAAAGTTCTCTCCCAAAAATTCTTTCCAAACTGCTTTTACTTGAGACCACATTGTGTCACTAGATTGATCCTTTACAATAATTGGATCAATAGAGATGTGCAAATATGCTTTTGTTAAAGCCACACCTTCTTCTTTTGTCCAATTTCGATAAGGACCATTAAATGCCTCAAACTCTTGAGTTTGATCATTTGGAGTTTTACTTTGTTTTCTGCCCCTCTTTTTAGATGATGTAAATGTTTGATTCTCTCCAGCAAAATGTGAGGCATTTATTGAAGGTTGATGTCCTATGTGAGGGTTGAACTTTGTTGGAATACCATAGTTCATGGGAAATTGGTTTACATAGTTGAGAATAGGACCAGGTGATGGAGGAATGGAAGGTTGTGGGTAGAAATGGGAGGCATTAGATGTATAAAAAGATCGAGAGTGTAAATAGTCATTTATATTGACTTCAGCATTTTCCAATAATTGAGATCATGGAAAACCACTACCATTCTGAGATTTCATTCCATCCGAAAAATCATTATTGCTCCTGGAAAAAAAGACTCCACAATCACCACATGCTAAGATAGTATGGAAATTCTAAACTCCACTCAAACAAAATAATAAACACATATGATGCAACATAACGATACTAAGTGTTTGACATGTAAACAATGATTGTTTAAATTTTATGCTCTGCTCCAGTGTGATGATTAATCCCTTGCATCATTCACAACAACGCCTTTGAACAACATGTAAATAATATTGAATAATCCCTTGAACAACATTATTGCTTACTTGTTGTGTAGATTGTATATAACTGTGACCCAATATAGATTTGTCCTGAATAATGTTTTGTACTTATGATGCTACATTGCTAATGGTATTACTTTGCTCCAAGAAATTAAAAATAATTCTTAGTACAACAGTATAGAGATTAAAGCACCAAAATACTCCACTCAAACAAAACAACAAACACATATGATGCATTAGCGGAAAACATAATGATGCAAGTGATCGACTTAGGTTTTGGCTAAATTTGGAATATGTACTTGAAAAATCATTAATGACATACCTCTGAATGTTATCTATTGGATCCTCGTCTCTTTCTCTAGTGTTACTTTTGTTCATGACTTCTTTGTTATACATGAAAAAAATGAGATGAGATGAATGATGTACACACAAGAATCGATATGTGTAATGTTTATGGTGAAATAGCGAAAAATCAACATGTTAAAAACTTACTTATGAAGATCGTGCTAGGGCTTCTAGTGGCGGGACAAAGAGGCTTTTTTTTTCTTTTGGTTTTGGGTGTTATGTTTAGCTAAAACACACATCTATCTCAGATTTTTTTTTGGAGTGAGAAAGAAAAAAAAATTGGAGGAAGAACGAAAAAAATTGGCAGCATTCCCGATCAATTCTTTTCCGGTTAATTTTTTAGAGGGTTGTGCAAGTAGGGCCCACCATTAGTGCCACCTAGGACGAAAACCCTCACCTATAGGATGGAAATTGAAGTAGAAATAACTATTGGAAAAAGTTTTTCCTACATTGGATTTCTACCATAGAAATAGGAGATCGAGAAACCCTCCATTGGAGACTCAGCTCCTGTAGAACTTTTGTTCCAATAAATCTAGCAATCTTTGTTTATTGTCGTTCATAATCCCATGAACAAGTCTAAGTAGCCTAGTACACCCCTTTGTTCTAACCCAAGGAACAAAGAGAAAATACAATAAAAAAAAAGACAACAAATCAAGCAACAGACTTGATCGTCTAAACGTCCAAAATAATATAATTATTCGAAATTGGCTCTGATTTTTTTATAGGAAGGATTGATGCTCAAATCAACAAATGTTTTTTTTGTTTCATACACAAATTTTACACAACCTAAAAAAAAAAAAACTAATGAACCGATAGGATAATCGAAAGCCAGATCGAGGCTAACATGACCTCTCTATTGGTCCCATTCTCCAGCTAGTATCTGGGTCCCACGTTCTGTCAATAGAGGATCGATACGTTAGTGTCAATAGAGGACCGATACGTTAGTTAGTCTTGATCTGACTTTCGGTTCCCCCCTCGACCTGTAAAGTAGCACTTAGGGTCTGTTTGGATCGATGTAACTCTTTGGAAGTGTGAAAGTGGCACTTGCAGCAAGTTGAGTTTCCGTTGACTTGTGGCAAGTGGCACTTTCCAAAATGTGTTTGGATGGAGTATTTTTTGTCTGCTGCAAGTGGAATAAAAATTGGTTTGGTGTTTGGATGACTTTTGTAAGTGGAAAAAAAGTAGTTCGGTTGTTTGGATTGTTGAAAGTGAAAATTTTATGGAGATGTGGTAAACCTAGGTATGGTTACCCCCAACATCCTCTTTTGTATATATTAGAAGAATAAAAGTAATTTTAGTAAAGTTATATCAATATTACACTTTGAAGTTTCAGAGCCATTTTATCAAATAGGATAATATAAATTAAATTAATATTAATAAAAATTTCTTTACAGTAACTTTATATTCATTGAAACAAACAAGTCATTGAAACATGGTTCCTGAGAACATTATAACATTATATGATTCAAACATTTCTTTACAGTAACATTATATTCATTGAAACAAACATGTATCCTGAGAACATTACACTTTGAAGTTTCAGAGCCATTTCAAACAAGTCATTGAAACATTGAAGTTTCAGAGCCATTTCAAACAAGTCATTGAAACAATATTACACTTTGAAGTTTCAGAGCCATTTCAAACATTGAAGTTTCAGAGCCATTTCAAACATGTCATTGAAACAATATTACACTTTGAAGTTTCAGAGCCATTTCAAACAAGTCATTGAAACATGGTTCCTGAGAACATTATAACATTATATGATTCAAACATTTCTTTACAGTAACATTATATTCATTGAAACAAACATGTATCCTGAGAACATTATATCCTGCATATGTAAACTGCAGCCTTATCAAAACTGAATATTCAAAAACTTGGGAACCATGTAACATTATATTCTGCACAAGGAAGTAGGGCTCAGAGGAAGTTCAAGAAGTAATGGGCTCAGAGGAACCATGTAACATTATATCCTGCACAAGGAAGTAGGGCTCAGAGGAACCATGTAACATTTTATCTAGCCATAATGAAAAAAAAAAACCAACAAATGTTGAAGTTCAAGTTTGAAATGGGCTCAGAGGAAGTTCAAGTTTGAAGTTCAAATTGAACCAAAGAACCTGTATGAGAAAAATGTTGAAGTTCAAGTTTGAAGTTCAAGTTTCCTGGAACCAACATTTCCAAAACATAGGCCACTGAACATGTATCATAACATGTAGCTAAACATGTATGAGAACATGTACCAGCACCACAGCATAGCCCCCAAAGAAATGAACTAAAGAAGCTGTCACATTTTATAAGCATGTACCAGAACCAAAGCATAGCCCCCTAAGCTGTCAACATTTCCAATCTCGTATCATAGCCCATATGGAAAAACTGAATATCTGAACTAGCATGACAAAAATGTCAAAATTTGTCAAAAATGTCCAATCTCATCATAGCCCATTTCAACATGCCCAATATCTATCACCAAAGTATGTCCCACATTTCCAAAATTTGCAACATAGGGCACATATGAACAATGCCCACATGTGAACATTTCCAACACAGGCCACATATGAACAATGACCATAATTATACTAGCAATCGCAGAATTAAGTAATGGATCATTGGGATTCGACAAATCCATCTGAAAATTTTTAAAATACATCAGAATTAAGTAATATTCGCAAGACATTCAGATCTACAAACTTCGAAAATTCACAAAACTGCAAATTATCAGATCTACACACTTCGAAAATACAAAGATCTGCAAATTTTCAGATCTACAAACTTCGATAATTCACAGATCGCCAAAGCTTCAGATCTACAAACTTTCGATCGAAAATAATGCACAAGACTTTCAGATCTAAGCACTTTCTTCGGGTTTGCACACAGATCTGGTGTATACTTTCCATAGATCATGAGTAAATTTGAAATAACACGCAAAAATCAAGCATATTATTATCATCGAAGATGAAACCCTCAACCATTTACCGGATCTGGTTCATAGAACCCAAAGAAGGATTATTTCATCACCAAAATGTTAGATCGAAGCTGAAACTCTAAATAAATTTTGGGATCTGGTTCTTAGAACCCAAAAAAATTTCGATTTTATCCCGAAAATGTTGGATCGAAGCTGAAACCCTAAATAAATTTTGGGATCTGGTTCTTAGAACCCAAAAATATTTCGATTTCATCACGAAATGTTAGATCGAAGAGGAAACCCTACAGAAATTATTCGGATCTGGTTCATAGAACCCAAAATAATTTCATTTCATCACGAAAATGACAGATCGAAGATGAAACCCTAACGAAAATTTCGGATCTGGTTCATAGAACCAAAAATAATTTGATTTCATCACCAAAAAAAATTGATTTTAGGGAAAATAGGGTTTCACCTCAACGAAAATACCGGCGCAGCGCGGGAGGATGGTGACCAGAGCCAGGGAAGGGGAAGAACTCTTCTCGGTTGAGCAAAAGTGAGGAAAAATGACACTTCCCGCACACTTCCCCCCATTTTCGAGCGTAGGTGGGAGAGTAAAGATCGGAGGGGACAAGTCACTGTGTGGTGGCAGAGATTCCCCACTTCCCGCTCCTTCCTTCCAGCTTCCAAACGGAGAAACTCAGCAAGTGTGCTGAAGAAAGCGACGCACTTCCCTCAAAAAGCCTCACTCCCCGCACAAATACGTGCATCCAAACAGCCCCTTAAAAACAAAAAAGTTAATTACATTGACTACCTCTATATTTTACACCTATTATACTTGTAGAAAACGTAGACATAAATCTAACAAAAATGTTAAGTTTACAACCAAATGGGTTAGAAATAAGAAAAAATCTAAAGGGCACGATTGTCCATGAAATCGAGGTGTCACGTCATGGTATTTTCGGTCCGGTCCGGGCCGGCCCACGGTCCAGGGGCGGCGGGCCTGACCGGGTTCGGGCCGGTCCAGGACCGGCCCACACATAATTTCGGTCCGGGCTAAGCCCGGCCCGGTTATTTTCAACGTGGCCCAGCCCGGCCCATTGAACCGGGACTAGTGGGGTCGGGCCGGTCCGGGCCTAGGCCGGTTCGGGCCGGTTCAGGCCGGGTTGACCGGACCGGCCCGGTTTTTTGGATTAATTTTTTTTTTTTTTACAGTTTTTTGTTTAATTTAGTTTTTTAATATTATTTTTTTGTATTTTAATTTTAAAATTTTTTAACTTAAATGTTTATAAAAAAATATTTATAAAATGTTTATACAAAATATGTTTAAAAAATATTTATAAAATGTTTATAATTTTATGTTTATACAATTGTTTATAAAATGTTTATACAAAATATGTTTATAAAATGTTTATAAAATGTTTTCTTTTTAATAAAAATGTTTATAAAATGTTTTTACAAAATATGTATTTTCTTTTTAAAACCATTTTAAAAACCATGTAAAAGTAATCATTTTTTTTGTATTTTAATTTTAAAAATAATCATGTAAAAGTAATCATTTTATAAAAATGTTTATAAAATGTTTTTACAAAATATGTATTTTCTTTTTAAAACCATTTTAAAAACCATGTAAAAGTAATCATTTTCTTTTGTATTTTAATTTTAAAAATTTGTAACTTAAATGTTTATAAAATGTTTATACAAAATATTTATAAAAGTAATGTTTATACAAATATATACAAATGTTTATACAAAAATGTTTATACCAATATTACAAATGTTTATAAAAATTTATAAAAATTTTAAAAAAACATTTCTCCCTCTTCCTTTATCCGGGCTTGGGACCGGCAAATGCTTGTTTGGCATAGGCGGAGTTAAAAAATGTTTTTTTTAAAAGTAAAAAATAGTTTTTGAAAGTATAAGTTAAAAAATTTGAATAGTATAAGTTAAAATTAAAAATTTGAATAGTATAAGTAAAAAAAAAAAAAGTTTTTGAATGTATAAGTTAAAATTTAAAATTAAAATGTATAATGTTAAATTTACATACCTAATACCTTGCACCGTAGCCTCATTGTTGTTCGCCTTCATGCAATGAAAGCGATTCCAAATCCAGCTCGTGGATGTCATGATCTTCTCCATCTTTCTGGTTTTGTGTTCTTTTATCGGCAGCCAACCAATCTTGTACGCACACGATCGCTTCCAAAATATCGGGCTTCAAGCGGCTCCTCCTATCGCTCAACATCCTCGAACTTGCACTAAAACAGGACTCCGATGCTACCGTCGACACCGGAACCATCAGTAGATCACGTGCTATGTTAGAAAGCACAGGAAATCTCTTGTCGTGTCTCTTCCACCATTCTAGAACGGCGAAGTGATTTGGAGTCTCATCTTCGTCTTGATAAGAGTTAAGGTAAGCAGACAACTCTTGAGTAGGTTGGAAAGATTGCTTTTGTTTCTTCCTTTGTAGTATGCGACCGGCTGCTGATAGCTTAGACGTCAAGCCGGAGCTACTACTAGCCCCCCCTGAGTTGGTCGGGTCGACGTTGCTCCTTCTTCGTACAGTATAACTAACCTGTCCAAAGCCACTTTAACTTCTGCCTTCATGTCAGTAACGTCTATACCCATATATTCTCCATATCCTTCTAATAAAACCTCTACGCCATCCAATTTGATTGTAGGATCAAATATGGAAGCCAAACAATATAAAAGAGGTACTTCACCCCAATATTTCCTGAATTTGGCTTCCATATTTCTCACCGCAATTTCAAAATTTGGATAATCTCTATATTTAGAAAATAAATAAGACATGTTACAAAGTTCACGTAAAGCTAAGCAAGATATGGGATAATAAACACCAGAAAGAGTTAATGTAGCATTGTAAAAAAACTTCTAAAAATTCACAAACACTTTCAGCTGCTAACCAATCATCATTAGTAACCTGATAGTCAAAGGTGACATCCGAAGTACAATAATATGAAATAGCACTCTTAAAAGGAATTGCAGATTTCAACATCAAGTAGGTGGAGTTCCACCTAGTTGGTATATCCTTCACAAATCTTCTAAAAGTCATACCAAAATGTGCGCAAGCGCATGCAAAACTTTGTTGTCTACTTGGAGACGAGTTTAGGTGGAGCAAGCATTGTCGCAGAGTGTCTAAATGGGGTTCAAAAAATTTTAAACATTCTTTAACAACTAAGTTAATTATATGGCAAGCACACCTAACATGCATAAGTCTACCTTCTAAAATAGGCTTAAAAATTACTGACAAAGAAGACATAGCAGCATTGTTGTTTGATGCATTGTCCAAAGAGACAGAAATTTTTTTTGCGTGAATATCATATTCACGCACGTGTCTTGAAATCTCACTTGAAATTACAGCTCCCGTGTGTGGACATTCTATAAGTTTAAGAGAGATGATGCGTTTTTGCAACATCCATTGTGCATCTATATAGTGTGCAGTAATACAAATATAAGCATAACTCCATTTAGTAGTCCAAATATCAGAAGTAATAGCCAACTTACTAATATTTTGAAATTCCGCTTTCAAAGCGGCTTTCTGCTCGTTGAAAAGACGAATAGCCTCCTTTCGAGTTTGTTGCCTACTCACTTTAGTAAAGGAGGGGTTTAGAGAAAGTGATACATAATCTCGTAAAGATTCGCTTTCACCCGTCGTGAAAGGAAGTTCGTCACGAATAATATGTTTAGTTAACTCGGTTTTATGCCGAGCAGCTGAGTAAGTAAAGTTACCAATTGAAGAACCGGTGGCGCCGAAGCTTATTTGGGTTTGGGACGCTTGAAGTGTGTCCTTCCCGTAGCAAGTGTCGTAGTGTCTGGATATGGTCCCGGTGCCACCGCCCTTCTTCCATGTGTACTGGTTGCAACATTTCTTGCATTGCGCCTTGTACGGTTTCGGTTCCCCCTTGGCATCTAAAACCAAAGAACCATCAGGATTAGTTTCAAAAATTAAAGTAAAATAATCCCAATACTTAGACCTTTTTTTCTTTTCAGGACGTTGGGTTGTACTAGCGACTTCCGGAGGAGATTGTTGGCACCCCTCCGGAATCGGATTAGTCGCAACTTGCTCAGGTGGAATTTCAGTACCGTCAAAAAAAGAACTAAAATAGTGGTATGTCTGTCCAGCAAGATCAGGTGGGTTTGAACCTTCACCAGCCATATATAAAATAAAATAAAGTAAACTACGTTAGAAGAAAGTAAGAGATTGAGAGGAAGATCGGGAAGCCGTAGAGCCGGAATGGAGTTGGGAGCGAGATCGGGAAGCCGTAGAGCACCGGGGAGGGAAAGTCGTAGAACACCAGAGCACCGTAGAGAGATGTAGAGAATTTGTGAGGAATGAGTTGTGTATGAAAAATGGGATTTTTGGGCTATTTATAGAAATTTTTTGGGGTTATTTTGGTAATTTTAGGCCAAAAAAGACCAAAATACCCCTCCCAACGTTTTAATAACGGCTATATGGGAGGGGTATTTTGGTAAAAGAACCCCCCCTCCCCCAAACGGTCAAAAATTTGAAAAAAAAAAAAAATCAGCCTCCCAACGGTCGGCTCAGGCTGGACCGGTCCCAGCGGGCCGGGCTGGGCCGGTCCAACTGGGCCGGGCTGGGCCGGTCCAACTGGGCCGGGCCTGTTTTTTAAAAAAAAAAAAAAAAAATTTTGACCGGTCCGGGCCGGGCCGGGTTCGGGCGGGGGGGGGGGGGGGCGGGGGGGGGGGGTGCCCGACCCGAACCGCTATAGCGTGGGGGGCCGGGCCGGTTCGGGCCCAATGCGGGCCGGTCCGGGCTTATAGGGGGGCGGGCCGGTCCGGTCCACGGGCGGGCCCGGGCCGAACCGGCCCAGTTAACACCATGAGTGTCACGCGTCATGGCTGGACGGTGGGATCCACAAAATTTACACTCCTGCTATCATGAGTCAGAAATGAAGACCAATAGAAGACCGACACATGGCGTCGGTTTACACGTCGGTCCCCACGAGGTCGGTAAGGAACGACTGTAGAAATAACAAACTGGTGAAGAGAGGAGAGTCCAGACGGATCCACCTGGACCTTTCCCTTATAAATCTCCCCACCACACTCCATCAAACTAAAACTAAACAAAACT
Source organism: Iris pallida (assembly GCA_029216955.1). Lineage (NCBI taxonomy): Eukaryota > Viridiplantae > Streptophyta > Magnoliopsida > Asparagales > Iridaceae > Iris > Iris pallida. Next base: position 19,013,205 of record JANAVB010015400.1, read on the forward strand.
AAACAAGATAGTAAGAGGAAAAGAGGAAGAAAGTGCGGTCTCGTCCTCCGCCTATTCTTCTTCTTCCCACCAAAACAACCAGCAAGCAAGCAATGGAGGTCCGCCGGAGAAACAACTTTTCCGCCATAACTTCGTCGTCGTCGTCGTCGTCGTCGGAGGAGGAGGAGGAGGAGGAGGAGGAGAAGAAGAAGAAGAAGAAGAAGAAGGTCCATGCTTCCGACGCGCTCCCCCTCCCCATCCGCCACACCAACCTCCTCTTCTCCTTCCTCTTCCTCGCCTCCATCTTCTTCCTCATGCGCAGGTGGCGGGAAAAGATCCGCCTTTCCATCCCGCTCCACGTCGTCGACCTCGCCGAGCTCATCTCCGTCGTCTCCCTCGTCGGATCCCTCATCTACCTCCTCTCCTTCTTCGGCATCGCCCTCGTCCAGACCATCGTCGACGACGAAGACAACAACAACAACAACAACAACAATAACAACAACGTGAACTCCTCGTCGTCGTCGGAGGAGATGGTCTCCGTGGCTCCGTATCCCGACGCTGACGACGAGGACATCATCGCTTCCGTCGTGGCGGGGAGCGTCCCTTCCTACTCGCTGGAGTCGAGGCTGGGCGACTGCCGACGCGCCGCAGGTGTTCGGCGCGAGGCGTTGGAGAGGATCACCGGCCGGAAGTTCCAGGGGCTCCCTCTGGACGGGTTCGACTACGACTCCATCCTGGGGCAGTGCTGTGAGATGCCGGTCGGCTACGTGCAGCTCCCCGTGGGGGTCGCGGGCCCGCTCGTGCTCGACGGGAGGGCCCACTACGTGCCTATGGCGACCACGGAGGGGTGCCTGGTGGCGAGCACCAACAGGGGGTGCAAGGCCGTCGCCGAGTCGGGCGGGGCAGTCAGCGTCGTGCTCAAGGACGGGATGACCAGGGCGCCGGCCGTCAGGTTCGCGACTGCCGCAAGGGCTGCGCAGCTCAAGTTCTTCCTCGAGGACCCAGCCAATTTCGACACGCTCGCGGTTGTCTTCAACAGGTGATGGATCATATAGTTACACCTCCCGACTTATTTCTGACTAAAAGATTCAATTTATGAAAGAGAGATTTTGTATACGCGCCAACGCCCCCCCCCCCCCCCCCCCCCCCCCCCCCCCCCACCCACACCCCCCCCCCCCCCCCACCCACCCACCACACACACACACCCACACACCCCACCACCACCACCACAATTATTGTATTGGTTTCATCATTTCGGTCAACTAAGACGACTCCATGTGATGTCATGTGATGTGCGAAAATATAATTATATCCTCCACTTAACTCAATCGGCATAGAGGAAGGGTCGACACAGTCCAATCGTGTCAGATATGAAGCACGAACATCTGCACAAGTTGAGGCAAACTCAATCTGTACTGTTAGCAGATCCAATAAATTGAGTTGTGGATGGTACAATTATATTTTTGCACGTCATATGAGGCCACGTGAAGTGGTCTTGGTTGACCAGTCGGACGAAATGATAAAACTGTTAAAATATGAAAGGAAAATAGTGAGAATTAAGGAAATCGTGCCAAATGCAAAAAGTAATAAAAATGGGAGTTATACAAAATATCTCTTTTTGAAAATATGGGTTGTACTTTTTGGGCTCACTATAGCTACCGACTTGAGTAATTTACTATATATATATATATATATATATATATATATATATATATATATATATATATATATATATGACTCATTAGAGATAGCAACTTGAGAAGTTTATCTATACTACTATATAATCTATACTTCTATAGTACTATATAATAAGAAAGGTTTAGGCTTCATCATGGAAGTTTTCTTTCCAAATATGCCCTTACCATCTATACTAATTATAATTATTCATTGAATTTATTAGGGCAGTTAAGTAATTACGTATTAAAAAATTAAAAAATGGGTTGTCGTTTGTTCTTCCCCAGTAGTCTTGCATCATTGTTTTTCTTTGCCCTTTTTTCTTCCCATGTAGTCTTGCATGCATTCATATAGCTAGTATCTCAAGTAAAGAAAATGGTCCATTTATTGATAGGAATGGTGGAAAATTCAACTTTGTAGCGTTGTCGTTTTGTAGAAAATGCTAAATTCTTATTGGTTTCTATCTAAATTTTGGATTTTTGCATATGTGCAGTATGACCTACTATTCTGGCTAAAGATTGGATTTCTTTGCTATATGGCTCAAGATAGCAACTTGTATTGTATGTTTCTGCTATAGGAAGTGGCCAATTCATTGCTGGCAAATGTTGGAATTGGCTGTACTTAGACTAAAAATTGTTTTTCTTTTTCTTTTTAAGTTCAGGCTAGTGCTTTCCATTTTTGGGCTAGATTGAGTGGAGGATATTGGATGTCTTGATTGTCTATAGCTTTCACAGTCGATTCTTGTTTGTCTCGGACATTAATTCCAGTGTTTCATTAGCATACAGTCTAATTATGCTGTTTCATAAATAATGTTAGGTGGTATCATCATAGAAATGTAAGGAGTAAAGTTCTTAAGTCGTTTTTTGGATCCAAATTAACACTGTTGCTATAGATATTTTTGCATCAAGTCTTATTATTAACAATACTATTATCTGTAAAGAAATTATTTAGTTAGAGTGCTGGATTTCTTGTCTTGACTTTGAAATATTACAAACATCAAGATAGCCACCTTAACCTTATTGGTCAGTTGTAGCACCTGCCAGTGGGCCGCTTGATGCTGCCCATGAACCTTCTGACCTGAAAAATTAGGAATCTTTAAGGGTGATAAAGTAGTAATTTTCTAATTTTAAAAAGGCTGACAGTCATCTTACCGCCATAGCGATACTGCATATTGTTCTGGAAAACAAAGCGATGGGGCTTCTCTGCAATGTTCCCATAGTTAGTGATTATCTGCATTTATTGATAGGAATGGTGGAAAATTCAATCTCTCTGACATGGTTAGATTTCTCATTTTGAAGCTTATATGATATTTTTAATTCTTGTAGAGTGCAACTATATGAAGACTATTTTGTTGTCTTTCTTTCAGTTTCTATTTACTTGTCTCTCCTGCATGGGCTTTACCTATAAGTTTGGTGGTGGTGTTTTTTTTTTCGAAATTCTAATCATCAAACTTAAATAACATCTGAGATTCTTTCTTCCCATGTCATCAGGTCAAGCAGGTTTGCTAGGCTCCAAGGTATCCATTGCTCGCTTGCCGGAAGGAATCTGTACATGAGATTCACTTGCAGCACAGGAGATGCAATGGGAATGAACATGGTCTCCAAGGGTGTCCAGAATGTCTTGGATTACCTTCAGAATGATTTCCCTGACATGGATGTTATCAGCATTTCTGGTTAGTTCTTTTCTTCTACTCGAATTAAGCTTAGGCTGTGTTTGATTGGGCTTTTTTTCAATGGAAAGTATTTCCATCACAAATTTTCCACCAATTGTAGTGTTTGATAGCTTATATTTTTCATGGAATTATTATCCAAAAAACTATCATTTTCCATTATTTCTTCTAAAATGGTGGAAAATGAAATTTGTCCAACCCATAGGAAAATATTATTTTTCATGGAAAATAACTATTCTCCGTGGAAAATAATGACAATCAAACATCCAAATTAAGTTTTCCATGAAAATTCTTTAAAATTTCATGAAATTTTTTTCCTAGGAAAATAATTTCATGGAATTAATTTCTTTTTCACATATTTTCCACCTTGCAATCAAACACACCCTTAGATTTTTCTGTTCTTGTGAATTCAACAGACTGCTAGATTGGGTCCAAACTTTAAGGCGAAGGGGAAAAACTTTGGTATTATTTCATTTAGGGCATGTTCGGCAACTGAAAACTATTTGAAAATCGGAAACTTGGTTTCTTTTGAGTTTCTAGAAACTAAAGAAAGTAGGTTTCCAAGCTAAAAATATTGTTGGTTTGCTAGAAACTAGAGCAACATTATGACATGTCAATATTTAAAACAATGTAAATGTGGACCATATTTATTATTTTGGACCATTTTTGTAATTAAACAATACTAATAAATATGATCCCTACCAGTTTCTTTGAGTTTCCACCATTTTGGATGGAAACTAAATAAGCCTATATCCCATTATGCTTATGTGGAGAAAGTTCTGAAACTTAGTTTCCTACAAACAAACAACATATCAACTGGAAACTAGGTAGACTTTCTACTGGTTTCCTAGTTTCCATGCTATTTTCTGTAGCCAAACAGGCCCTTAAGGTTTAGACCAAGTAAAGAAATCAATTGTTTGTAGCTCACAAATACAACTCTGGATGATCGCTAGAATTGTCACTGATATTTAAGCTACACTTAATTGATTGTAAGAAATTTCATTGAGTACTTTGAAATATGTTGAGTGTTATATTAGAGTTATTAGTTAATGGGATTTAGTCCCACATTGCATAGAATAATAGGAGAGGGGCTAGCCTCTCCTATATATATGTAGTCTCTCATCATTAATAAGATCATCCTATTATTTCCATCTCTACATGGTATCAAAGCCAAAACCTTAGCCGTCATCCACCACTCTCTCTTTTCACAAAATCCTAACCCTAAACTACCGTCCCCTAGCCGCCACCTTCCATCCCCCCCTCTCCTACTGCTGCTGCTGCTGTCGCCGCCTGCTGTTCCCCCCCCCCCCCCTAGCCGCCGCCTCCATCCCTCCCCTCTCCTACTGCTGCTGCCGCTGCTACTGCCCTACTGCTGCTGTCCCACCACCACCGACAGCCCCCCCTCCTGTCAGCCCCCGCCGACAGCCCCCCCTCATGTCAGCCCCACGTCAGCCCCCCCTTTTCCATGGCTCAAAACCCTAACCTAACTCTTTTCCACTTCCACCTAACCGCCGCCCACTCTCCCTCCAAACCCTAACCTAGTTTCCAAAAGAAAAAAAAATCAAAAAATAATCGTTGGAATTCTCAGAGGGTAAACATATGGTTGTTTGCTGGAACCTCCGACTCTCAATGATTAATTCGAAAATTTAACAAAGAGCAAACATATGATTTATTTTGCATGAATCTTTGTTTCTTTTCTTGATCTTCACACCAGGATCTCACAGAGGTTAACATGGGTTATCTCTCTGTCCTGACTTGTGATCCATACTCTCTGCTTCCTATGCGCGTGCGCCGGTTCTGGCTCCGTGTTTAGCGCATTGCAGAGTTGCTGTAATTATCCAGTTAGAAAGATCAAAGTCGACAGTCGATTCAAGAATCCTGAAAGATGACAGATTCTACGACGAATAGCAGTGCCACCGATACTAGTGTTAGCAACACACTAGGGGGACCAACAGGCACTAGCACGACAATTTCCTCTATTTGACTTGTCGATCGACGGTTGCAAGGACCAGAGGGCTACTCGACATGGAGAAAGAAGGTCGAGAAGACACTTCGCGAAATACGGTTGTCCAAACATCTGACAATCCTCCAGCAGAAGATGATCCCATATTTCAGCAATGGAAGACAGATGATAGTCGATTGTTTACACAGTTGATGAATTCAATGGAACCATCGGTAGAAGACATGATTCAGAATACGGACTCCGTGAAGGAGTTATGGGAGGTACTGGCAGCAGCGTTTAATAGAAAACGCGATTTGTCTCGTATCTATGACTTGGTCGTTGGTGTATACCGAGCAAATCAAGGAGAAAAATCTCATAAGGACCATTTTCGGGCCTTTAAGGCTATGTCTGATGAGATCGACCGCGTATTACAACTTACGTTGGATATTAATGAAGCAAGGGCTCAATGTGAGCAGCTTCATGTCATGGCTTATCTTGCCTCTCTCCGCCCCTGATGCGGACTTCGCTTGCTCATTATTGCTGGATCTGAAGTTCCGTCCTTGTTGGAAGCGCACTATCGTACAAAAGTAGTTGAGATCACTCTGGGTGATACTCCTGTTGATCGTTCTGTTCTTGGTACAACTCGTACATGATTCCGTGGTGGTCATGGTGGCCGACGTAGTGGTCGAAATGCTGGTCGAGATGGAGGACGTGGCAATGGCGGTCGTGATGGAGGAAGACCACGCACTTGCTTTTACTGTGGTCATCTTGACCATTTCTACTGGCAATGCACTAAATCACTTGCTGCTAATATCACAACTGATGTTCCTGATGATGATGTCAGAGTTCCTTGATTTTCAGGTTCAACGTCGTGGTGAAGCTTCTACGTCTGGATCCACAGTCGGATACTTAGTAGCGTGCATAGTGAAACCCAAGCAGTGGTAATTGACTCTAGTGCGTCCTCTCACATGACTGGTGACGCGGGTATGATACATGATTATGTACTTGTCCGTCGTGTTTCTGGCATTACTGTTGCCAATGGAGGTTCCCTGACAGTCTGAGGACGTGGAAGTGCCAGTCTTTCTTCCGGACTGTCACTCAATTCTGTATTACTTACACCTGGGAACCCGTTCAGTTTAATTTCTATTAGTCAAATTACTCGTGAACTGCATTGCTCGGTAACCTTTTTTCCTGATGGTTGTGCGTTTCAGGACCTGAAAACTGGAAAGACTATCGGTAAGGGACATATGGCTGGAGGCTTATACATGTTTGACGCACCATCTTCTGTTGTCTGTGCCGGCATGAAACTCGATCTTTTCGAGTTACATTGTCAGTTAGGCCATCCATCAACCCAAACTCTCCAGAAAATGTACCATTCTTTAGATATCCCTGCTTCTTTTCATTGTGAGCCGTGTAGTTTAGCTAAGCATCACCCGGTTCACTCTCCGGTGAGTCAAAATAAAATTGCTTCCGCTTCTTTCGAGTTGGTGTATTTTGATGTATGGAGACATTGTCCGATTGAATCAGTAATGGATTTTAAGTACTTTGTTACTTTTGTTGATGATTACTCACGTGTCACTTTTGTTTATTTGATGAAAAATCGTTCTGAATTGTTTAACCTTTGGTGCAATTTTTATGCCGAAATAAAAATACAATTTGATATTCCAATCAAAAAATTTCGGAGTGACAATGGCCGTGAGTATTTATCTCGTGATCTCGATAGTTATTTGGCCCGCAATGGCATCATCCAACAAACTTTTTGTGCGTACACACCACAACAGAATGGTATGGCCGAGCGCAAGAATAACATCTCTTGGAAACAACACGTGCTCTTATGTTTCAAGCACGTACTCCCAAGAAATTTTGGTCGGATGCGGTTCTTACTGCTTGTTATCTTATTAACCGCATGCCATTGTCAGTTTTCAATGGTAGCACTCTCTTCTCTCGGCTTTTTTCCGGACGAGAGCCATTTGCTCTGCCTCTCAGAATCTTTGGCTGCTTATGTTATGTTCGGGATGCCCGCAATATATTTTTCTTGGGTATCCTAAAGGTCAGAAAGGATATCGGTGTTATTCTCCTGTCTTGAAGAGATATTTTTTCACTCGGAATGTTACCTTTGTAGAAACTGAATTTCCTCCACTCCTACAATCAACGGGTCCAGCTCCCCTAGTCTATCCAGAAGAGGATTTTTTGTTATTTCCTGATCAAATACAACAGCCCCCTGTACGGGTGCCCTCCCTTACCGAGCCAGTTTCCTAGGCCGATGGTCCGCATACACCGATTCAGTCAGTGCTGACATCGTCCACAGAATCCTCCTCCTTCGGTTCCACCAGCAGCTCCGGCTCTAATCAGTTGCCTCCACCTGTTCCACCAGCAGCTCCGGCGGTTCCGCCTCCAGAACGTCCTCGTCGTGACTGTCGTGATATCCCTTGTATATTGACAGCTACAAATGACTTACCAGTCACCCTCAGTCTCTGGTGGCTACTATTGATGGAATTTAGATTCCCAAGACCGCTGAGTAGGGTCTCAGACATCCTGGTTGGCGTGCTGCTATAAACGAGGAGATGAAAGCTCTTAGGAAAAACTACACTTGGGACTTGGTCGATTTATCCACTAGTAAACAGGCATTAGGTTGCAAATGGGTATTCACAATCAGGTGAAACCAGATGGTTCTCTTGATCGCCTGAAGGCTCGTCTAGTGGCCAAAGGATACTCTCAAACCTATGGTGAGGATTACTTCGAGACCTTCTCTCCTGTTGCTAAAATGACGTCTGTTCGTGTCCTCATGGCCTTGGCCGTTCGCTATGGCTGGTCGTTGCTTCAACTGTATATCAAGATTGCTTTTCTCCACGGGGATCTTGATAGAGAGGTATATGTGATGCAACCTCTCGGGTTCGTTGCAAGGGAGGGTAAAGTGTGTCATCTGAGAAAGGCTCTTTATGGTCTGAAACAATCACCTCGTGCGTGGTTTGGTCGATTTACACATGTGGTTACTCAGTTTGGATTGTGTCAATCAAAGAAGGATCATTCCGTATTCTACCGACAGATATCAGCTGGAAGGATATTACTTGGTGTCTATGTTGATGACATTGTAATCACAGGAGACGACAATCGGGGTATTGAAGACCTCAAGAAGTTTCTTGGAGCACAATTTCAAACCAAGGATATGGGATCATTGAACTATTTATTGGGTATTGAGGTCATACGGAGTAAGCGGGACATTGTAATGTCCCAGAGAAAGTATGTGCTGGACATACTAAATGATGCAGGCATGATAAAAGTCAATGGAACAACCTCACCTATGGATCCAGAGGCAAAGTTACTTCCAGACGAAGGGGCTCTAATGACCAACCCAGAACAGTATAGTCGAGTAGTTGGAAAACTCAACTACTTGGCAGTCATGACTCGTCCGGACATTTCTTTCGCAGTAAATGTTGTAAGTAGATTTATGGCTTCTCTAAGAGTTCCACACTGGCAGACTATTCTCAGAATCCTGTGTTATCTAGTCAAGAATCCAGGAAAAGGAATTCAGATGGAGAATAATGGACACACTCGTATTGAGTATTTTATTGATGCTGACTGAGGAGCAAGTCTGACAGATAGATGATCTACATCTGGCTACTCAGTATTTATTGGTAGAAATCTAGTGTCATGGAAGAGCAAGAAACAAAGTGTGATAGCACGCTCAAGCTCAGAAGCAGAATATCGAACTATTGTTCATGGCACATCAGAGGTATTATATATGAAGCATCTCTTACAAGAACTGGAAGAAGATGCAGGATCTCAAGCGGCAGATCTATGGTGTGATAACCAATCTGCTATTCATATTGCCACCAACCCAGTATTTCAAGAACGGACGAAGCATATTGAAATTGATATCCACTTTGCTCGTGATAAGTATTTAAAGGGAATGATAAAGTTTCAACATGTGAGAACCGGCGACCAGATAGCTGATATCTTCACAAAGGCTCTTTTGGGTCCTCGGGTTTAATTTCTATGTAACAAGCTGGACATGATTGACATCTATGTTCCAGCTTGAGGGAGGGTGTTAAGTGTTGTATTAGAGTTATTAGTTAATGAGCTTTAGTCCCACATTGTTTAGAATAATAGGAGAGGGGCTAGCCTCTCATATATATATATATATATATATATATATATATATATATATATGGGCTAGCCTCTCATATATATATATATATATAATCTCTCATCATTAATAAGATCATCCTATTATTTCCATCTCTACAAAATACATCCGGAAAATAAAGAATTCGACTCTACTGCTATGGTACATTGAAGCTGAAAAGTTGAACAATAAATATAATGTCTAAACCATTATAAAAAGGTTGACGTTCTAAGGGCCAAAATTTTGAACAGGTCAACATTAGTCCCTTGGGAAGCCTTATAACTATATTCTAGGAAGTATGGATACTCCAAACTGGTGCAGTATTATCATATCCGTGTTGGATATGTATTGCTATCCGTTTGCCCCACCGGTAATTTATTATAATAGTTGCAAGTTGCAACATTGACCTGTATTCAAAGAGCAAAATAAAGAAGCATTCTTGTGAGCTTATTTATGAGGCATGTCTTTTCAGCAATGCACGTATTGGTCGCAACCATTGGTCTTTTTTTCCAAGCCATCCGTAGAGAAGGATGAGAGGTCTTATTATTCATTGATTGTTTTGGATTTGAAATCTATAGGAGAATACGATATCCTTATTATGGTATCACCATCATGGGATCCTATCCATTTTAAAAAGTGGATCTGAAGTCACATCATGATGGATGGCCACAAAAACATATTTAAGTTTGAAAGTGACCTTGCGAGCTTGGCAGAAATTTGTCAACTTTGAACACATTAGGTCATTGTACTTGATGTATCCACTCCTTGTTGATAATATCCAACACTAAGACTTTCTGCCCTTTACTTTGTGAGACACCTTATCGGAGGGGAGTAAGATATAACTTTGCGGTCTTAGTACATCATGTTGGCTTTTACTCTTTTAGTCCCCTCAACATGAAATAATTAACTCTGAATATTATGGACTATAACATCAAGTTCATCTACTACTATACTTAATTTCACGTGGAGAGTACAAATATTACACCCACCCTCGTCCCCCTTTGTCATGGGAAACGACTCTTTATCAAGGAAAAACAACCAAGAAGCGTGTCAATCAATTGATGGCGAATTTGATCAGTTTTATGTAATAAGTTGGGCATGGCTAAATCCTTGTTTCGACATTAGGGTAGTTAGGAAAATATTTCTTCTAGATATTCCTCTTTCCCCCTTTGGCTTTATATATAGCCATCATTGTAACCATTCGGAACTTAAAGAGTTTAATCTCTTCTTCTTGGTGGACTCTTAAGTGTGCTTGTGGACTCGAGCAATCTCGTGGACTCGAGTACTCATGGGTTCATGCACAACAGTCCGAGGTCCGTGGACTCGGACAACCTAGGTGTCGACTTCGACTGGTGTAGCTATCCAATCCGCGCCATTCCGGTGAGCCAACCTAGTCAAACTCCACCTTCAACACCTCTTACTTCCTCATCCTCTTTCACATTTGTGAGGTTCGGTCTTTCAAGTTTGCTCCGTACATTACCCTCTAATATAGTAACAAACTGGGCTAGTATTGTCAAAAGAAGCCAACTAGGTCCCCAAGATATATGGCCTCGTTTGATTTGCGGAATCATCGGATTGGGAAAGGAAAGTGACTACTTTCCTATGTTTGGGTGCCAAAGGAATTGAGGAGGAAAGGAAAGTGATTCCCAATGGAAGAAAAATTAGGGGTGAAGTGATTCTATCCATCAAAGTAAGGAATAACTTTTCCACATTGAAGTATTCACTTCCCTTTCCAAATTCCTTGGCATTTCAAAACATCAGAAAGAAAAATCAATGAGAATTGTAATTTTCCAAAGAAAAGGAAATGACAAGGAATTGATTTCCTTTTCCTTCCATTCCGCGAACAAAACAAGGCCTATGAAGAAAGTACAAATTCAAGCATGAGATTTTGTAAGTTTTAGATGTCTATATTTTGTATAATGATGTATAAATACATAAGATAGTGATTATTGCTTTTTGATAAAAGAATCGCCTATAGGCGGTTGAAGAAAGTACAAATTCAAGCATGAGATTTTGTAAGTTTTAGATGTCTATATTTTGTATAATGATGTATAAATACATAAGATAGTGATTATTGCTTTTTGATAAAAGAATCGCCTATAGGCGGTTTATAGGTTGTTCGTTGAATTGCTTATCAACTGGGATTAAATTTATGGTACAAGACTGGCTGTCTAAAATACATCTTAAGATAATATATTCATGCTTTCACAATTAGTTACTTTCTAGGTCAAAAAAGAGTTATGCCCGACAACCTAGTCTTGTACTCGTACTTTTACAATTTGTTGATCGGTGAAGTCTATCTTTTGCTCAAAACAGGTAATTTATGTTCTGATAAGAAGCCAGCTGCTGTTAACTGGATTGAAGGGAGGGGGAAGTCAGTTGTATGCGAGGCCGTTATCAAGGAGGATGTGGTGAAGAAGGTTTTGAAAACCAATGTAGCCTCACTTGTGGAGCTGAACGTGATTAAGAACCTTGCTGGGTCAGCTGTGGCTGGATCACTTGGGGGTTTTAATGCTCATGCCAGCAACATAGTCTCTTCAATCTTCATTGCGACCGGTCAAGATCCTGCTCAAAATGTGGAGAGTTCTCACTGCATCACCATGATGGAAGCTGTGAATGATGGGAAGGATCTACATGTCTCTGTAACCATGCCTTCCATTGAGGTAAATTCTGACTTCCCCCCATATAGATACGCATATTGAGGACGCATATTGGTAGCTCAATGAATTTTCACTAGGCTGAGTCCAACATCAGTTTATACAATTTTCACTAGGCTGATTCTACAAGATATATCGACGTAGTCGTCGGATATCATTGCTTCTGAGAATAGCCACTTATCAACTGTGTTGGTGTCTGCGTGCAGAAATGCTCACACTGTTAGTGTTCCTTAATATTTCAGGTGGGTACTGTCGGGGGTGGGACCCAACTGGCCTCTCAGTCAGCCTGCTTGGAACTACTTGGGGTGAAGGGTGCAAGCATGGAGTCCCCAGGGGCCAATGCGAGGCTCCTGGCCACCATCATAGCTGGCAGTGTTCTTGCTGGAGAGCTCTCCCTCATGTCTGCCCTTGCCGCTGGCCAGCTTGTCAAGAGCCACATGAAGTACAACAGGTCCTCCAGAGATGTGTCCAAAGTTGCAGCTGCCTGACCAAACTCATCTGTACAGTGGGGAGGGCTTATGGAGTATGGACCCCCGTCTTCCTTGACCAAAAAAAAAGGTCAGAAACATTCAAGAAAGCAATAAAAGTTGTGACGTAGGAAGAGTTGTTGTTTATTAAGTTTTCAAGGCAAGCAAACAAACCCCAAGAAGAAAAGAGAAAAGAAGAAGAAGATTTAACTAGTAGTGCTTGTGGTGTTCACTTCTTCACAGTGTGATGATCATGGGGCAAGGATTCTTTGTCTTGAAGACTTGAACCCCCTGTTGTTTGGTGTATTCTTCTATCTATATATGAAAATGGTCTCTTCTTGAAAGTTGGTGGTATCATGTGGTCTTGTGGTTCTCTTCCTTTCTTCTCTCTCTCTCTCCTTCATGTATGACAGCTCTTGTTGGTGAGATGCATCATTTGATGAACCATGTGATTGCATCTGCAGCAAGCAATAATAATTATGTGCGTATGTTGAAGTTGTGGCCTTCATTTCTGTGTGCTTAATTTGTTTCGGGAAGGTGCGATTGGGCACATGTAATGTTTGGAGGAGACAGTTAGCTGTGGACTTGAATTATTTTACGGGGTTCTGGATACGAATCCGAACCCATACTTGAAATTTTTTTTTTTTTTTCCATTTTTCTCATAAGCACTTTCAATATTAGTAAAACCTAACTTCTTATTTTGTGTTCGCATTTGAATTTCTGTAGTCGAACTCATATAGATTCATTGGATAACTAATATTATAAGGTTTCCAAGAACTTGTGTGAGGAATGATATGTTAGATATATTGGGAATAAAAGCGAAAACTATTTCTTAAGACGTGAGTCCGCAACAACTTATATCCGATAAGATATAAGAAACCAAAATTCTCTCTCAACCTTTTCGGTTCTTTTTTTTTTTTTCCCTCTCAACCTATTGGTGGCTACTCAATACCTTTCTTTTGAGCATACAGATCACTCATACAAGGAATTTTTTCTAGATAGACATGACATAAGTGTTCATATTCTAAAAACTCACCAAGTAGTATAGGACTTTGCTCAATCATAATACTTTAGGCCTCGTTTGGTTCGCAGAATCTTCGGTTAGAAAAGGAAAGTGATTACTTTCCTATGTTTGGGTGCCAAAGAAATTGAGGACGAAAGGAAAATAATTTCCAATAGAAGAAAAATTAAGAAAAAAAAAGTGATTTCACCTATCCAAGTAAGAAAATTAGAATTACTTAAGTATGATCCAAATCCTAACAAAAACGATGTGGAAGAGAGCTGGGCAGCCACGACTACGACGCATCTGTATCTTTACATATCCTTTGCTCGAATTTAAAGAGACATCGACAACTGTGCAAAGGATCACTACCAAGCAATTAAGCACAGAGAGGAAGGCTTCCCAAATTTATTATGTGAAATTTTTCTCAAAGAGAAGCCATCTTTTTCGCCTATGTTTTGAGTTCAGAAATCATTGTTGTGTTGCATTCATGTAGTTAGGGTGAGTACAACTAACTCTAAACAAGCGCATCAATGAAACTATTAAAAGAAGGTGAAGCAAGCTTATCATCTCATTCATTTTGCAGATGGGGAGGATCTAACAAACTATGTATGGGTTGTATTTAATGTTTATAGTGATTTGCAGTATTTTAAAAACCGGACCGGATAAGACCGGTCGGTTGAATCGGTCAACCCGTGCACTAAGTAGTTTTTTCGAGCTAGTTTAATAATGATCCATTATTTTTTTTCGAAAAATTCGGTCAATCCTGTCGACCAAGTCGTCCAGTCCAGCGAATCGTCTGATCCAATTAGATTTTTAAATGGTTTGATCATGACTTTCAACTTTTGTTTTGGATTTTATATGCAATCAAAGTTAATATGTTTGCTTCTTATCGATACTATAGCAAACATGCAGAACTTGTAAGTACTATATATGTAGTTGTGTACTACGTAATATATGCAATGTATATTCAATGTAAGCTTATAAGTCTATATAACTGGTTCAATTCGGGTTAATATACTGGTTGAACCGATTTGACTTGATCTACTTTTCTAACCGATCGATTTCTTGTACGATTTTTAAGACATTGGTTATTAGTGCCGAACTCGAGTGATCCTTGTGGTTAATGGAAAGAGGCATAAGACCCTGGGTGGGTGGCAGAATATTAGTAGATCGAGTCACGGGGGATGTCGGACATCTAAAAAAAAAGACATTGGTTACTAGTGTATGTCAAAATTAAGTGCATATTTCCACAGTTTGTCTTCCTCTCATTTCTACTTTGAATAAGTCTCGCCTTTACTCATTATTAGTCAGGTTTTTCGGAGTCTATTTAGGAGGCAGATTGTGAGGAAGAGTTTAGTTGATTTTTTTTTTTTTTCAATTTTGCTAGCTACAAATAGATATATTTCCTTGACGAATAGTACAAAATCAATGTTATAAGCCATTTTTCCATTTTTCTCTAGCATATAAACTTTTGTTTCATGGTATCAGAGCCATCTTAGAGGGCACTAGTTTCTTGACCATCATGTGAGTGTCACTTGTTGGAGAAGATCTATTTTTTGTTACTTGAGGTTCTGAGTTGCCGAGATAGATATAAATTGGATTTATGGTGTCTCTATGCAATATTAATCACGTGCACGTGCGTATTTTTTATACAAATATTGTTCGTCAAAAATAATATATATTGGGCTTGTTATTTCATATTTTAACTGGCTTTACTGGTAAACAATATGTTGGGTACTTATATAACTTGTTTATTTTTTTTAAAAAGTCTAAATATTTAAGAAAGTCAATATTACAGTAAGTCGAATTTAGCAAACAATAAAATACCTTATTATGCACAAAATAACATAAGTACATGATTTAGAGGGAAAACCATGTATGGAAGAGGGTAAAAAATTATTTTTATCAATTACATGTTTGAAGCACATCATGATACACAACATTTCTAGTATGAATTCCAGTAATCTCCTTCAAAATATCATTCATAACTAGATGTTTTGTTGTATTTATCAAAAATTTTAGACAAAGCAACATACAATTTTCCATGACATGCAAAAGACATGTTCGAATAAATAGATCCTCACATTGGTATCGTTTGCCCCAACTTTAAAGTAAGTTTATGTGGAGGCAAGCCACCTCGAGAAATCGAGTTCAAGAATTCTTGTAGATACAAATTATGTGTATCATTTTTCACAGTATCAAATAAATAATAGTTGGCCTCTTCTCCTGAAAAAATATCAATGACCTTCTGATTCAATATATTGACGAATTCATTTGCTGGAGTTATCAAAGCTCTTTGAGTCATGTAACTTCTGTCAATTGCATTTTCTTCTAAACTTAGAAAAACATGATCGTCTTAAGGATTTGTCACCCTGCCATGGCATGGTAATTTCAAGTGAGAGTCTGATCATGTCTTCCAATACAAATGGTTCAATCCCATCTCCTATATGTAGCAAAAAATGGGAAAACATTGGAACTAGTCTTGCATGCATGTTTTCTATGAAGCATATCATCTTTACATGTTCCCCAAAAGATGAATTTGTCATGCATGTATCAATTATTTTAACTCGTGTTCCACGTTCAACAACAGGTAATACTTTACGAAAATTGCCTTTTTATTTCCAATTATGTCATTTAAGGCCTCAAATGCACGATGATGGGTCATTATCACTTCGTCCAATATAAAAAAACTTGCTTTGCATAATAATTCAACTAAATTAGATTGTTTACTTATTTGACACGTTGAAGTTGAAATTGTAGCCAGAGATACCTTGAAATTTGAATGTGTCGTACATCATCCTAGCATCATTATTACATCAATTCCAGATGTGGTGTTGTTGCAGTTGTAATATGAATGGATCATCAATAAAGTAGATAGAGATTTTATTGCGAAAGACCGAATCTACTTTTTTTTTTCAAAAGGTATCTTTGATCATTGTTTAAATTCTCAAACGATGACAGGTCTTCCAAAGGATCTGGCACTTAGTGTTCCTTAATTACTAAATCTGGTGATTTTAGGTCCATTAGTGTCAGTGAGGGTTGACAAATCGTAATCAGATGTTCTTTTCCATATTGTCTAAGTGTAGAATTTAAATCTTTTACCAAAATATTGATAGCATGATTGCTATGCTTGATGAGGGATAATCTTCAATCATGAATGGATAAAATTCTTCCAACAATTCACGAACTATTTGATCACAAAATACTAACAATATACAAAATAATTTCCTCAGTGAAGAAGGAATACGTACAGATGGTGCCTTACGAAGTGTTTCACGCAAATCTCCATCTGTTTCTATCAACCCCAGTTGTTCAGCAGCTTGTTTGATTGTTGTACAATTACAAATCCAATTCTTAAGAGTTCACTAAAAGACGTCGGACCTCTAACATGGTTTAAAGGCACTCATAAATTAACTCCCGCCTTTAAAGGTGATATAACATATAATCTACCAATCACTCTGCAATGATAACTTTTTCTTACCCAACATCTTGAGGACATGATCCAAGTATAAGTTCTGGAATTCCCGATATAAATATTGCTTTGCACCTTGATCATTACAATTCACTGTGAAAAATTATGTTAGTAGTGTATGTGTTAACTTTTTTGCTTCTACCAACTCTTCTACATTTTTTTCTTCATAAAATATTACTTGCTGCCTAATTGGGAGGTGCACTTGTAATGAATAAACCGTTGAATACAATTTGTTCAAATTATTTTGTAAATTTTCTATTGTAACTCCACTTCCCATAATCAGGATTTAGTTATTTGCTTATTGATCTCTATATATATATATATATATATATATATATATATATATATATATATATATATATATATATATATATATATATATGATTCCTTAGTTATTTATTAGAGATACATTTTGAATAATTATATAGTTTTAGTATTTATACCTCTAAATATTTTTACTTAGTAAACCAGCCCTTTATCTTATGGTCGATCTATTTAGCAATTGAGAACCAAGCTTTTTAGCTACTAGCCCACACTTCTTTTAAGTCAGCCTAAATCCAAATTCTTATTTCAGCCCATTTGCATTAATTTACTTGAACCACTTACTAGGCCCAATACACCACAACTATAGCCACTTTAGTAAATTACCTATTTTTCTTAACTCTTCCTGGGCCATGCCATCTTAAGCCCAGTAGGCTCAGCCATAACCATTTGCTATCAGGCCAAACCCATTGAAGTTGAACCCGACCCAATAAGCCTAAACCATTATTTATTGTTTTGTTCTTCGTTCAGATCTGAACGATCATGCATCTTCTCCTTCCCTCCTTTGGATTTTTTGCCAACAACATAGAGCAGTCGTGTCTGATCGTTCCCGGTGGTGCCATGTCGACCGATCAGAGCTTTTCGAACTTTCTTCCCCACCGCCTTACCTCTGCTCATCTCGACTGTCCGTCGCCACCGAACTACTCCCAGCCGATTGTCGTCGTCCATTTCTAACCTGTCACGGCTGCACCCGATTTAGGGGCACGAGTGCGTGACAGTGTCCAGCCTACGTCGCAGCATCGGCGGTAAAATGTTGTCTAGATCACTATCTAACAATCTCACATAATGTATAATGTACCTGTCATAGATCTCAACTCCAAAATGGAGGACAAAGTACAGATAATAACAATGAATACTCAATCACAATCTAAAGCACGATAAGATATCAAAGAGGTCTAATCAACTACAAGGTCTAAAACATTAACAACTTCTAATACAATATCAAAATCCAAGTCTCAAATACAATAACAAAATCTCCTATATATATACATGCCAAGAGTTCTAACAGTGAATTTAACACAAAGCTAAAAATAACTAAGTCTCTCGGTAATCACTCCTGGGTATCAGGACCCATGGTTGCTATCCCCTCCTCGGATCCGTAGAATGTGGGACACAAGTTCCCTGAGCAGTCATCTGAAAAATATATCCAGTCGGGATGGAATGAGCACATCTCAGCTAGCAATTCCAATTAAATGACAAGGACTATAAAACAGTTATAGTAAATAATACTTGATGAACATAGGAAGAATGAGTTAGGAAATGAAATATAACAACAACTAACTAAAGTACAAGGGAAGTAAATATGGTAAATCAGAAGAACATGGCAATAAAGACTGTAAATAGAGATAATTGAACCAGAACAGATGTGATATGAGTCCAGTCAGTATAATGTGAGTCTAGTAAGTACAATATGAATCCAGTAGAAAGCACTGAACTAGTGTGTTTTGAAATACCGCTTTCGATATGTAAACAGTTAGGGGGTAAATGGCACATCGCACACTTGGCAATCATACAACTGCTATCTTTCTAGATTAGACTAGTAGGGGTGATTCTAGTATGATTGAGAATGTTTACATGTCTACTCGAGTATTTTCTCGCCTCGACCAGTACAAGTAAATCCATATCTCGACACGTAATCAAGTACAAGTCCAGCCAGAAAGTAAGTGATACATGTAGGTGATTCCAGTATGTGGTTCCAGTGAGTGATTCCAGAAATAGAGGCCATACAAGTATAATACATGTGTTGCAAGTGAATGAATCTAGAAATACCAATCCGTGTCATGTCAGAGAATCAGATAATACTGTAATAGGAGCTGAATCATAATAATCATCAGATAATAAAAACTATCAGAGAATGTACTCGCCTACGGTCCTGAGCAATAAATGTAGATCGAGGTCCAAACTGACGTCACACAAACCTATATATGAGATATATAGAGTTACTTGGTGTTCTAGAGTAAACAATATCTTTGAATGCATTAATTATATGCTTATAGGCCTTTTCTAGTCATAGAAGTCAAACTAGGTCAAAGCTAGTCAAACTAGGTCAATCCTAGGCTTCCGGGGTCAAACTAGGTCAATTTGACTTAAAGGTTGACTTTGGGTCACTGGTCAACCTTGGTCAAACTGAGTCAATTCTAGGTTAAGTATCAATATATATAACTATGCCTATAACGATATCCATTACCCTTTTTTCTACATGTAATGTAGTGTCCCATCTCGCTCAGTTAATAGGAGAAATCGAAATGCCGATGGCGTTCGGACTTAGCCATGCAATGGCGACTCGAAGGCCCGCTCGGTCGAGGCGACTCCTCGCTCAGGTGGGTGGCTTCGGTGAACTTGCCTCGTATTGGCCTTCGCACTAATGATATGAAAGTTTTCAAATGCACAAGTAGGCTTGATAATAAAAGAGACGAATCTACATAGCTAAGGGAATAATCTCAAGTCGGGTCAATTGAGTTAGAAAAGGAACAAGGTCCTACGGTCGGCTTAGAATCGTTGCACGATGGCTTTCAAAATGACACTTGGTCCTTCGTCCCATGGCTTGGAAGAAGGAAAAGTTGGTCTTTGCCATAAAGTTGTGAGTTAGCCTAAGTCATAGGCGTTGCCCGCATAAATGCTTGATAAGCATGCACGGTCCCATCATCCAAGGCTTGGCATAGCCTTTGCTCGCCCGACGGGTTAAGTGGTATCGCACGGCTTGTGACATAAGTCTAGGCACCCAAAGAACTTGGTTGTTCAAAGTCGAACGCGTGCACGGCATGTTCCCACGGTGCAATGTTTGACGTAGTCTTTGCTCGTCAAGTTGTTGCACGATTAAGTTAGGCAAAGTTATGTTAGGCTATCGGAGTAGTAGCATGCACGGTCCCATAAGTTCTACGGCTAGGTATAGCCACAAAGTCCTACGGTGTCAAAGCTAGTCATATGGAGGGTGAGTTGGACGGTAGTGTCGCATAGAACAAAAGTTGGCTTAAGGCACGATGTCACGGACTTAGTGTTTTATTGCACAAGCCACGTTGGATTCAAATAGAGTTTGGAAAAAGGGCTATTAAATAGGCGTTCCTGAGTTGAGTAAAAATGATAGGGCAACAAGGAAGAATGCTCGCGACCATGGGTCATCGAGGCGGTCCCAAATGTTAGAAGTCTTGAACTTGGTCCTGAAAGGATGGTAATATTGGAAGAAAAATGACTGTGTGAGACGTCAGTTCGAGTTGAGTCTTGCATGGTCATGAACAACTTATCGACAAGGGCGATGGTTCCTCGAGCGGCAACCCGGGTGTAGTGCCCCGAAATTCGTGATACGTATTTTATACGTGTTCGTATTTCTGATCCGTATTTCTCATTTTCTTTGATTAGTTAGTTGTGGTTTATTTTCATATTTAGCATTGTGGTTTAATTGTCTTTTATTGTTCATGGATTTATTTTGATTAAGTGGAGCTTGGTTTTATTCGGATAGGAGAAGGATTGGGTTGGTTCGGCTTGGCTTGGTTTACTTGGTTCATTATGAACCAAGGTGAACCCCTACCTACCACCACCATCCTCATTTATTAACCCACCCTCTTTCTCTCTCATCATTCACTCTTCTTCTTCCTCACCGTTGCTCTCCACCTACCAAGAGGTTTAGGCAAGTGCAACTTGCTTCTTGAGGGATCTTGATTTTTATTGTTCTATTCTTTTATTTACATGATTATAAACCCCTTTAGAACTTGGAGTTTTTAATTTTGATGGATAGATTCTTCTAGATCTACATTTTAACTTTGAGTTCATGGAGTTTTCTTGGTTTTGATCTACTAAAACTAGTTATTTTCGAAAACTAATAGTTCCATGAGCAAGAGCACGAAATTTCGTGTGAATTTGGTTTTTGATTCACCTCATTTCGAGTTAAAATGAAGTTTTTATGGCCAAAACAAGTTTTCTGAATTTTCATGTCGGCTGAAGAATCTGGTTCTGGCGTAAAATGAAATTTTACGCAGGGAAGCTAGCGTAAAATCAAATTTTACGCAGGAAGGCTTGCGTAAAATGAAATTTTACGCAGGGAACCCTGGAATTGCGTAAATTACGCTGGATTGTATCCAGAATGTAATATTTTACGCAGGGAACCCTGGAATTGCGTAAATTACGCTGAATTGTATCCAGAATGTGAAATTTTACGCTGGGAACCCTGGAATTGCGTATATTATGCTGGATTGTATCCAGAATGTAAAATTTTACGCTGGGAACCCTGAAATTGCGTATTTTACGCTGGATATCATCCAGAATGTAAATTTTACGCTGGAACCCTCCCCTTTTGCGTATTTTATGCAGAATTTATTTTTTTGGCATAAAAAGTGCACAGAATGACTGTTTTTGCCAAATTAAGCTATTTTCTAGCCATAATTTTGAAAAACTTAAAACATGAAAGTTTTAGATCTTTGTCTTACCTTTCCGAATATCTCTGGAGCACCTTAAATTGAGTTCGTATGTGGAAGTTATGCCCCGTCTCCCTGAGCCGCATGATTCCTCCACAACTCTTGCACCCTGTTCATATTTAGTTATTGCATACACGCTTATACCAGATTAATGTTAATTTTAAATAAATGACCTGACATGATAGTGACCCGTCGTGGCGCACTCTTGACAGTAATTTGTCATGATATATATATCTCGAATGCCGTTGCGACGGCTAGCATGTCATGACAGAATTGAATGGCCTGGACACCGTGGGTGATTGTGTTTGTACAAAATAAACCGGTAATGTGTGCATCATGTCTAGGACAGGGATCCCTGAGTACCACGGTTAGGGATACCTACAGTAATTGACTAAGGCTAATAAACTAGAATAATTCAGTAGACATGAAGAGATTCCCAGCTACAGGCAATCCCGTTATCTGGGCGCGTTAGTGGTCTTGTAGCCTACCGATGAGTAGGGCACATTTCCAGCACACCGTTGCGTGTTGCATTCTCCATAAACGGAAATTCGACCTAGATAACCGGATGGTCTGCAGGGCTTGTGGCTGTTGGGATAATCTCATTACATCTTGCTAGTAACTAGGCCTGTGATAACCCTAGTTAGTTAAAAGTATCAAGTCGTACTCTTGATTGGTCGTGATTGATTGGATGGAGTTTATCCCAGCTTAATCTTGTCCCGATCCTGTACAAGATTGTGACACGACATGATTATTGATGCTTGCCTTAACAATAACGATCGGGGGTCCAGTTCCGTTCAGGCGAAGGGTTACAATCCCGGTCCTTATTTGGTTTAAGGGTTGTAACCTGGCTCCCGGAGCAGTTCTGTGTCCTCTCTTCGTTTATTGTCTTATTGCACCCCATGCCATGCTCGTCATGTTTTACGTTACTTCAACAGCATGATTAATTATTTATACTGGCCTTAACAATAAAGATCAGGGGTCCCGTTCCGTTCAGGCGAAGGGTTACAATCCCGGTCCTTGTTTGGTTTAAGGGTTGTAACTTGGCTCCCGGAACAGTTCTGTGTCCCTATTCGTTTATTGTCCTCACTGTACCAATAGTATTTGAGACGGGTTTCTATTCAGGTGAAGGGTTACAACTCCGGTCCTTGTTTGGTTTAAGGGTTGTGACCTGGCTACTTGAATGGTTTTCTCGTACTCAGTTTACTGTGGATTGTAGGCCTCGAAAATGAAAGTCACGCTGAGTTGATCAAAACAAAGTCTAAAAGTCACGCTGAGTTGATCAAGACAATGTCTAAAAATACACGCTGGGTTCTACCAGACTGTTTTCTCAATATACGCTGAGTTCAGCTCATCATTTGTTAGAGTGTCATTATGACTGACAGCACGACAGTCGAAGAATGTCTCCTCGTATGCCACGTATGCACGGAACTCGAGAGATCACAACCGACTATTGCGTGATTTTTGAAATCTTCTTCAACAAGACTCAGCCTTCGTCAAGTTGGCGTACCAAAAGAGCTTATTATCATTTAATGTGACTGACAAAGCAATCACTGTCAGAGATTTTGTGTCAGTCGAGGCACGTCGAATCAAGACAGCTGGCAGTCCTGCCTCAATCTTGCGTATATTTTGAGCCTTCTGGCTCAAGTCTGCGTGTATTTTGAACTTGTATATTTCTTTCCTCAAGTCTGCGTGGATTTTGAAGCTGTTTGCCCCAAGTCTGCGTGGATTCTGAAGCTTCTTGTCCCAAGTCTGCGTGGATTTTGAAGCTTTCTGCCCAAGTCTGCGTGGATTTCGTTTTCAACAAGTCTGCGTGGATTTCATCCTCAAATGAGTCTGCGTGGATTTCGTCTTCAACAAGTCTGCGTGGATTTCATCCTCAACCAAGTCTGCGTGGATTTCGTCTTCGACAAGCCTGCGTGGATTTCATCAAATTGGAGTACGTGGCAGCCATGCCACCGATCTCTCGCCTGCGTGTCCTGTAGCTTGCACACGACTCATGCACGATTGCCATGTGTCCAACAGTTACAGGCCACGTCCAGCAACTGCTCATAACCTTGCGTATGTTAAATCCTGCGTGATTTTCAACTATGCACAGGCTGTGAAGACAGTTATCTTTTTAGTTATTTTTTGACTCTATAAATAGAGTTCTTTTTCTTATTCATTGTACAAATACAGAGCTATCTAAATTGCTGTTAAAATTTTGAGTACTTTTCTTCTTCGCATCGTCCAAGGGATAAAGCGATCGTCTTCTAGATCGGATTCCTACAGTTGTAATTTTCCCAGATACACAATAAATAAAGTGAATTTATTTATGGAAAACAAATTGGCGACTCTGCTGGGGAAAACCATCTCCTCTTCTGAGATGGCAACAACTCAATGCGACACTTCGTCAGTCGGCTTGACGAAGAAGGTGATATCGATCCAACTTGATCAACTCGCCTACGAAGAAATACAGCGAGCTAAGGGTGGCAAGCCCACTTCAGCCTCCATCTCCACTGCCAAGTCGAAGGGACGATCTGTCTACGTCCCTAAGAATCTGTTGGCAACTAACAGTGAAGTTTCTGCCACAGTGTCTACTCCTAACACTGGCAAGAACTCTACTGCAAGCACGCACGCTCTTGTGTGCTCGAAGACGACAGCAATCAAAAGTCACGCTGACAGCACTGGCTCCTTAGCCAAATCTGTTCCAGCGTGCAATCTCAAAATCAAAAGTCACGCTGACAGCACTGGCTTCTTAGTCAAGCCTGTTCCAGCGTGCAATCTCAAAATCAAAAGTCACGCTGACAGCACTGGCTCCTTAGTCAAGCATGTTCCAGCGTGCAATCTCAAAATCAAAAGTCACGCTGACAGCACTGGCTCCTTAGCCAAATCTGTTCCAGCGTGTATTTCTAAAGTCAAAATCATGCTAACAGCACTGGTTCTTTAACCAAGCCTGTTTCAGAGTGTATTCCAGCATACTATAAGAAGAATAGCTCTTTAGCTATCTCTTCTTCTTTGCCAAGTTCTACTGGAACTGGGGGTGGTCTTGCTAGAACTCCTTCACAAATGGCACACAAAGTCCCTTCGAAAAGGAACAACTCTTTAGTTGTTTCTTCTGCTCCTGTAGTGCTTACTTCAGGAACAGCTTTGACTGACAGTTTTGTTAGTCAAGGAAAAGGAGATGGCCTTTTGACTACTCTTCCCTCTGGACATTCTATGTCTCAAAACTTGAATAAGTCCAAGAAGAAACATTTCTTAATGTCTTCTTCTACGACTTCTTCGAATTGGGCACAGAATTTGTCTATAAAAGAGGGTTTGTTACCAACTCCTAATCAAGGGGGTGGTTCATCTCTTCCTTCTCTACAAATATCCAGATCAATGGAAGGAAAACTCCAAGTGTCAAAAACCAATGTTTTACTTCCAACTGATCTAAGAACAAAACTTAATCAAATCCGTTTGGAAAGCACTTCTGTAAGAGATCCAGATGTAGAGTATGCTAGAAATTATGTGGCTCATATTAATCGTTCTCTATATAATCAAGAGCCATCAAGACCCAAGAACTGGAAATATATTCCTAAAAATACACAAAGAATGTTCTCTGATGTACCTCAATCTTCACAAACAGATTTGCGAGAACACCTTCAACAGAAGAGAAGGAATAATTCTGTGTCAATGGATCATGCTGAATGTGACTTCCAACCAAGAGTCATAATTCAATGCAGATGTCAATCAAGGGATCAGGACCATGCTGATCATGAATGTGACTTCCAGCCAAGAGTCACGATGCAATGCAGATGTCAATCTAAACGACAATCTGTCTTCAACCGGATTCAGTGTGAACCTATGCCTGATGAAGATGAACCTCTGTTTGCTTCTGTCAACATGACTTCTCGGGATATTGGGGGTAGACCTGATAGTCCAGATGGAGTATATAGAGGCACCAGATCAAGAGTTATGGCTTCTAATCAAAGGACTTTGATTCCTGAAGA
Organism: Iris pallida; assembly: GCA_029216955.1. Lineage (NCBI taxonomy): Eukaryota > Viridiplantae > Streptophyta > Magnoliopsida > Asparagales > Iridaceae > Iris > Iris pallida. The sequence continues at coordinate 19,038,892 of JANAVB010015400.1, forward strand.
TGATTCTGAATTTCTTGGAGAATCTAACTTCCCACCTCTTCCTACTGGGGGTAGTTCTCCTGCAAATGACTTTGATACACAAAGTAATGATTCAGAACAAACAACATCCACCAGTTCATCAATAATCCCTCGTACAGTCACGACTTATATGGTCGATGGGAATACTGATGAACCTTCTTCTTCGACGACTCCTCAGGATCAAAGAATTGCTTCTTTGGAACAGCAAATGAAATCTATGGCTGACACTATGAAGTCGATGTATGAACTCATGGCAACCCAGATGCAAAATCGACAGACTATACCTGAAGCCATACAAATTGATACTGGTGTAATTCCAGTACATGTTCCTCCAGCAGTACAATCCAATACTCTTGGACAAGTTCAACCAGTTCCTAGTCACTCAGGAGCTGGGGGTAGTGCTTATAATGCTGTTCCTCCTCCCAACTATTCTGTACAAGCTACAACTCCACAATCTTCCGGAGTTGTTACTGAAGAATTGAAGAACCTCAAAACTCAATTTGAGGCATTCAAACAGAAGGATGGTTTGCAAAGGTTAGGTATCAAGCAACCTTACCCGATAGAATGGAAGCAAGTATCTTATCCTCCTAAATACAAGCCTCCTACTATCTCATTCTATGATGGAACCACTTCTCCAAGTCAATTTATCAATCACTTTGAAGTGATGACTGACCAGTTGCAACCAAGTGACGCCCTCCTTACTCGGGTGTTTGTCGGATGTCTCAAGGGAACGGCTTATGAATGGTATAGAAGTCTCCCTGATGGGTGTATTACCTCATTTGCCGGTTTCAAACAAATGTTTCTTGAATGATTCTATGAAGGGCTCAATGACATGACTATGTCTGCTCTCATAAGAATCAAGCAGAAGAACAATGAAACTACTGAAGATTTTATTGAACGGTTTCGAAGAGAAGCTCTAAAAATACCTCTTGGAACTCCTAATGCTGTTACCATCGACACATGCAAATCAAATTTGTTACCAATCATCAGCATGTGGACAGGATCTACACAATTTTAAGATTGGCCTTCCTTCATAGTAAGTGCCAAAGCTGCATAAATCAGTGCTGAAACCTTCAAAGGTTTAGGAGTGCAGATGAATCCCAAGGAAACAGGCCAAAATACTAACAGTAATGCTAAAAATAATGCTCGCAAAGGAAAAGAAACCCTTGAAGTTAATCTTCAGAGTAAAGATGCATCGACTGTTCAAACTCCTCCTGCCTCTACGACTCAACAATCAAGAACACCTCGTCCCAGAGAAGAATATTCTTTTGATGACGATGATGTCCTTGGTATCTTTGAATGTCTGCTTAAAGGTAATAAAATACAATTACCTGAAATGAAGAAACCCGATGAAGCCGGTAAGACAGATCATCCTAAATACTGTCCATACCACAGAATGTTGGGTCACACAATTCGTACATGTTATGTACTGAAAGGAAAGATCCAAGAAATGATCAAGTCTGGAGCCATCACTCTCACTCCGAAAGAGAAGACTGTTACTTCCAACGTTGTCTCTATGCAATTCGGAGATTTCCCTCCTCAATTCCTTGAAAGCGGGATTGTTCCTATTCCCAAGGCAACTCTTGAAATAGTGAATATTCCTCTTCCACAGTCTGAAGGTTTAGTTCCAATCACTATGGAAACAGGAGAAATCCTATGGATTCATCCTGATTTAGTGGCAGATTTTGAATCTCCTCCTCTTCAAAAGATTTCTTCCCGAAAATCTAAGAAGGCTGGAAAGACTAAGTCATGTCATATGACTTCTTTCGAGTCTACTCCCGACACAGAATCAAAAGACAAAGCAGAAGCACTTGTTGGTGCTACTAGAACAGGGAAACCTTATCTAAAGGATTATTCTAAGAATCCTGAAGATACACCTGATATCTCTCCTGCTGACAAAGATGCTCCTGATGTCCCTCTTGAGGAAGAATCATCCACTGCACCTGTTCCTTCAACTACACCGGGGGTACCTACTCCTTCCAAGCCTACAGCTCTTGAGAAAGGCAAACAACAGGCTCGATTTGATAAACCAATCAAGAAGTCCCCTCCTCTTGGGCTTCAGAAGCCTTATAACTTCGACATTCTAGCTCAACTTGCTAATACTCCAGCTAGAATGTCCATCTTTGAACTTCTACGTCTTTCTAAAGAGACTAGGGAGACATTAAGTGAGGCACTTCTTCAGGCAGACTCTTGTCTTGCACAATTAAAGAAGCCAGATGAAGAACCTGTCACTTGCTTACATTGCAATAGTGTATTGGAGATTATCCCGAATATCACCTTTACACAAGATGACATGCTACTGAAGGATAATCAACATGATCGACCTCTCTACTACACCGGTTATATCGATACGATCAAGATAGATCGTATCCTCATTGATCCAGGGTCTGCTATAAGCATAATGCCTAAGAGTCTGTTGTATGAACTAAAAATCCCTCTTCACAAGCTTTCCAAGACGGTTACTACTATCTTGGGATTCAATCAAAGCCGAAGCGAGCCTTTGGGAAAGATTCATCTAAAACTTCAGATAGGCGATTTCAGATCCAAAGTCACTTTCTACGTGATCGAGATCGTAGGGTCTTACAATCTTCTTCTGGGAAGACCCTTCCTTCATGAAAATAATGTGGTTCCTTCCACTCTTCATCAGTGTTTTAAATACATTGACAGCAATGGACAAGTACGAAAAGAAGTTGCTGATATAAATCCTTTCCATGGGGTTGAAGCTTATTTTAATGATTCCCGGATGTACAAAGAAGAGTATACATGGCTTATACAAGCTATGGAGAAAGAGGATTCACAAAGTGAGACCTTGATAATTCCTATTAAAGGTCGAACTACTCAGCAACAGTCTCCTAAACCCTCTGGAGAAGATTCTTTCATTGTTCCAGTAAGTGGACGAATTTCTCCATTACCTCAGTCATCTGCTCAAGATACACTGATCATTCCTGTCAGTGGGCGTACTATAGTTCCTGTCTCTTCACATATAAAACAGGATACTCTGGTAATCCCGGTTGGAGGGCGGACTACTCTTCCATCTCAGGCTTCAAGGGAGCTCACCTCTTCTGAGCCATTTGTTATCGATCTTAATCGAAACAAAACTTCTTCTCGTTCTTCTTCTCCCCCTTTAGTCATTAATTTGGCTAAGATTTCTAAAGCTCAGCCTTCTCCTGATGTAAATACTGCTACTTTTGAATTTAATGAAAAGTCTCCATCTTTGCAGTATATTGATGTGTGTAATCATGTTCATAGTTATTTGCATCTGTTGGATGATTTAAGAATAATAACTATAGGAGTTGTACAGACTTTTCATACGGGAGTATCCCTAGAATCAGTGCAAGCTTCATACTTTTTGGTTCCTAGCAGAAAGCCAGGAGATATTCCAATATTCTTCTACAAAGGGCCCCAAAATCCTTCTGATTTGGAAGATGATGACAAAAACGATGACACCGGGAGGTTACAACTACGTCGTTATAGTCAGCAATCTAAAGACATTATCAAGAATATGAGCTATGACTTCAGAACTGGCCTCAGTAATGGAAGAGGAAGAAAAATGCCTGTCCGGATTCCTCCTTTGAAATATGGAAGGACAAAATGCGGATTGGGTTATATTGCTTCTACTCCCTTCATCAATACTATCCATGAAGATCCCGAATCTGACGAAGATACGAGATCTGATTCTTCTAGTACCACCTCTTGGGATTCTGATACAAGTATTGGTGACCTCCACTACAACATTCTGTCTTCCAACATGGTCTCCATTAACGGTTCTGAGGAAGATGATGAAGACGAAGATGAATTTGAAATCTCACCTGAATCAGAACAATGGACCCAAAGATTAGACAATCGATGGGAATTCCGATTTGAGCAAAAAGAACCTCCGACTGAAGACAAACTTGTTCAAATAGATGTTGGTGAAGAGGGATCCCCTAAGCCAATATTCATCAGTGAAAGTCTTTCAGAAGCTAATAAGCAAGACATGATCAAACTTATTCGTGAATACATCGATGTCTTCGCTTGGAGTTATGAAGATATGCCAGGACTTGATCCACAGATTGCAACTCACAAACTCAATATCATGCCGAATGCTAAACCGGTCAAACAACAACAGCGACGATTTCGTTCAGACATTATGGATGCAATTGAAGCTGAAGTCAATAAACTCATGGCTTCCGGATTTATCAGAGAAGAACAACATCCCGACTGGGTAGCTAACATAGTTCCTGTTCTCAAAAAGACTGGCAAGATCAGAGTCTGCATAGACTACCGCGATCTCAATGCGGCATGTCCTAAAGACGAGTTTCTTTTACCAATCACTGATGTCATGATCGATAATACCTATGGGTTTGAATGGATGTCATTCATGGACGGGTATTCCGGGTACAATCAGATTAAAATGTTTCCAGATGACGAGAAACACACTTCTTTCAGAACGCCGATTGGTACATACTGTTATACAGTGATGCCATTCGGTCTCAAGAATGCAGGAGCAACTTATCAACGAGCTATGAGCACTATATTCCGTGAACATTTACGGAAAACAGTCGAATGCTATGTTGATGACATTGCAGTTAAAAGTCGACAAAAGGAGGATCACATCCAAGATTTGAAGACTATATTTGATCTAATGCGCAAGCATCAATTAAAGATGAACCCTACTAAGTCCTTCTTAGGCGTCTCTAGTGGCAAATTTTTCGGCTTCGTCATTACCTCGAAAGGTATACACGTGGATCCCGAGAAGATCAAAGCCATCCAAGAGATGCGTCCTCCACGCACCTTAAAAGAGCTACGAGGATTTCAAGGAAGGATCGCTTATATCAGGAGATTCATCTCTAATTTATCAGGACGCTGCAGACCATTCAATAAACTCATGAAGAAAGGTGTTTCTTTTGTCTGGAATGATGAATGTCAGAAAGCATTCGATGATATAAAACAATATCTGATGAGTCCACCAGTATTGGTACCTCCTGTCTCAGGAATTCCATTCCTCCTATATACCCGAGCAACGAGTCATTCATTGGGTGCATTGCTTGCTCAAAAGAATAAAAATGGTCATGAACAAGCCATTTACTATCTCAGTCGTACCATGACCGGAGCTGAACCTCGATATTCACCGGTCGAAAAAGAATGTCTAGCCTTGATGTTCGCTGTTCAAAAGACACGACATTATATCATTGGCCAGACCATTCATGTCATTTCCAGGATCAATCCTATACGGATCAAGATGAAGAAACCAAGTGTTTTAAATTCTCAATTGGCTAACTGGGGAATCTTACTTGCTCAGTATGATATGCATTATATCCCTCAGAAATCAGTCAAAGGACACGCTTTAGCTGATTTTCTGGCTGCTCATTCAATTCCAGAGAATTCAAAACTCTATAATGAAATTCCAGATGAAGTCCTAGACTCAAATCAAATTGCTGAAGAAGATCCTACTTGGCGTCTATTCTTTGATGGAGCTTCAAGAATAGGTCCTAATGGTGATATTGTTGCTGGAGTTGGAATTGTTCTTGTATCACCAGAAGGTCTTGCTATCCAAAGAGCTTATTCTCTCGATCAGCCATGTTCAAACAACGTTGCTGAGTACAATGCATTACTCATTGGTCTTCAGCTCGCCAAACATCTGAACATTCAACATTTGGAGGCGTATGGAGACTCTAAACTCATTGTCAATCAGATAAGGGGCACTTATGAAGTTCGCCATCAAGATCTGGTTCCTTATCATAGATCGGCTATATCTATGGCTTCTTCATTTGAAGAATTCTTCATCGAGCATGTTAGACGAGCATGTAACACAGAAGCGGATGCTCTTGCTAATCTCGCGGCAGTCTTGGCTATTCCGATTAGACGGCAACAAATGATTGTTGTTTGCAATCGAGAATTATTCCATCTTGAGAATAATCTGACTCTAGGACTTCCAATTAATATTGAAGAATCAGCATCTCATGATGTCAATACAACAAGAGGATTCAGATTTGGTTGTAAATCCTTTTCATCTTCATCTGATTCCAGTATAGAATTCACCTTTAACAATTCAGCTGAGAATCAGAATACAGATAAAGATTGGAGACTTCCTTTCTTAGATTTTGTATTATATGATATTCTCCCAGATAATCTGAGTGAGGCAGCATCTATCAGACGACGATCACTCAGATTTTATTACAATCATACTACAAAAACCTTATATCGTCGAGCTTACGATGGTTTACTTCTTCGATGTGTTGCCGGTGATGAAGCCCAACAAATTATCCGCGAAGCACATGATGGAATTTGCGGAGCACATCAGCCTGGACCAAAACTTCAAGACCGTATTCGACGTATGGGTTATTATTGGCCTACTATGGTATCAGATGCCATCGAATACGCAAGGAAGTGTAAAGCTTGTCAAATCCATGCGGATTTTATCCATCAACCTTCAGAATTTCTACTTCCAACGGCAGCATCATGGCCCTTCGAAGCTTGGGGCATGGACATTATCGGCCCAATCAATCCGCCGTCATCAAAAGGTCATCGGTTTATTCTTGCAATAACCGATTATTTCTCCAAATGGGCCGAAGCTATTCCTTTATCTGAAGTTAAAACGTCCAACGTCATCAACTTTATCAAGCATCATGTCATCTATAGATTTGGTGTTCCTCGACGCATTATTCATGATAATGGACCACAGTTCGTCAGCCAGAAATTTACTCGATTCTGTGACGATCATCGGATCAACAATGTAGCTTCTACCGCATATAATCCGGCAGCTAACGGATTAGCAGAAACTCTTAAAGAAGTTTGTTTCTACTAACAAACGGAATTGGAGTGAGAAACTTGGTGAATGTCTGTGGGCTTACCGCACTACAGTTCGTAATGCTACCAAATGTACACCTTTCTCTCTGGTGTATGGATGTGAAGCTGTTCTTCCATTAGAGATTCAAATTCCTTCTTTAAGGATAGCAATCGCTAATGAACTTACCACTGAGAATAATGATCGTCTTCGACTTCAGGAATTAGAAGCTCTGGATGAAAAGCGATTATCTGCTCAACAGAATATCGAATTCTATCAAGCTAGAATCTCAAGAGCTTTTAACAAAAAAGTCAGAGTTCGAGCATATCAAAAAGGAGAACTTGTTCTAACAGTCAGACGTCCTATGACTATGACTCATATGAGCAAAGGCAAGTTCGATGCAAAGTGGGAAGGTCCTTATGTTGTGAACAAAGTTTTCTCAAATGGAGCTTATCAACTCTCAGATCTAGATGGTCGAATTGTTATAATGCCTATTAATGGCAAATTTCTTAAAAAGTATTATGTATAAATGCTTGTAAATCATCAGACAAGTTCAAGTCTATAAATAAAATTCGAATTTTATTTCATCATGAATGATAATACATGATATTAAGAAAGATCACTATCATCCTTCTCTACATTTGGACGTGGGCCACTGCCGTCCTTCTCGAAAACGCGGTCAGCAAAAGAGCCGAGAACCTCCTTGCTAGAACCCACGAGGAACTTGCAAACGGCTATCCTCATGGCTTCTTCTTCTTCAGTCCTTCCTGGTTCGAGCAGGAAGTCCAGAATGTCCCTTGGTGGTCGGGGTGTAGAAGAACCTTCGCCTGCTTCTGCCTTTTTTGGCTGAATTGGATCTGCAGGGTGGTCTTCAGTGCCCTTCTGAACCTTCGAGGCGATTTCAGCCTTCTTGGATGCTTCTCCAGACGACATTTTTATGTTGAAGAGTAGAAGTGTTCGTTCCTGTCAGATTCCTGCTATATTTATAGGCAGAAGTTTCTCAAATAATTAAGCGACACATTCATCCGACGGTTCGCTCGTTCATTAATACCTGACGGTTCATCCGTTCATTTATTACATTCATCCGACGGTTCACCCGTTCATTATCACTTGACGGTTCGTCCGTTCATAATCTTCTATGCCGAATCTACCTACTCATTTGTCATTTTCCATTTTTGACCTCTGCATAGAAATCAATCTATTTTTATTTGAGTTCCTACATATTATCACGTCCATATTACCTCTGATAGTATTATGTACTCTAAATCAGAAAAGAAGATTTTATTATCTATCATGTCTACAATTCATCCAAATAGATACAAATCATTGAGCATAGAAGAATTATCATTTCCACTCTCATATCATCATAAAAAGTCTATTACATTTTCTTAGACTTTCTTACAAATCATAATGGAAATCTATTACAATTTTGGATTTTCATTCTATGCACACAACAAAAACCTAATGGAGATCTATTTCTTCTTTGGATCTTCTTTGACGGGTTCGTTGTTGGTGGCAGTTCCTGACTGTCCGAGCTCCAATGGCAACCGGAACAGCAGGAATCAAACTCTGGTCTTCTCTCTCAGAAAAGAGGAGAACCCCAGAGTATGGCAGCCCGAAGGCGTATTGCTGCCAATACAACTGGTGGATTAGGAGCGGCCTCTCAGAGGAGATAGGAACGTATCCATCATTGGGATACAATTCCTAGTTCTGCCGTGAAAGGAACTCTACTACCCGATTTCTCGGGGTAGAGTTGGCTCCACCGTCCAACTCTCCGTGTATAAAGGCTCTTCCTACCATCGGAGGAAGACCCTTCTATCCCACGAAGAGTTCTGAGTTGTCTGATTTGCGCGTCAAAAGCGTATGAGCTCCCTGATGTTGGTGTCAGAAGAATACTCTCTACAGCATCCAAATCGCCAATGCCAGTTCTGAAAAAAAAATTTAGCCAAACTCCTGCAGAAAGCAGCAAGGAAAAAGAAATTAATCAACAGAAATGTCATCATCATTAGGCGTGCACTGGTCAAACATGTTGGACTCACCATCGAGATTAAAAGGTTTTGTGCTAAGGATTGGCAAACCAATGTCTGATGATGTAACGCACAAGAATACAACATCAGAAAGCATTGCTTTCTTGTTGAGAATGAAATCTTGCAAAAAGGTCATTCTCAGAGAAGAAGAAGAAGAAGAATAAAGAGATGAGTATGCGTAAAACTCAGCTATCTATTTAAAGGGTCAAGGCGCGAGTCTATTTTTGGAAAGATCCGAGTAAAAAGTGCTCATAACCACGGAATGAGTGTCACGTGTGCTTTGGAAGACAGCACAACATTAGAAATATTCAAAGAGTACCGCCTAATGCTCTTCATTAGCGCACGCTATTCGGAGTAAAGCTAGCTCTCAATACAAAACTGTACCACAGAAATATTTGAGTATTCAATGCAAAGATAAGTGGCACTAATGACCTTACATAGATAAAAGAGAAAAGAAGTGCAACATTTTCAAAGAAAACAGAAGCATGAAAGGACACGTCCTATTTTGCGGAGTGACTGAGCTTGGCGCCCAATTCCTCTACACTACTGACCCCCATACGGTGTAACAGAGCATCGAACGCTTCCCGCTGCTCTGCGAGGCTGCGCCCATTGGAGGAGGATGAGCCGTCCAGACCAAAATGGCTCAGGAGGTTCTTGGCTAATTGTGTAGGGTCATCTTTGAACTCGAAAACTAAAGGCTCCGATTCCTTACCCCCAAGAGTAGGGTTGCCATGGGCACAGAAACCCAACTTTCGTGCTTCTTCCTCAGCTTCTTCCTTCGGAGTCATGCTGACACAAGATGAAGATCAAAGCTGAATTTTTCCCCCGTTTATATAAAGAAGCTCGTCGGCGGTTCATATTCCACCATAAATTGGATGCAATCAGTCTCGAAAAATGAAGAGTCATCATGACATTTAATAAGTTCATTTGCATGTTTTCAAAGTATTTCGAAATTTTGAAGTCTTTTCAACTTTCGAAAACTTTGAAGGGGGTTTTGTAGGCCTCAAAAATGAAAGTCACGCTGAGTTGATCAAAACAAAGTCTAAAAGTCACGCTGAGTTGATCAAGACAATATCTAAAAATACACGCTGGGTTCTACCAGACTATTTTCTCAATATACGCTGAGTTCAGCTCATCAATTGTCAGAGTGTCATTATGACTGACAGCACGACAGTCGAAGAATGTCTCCTTGTATGCCACGTATGCACGGAACTCGAGAGATCACAGCCGACTATTGCGTGATTTTTGAAATCTTCTTCAACAAGACTCAGCCTTCGTCAAGTTGGCGTACCAAAAGAGCTTATTATCATTTAATGTGACTGACAAAGCAATCACTGTCAGAGATTTTATGTCAGTCGAGGCACGTCGAATCAAGATAGCTGGCAGTCCTGCCTCAATCTTACGTATATTTTGAGCCTTCTGGCTCAAGTCTGCGTGTATTTTGAACTTGTATGTTTCTTTCCTCAAGTCTGCGTGGATTTTGAAGCTGTTTGCCCCAAGTCTGCGTGGATTCTGAAGCTTCTTGCCCCAAGTCTGCGTGGATTTTGAAGCTTTCTGCCCAAGTCTGCGTGGATTTCGTCTTGAACAAGTCTGCGTGGATTTCATCCTCAAATGAGTCTACGTGGATTTCGTCTTCAACAAGTCTGCGTGGATTTCATCCTCAACCAAGTCTGCGTGGATTTCGTCTTCGACAAGCCTGCGTGGATTTCATCAAATTGGAGTACGTGGCAGCCATGCCACCGATCTCTCGCCTGCGTGTCCTGTGGCTTGCACACGACTCATGCACGATTGCCATGTGTCCAACAGTTACAGGCCATGTCCAGTAACTGCTCATAACCTTGCGTATGTTAAATCCTGCGTGATTTTCAACTATGCACAGGCTGTGAAGACAGTTATCTTTTCAGTTATTTTTTGACTCTATAAATAGAGTTCTTTTTCTCATTCATTGTACAGATACAGAGCTATCTAAATTGCTGTTAAAATTTTGAGAGCTTTTCTTCTTCGCATCGTCCAAGGGATAAAGCGATCGTCTTCTAGATCGGATTCCTACAGTTGTAATTTTCCCAGATACACAATAAATAAAGTAAATTTATTTATGGAAAACATGGTTATCTCTATTATTAGCAATTCTTTATTTATTATCTTTATTATTCTATTATTGATGTGCTGGTTTTAGTTCCTAAGTGAAGCCTCCTTTGTGGCACTTGCTCTTTCTGGGGTCTGACCCAGCTGGTTTTGTATGGCCAGATATCGGAGCAGTCCCAGAGGATCTACCTAACTTCCAGCCAGATGGTGACCACCAGGCATAATCCTGGCAATGAGTGGATTTCTTTTTGTCCTCCCACTTTATTGTAAAATTATTCTTTTGAGACGTTTAGCCGACGAGCATGTGTTAGCTCGATTGTACCTTTACTTACTGTCTGCCTACGGGCTGTAACATGATTGACAGATCCTAGGGTTGATCATGTATGACTGAACTCTTGCTAGTCTTGACATTTTGTACGACTAGCTTCATGATCATCCAATATGTAATGTTGGGGACACCTTACTATTGTATATTTGGTGGTCTTACATCTTGTAACATTTACTTACTTGCTTGTGATTGAGACAATAGGCTTGTTCTTGACCATAGGAGACTGATGGATTGTAGTTAAACCCTCATATATCTAGACAGTCGTGACCGTATAGTGAGGTGGATTCCATTTTATTATACGTAGCTGGCTATGTATGCCCCCGCTCTCCAGTATTCTGGTTCTGGGGCGTTACATGGTTTTAGTGGTGACCCATGCAGGTCTTGTCAATCAAGAAATGTGAGGGTTTACTGGATAGATGTCTCAATCTATACTCGCCTTTGATCTCCACTCGTATCTTCTCATCTCCTTGGATTCCTGACTTGATAACATGCTTGCATCATTGTTCTGTCCTGGTCCTTCCTTAATATTCCCGATGTCATTGCTTCAGTGGCATCGTTCCTGTTGATCAGCCAGAAGAAGTTCGGCCGACACACCAGCAACTGCAAGAAGATCAAGATCAGTCCTCAGCAGCCGCCTCTCGAGCCATGCCTTCTGGAGAACCAGTGCCTCCAGTCCAGCAAGTTCAGCCAGCAGGGTCAGAGGATGGGGTCTTGATAGGGCTCATCCGTGAGTTGCTTGCGTCTCAGGACCGTCGAGGTGATGCCTTGCAGCAAGCAGTACAAGAAGCTGTGAGCGGAAATGGTCCTCGAGGGAATAGTGCGGTCAACAATTTCAAGCGCCTGAACCCTCCCTTCTTCGATGGCAGCGAGGATGCTATCGCTGCAGATGCCTGGCTATAGGACATTGAAGTTATCTTGGAGGCAGCCAGGACCCCTGAAGCAGAGAAGGTGGCGGTGGTGCGCCTGCAGTTACTAGATCTAGCCCGCAGTTGGTGGGCTATGCAAGCAGCGAGTTTGGGTACGCCTGTCATGTGGGTGGTATTCAGTGATATATTCCAGACCAAGTACTTCGACGCAGTGGCTAGATATGACCTGCAGGCCAGGTTTAGTAATCTCAGGCAGATGAGAAGGACGGTCGACGGATATGCGGCCGAGTTTTCAAGGTTGAGTCGGTTTGCTCCCACCTTGGTGGCAACCGAGCTAGACAGAGCACAGCGATTTCAGCAAGGGCTCCATCTCGAGATTTTGTTGGCAGTAGAACAGTTTGAGCATCAGACTTTTGATGCAGTGTTGAGGGCAGCTAGGAGGCACGAGTATACCTCCCACATGATCGTGGACAGGACCGGAGGTCGGAAGCGTTCTCACGGCCAGATGACCCAGTCGACAGCACCCGCCCCGGCAGTCAGGGCTTTGACAATTGGAACTTCGAGGCAAGCGGCCTCAGTGACGTCGGTCACGTCCCCTCCGCAACAAAAGCCGAAGTAGTCTTCCGCAATAGGCTGTACTCATTGTGGGAAGCCAGGACACGTTGTTTCGGAGTGTCGCAGAGCGCAGGGATTATGTTTGGCTTGTGGGGCACCGGACCCCAAGATAGGGTCCTGTCCGAATAGGGCCAGTTCATCATCGGCCCAGAATAATCCCTCAGTAAGGGGACCAGCCCCAGTCCAGCAGCAGCAGCAGTACCAGCCTCCGAGGCCATTACCGCCTCAGGTCCTAGCCTTCCAGCTACAGAGGCCTCAGCAGTTCGCCCTGGCCCAGGCCCAGATCCAGAATCGGCAGAGAGGTATCTGTGTCCTATTGTCTTGCTTTCCGCCGTCGTCATGCGGGACACATGTCATGTTTCATGTATCTTGATTACAACGGTATATCCTGGGCCCGAGCCATGTCCTAGATCATTCGAAAACGGTTATTGGTACCAACCTTTTCGTATGAGGAGAGGCCCGTGTCCCTGTTTGACCAAAGAGAGAGACCTTAAGTGCAAGACTATCAGTTTAGTTCGTGTTGCTTGAGTTCATCGCTCTTTGGAAGAGTCAAACGTGGGAGTGTGAGGATGATATCCGATCACGTCATCCCAATCGGTTTGGCTCGTGAGGTGTAATATCTTCTTTATGCCTTGCACTTCGATTCCTTGCTTGCATGTATGATTGTATGAATGATTGGTAGCGTAGATTGCTTGCGATAGTATAGTTGTCCCGACATCTCTAGCCTCTTGATTAAATTTCGAGGACGGAATTCTTTTAAGGTGGGTAGGATGTAGTGCCCCGAAATTCGTGATACGTATTTTATACGTGTTCGTATTTCTGACCCGTATTTCTCATTTTCTTTGATTAGTTAGTTGTGGTTTATTTTCATATTTAGCATTGTGGTTTAATTGTCGTTTATTGTTCATGGATTTATTTTGATTAAGTGGAGCTTGGTTTTATTCGGATAGGAGAAGGATTGGGTTGGTTCGGCTTGGCTTGGTTTACTTGGTTCATCATGAACCAAGGTGAACCCCTACCTACCACCACCATCCTCATTTATTAACCCCACCCTCTTTCTCTCTCATCATTCACTCTTCTTCTTCCTCACCGTTGCTCTCCACCTACCAAGAGGTTTAGGCAAGTGCAACTTGCTTCTTGAGGGATCTTGATTTTTATTGTTCCATTCTTTTATTTACATGATTATAAACCCCTTTAGAACTTGGAGTTTTTAATTTTGATGGATAGATTCTTCTAGATCTATATTTTAACTTTGAGTTCATGGAGTTTTCTTGGTTTTGATCTACTAAAACTAGTTATTTTCGAAAACTAATAGTTCCATGAGCAAGAGCACAAAATTTCGTGTGAATTTGGTTTTTGATTCACCTTATTTCGAGTTAAAATGAAGTTTTTATGGCCAAAACAAGTTTTCTGAATTTTCATGTCGGCTGAAGAATCTGGTTCTGGCGTAAAATAAAATTTTACGCAGGGAAGCTAGCGTAAAATCAAATTTTACGCAGGAAGGCTTGCGTAAAATGAAATTTTACGCAGGGAACCCTAAAATTGCGTAAATTACGCTGGATTGTATCCAGAATGTAATATTTTACGCAGGGAACCCTGGAATTGCGTAAATTATGCTGGATTGTATCCAGAATGTAAACTTTTATGCTGGGAACCCTGGAATTGCGTATATTACGCTGGATTGTATCCAAAATGTAAAATTTTACGCTGGGAACCCTGAAATTGCGTATGTTACGCTGGATATCATCCAGAATGTAAATTTTACGCTGGAACCCTCCCCTTTTGCGTATTTTAAACAGAATTGATTTTTTTGGCATAAAAAGTGAACAGAATGACTGTTTTTGACAAATTAAGCTATTTTCTAGCCATAATTTTGAAAAACTTAAAACATGAAAGTTTTAGATCATTGTCTTACCTTTCCGAATATCTCTGGAGCACCTTAAATTGAGTTCGTATGTGGAAGTTATGCCCCGTCTCCCTGAGCCGCATGATTCCTCCACAACTCTTGCACCCTGTTTATATTTAGTTATTGTATACACGCTTATACCAGATTAATGTTAATTTTAAATAAATGACCTGACATGATAGTGACCCGTCGTGGCGCACTCTTGACAGTAATTTGTCATAATATATATATCTCGAATGCTGTTGCGACGGCTAGCATGTCATGACAGAATTGAATGGCCTGGACACCGTGGGTGATTGTGTTTGTACAAAATAAACCGGTAATGTGTGCATCATGTCTAGGACAGGGATCCCTGAGTACCACGGTCAGGGATACCTACAGTAATTGACTAAGGCTAATAAACTAGAATAATTCAGTAGACATGAAGAGATTCCCAGCTACAGGCAATTCCGTTATCTGGGCGCGTTAGTGGTATTGTAGCCTACCGACGAGTAGGGCACATTTCCAGCACACCGTTGCGTGTTGCATTCTCCATAAACGAAAATTCGACCTGGATAACCGGATGGTCTGCAGGGCTTGTGGCTGTTGGGATAATCTCATTACATCTTGCTAGTAACTAGGCCTGTGATAACCCTAGTTAGTTAAAAGTATCAAGCCGTACTCTTGATTGGCCGTGATTGATTGGATGGAGTTTATCCCAGCTTAATCTTGTCCCGATCCTGCTGTACAAGATTGTGACACGACATGATTATTGATGCTTGCCTTAACAATAACGATCGGGGGTCCAGTTCCGTTCAGGCGAAGGGTTACAATCCCGGTCCTTGTTTGGTTTAAGGGTTGTAACCTGGCTCCCGGAGCAGTTCTGTGTCCTCTCTTCGTTTATTGTCTTATTGCACCCCATGCGATGCTCGTCATGTTTTACCTTACTTCAACAGCATGATTAATTATTTATACTGGCCTTAACAATAAAGATCAGGGGTCCAATTCCGTTCAGGCGAAGGGTTACAATCCCGGTCCTTGTTTGGTTTAAGGGTTGTAACTTGGCTCCCGGAACAGTTCTATGTCCCTATTCGTTTATTGTCCTCACTGTACCAATAGTATTTAAGACGGGTTTCTATTCAGGTGAAGGGTTACAACTCCGGTCCTTGTTTGGTTTAAGGGTTGTGACCTGGCTACTTGAATGGTTTTCTCGTACTCAGTTTACTGTGGTTATCTATATTATTAGCAATTCTTTATTTATTATCTTTATTATTCTATTATTGATGTGCTGGTTTTAGTTCCTAAGTGAAGCCTCCTTTGTGGCACTTGCTCTTTCTGGGGTCTGACCCAGCTGGTTTTGTATGGCCAGATATCGGAGCAGTCCCAGAGGATCTACCTAACTTCCAGCCAGATGGTGACCACCAGGCGTAACCCTGGCAATGAGTGGGTTTCTTTTTGTCCTCCCACTTTATTGTAAAATTATTCTTTTGAGGCGTTTAGCCGACGAGCATGTGTTAGCTCGATTGCACCTTTACTTACTGTCTGCTTACGGGCTGTAACATGATTGACATATCCTAGGGTTGATCATGTATGACTGAACTCTTGCTAGTCTTGACATTTTGTACGACTAGCTTCATGATCATCCAATATGTAATGTTGGGGACGCCTTACTATTGTATATTTGGTGGTCTTACATCTTGTAACATTTACTTACTTGCTTGTGATTGAGACAATAGGCTTGTTCTTGACCATAGGAGACTAATGGATTGTAGTTAAACCCTCATATATCTAGACAGCCGTGACCGTATAGTGAGGTGGATTCCATTTCATTATACGTAGCTGGCTATGTATGCCCCCGCTCTCCAGTATTCTGGTTCTGGGGCGTTACACCGGGGCCACGGGAACGACTCGGCCTAGGAGGAAACAAAGTATAGTCGTACGAGGATGATAGCACAGGTTAAGCGGGGACTTGCAACTGGGCTAGCTACTTGCGTTGAAAGGACCCCGATTAAGAAAATTATACGTCCAGGATAGCTTGTGATGCTAGTGACCTTTTATATAGATGGGTCGGCACGGGCGACAATCCGCAGGTGTGTCTTTGAATTGAATCGAGTTGAATAGGTGCACGATCGGAAGACAATGTTTGGGCCTAAGATTTGGCTGCAACGTAGACACCGTGCTTCGGCACGAGATGTGACGCTGAGTCTTAAGTTGTTGGCATAGAGTTGCACAAGTTGGATTTGAGTCGTTGCGAGTTTAAGTCAGGAATCACCACAAGGCAAAGTTGGTTAGGTGACACTAAGTTCACAAGTCTTGATTTGGTCAGTTGGTGATTAAAGCAGCAAGGGTCGCGAGGCGGCAATATGGTTAAGTCATACTGAGTTGCAAGGCACGGCCTCAATATGGACACACGAATAGGTCTCATGATATGACCACGTTGACGGCACAATGGACTTGTAGCACGGTCACATGGAAATTGGGTACTATCGTGTAGTTGCGTATCTAAGTATTGGCCGAAAGGCAAACACGACTTGATAAGTTGACGTTATTGATACGAAAAGGGTTTAGAGGCAAAGTATAAGTAAGTTGCTAGTGGCAAGGCACAGAGATGGTCTAGAGACACAAAATAGGCTGAGAGTATATGTCCTAAAACTGAACCTAAGGCAAGATTAGAAAGACAATCGTAAAGGGATTATGTTGCACAAAGTAAATGAGCGTGTTGGTTTTGTATGGGTGGGCGAGGAGCTCATTCCACCAGTACAGTTGAGTACTGACATCCACACAGTTTTCATGTACAGGAACAGGTAGAAGCTCGTTGGTGCGGAGCTCGTTTGGATGCGTCGAGGCATGGAGTTCCTTGGCATTTTGAGGTACGCGGCCGCATGGAGTCTGGACTTATATGGGACATAATGTATGGACATCGCCTATCTAAAGCTTCCGCTAGCCTACTCAAATTGTATTGAGAGATGAGAGAGAGCATAGTGACTTGTAATATGAGAAGAGTGAGCTTGAGTGATTGTAATTTTGGCCTCGTGCCCCCTATGTGATCCTTGTATCAATATCAAGAAAAGAGCATTTTGTATGACTTGTGTTTTGCTTCAAATTTTCGTTGTTGTATCAATGTTTCCGCTTGGGACTTCTATGCGACAACCCCGTCGCTTATCCTGTAATCGGTCGTTATGGAACCCGCCTTACGTGAGCGCAATCTAGGCTCACGCGGCATCACGCCTTAGCGAGGACGACCGCTCCTACGGGAGCGGAGCGTGACATAATGGTATCAGAGAACGGCTTTACGTCCTTGGACTTTCGATTGAATTCTTTAACTTCGATATTTCCGTAAACTTTGATGTTGCTTCCGCAAGTTGATATCGTTGGTGTGCTTATAGAAGAATGGAAAATATAGGGTTCATACGGGTCACAATTTGCCGTATAAGTACTTTGGACCAAACTGGTCCGCATAAAAGAGAGCCGCATGACATATTCAGCACCCTATGCGGCCCGTCTGTAAACAGACTGATTCGAGCCACAGAAGAAAGATATGCGGCCAAGTTGTTCAGTCCGCCTAATAAAGTTGACAAATTCTGTCAAAGCTGACAAAATTGACAGCTCTGACACTTTAACAAAAAGATAAGACGTGATCAGACAAAGTCATGCGGCCAGAAGGATTGCTACCCAAGCCGCATGAACCTTATGCGGCTTAAACATATGCGGCCCTAAAAGTCTCTGAGCTTCATGCGGGCAAGGGTGACTGTAACCTAAGCCGCATGAGCTTTATGCGGCCCAAAATACAGAATCTATGTGGCACAAAAGTCCTTAAGCTACATGCAGACTAAGGAAGACTACGACCTAAGCCGCATGAGTCTTATGCGGCCCAACATGGCTGAAAGCTGAGAGACTCATGCGCCTCAAAATGATTCCTATCCCGCGATAGGACACGTGGCAGGCTAACCAAGTCTCAACCACCCAGATTTGTTGCAACAAAATCCTAACAAATCGCTAGTTGGCGGCCAAAGAGAGGGTCTTTACATACTGATTAGCCACGTGGCCATAGGCCACCTATGCGGCTCAAAACACACATCACTATAAATAGCAGAGTGCCACACCCATGCAAAAGACTGGCAACCTTCGAAAGGAAATTTCTTTAAGAGCTAAAGACTGTGTCGGATAGTTCAAGGAGTAAGGCAGAGTTGATACACTTTCCCAAGCCTCCACCGTCACCCCCCAGAATCAAAAACTAAACAATTGTACTTAGATTGTTTCCTAGGATTTTTTTCTAGGCTTTTCTTTGTACAAGCGAGTTTGCAATCAATTTCAGTATTCTTGTAATATATGACTTTGATATTTAATGGCAAACACGATGGCGACTCTGCTGGGGACATCCTTCCCCTCTGATGAGAAGCTGGTGACACAATCCGACGCATCCAAGCTCGGCTCTACGCAGCAAATGCTTGTGGTTCGTCTTGACCAACAAGCCTTTGAAGAAATGCTCTCTGAAGGGAGAGTCAGCCCGCCATAGAAGTGAGCCAACCCAAAGAAAACTCGCAGGACGTCGGCACGCAAAACTGTTGCCCCCGACCAAGTTCTCGAAGAAGCTCCTTCTGCGGCCCAAGACAGTGATCAAAGCTCTCATGTGGCTTTGCTTCCGACCGCAGAGGACCCCACTGTCCCCAAATCTAGCAAAGAAAAACACTACGATGCTGAGTTTTTGGGGGCACAAGGGAAATCCATACGGACGAAGAAGAGACCGCATAAGAGAAATGGGCAGTTTGTCCATGCGGCAGCCAAGTCTTGCCGCAAGCAGACAATCCATACGGCAGCCAACTTTGGCCGCATGCAGATGGCCCATGCGGCAACCAACTCTAGCCGCAAGCAGACAATCCATGCGGCAGCCAACTCTAGCCGCAGGAGCACAGCCCATGCGGCAACCAACTCTGGCCGCAGGAAGATGGCACATGCGGCAGCCAATCCTGGCCCTGGAAGGTAGAGCATAAAGGAAGATAGATAAAACATGAAATCGAAAAGAGATACAACAGATAGAAGTCTAAGTGTCTAAGGTACAAACTCAGAATACATCTCAAAGCTCAAATACAGTAATCCATAAAATAAATACAACTCCAGACAACTGAGAATAGCTAACTAAATAACCTCTAATGGGTCTCCTCTAGGCTAGCAAGCAATTTCTAAGCTATCTGTAAAATTTGTCAACGTATCCTGTCAGGAAAATGAGCAAGTACAAACACCAACAGCAGTTCCATATGAATTGAGAAATACTATAAGAGACAGTAATAATGAAATACAAGACAAAGATATCGGCGACTTGGGAACCATTTGAAAGTCGAGTTACAACCCTTAAACCAAACAAGGACCGGGGTTGTAACCCTTCTTTCAAACAGAACTTAGTCCCATAACCATGGTACAGTATAAAAACAGGTAGAGCATGTGAGTAATAGAATCATAACATGGTGAGAAGTACAGAAAGTAAAGCTGAACTGGAATATAAGATACGCTAATAAATGTAAAAGGTGATTGAACTATTAGAGCGATATGTGATCGGCTAGGGAAGCAAGAGATGGTTATCCACTTGGCCCGGCAATCCGCGGTGACCTCAACGGAGAGACATGCCGTCCAACCTGGATAACTGGCAAGGGGGTATCTGCTACACCCTACGTGAGGTGAGGGTGGCGCTAGCAAAATATAGTTACAGGGAGGCTTTGATCACATAACCCCTAATAATTCTACCATTCCCGAGTAGTATCACGGATCCGGACATGGCACGTCATGACACAAGGTTCGAGAGCAGGGGGGCAGCCCACTCCCAAATCAATGTCTATACAAGTACAGGAACGCAGAAATATCTCATACCCATATACCAAGAAAGTCCAGGAATAACATCTCATGACAGGATCCGACGTATACTAGTCCGTGAACCGTCGTGTCGGGAATCAAGTAAAACACTACGACTGAATCGGATATAGTAGATATCAAGACAATGAAAACTATCAGTGAATGTACTCGCCTGATATCTGAATGTCCAAGGTAAAGATACTGTCCGAGGAGAGGTGTCTGGCTCCTAATTAGAACAGCACAAGTCACAACATGTCCAGAAGGGTAATATAAAGTACTATAATGCATTCTACATGAATCTAGGTCAAACTAGGCCAAAGTCAACCCTTAGTCAACTCTGGTCAACTGCACTAGTCAAACTAGGTCAAACTAGGTCATGTCCTAACCCAGTAAGTCTTACTAGGCCTAACCAAGACTATCCTAGCAAGCACACATCAATACAAGGCTATACAAGCCAACATACACCCAACTCTATATAGCATGCAATTATTCAATACTCAAATAGGCAAGAATTCACATTGGATATACACTAGGTAATCTATTACTTTAAGCTATATATGTCTACACATATATACACATGCATATATTGGTATTCAATATTAGGTCTATAATCATGGCATTTCAAATGGTTATATAAACTTATATATTACAACACAATATGCTAACATATATATAATATACATACATAGCTAAGTTAACTATATTCATAAATACTTATTTAAGAGGCTATGTGTGTGTATGTGAACATGGCAAAGGGACAAGTGAGGGTTAAATGGGCATACATAGTGTATACATATCAAAGAGTGTCAAAGTGTAAGTGAACAATGTGTCAAGTGTGATAGTGTCAACATAGTGTAAGGGGGTACATGAGGTAATATAGGATTTGTGTTAACATAGAACATTACATCTCATTAACTTGTATATTGCATACATTACATCTATTATTACATTACATTCATGCTTGCATTCATTCATCATTCATTTATTCTCTTGCACCACTATATGCACCATACATTACATACTATGGAACCTACATATTCATTACAAGCCATACTTATACATGCTTACATTAGATAGGATACTTACACCTCATACATCATTTATTTAACCATTTACTCATGCTTTCATTCTCTATTTAATTACATAATGTATATACATTAACATGGGTTAAAATCAAATAGAACATTATATTACACACATGGGTGCACAAAATGCATATGCCGAATAGTAACTCCTACTAATAATCAATACTGTACCATCTCAGCATGAATTAAAATTTAGGATTAAAGTATGTTATAGATCTATGTGTTAGCTTTCCGAAACTTCAAACGGATCGCGTTTTCGTTTCCGAAAACTCCCGGAATCGCGAAAACACCGAGAACGCGTTTGTCTTTCGTACAACTGACACTCAAATAATTCTCCAGAAAGTTACAGAAAGAATTAGGCCTATTAATACATGTTTTTGGAAAGCTAACTTCAATACACTTCTTTAAAAAAAATGGAAGATTAAACCGAGCTTTGAGCTAGAAGTTATGACATTTCTAAGTTAGGGCTGAAATTAAAAACGTGGATAAAAATCATGACGGATTTTGGTAGTTTGAGACAAAAGAACACAAGTATATAACATAATATATCAAGAACTCACTCTCTACACTAATATATATATATGAGACACTATAGAACACATCTCCAATACAAAAATATGAGATTAAACATGTAATAATTCATTCATACATAACAACAACACATAGTGTGTCCAAATTTGGGATTTTCCCACATGGACACAACCACAACACAAAGGACACTCCTATGACCTCCAAATGGACATGAAATGGACACAAATGGAGATACAACCATGGGGGTCATTCCTATGGGTTCAAAATAGACCTATATGCATGAGGAAATGAAAAGGAGAAGGGATTTATACCTCCCGGTAGATCGAATCGAAGAAAAGCCTTCCCGGGGCGACACCGACACGTAGAGATTCCAAAAGGACACGAACGAGCTCCGAATCCTCCCAAACTTGGGTAGCTTCCTCCTTGGCTAGAATGGAGAAGAAAAGAAGAAGATTTGGTGGCAAAATGGAAGGATTTGGTGGAGAAATTGCTAGGGATTGCTCTCTAGGAATTTGGGGAAGAACAAGAGAGAGAGTGTGGATGAGAATAAGGAAATGAACTTGAGCCTATCCTCTCCCAAAGTGGCTGGCCATATGGGGCTATTTGTCCTATTATGGTAAGGTCCAAAATGCCCCTACTAACCTATTCTATGAGTATTAGGAAAGGGCTAATTGGTTGGGGCTAAATTAGTCATTCTAAAGTCTCTAATCACACTAACCTTATCCATAATAATTAGTCTAACCTCTAACTAAAATATTTCTATCATGTGGACTAAAATTAATATCATGTGGGCCATGCCTAACTAGTGTGTGGGTCCCATTAGAGTCAAACTACCCCCGGGTCCCCGTTTCAAGTCGGATTGAGTTGAAATTCGAACCCGACTCAAATAACCCCAAAACAATATCATAAATAATAAAATAATATCAAAATAATTCAAAGAGGTCAAATGCAAAAAATATCCTTAGACCAAAAATGACATTAAAATATCATAATCACATGGTTAGGCTCTAGGTCAAACAGTCTCTAGGGTTTCACTAGCAAAACGTCAAAACCACAAGTCATTAATTTAAATAATTTTAAAATGATTTAAAATTACCAAAAATCATATCATGAATTAAATATCATTATTAAAATAATTATAAACACGAAATTTCAAAATTACCCTCATTTGGGAAACTGGGTGCTACACCTTCTTTCGGCGATCACGACCCCACCTACGCGGCGCAGTGGGCGGCGTACGCCCACGCCTTAGGGTCGTACCGCCGCTACTACTAGCCCTCCGTCTGCCGGTCGCCCGTAGGGCAGGTGTAATGCCCCGCTCCGCACGGCGCATTACGCTGAAGCGTTGACTCAACGAGTCACGTTGATGCAAGGGAATGTATCGATGCAAAACGATGCGAGAGTTAAGTTGTCCAGAGCAATGCATCAAACTAAGTTGATGTGAAGAGTTGCCTTTTCCTGAAAGAATGCATCGAGTTGAATCGATGTGAAGCACCGCGTTGCCCCGAAGGATGAGTGCGTTGAATCGGCTCGAAGATTGTAAGAAATCGAATCGACCAAGGCGCAAGTCCGAATCGATGCAAGTATTGATTTTAGTTGGTTTCGTGTGCAGGTTATACTTTGACGGGAAAATATTAGAGGTCGATCTTTTGCAATATTTAGTAAGGGGTCCGCGAAATCAAATCGTCGCCTTGCGACGGGCTAAGACTTGGGCGCGCTAAGGCAAATCGGACGTATAACTCAATGAAGCACTAAGTGCTCGAATGGCTAAGTCAGGAGAGTGGCCGTGCAACAAAGTTATGGAATCGAGCCGCATCGGCTCGGCAAAACGACGAAGGCATATCGACTCAAGGTGGGAGGATTGACTTCTTTTTACTCCTTCATTCGATAAGTCAAATATATCATTGTATGCTAAAGTTAACCTATCGACGCCACGGGCGTGGACCGATCGGAGATAAATCATAGTGTGAGTCGAACACTAAGTTAGAAAAATTAAAATGAAACGTGCATCAAATGCACGAGTCGCTATGGAACATTGGATATCGCTAAGGCGAGCGCCTCGGTGCGCAAGCCGCAAGAACATGGGATAACTGTACTCGGCGAGTGCCTTAGTGCACGGACCATACCATGCCTTTGCTGCACGAGTTAGACGGCTAGAACATTGGAAGACAATAGGCGAGCGCCCTAGCGCGCAAGCCCCGAACATTGAATGCTAAGTTATAGAACATGGGAATATGGTCGAACGTGCCTACGTGCACGGGATAATAAAAGATGGCTTCGTTGCGAGAGAATACAGTTGTGGCATGAATATGGCAGAACTGTTGGATATGACATGGTGCCTCGAAAGGTGCTCAAGACCTTCGGGTCGTTCGGTTGACGAGCATTGAGTTGAGGCACGATGCCATTGAATCATTGCAACGAAGTACGAAACGTAAGAACACAGAAAGTTAACGAAAGAGATGCGAGATGATAAGTCTGAGTCTCGGACTCAAGACTATGTTTGGTTGTTTGAATTTGATTGCTGAATGATAGGGCGTTGCATGGTCGATTGGAATGGGCTTGAGATTAAATTGTGATAATAGCCCGTGCACGGGTGTTTCCCCCAAAACGGTTAAATGCCGGAGGAGCGCCCCGGAACCGATTGGCCGCGGAGGGATTCGAATAATCTTTGTAGGCGCACATCCTTAAACGAGTAGCGCTCGTCTTATAGATGGGAAAAGCCACAAATGATGGCATGCAGCGGGAACGTTTCGGTTGTTGGGCCCGCAACCCACCCGTGAAACGCCGGGCAGCCCGATAAATAGAGAGAAAAGAAGGAGAGAAAAGAAAGGAACTCCTTTAGTCCATTCCGGCACGGATACGCCAACGGCCCTCATATAGTTAAGGAACGATGGGTTGAAAGTGTAGGCGCGTATGCGTCCCGCATAGAGATCCTGCTTAGAGATGCACAATAACATGACAGGGAAGGATTACGGCGTATTCACCTTGCGTCGGTGCAAGGGCGAGTGCGTCGACTTGGTAAGTCGCGCCACGAATCAAACACGAGATTGCTTATTCGCTTGCCTATTAAATTCGATAACATGCTGCTATATAACATGCTTTACGCTTTCGAAGATGCCATGAAATTGACCCTAAGGAGAACATAGCAAGATCATAAGCTAAGTTGCATGATTCAACATAAATATTAAAATGTCGGTTTGGAAAGATGATCTTTGCTTCAGTACATGCGAGGACGAACGTACTGATCCCCCACTAGCTTCATGCAGGGTACAGGGAATGGATTGCTCGCGGCGAAGCGTTGCTTGAACGTGTTAAGGCTTGGAATGCCAAAGCGCATTGAAGCGTGCTATCGCATTGACGTTCGGACTACGCAGCTGGATTGATGCGGCCGAGATATAGAAGGCATGATGTATGGAACGGTGAAATCCTTTGTGGGCAAGAGAGAACCTGAGTGTTGTAGCCAATCTGGCATGTATTGTTAGGCTATCGAAAGCCTTTGTAATCTCTGTTTCGGATATCAATAAAGAGAATTTGTTTCGTATGCTCTGTTTCCTTTCGTTGTTAAATATCGAATCAAAAGATAACCATTTGAGAACTTGTCATCTTGCCTTGCACGAGCGCAACTCCAGGCTCGTGCGGCATCACGCCCCCTGCGAGGACGATAATTTCGGTGATTCCGGGTCGGGGCGTAACAAATTAGTATCAGAGCTCTAGGCTCAATTTTCTCTGGAAGCTCGCTTCATCACAATTCTAAAAGTTGCCCACCACCACTTGATATCACTCTTGACTCTACTCGATGCCGCACTGGATGTTCCATACAATAAGTCTAATACAAATCGTGTAATTTTGCCGCATGTGTTTGGAAATTACACGATGTTTGCTAAGAAAGTCGCGACGGGTATATTGCATTGAATGCAAACGAGCCGTAAAAATGTTAGTTGCTGCAAGCGCAACAAATTGTGAAATACGATTTGAGACGTTGTCGCAATGTAACATGTTGAAAGAGAGATAAAATGATGCACGAAGTGCAACGAGTAATGGTGAATATACGTTAAAATGAAAGTGAGAAGTGATAAGCCAATACCGAATGTGTTAAACGGATTGTGCATTGACTTGGAAAGTCGAGAGTAATTCGTTGCACGAGGTGCGGTAAATATCGGAAATAATCGTTGCCCGATGTGCAACGCGTGTTGGAAAGTAAAATCATTGCACGTGGTGCAACGCATATCAAATTAATCGTTGTACGAAGTGCAAAGGAAATTGGAAATAAATCATTGTACAAAGTGAAATGAAAGTGTCGGAAATAAATCGTAGCATGATGTGCAACGCGTATCGGAAGTGAAATTTGTTGCACGGGGTGCAACGCGTATCTAAATAAATTGTTGCACGAGATGCAACGTAAGAAAAGAATTGAAATCGTAAATCGATAGAACGAATCGTTCGGTTGCACACCAAACTTATGTTGGCAAACGAGAACATTGACCGAGTTGCGTCGGATTTGATAGAATCAAAGTTACGGTTGTGATCAAGCACGATCACTGCGGAAATCGTGAGTCGGAAGAGATCGTTGGTTTACACTAAGTATAGCGCGAGAGAAATGGCTTGAATTCCGAGTGGTATATGCCATACCACGTAGGCGATGAATGACTCGATTTCGAGTAGTATATGGTATATCACTTGTGCGTTGAATTGCATCGACGTGTTGTGAGAATTGCGGAAGAATTGTCCGCAACGGACGGGGGAGTACCGAGACTCGTTGAAAATTTGTATGGCGATATGTTGATGCAAGTGTTCTTCAAAAATCGGTTGGGACGATAAGGCGAGACTTGTATCGATGAACGATACGTCGGACGAAAGTTATAAGTTGGTCGGACGACCAAGACTAGCGATATCGCATATGAGATTGCACCGATAACAAATATAACACGGTACATGTTGACGATAAGAATAGGCGATTGCGAGAAACGTGCTATACACGAGAGGGAACGATAAGGGAATAACTTACGAGTCATGTCGTTAGATTCGGATTCACCTTGTAATTGAGCTTGCGTGAATCGAAATTTACATTCGATATTGCGAGATGGATAAGTTGGGAATTTGGCTATCGAATTCCTACTCATTAGGAAATTGAATGTAAGACGCGTCGTAAAGACCTTCGTGCTAAGGCGATCGTTGCCTTGAGCACTGTCGCCTTGCTGTAAACTTTCATGTCGGATAGATTGTGGCCATTGTGAAATGTCAATTTAAACTTGCGTCGGGAAAATCTAAGCACGGGGACTATGTAAGTAACCTAGCGGGCGTAGCCCTGAATGTTGATGCATTTGCAAGTCAACAAAGAAAAATCGTAAAAGTTGCATAAGTAAGACTTCGAAAATAGTTGGGTAGCGACTTCGAACGCAAGGCGTTGCGGAGACTCGTTGTGATTGGATGCGCGACGGCTTGACGCAATGCGTAGATTGATAGTTCCGATGAAACATACGAAACGAGAAGGCGATTGTGAATCGTGTCGCGTGCAGTGACTTTATTGAATGAATCACGTATGTATCGAATATATGTATGTGATGAAATTTCGAGAACGGTTGCTAAGGATAAGTCCGATCGAGAGTACGAGATGGCAAGCATAGGATTGAAATTTATCTGTCAGCTTTGTTCCAATTTGCTACCACTGGAATTGGTCAAAATACATATATCTTCGGGACGCCTTGAATATAAGTATGGATCCTAATCGAGTTGTAAACAAAATTCAAATCGAGCTGCAGGGATGACTTTGAAATGTTAATGAAAAGCTTGCACGAAGTGTGGAATTGAACAACGTTGGTGGGACGAGATCGTGATACGATCTGTAAAACACTTAGTCGGAGTGTTGGTTTTGGTTCGAGGACGAACCTTGTTTTGAGTGGTATATTCTGTAATACCCCGCTCCGCACGGCGCATTACACTGAAGCGTTGACTCAACGAGTCACGTTGATGCAAGGGAATGTATCGATGCAAAACGATGCGAGAGTTAAGTTGTCCCGAGCAATGCATCAAACTAAGTTGATGCGAAGAGTTGCCTTGTCCCGAAAGAATGCATCGAGTTGAATCGATGCGAAGCGCCGCGTTGCCCCGAAGGATGAGTGCGTTGAATCGGCTCGAAGATTGTAAGAAATCGAATCGACCAAGGCGCAAGTCCGAATCGATGCAAGTATTGATTTTAGTTGGTTTCGTGTGCAGGTTATACTTTGACGGGAAAATATTAGAGGTCGATCTTTTGCAATATTTAGTAAGGGGTCCGCGAAATCAAATCGTCGCCTTGCGACGGGCTAAGACTTGGGCGCGCTATGGCAAATCGGACGTATAACTCAATGAAGCACTAAGTGCTCGAATGGCTAAGTCAGGAGAGTGGCCGTGCAACAAAGTTATGGAATCGAGCCGCATCGGCTCGGCAAAACGACGAAGGCATATCGACTCAAGGTGGGAGGATTGACTTCTTTTTACTCCTTCATTCGATAAGTCAAATATATCATTGTATGCTAAAGTTAACCTATCGACGCCACGGGCATGGACCGATCGAAGATAAATCATAGTGTGAGTCGAACACTAAGTTAGAACAATTAAAATGAAACGTGCATCAAATGCACGAGTCGCTATGGAACATTGGATATCGCTAAGGCGAGCGCCTCGGTGCACAAGCCGCAAGAACATGGGATAACTGTACTCGGCGAGTGCCTTAGTGCACGGACCATACTGTGCCTTTGCTGCACGAGTTAGACGGCTAGAACATTGGAAGACAATAGGCGAGCGCCCTAGCGCGCAAGCCCCGAACATTGAATGCTAAGTTATAGAACATGGGAATATGGTCGAACGTGCCTACGTGCACGGGATAATAAAAGATGGCTTCGTTGCGAGAGAATACAGTTGTGGCATGAATATGGCAGAACTGTCGGATATGACATGGTGCCTCGAAAGGTGCTCAAGACCTTCGGGTCGTTCGGTTGACGAGCATTGAGTTGAGGCACGATGCCATTGAATCATTGAAACGAAGTACGAAACGTAAGAACACAGAAAGTTAACGAAAGAGATGCGAGATGATAAGTCTGAGTCTCGGACTCAAGACTATGTTTGGTTGTTTGAATTTGATTGCTGAATGATAGGGCGTTGCATGGTCGATTGGAATGGGCTTGAGATTAAATTATGATAATAGCCCGTGCACGGGTGTTTCCCCCAAAATGGTTAAATGTCGGAGGAGCGCCCCAGAACCGATTGGCCGCGGAGGCATTCGAATAATCTTTGTAGGCGCACATCCTTAAACGAGTAGCGCTCGTCTTATAGATGGGAAAAGCCGCAAATGATGGCATGCAGCGGGAACGTTTCGGTTGTTGGGCCCGCAACACACCCGTGAAACGTCGAGCAGCCCGACAAATAGAGAGAAAAGAAGGAGAGAAAAGAAAGGAACTCCTTTAGTCCATTCCGGCGCGGATACGCCAACGGCCCTCATATAGTTAAGGAACGATGGGTTGAAAGTGTAGGCGCGTATGCATCCCGCATAGAGATCCTACTTAGAGATGCACAATAACATGACAGGGAAGGATTACGGCGTATTTACCTTGCGTCGGTGCAAGGGCGAGTGCGTCGACTTGGTAAGTCGCGCTACGAATCAAACACGAGATTGCTTATTTGCTTGCCTATTAAATTTGATAACATACTGCTATATAACATGCTTTACGCTTTCGAAGATGCCATGAAATTGACCCTAAGGAGAACATAGCAAGATCATAAGCTAAGTTGCATGATTCAACATAAATATTAAAATGTCGGTTTGGAAAGATGATCTTTGCTTCAGTACATGCGAGGACGAACGTACTGATCCCCCACCAGCTTCATGCAGGGTGCAGGGAATGGATTGCTCACGGCGAAGCGTTGCTTGAACGTGTTAAGGCTTGGAATGCCGAAGCGCATTGAAGCGTGCTATCGCATTGACGCTCGGACTACGCAGCTGGATTGATGCGGCCGAGATATAGAAGGCATGATGTATGGAACGGTGAAATCCTTTGTGGGCAAGAGAGAACCTGAGTGTTGTAGCCAATCTGGCATGTATTGTTAGGCTATCGAAAGCCTTTGTAATCTCTGTTTCGGATATCAATAAAGAGAATTTGTTTCGTATGCTCTGTTTTCTTTCGTTGTTAAATATCGAATCAAAAGATAACCATTTGAGAACTTGTCATCTTACCTTGCACGAGCGCAACTCCAGGCTCGTGCGGCATCACGCCCCCTGCGAGGACGATGATTCGGGTGATTCCGGGTCGGAGCGTGACAAATTGGTATCAGAGCTCTAGGCTCAATTTCCTCTGGACGCTCGCTTCATCACAATTCTAAAAGTTGCCCACCATCACTTGATATCACTCTTGACTCTACTCGATGCCGCACTGGATGTTCCATACAATAAGTCTAATACAAATCGTGTAATTTTGCCGCATGTGTTTGGAAATTACACGATGTTTGCTAAGAAAGTCGCGACGGGTATATTGCATTGAATGCAAACGAGCCGTAAAAATATTAGTTGCTGCAAGCGCAACAAATTGTGAAATACGATTTGAGACGTTGTCGCAATGTAACATGTTGAAAGAGAGATAAAATGATGCACGAAGTGCAACGAGTAATGGTGAATATGCGTTAAAATGAAAGTGAGAAGTGATAAGCCAATACCGAATGTGTTAAACGGATTGTGCATTGACTTGAAAAGTCGAGAGTAATTCGTTGCACGAGGTGCGGTAAATATCGAAAATAATCGTTGCCCGATGTGCAACGCGTGTTGGAAAGTAAAATCATTGCACGTGGTGCAACGCATATCAAATTAATCGTTGCACGAAGTGCAAAGGAAATTGGAAATAAATCGTTGTACAAAGTGAAATGAAAGTGTCGGAAATAAATCGTAGCATGATGTGCAACGCGTATCGGAAGTGAAATTTGTTGCACGGGGTGCAACGCGTATCTAAATAAATTGTTGCACGAGATGCAACGTAAGAAAAGAATTGGAATCGTAAATCGATAGAACGAATCGTTCGGTTGCACACCAAACTTATGTTGGCAAACGAGAACATTGACCGAGTTGCGTCGGATTTGATAGAATCAAAGTTACGGTTGTGATCAAGCACGATCACTGCGGAAATCGTGAGTCGGAAGAGATCGTTGGTTTACACTAAGTATAGCGCAAGAGAAATGGCTTGAATTCCGAGTGGTATATGCCATACCACGTAGGCTATGAATGACTCGATTTCGAGTGGTATATGGTATATCACTTGTGCGTTGAATTGCATCGACGTGTTGTGAGAATTGCGGAAGAATTGTCCGCAACGGACGGGGGAGTACCGAGACTCGTTGAAAATTTGTATGGCGATATGTTGATGCAAGTGTTCTTCAAAAATCGGTTGGGACGATAAGGCGAGACTTGTATCGATGAATGATACGTCGGACGAAAGTTATAAGTTGGTCGGACGACCAAGACTAGCGAAACGATTATGCCTTGACGCAATAATCGGATCGATGGGAAAGGAATACTCGAGCTTACAAATGAGTCGCACGACTTGCGATCTCGATAGAAATGTTGAACGAGGCGAATCGAATCGTACGACTTGCGATTTCGACAGAAATGTTAGGCGATGCGAATTGTAATCGAATCGTACGATGTGCGACTTCGGTGAAGAGTTGGTTGATGTGAGTAATCGTGCCTAAGAAATAGTTGGTTACGTTACGGCGACACTCATTTGAGTACGACTAAAAAAAATACGCGAAACTTAGAGGGCGAGATCGTATAACTCGAGGGCACGATGTTGGATAATCGGTAACTCGGTTACACGATCAAAGTATAGCGGGTTGCGGCGAATCGGAGAACAAGTAGATGCGTATGGAAAAGTTTGTTGCAAACTTGGATGTATGCGATGCGAGTTAAGTTGATGTTGAAACGGATTCGAAGTCGACCCACTTGCTATCGAAATTGATATGAACTATCAAGATCGATATGCAAGGAAACGTAAGCACGATGTGGGAATAAAAATGGAGTACGCCTTGCGCTATTAAAAATTTTGTAAGTAACGATACGAGAATGAACGAATTTGGTTGATCGTAAATTTTGTGATTAATCAAGACGAGACTATAAGTCATCGACGATTGCTCGATGCGTATAGCATCTCGTGTGTCGACCCGTGAATAAGATAGACTCGAACTTGATGCGAGTAGATGTTTCGTAAATTGTGGAATCATCGACGGCAGTACATGACTTGACTCGGAGGATAGTTGCGCATCAGTTGCGCCGATAGAAATGGTTTGCCTCTCTGCTCCCTCCTGCGAGGACGATGATTCGGGTGATTCCGGGTCAGGGCGTGACAGCAGGGACCCGGTCTATCCTCGTTTGCCTCTCTGCTCCCTCCCACTGGCGCCGCTTCTCCGCCTCGTTTGGCCTCTCCGCCTCCCCTGCCGGCTCACCCCGTCTCCGAGTCCCCGCATCCCGCCCTCCCTCCCCCCGGAGGTCGAGTCCTTCCTCTCCTCCTCCTCCCTTTCCCCTCTTCTTTGTCCGAGTACCGCCCAGTCCAGCCTCCGGCGGTCGCTGGCCCCTCTGGCCGTCTCCGGCCACCGTGGCTCCCTCCAGACTCTCGGCGGTTCAGCTCCCCCTTCACCTTGGCGCCGGAGACCCCTCCCCCGTCCCCTCTCCGGCCAGAGCCCCCCCCGCCCCGACTGCCGTCTCTCCCCGTCGACTCTCTCCCGGCGGCAGTCCCTCCCCGGCGACGCTCTCCTGGGTCTGTGTCGTTCCCCCCATCGATGGCACGCGCCCCCTCGGGCCTAGCGCCCGGACCAGACCCCCCTCAGGCCCCGCGTCGATCTGCCACGTGCCCCCCTGCTCCGGGCTGCGTGCGGTTTCGAATTTCATTTTCGAATTAGCTGCATGGTCTCCCGCCAGCTGTATGGTTTTGGTTTTTTCGTTTGACTTTTGTTCGGGTTGGCCGGTGGTATGGGCCCGCCTCTACTGTTCTGTGGTGTTGGTTTCTGCTTCAATAAAACTTCCTTTATTCAAAAATATATATATATATATATATACATAAAAAAAATTATATATATATATAATACTCATGATGGCAGAAAATAAATATAATAATATTTAATGATAATACAATTAGTATTTTTTTGGTCCAAGGGCTCACAAGTCTACCCTTCGTAAAAATAATTTCATCCTCGAAATTTAAGGAGAATGAAATCAAGAAGAGTATACTATAAAATATCTAGCTTGGTCATTCTATAATAGAGTGACCCTATCCGAAATAAGCAACTAGCATATTAATCATAAAATTTAACCCATTCCTTAATTCTATCCTAAAATTTCTAACTGTTATCGTTAGTCGCTCCTTGTAGTACTGGTGTTTGTTGTCTGGCCTGCGCAAATCGTATTTCCTAATCGGGAAGCGGTCCTTATGGATTCCTTCCTTGTGCTACAGGTCGACGCTTTGGGCAATCTCGAAACTGATGTTGATCCGAACCACAGTTTAAACACTGGCCTAGTCTCCAACGGTAATCGCTTTGGGTATGTCCCTTCTTTTTTTCAATACTGACATGTTGCAAGCTCTCGATTCGGGTATGGGACGGCTCTTGGTTGATGATGTATGGCAAGACATCTTTTCGGTCCTCCTAGAGGTGCTGGAGCTCTACTAGAAGGTTAGAACTATTGTTGTTGTGAATGAGGCTGCAGGTGATACTGCTATGGTGAAGTCTTCTTCAGAATAGTGGGACATTTTGCCGATCCTAATTGGCTACTACCTCCTCCGTATGCATTTCGGTCTCTCTTCGACTTGTGACTCAGATCTTTCTCTACTGCTTGTGCGACCTTCAAGATCTCTTTGTTGGTAGTGGCTCGACTCGTGGCAATAGCTAGGCAAATCTTGTGAGATAATTCTTTTCTGAATTGTCGGGCCTTGCTTTCAGGGGTATTGACCATGTTCTCTGTGAAGCAGCTGAGGCGACAAAACTCTGAACCGTACTCATCGGCAGTGAGGTTTCCCTACCCTAGACTCTTGAACTGACTCACTAACGCCTCTCGAGCTACGTCAGGGTAGAACTTCATCTTGAACAGTTGCTTGAACTCCTCCCAAGTCACATCTGGTGCAAAAAGTTGAGGTTCATCTCTATACCACATCCGGGCGATGTCGAAAAGCTGCATGCTGGCTGACTCGATCTTCAGATCTTTAGGTACTCGAGCCATCCGAAGAAATTGCTCCACGTTCTCTAACCACTCATCAGCATAGAGAATCCCTTCTGTCCCATGAAATTCCTTGGGCCTGAGGTCCAAGAAGTCCTTGGAAGTCCCACGGCACGGTCGAGGAGCATCTCTAGTCTGAAGAGCCTCTCTGAAGGTGTCGCAGAAGATGTTGGCCTGCTCCATTTGGGAAGTGATGAGCCGTTGGAAGATCCCAAGAAGCAGAGCGTTGTCCAATACAGGTGCTGGAGGTAGAACATTGTAACCACCACATTTTTAATTTAGGAATATTTTGGTCATTTTGTAATTATTATATTATTTATTATTTTATTGAATTCATGTGATGATAGGTGGTTTTGTTTGATGTTTGTGTAGTATAAATGGGTTTAACTTAGCCAACATTGACTAGAAGCCTAATAGTAATAATTAGAATTAATTTGACCTTGTAGGAATTATTTTAGAATTAATTAGTTATTTTAGAATGTTTTAAATAAATTTTTAGTCATTTTACTCTTTTAGCCATTTTGGCCTTTTTGTGATTTTCTAGATATGTTGACTTGTGTTGTGCTAGCAACTGGTTTAGCCTTAGAGGACATTATATAGGAGCCTAACCATGCCTTAGAATTATTATTTTTATTTTTAGAATTTATTTTAGGCTTTAGTTTATTTTTAAAGGCTTTAATTGATTTTTTAGCCTTTTTCATGCTAGTCTTTTAGTCTTTTTGACTTGGGCCCATTTCTACTTGAGAAAGAGTTGGCCCAAGTGAAACCCTAACCCTAAAGAACCCCCTTGGCCACCCAAACAGCAGTACCCCTCCCCCTTGCATTCATTTGTGAAGTTTTGAGCCTCCACTAGGAAACCCTAATAGATCCCCTTCTCTAAAACTCATAATTCCTTCATCCGGAGTCCGTTTCTTACCAAATGAACTCCGTTCCACTCGTCGAGGAGAGGAGGATCTGCTGGAGCATTTCTAGCGAGGAGGCGGAGGCTTTTGCTTGAGGGAAATCGGCCGACACGACAACCGAGGAGCCCCGTTCATTGAGTTTTTGACACTCAATAGGTAAATCCCGATCTACCTTCGTTTCTCTTGAATTTTCTTCATTATTGCATCCATATAGGCACCCTTGATCTGTGTACGAAGTTTGGTTGGGTTTTGACTTCGTTTGATAGCGGTATTGGACACGTATCGGTCTCACGTTGCACGTGTTCGGCAAAATGCCACTTAGAATTGAAAAGTGTTAATTTTCGTTTCTGTTTTCACGAAATCCTTCCTTATATGATTTGTACCAACTTTCATGAAGACGGATCAGAAATCGACACGATTTCGGCATCCGAACGGACACGGACACGCGTGCACGAGATCCCGTGCACGGTCCCGTGCACGCCCTGCAGCCTGTGCGTCATAACTCGACGCACAGAGCTCCGTCTTGCATGAAATTTTACGAGCATGTAGGGGCAACCTCTGCCCACATGTTCGTAAAATTTCACGACGTTTCGTCGAGCGAGCGCGGAGTAATCGTGCGTGCACTGTTCAGCCATTCTGTGCACCCGGCTGAAATTCGGGACTGAAACGGACTTCGTGCGTGCACACGACGCTGCGAAGACCCGTTCCAGGACCTGGGACATGTCGACCTATACTTAAACAACCCGTAGGGCGAACCCCGAGTCGCGGCATGGCCCGACAAGCGAGCCACGAGGGCGGAACCGCGTGTACGAGGACGCGTGTGCTCAGCAGGCTGCGCGGGTGCGGGGGTTGCATGCGCTGCTTCGGGCGACGTGTTGCTGGATGCCCATGTCCTAGACCTACCCCAGGACCCCCCCAGCTACGTGCACAAGCACAGGGCGTTTCGTTGTGTGTGCGGCGCTCAAACGAGCGAGAACGCATGCGTATCACGCGGTATCGAGAATTTCCGATACGCGTTCTGTGGACACGACACGGACACGATTTCGAACCCAAGAGTATACGAACGCATCACGTGGGTCGAGACCAACGTGTATGCCGAGTTTCGCGGGTTCGTTTGGTGTATTTTGCATTTTGGGTCGTTGTGTGAAATTGGGTTGTTTTCTTTAGTTTCGATTTTGAGTTGAAATGTAATATTTTGTTTTCCAGCCTTTTAGCTTATAAATTCTGAGTTTTTAATATGTATATGAGGTTTCGGATATGTGGGAACCAACTTTTGGTTTTGTTTCATAATTTTCCATCATTTATGAGTATATATGCTTTCTATATAGCTATATATATACTTTTAACTATATATATATATATATATATATATATATATATATATATATATATATATATATATATATATATATATATAACCCCGTTGAAACCTATTGCTAACACATACATGTTGAGAATAGGTCGAGGGGGATTTAATTCCAGATTTTAAACTCTTTAAATTATGTCGCACCATTGCGAATCTTTCCATTTAAGAGTTTGTGTGTGTATATATATATATATATATATATATATATATATATATATATATATATATATATATATATATATATATATATATATATATATATATATATATGTATGTATGTAGTTTTCTTACTTTGTATATATATATGTAGATAATAGTATATTAAATTGTGGTATACCATGGTTGTGTTTTCTATTTTTAATCTCAGATTTTTCCCATTTCAGTAAGCACCAGGACACACACACACACACACCATCTTTTGTTAGATTTAAGGTTGACTTGTATTGTATATACACATGTGTGTATATACCTATATGTATATAGATATTATGCTTGGAAACCCTCTTAGAATAGATTATAGTTGTGAATAAAACTATAGGAATCATAGGACAGATTTGGTTTGTCATTTTGAGCCTAGTTTAGTCGAATTGGCCGACAAGTTGACCAAATTGACAAAAGTCAACTTTGGGTCAAACTTGATCCAATTCAACTCAAACGAATTCCAAATGACCTAGAATTTTGTGTATGACCGAAGAATTAGTAGACGGACTAGTTGACCCAGGTTTGACCAGGTTTGACCAGCGTTGACCAGGTTTGACCGAGGGTTGACTTTGACCAAAATGGACCTAGAAGCATGTAGTCTTGCATTGTAGCTATTTCTTTTGATATTGTGGACTTGGTTGTGACATGTGTATACTTAAAATAGGTTTATATCACTCCAGTTCAGTTATACATCCTCATCAGCAGCTCGGATTGTCAGGCGAGTACATTCTCTGAAAGTTCTTTCATTTACTTGTCGAATTCTATATTTCAGTTTTAGTCAATTCCATTTGATTCTCGATTACAAACACGAGTTGATATTTTTCTGGAATTCTTATATACGACACACTACCTTACTTGTCTAGCCTCTATTACAAGTACTATTACAAGAATCACCTACAAGCACCTTTATGTTCCGGCTAGATTTATTCTCGATTTACGTGTCGTGTTATGGATTCACTCATATTTGTCGGGCGGGGAAATACTTGAGTAGACATGTAGACATTCCTAAATACTCGAACCACCTCCCTGTGAATTATACAAGAACGATAGCCATCCCACACTTGGCCAGTGTGTGATGTGCCGGATTACCCCTAGCCGTTTACATGTCGATCTCAGTATTTTAAAACACACTGTGAGTAGTGTCTAGAATCTTTACTAGAATCATCACAAGAACCATTACAAGAATCACCCTACTTGGATCATTGAATGGAATCATACTTGACATACATTGTACCACTGGACTCATATCATATTATTCTGGTTCAGCTAGCTTTATTTACAGTCTTCATTGACATGATATTCTGTTTCACAGCTTTTACTTTCCTTGTTCTTTTACTATAGTTTTTCATCTTAAACTGTCTTGAGTTCCTATGCTTCATCAATAAAATTGTCTATAATTATTTTATGGTTTTCGTCATTTACTTGGATTTACTTGATGAGATGTATTCGTTCCTGTCCTGACTGGACCTGTTGAAATATTACAGATGTTAGTCCTGAGGATGTTTGCCCTACTCACTATGGATCTGGAGAGGGATTAGCTACCTTTGGCCCCGACTCTCAGGAGTGATCGGGAGACTAGTTTAGTAAACTGTTTTAGATTTCTTTACTGGAACTTGAATTGTAATAATATGAGAGTTGTCTTATTTTGAGTTGTTTTGAGTTATTATCTTTTAGTAGTTTTTATTGTTTTCTTTTAGTTATAGAATTCTGTGATATCCTATCGTGCTTAGACTGTGATTGAGTTATATTATTTCTGTACTTGCCCTCCGTTCGGAGTTGAGTTTTAAGACAAGTACATTATACAATTGCATGAGTTGGTTTAGATAGTGACCTAGAACAGCATTCTACCGCCGATTCAGCGGCGTAGGCTGGACGTGGTTACGCACTTGTACCCTTTCACTGGGTGCGGGTCGTGACACGTTTTTAGTGGTGGCCCATGCAGGTCCGATTCGCATTATTGCGATATCGTGGTAGTACGGCAACTTAGTTGTACTGCTACGAGCCTGCGATAGGAACTAAGAAATAGGCATTAGCGGAGAGGTACTCAATCACAGTTAGGAAGAATTTTGATCTAATTCGTGCCATCTACACATTCTTGCTGATAATTGCCTTCTTTTGAAATAACTGTCCTCCTTTGATTATATCGCTTCCTTCTCAGTAATTGATTCTTTGTTTGATCTGTCTTCAGGATGGTGGAGACACGATCGCAGCGCTCTGGTCTTAGGGATACCACTGAGAGGTCTGCTATTTCTCGTCCGACTCAGCAGGCCCTAGGGACCACCGTGCCTCTTGTTCCAGCTCAGGTGGGCCCGTCTGCAACTTTTGGGGGTGCTCCTCCACCAGCTCCGAGGACTACTCCAGGAGTTCAGGGGATGCTACCACCACCGCCCCAGGGGACAGTTGATGTGGCGTAGTGTTTCGCTTTCATGCAGCAGATGATGGAGATACAACGACGCCAGGCAGAGGACATGAGGCAGGGCATTGACAATGCCCATCAGCTAGCCATGGTAGCAGTAGCGAAGGTGACTGCCCAGCCGCAGGAAGGGCAGGTTCAGCCATACTAGCCGAAGACACCCGGCATTCAGGAATTCCAGAAGATGCGTCCGCGAGACTTCAAGGGTTCGGAGGGTATCCTTTATGCGGACGACTGGATCGAGCATATAGAGGAGATATTCCGCCTTGTAGAGATACCAGCCCGGCTCCAGATAGAGGCAGCGGGCAGCCAGATGCAGGACCTTGCCCGTACATGGTACCAGACCGACCCCAGGGTTGGTACAGAGGGACAGACTTGGGAGGCTTTCAAGAAGCTTTTCAAGGAGAAGTTCTTTTCCGATACTGCACTTGGCGCTTTGGAGACGTAGTTCGAGAACCTAGTTCAAGGGAACCTGACAGTAGAAGAGTACGCTGGAGAGTTCTGCTGCCTGGGCAGATTTATGGAAGGCCTTAGCGAGACAGCGAAGGCTAGGAGGTTCAGGAAGGGCTTGGTTAAGGAAGTCAAGTCCATGACCAAGAGCAACAGAAATGCTACTTTTGAGGAGATTCTGTTGGGAGCTTTGGCAGGAGAGGATGACTTAGAGCTCAAGTCCAAGAGGAGTCGAGATGATTCAGGAGGGGCCAGTGGAAGTGGAAAGCGTCCCTGTGTGCAAAAGATAGTGCACCAGCCTCAGCAGGTGCAGGCACCAGCTCGGGTTCATCATGGACAATATCAGCCTCAAGGTCAGGATCAAAGGATGCAGAGTTGTGCCTACTGCAAGAAGTCGGGACACATTTGGGAGTCTTGTAGGAGGAGGCTGAAAGTTTGCCTATTTTGTGGATCCGACGCTCACCAGATAAAGAATTGTCCCTCGGCACCCCCACTTGGTGGAGCACAGGATCAGAGATAGGGAACTAGGCCACCTGTAGCACAGCATCATACCCAACACCAGAGGGGTGGAGTTTTTGCACTGAGGGTCGAGGAGACCGATGCCGCAGGTGATGGGTTAGTAGGTCTGTCTTTCCTATCCTTCTTCTCCATTCTTGTTGTGTGATATCATTAGTACATGTCAGGATAATCTTGTGATGTGGTAGATAGTATAGTAACCCTGTTTGAGACTGTGAATTACGACTAGTAGGACCATGTTTTGCATGTTTTAGATATAATTTTCTTGACCTTGATTGTCGGGGGTTTAACCTAGAAGAAGTGCAACCATCTTAAATTTTGAGGACGAAATTTTTCTAAGGGTGGTAGATTTGTAACAACCACATTTTTAATTTAGGGATATTTTGGTCATTTTATAATTATTATATTATTTATTAATTTATTGAATTCATGTGATGATAGGTGGTTTTGTTTGATGTTTGTGTAGTATAAATGGGTTTAACTTAGCCAACATTGACTAGAAGCCTAATAGTAATAATTAGAATTAATTTGACCTTGTAGGAATTATTTTAGAATTAATTAGTTATTTTAGAATGTTTTAAATGAATTTTTAGTCATTTTAGTCTTTTAGCCATTTTGGCCTTTTTGTGATTTTCTAGATATATTGACTTGTGTTGTGCTAGCAACTGGTTTAGCCTTAGAGGACATTGTATAGGAGCCTAACCATGCCTTAGAATTATTATTTTTATTTTTAGAATTTATTTTAGGCTTTAGTTTATTTTTAAAGGCTTTAATTGATTTTTTAGCCTTTTTTATGCTAGTCTTTTAGTCTTTTTGACTTGGGCCCATTTCTACTTGAGAAAGAGTTGGCCCAAGTGAAACCCTAACCCTTGAGAACCCCCTTGGCTGCCCAAACAGCAGTACCCCTCCCCCTTGCATTCATTTGTGATGTTTTGAGCCTCCACTAGAAAACCCTAATAGATCCCCTTCTCAAAAACTCATAATTCCTTCATCCGGAGTCCGTTTCTTTCCAAACGAACTCCGTTCCACTCGTCGAGGAGAGGAGGATCTGCTGGAATATTTCTAGCAAGGAGGCGGAGACTTTTGCTTGAGGGATATCGGCCGACATGACAACCGAGGAGCCCCGTTCATTGAGTTTTTGACACTCAATAGGTAAATCCTGATCTACCTTTGTTTCTCTTGAATTTTCTTCATTATTGCATCCATATAGGCACCCTTGATCTGTGTACGAAGTTTGGTTGGGTTTTGACTTCGTTTGATAGCGGTATCGGACACGTATCGGTCTCACGTTGCACGTTTTCGGCAAAATGCCACTTAGAATTGAAAAGTGTTAATTTTCATTTCTGTTTTCACGAAATCCTTCCTTATATGATTTGTACCAACTTTTATGAAGACGGATCGGAAATCGACACGATTTCGGCATCCGAACGGACACAGACACGCGTGCACGAGATCCCGTGCACGGTCCCGTGCACGCCCTGCAGTCTGTGCGTCATAACTCGACGCACAGAGCTCCGTCTTGCGTGAAATTTTGTGAGCACGTAAGGGCAACCTCTGCCCACATGCTCGTAAATTTCACGACGTTTCGTCTAGCGAGCGCGGAGTAATCGCGCATGCACTGTTCAGCCATTCTGTGCACCCGACCGAAATTCGGGACTGAAACGGACTTCGTGCGCGCACACGACGCAACGAAGACCCATTCTAGGACCTGGAACATGTCGACCTATACCTAGACTACCCGTAGGGCGAACCCCGAGTCGCGACGTGGCCCGACGAGCGAGCCACGAGGGCGGAACTGCGTGCACGAGGGCGCGCGCGCAGCAGGCCACGCGGGTGCGGGGGCTGCGTGCGCTGCTTCGGGCGACGTGTCGCTATGTGGCCGTATCCTAGACCTACCACAGGACCCCCCCCCCCAGCTACGTGCACAAGCACGGGACGTTTCGTTGTGTGTGCGGTGCTCAAACGAGCGAGAACGCACGCGTATCACGCGATATCGGGAATTTTCGATACGCATTCTGTGGACACGACACGGACACGATTTCGAACCCGAGAGTATAGGAACGCATCACGTGGGTCGAGACCAATGTGTATGTTGAGTTTCGTGGGTTTGTTTGGTGTATTTTGTATTTTGGGTCGTTGTGTGAAATTGGGTTGTTTTCTTTAATTTCGATTTTGAGTTGAAATGTGATATTTTGTTTTCCAGCCTTTTAGCTTATAAATTCTGAGTTTTTAATATGTATATGAGGTTTCGGATATGTGGGAACCAACTTTTGGTTTTGTTTCATAATTTTCCATCATTTATGAGTATATATGCTTTCTATATAGCTATATATATATACTTTTAACTATATATATATATATTTTTTTTTTTTTAACTATATATATATATGTATATATATATATATATATATATATATATATATATATATATATATATATATATATATATATATATATAACCCCGTTGAAACCTATTGCTAACACATACATATTGAGAATGGGTCGAGGGGGATTTAACTCCAGATTTTAGACTCTTTAAATTATCTCGCACCATTGCGAATCTTTCCAATTAAGAGTTTGTGCATATATATATATATATATATATATATATATATATATATATATATATATATATATATATATATATATATATATATATATATATATATATAGTTTTCTTACTTTGTATATATGTAGATAATAGTATATTAAATTGTGGTATACCATGGTTGTGTTTTCTGGTTTTAATCTCAGATTTTCCCCATTTCAGTAAGCACCAGGACACACACACACACACACCATCATTTGTTAGATTTAAGGTTGACTTGTATTGTATATACACATGTGTGTGTATATACCTATATGTATATAGATATTATGCTTGAAAACCCTCTTAGAATAGATTATAGTTGTGAATATAACTATAGGAGTCCTAGGACAGATTTGGTTTGTCATTTTGAGCCTAGTTTAATCGAATTGGCCGACAAGTTGACCAAATTGACAAAATTCAACTTTGGGTCAAACTTGATCCAATTCAACTCAAACGAATTTCAAATGACCTAGAATTTTGTGTATGATCTAAGAATTAGTAGACGGACTAGTTGACCCAGGTTTGACCAGGTTTGACCAGCGTTGACCAGGTTTGACCAGAGTTGACCGAGGGTTGACTTTGACCAAAATGGACCTAGAAGCATGTAGTCTTGCATTGTAGCTATTTCTTTTGATATTGTGGACTTGGTTGTGACATGTGTATACTTAAAATAGGTTTATATCACTCCAGTTCAGTTATACATCCTCATCAGCAGCTCGGATTGTCAGGCGAGTACATTCTCTGAAAGTTCTTTCATTTACTTGTCGAATTCTATATTTCAGTTTTAGTCAATTCCATTTGATTCTCGATTACAAACACGAGTTGATATTTTTCTGGAATTCATATATACGACACACATACCTTACTTGTCTAGCCTCTATTACAAGAACTATTACAAGAATCACCTACAAGCACCTTTATGTTTCGGCTAGATTATTTCTCGATTTACGTGTCGTGTTATGGATTCACTCATATTTGTCGGGCAGATAAATACTT
This sequence comes from Iris pallida, assembly GCA_029216955.1. NCBI lineage: Eukaryota > Viridiplantae > Streptophyta > Magnoliopsida > Asparagales > Iridaceae > Iris > Iris pallida. The sequence goes on from JANAVB010015400.1 coordinate 19,082,599, forward strand.
GAGTAGACATGTAGACATTCCTAAATACTCGAACCACCTCCCTGTGAATTATACAAGAACGATAGCCGTCCCACACTTGGCCAGTGTGTGATGTGCCGGATTACCCCTAGCCGTTTACATGTCGATCTCAGTATTTTAAAACACACTGTGAGTAGTGTCTAGAATCTTTACTAGAATCATCACAAGAACCATTACAAGAATCACCCTACTTGGATCATTGAATGGAATCACACTTGACATACATTGTACCACTGGACTCATCACATTATTCTGGTTCAGCTAGCTTTATTTACAATCTTCATTGACATGATATTCTGTTTTCCAGCTTTTACTTTCCTTGTTCTTTTACTATAGTTTTACATCTTAAACTGTCTTGAGTTCCTATGCTTCATCAATAAAATTGTCTATAATTGTTTTATTGTTTTCGTCATTTACTTGGATTTACTTGATGAGATGTATTCGTTCCTGTCCTGACTGGACCTGTTGAAATATTACAGATGTTAGCCCTGAGGATGTTTACCCTACTCACTATGGATCTGGAGAGGGATTAGCTACCTTTGGCCCCGACTCTCAGGAGTGATCGGGAGACTAGTTTAGTAGACTGTTTTAGATTTTTTTTACTGGAACTTGAATTGTAATAATTTGAGAGTTGTCTTATTTTGAGTTGTTTTGAGTTATTATCTTTTAGTAGTTTTTATTGTTTTCTTTTAGTTATAGAATTCTGTGATATCCTATCGTGCTTAGACTGTGATTGAGTCATATTATTTCTGTACTTGCCCTCCGTTCGGAGTTGAGTTTTAAGACAAGTACATTATATAATTGCGTGAGTTGGTTTAGATAGTGACCTAGAACAACGTTCTACCGCCGATTCAGCGGCGTAGGCTGGGCGTGGTTACGCACTTGTACCCTTACACTGGGTGCGGGTCGTGACAAATATGGGTTGGAGGTGGAGTCCGCGGAGGAAACTGTGGGGGTGGTGGGATGTCGTCTCTACAAAATCTCGAGGTCTACGACTGTGACGGGTCACCCAGATAAGTAAACTGGCATCCATGTGTCGGTGGGGTCCTATTCGTGGAAGAACCGCCTGTAATTGATGGGGTGTTTAGTGGAGCGATGTTCCTATCTTGAGAATCCATTTAACTGCAACAAAAGAAAATATTTAGCCACTGAAGAATTTCAAGCAGGATACAAGTTAAGGATTCAATGAAAAACAAGGATAGAGGTCAATAATGTGTCAAGACTTGTGGATGAGATCCTAAGAGTCTAATCCTATTTGCAGGCGCACGTCGGTACAGTAACGTAACCGACGTGATTAACGTAGACCTGCATGGGCCACCAAAAAAACTTGTCATGGCCCACACCCGCTTTTCGGATGCGAGTCCGTGTCCAGGTCCAACCTATGCAGCAGTATCAATGGTAGAACGATGTCTAGTATACACAAGTCACAAAAATCTAGAACTAACATGGCAGTCTATGTCTCATCCACAGAAGTAAAAGATACAACCAACTCCAATAAAATAAATACCGAAGAACTAAATAATGGAGAATAATATAAAAATAATGTTTCAAGTTATCAAGATTTTAAGTCACATTCGGTGGATACAAATCCAGTACCAGTAGACAAAAATAAAATAGAGACATGAAAATAAAATAACAAGGTCCAACTATGCTAAGTCATCAGTTGCAGTGGTACCGTGATCTAGTGCAGCTCATAAAACCTGCTCGTCTTCCCCTTGCTCAACCTCGGCTAAACCTGTGGTCCTGAGATGTGGATACGGGTCAGAGTCCGTACCTAGGTCCGAGTAACCTGTTGGTGAATCAAATGGTTCCTCTTGGTGATCCCATTCCCGAATGGCAGACCTTCTCGACTTGAGGCACAGGAAATTAGGGTTTGTGGAAAGGAGTTTGGCTCTGCTTTCTCTCCCTATATATATTCTAGGTGTTGATTGATGCTAACCTTAGGCGGATCAAAGGAAATCTAAATTTGAATTGGATTCAACTGGTACGGGGCAGGGGCTTTGGCGTTCTACTATATCAAGAATTTGAAAAGGGGGTTTAGCACTTAACCCCTCCCCAAATGGGTTTTGACATAAGTGGTCCTCCCCTCTACTCACTAACTCATATTATACATATATATATATATATATATATATATATATATATATATATATATATATATATATATATATATATATTTTATACATATATATTTGTTTATATATATATATATATATATATATATATATATATATATATATATATATATATATATAAACAAATATATATGTATAATATATATATATATATATATATATATATATATATATACTCATTATGGCAGAAAATAAATAATAATAATAATTAATGATAATACAATTACTATATTTTTGGGTCCAAGGGCTCATACAACTCCAGCCTCGCACATGCGTCATGCCAGATTATGGCGATCATTCTGCGGGGACGCTGCCATAGTGATTCATTTCCAGCGGGGATAATCAAACTTGCGGGAGATCAGGGTGTGGCAATTAGATTATGTTGACTTGTGGTTTGATGCGAAAGTGAATTCGAAGATTGTCTGGACTTGTGATTGATGATAAAGTAAGTTTGAGGATTGGGTAGACCCAATGTGCGTATCGAGAATGAATTAGTCTAGACTCAAAGCAAGAGTTACACCCCGAGGAGGACGATTATCCTGTGGGAGTGTTGGCATGATGATTTCATGTCCAGTACAAATAATTGGACTTAAGAGAGATTGGAGCATGGTATATTGTTATGACAGACGACCTTGTGATCGAATACATAAATTATATTGAATGACGTAGGGAATATGGCATAAGAATTATGGTTTAGCGACAAATCGTGTCGTAGTATATTCGACTTGGATAGGATGGATATATCAAACATGTTTGAAGAGATAGACTATATGAATTGCTAGTTTGGGCATGCGATAGTGATATGAGAGGATTTGGTTGAGCAGAACTTATAGTAGGATGGCTTTGTTGAACGACTCGGACCCTTGGGAATGAATGTTGCGAATGCGAACAAAATAAATCTATGCTCGAAGTTTAGAAATCAGAGTGATGCGAGCTTGGGTAGAAAATCTTAGGATTGGGGTCAGTGTTGATATTATTGTTTGGGAACGGTGATTCCAATATTGACGTTGACTTTAGCCTTGAGAGATGGCCTAGCGGTTAGACAAGACGTCCCTGTTTCGAGAGCTAGCATCGGTATAATTGATCTTGAGTATTGATAGGACTGTATAATAGTATTGGTGGATAGAATGATTCATTTATGTGGAGACACGACTCACGAGGATGAAATGCATATATTTCGGAGACGTCTATATATGTGCATGATCCGACTCGCGTAGTAATGGCGGATTCTCTATCACGAGGCTTGGTTGAAATGCATGTATTTTGGGGATGCGTTAAATATGTACATAATCCAACTAAGTGATACGTTGAATTCAAGTGAGACTAAAGGAACGAAAAGGTATCGAAGACTATGAAATCGTGTGTATCAAAGAAAAATATTGATGGTAGTACGATCGTTGGATTCAAAATGAACTTGGATATTGAGTGATCGGGTGGTTTGCCCTAGAACTAAGTTGTTTATGTGCGCGACGAGTATAAGTAGCCACAAGTTTGAGATATAGTTGTTCGAGGTGAAAAATAAATAAGGCGCGAGCGTGGCTCGGATTGAAGAAATGCATAGGCGAAGTGTGTGCGAGAATCATTGGATGTTGAATCAAGTGATAAGTCGATGAGTTTGTACTCAGTAAGTTTCATAAAGGACGAAACTTTTTCTGAGTGGTATATAATGTAATGCCCCATCCCAGTCAATTCAACCGAAGGAATCGAAACGCAACGACATTTGGACTTAGCCATGCAACGGCTTGTTCGAAGTCCCGTTCGCCCGAGGCAACTCTTCGCTCAGGTGGGTGGCTTCGATAAACTTGCCTCAGCTTGGCCTTCATACTAATAAAATAAAAGTTTTTTATTGCACTGAATAGGCTTGATAATAAAAGAGACGAACCCATATAGCTAAGGGAATAATCCCGCTCTGAGTCGGATTGAGTTAGAACATGGAAAGGTTCCATGGTTGGCTTAGAAATGTGCACGATGTGCTTTCAAAATTAACACTCGGTCCTTCGTCCCGTGGCTTGGAGGAAGGAAACGTTGGTTTATGTTGCCATAAGGCTATGGATTTAGCATAGCCATAGGCGTCGCACGACATAAATGCTTGGTAAAGCATGCACTGTCCCACCGTCCAATGCTTGGCATATCATAATTATCCCAGAAGTCTCAGTGCACATTTCCATGGTGCAAGGCTTGGCATAGCCTTTGCTCGTTCTACGGGTTAAGTTGTATCGCACGGTTTATGGCATAAGTTAAGGCACCCAAAGAACTTGGTTGTTCAAGTTGAACATGTGCACGATCCTACGGTCTCAAGGCTCACCATATAGAATATGACTTAGATGGCAGTATTGCACGAAACATAATTGGGTTAAGGTACAGTACACGGCTGATTCAAGTGATATGTCTACAATTCTACAGTTTGTCATATATAGTATGCCATAGTCTATGGAATGGATAGAACATGTCTTGTTCAAGTCAAGTAAGAAGGCTATGCAGTAGCCATTTTCTGGGTTCCAAGGAATGTAAAAGTTTACGTGATCATTTGTCGTCGAGGCGGTCCCTCGTTTGGGAGTCTCCAATGAAGCATGGTTATGAATAAAGTAAAACATGGTTTGAGTCATATGGTGAGTTAGGTAGGTACTATTGCATGGTCATGGACAACTTATGCACAAGGCGTAGTCTTCCTCGAATGAATCACCGGAGCACCAGGATCATATCGGCTTAAGAGGAAGCAAGTTGGCAAAGCAGGATGTCGGATATATTGCATAGGAGATTCGGGGCTTCCATGGGCTAGCTACCCGCATTGGATGATCGCCATCTATCCTAAGCTAAGTCCAAGATAGTTTGACAGTGCTAATGACCCTTCATATAGATGAGTCAGTATAATAGCGACTATCCGCGTACATTCTTTAGATTGAGTAAAGAAGTGTAAGCACGACATGAATGAGTCAAGAAATGTGTGCACGATCTGTAACACCAATATGAAGACTATGATTTGGCTATAGCAAGAGACACGTGCTTCGATACGAGATGTGGCATTGGGTGTCTGAGTCAAAGACACAAGTCTATGAGTTTGATTTGATTCGATCATATGTTGAAACGAGAAAAGACTGTAAGAAAAGTATGAATGGGATACACTATGTTGTGAGGCACAGCCTCGATGTTGTCACAAAAAGGGGTCCTGTGGCATGGCCACGATGTTTGTACGACTGGATTTTGCAGCACGGTTTCAAAGAGATGATAGTATTGGTGGGCGAGGAGCTCATACTACTAGTAAGGTTGCGTAGTGACACTCATACAGTTTTTATGCGCAGGTTGCAGGTATTGCTCGATCGGGGTGGAGCTCGCTTGGACATGCTGAGACATGGAGTTCCTTAGCATTTCGAGGCATACGGCCGCATTGGAGTCTTCACCTATACAAGATATAATGTATGGACATCGCCTTCTGAAGCATCCGTAAGTGGCAGCCTTGAACTATTGTATTGAGAGATGAGAGAGAGCAGAGTGACTTGTATTCTGAGTGAGTGCTGAGTGATTGTATTCTGAGAGAAAGTGGGCTTGAGTGACTTGTACTCTTGGCTTCGTGCCTTTGTAATATTACTTTCATTATTAATAAAAGAGTGTGATTTTTTTCAATACTTGTGTTGCCTTTGTTTATTCAATGTTTCTGTTTGGGACTTCTGTGCAACTACCCCATCGCAAGCTGCTGTAATCGGCCATTATGGAACCCGCTTTGCGTGAGCGCAATCTAGGCTCACGCGGCATCACGCCTTAGCGAGTACGATCGCTCCTCCGGGAGCGGGGCGTGACAGTCTAGTCCAACTCGGTCGCCACTAAGGAAGGGGCAAACCGACTAAGCCTGCTAAACTTCACTGCATAGCCATCGACGGTCCTGCTCATCTGTCTGAAGTTGTTAAACCTCTGCTGCAAATCGCAATGTGATACCGCGTCAAAGTACCAGTTATGAAACCTCTCATTGAAGTCTGCCCAAGCAATAGGTATTGTGAGAGAAACCTCATGAGCTACCCACCAGTCGTGGGCAAAATCCAATAGCTGAAGCCTGACCACTACTACCCGCTCCCTAGGTGGTGTCCCTGCTGCCTGTAGAATGGCCTCAGTATCCTGAAGCTAGACATCAGATGCTATCACGTCCTTTGTACCATAGAAGTACATGGGATGGAGGCACATGAAGCTATTCGCAGAATTGTAGACCTGAGCTCCACCCCTCTCCAAAGCTGTCTAAATTGACTGAGTGAGAATAACACTCTAATACTGTTGCGTCACCATGAAACCTCCAAACACACCTACCAGCTCACGAACAACATTTTCTGGCTGCTCTAGCTGAACTGGCATTGCTGGCTGATCAGGATGAACTGGCATCTCTGGCTTCGGTTTGACTCTGGACTCTGCTCCCGAATGCTGAGACTGAGCCTCCAAAATGGTCTGAACAGACGGATGCTGACCCGCCATCAATGGAACCCGGACGAGCTGATCAAAAGGACTAGGAATAGTGCCCCTAAAAGTTAAAGGACACCAGGATCAAAATTGAAGGAATAGGAATGATCAAGGACCAATGCAGATATCAGGCCAAAGATCAGAGATATATAGTAATACAAAAGATATCAATGAGGAAGATTTAGTGATTGAGATAACTACAAGTAGCCCCCACACATCTGATAAATCAGACCTGTATGGGTCAACACTAAAACCTATGTCACATCCCAGAACCAGAATACTGGCTAGTAGAGACAGACCAGTCCAGCTACGTATACCGAAGTACTCCAGTACTTTAAAATATGATCAAAGCTGTAGATATAGGGGTTACTACTACAAACCAACCGTCAAATCCTAGGTCAAGCATATCCTAGATATCTCAATCACATGCAAGTAAGTAAGTACAAGAGTATGATTATCAAGCATATAAGAAAGTAAAGCGTCCCAAACTATAATATATAGATAATCATGAAGCTCGTAATACAAAATAAAGAACTAACAAGAGTATAAGTCATACATGATCAGCTCTAGTTGCAGCCTATAATATACAAATCATGTCTAAGCTCGTAGGCCAAAATATCAAGTCCACTACATAAGCTAAACACGTGCTCGGTGGCTAAATGTCGAAAAAGACTAAATAGATAAGGGTGGGTAAGAGAGAGAACACCTACGCAGGCACCCTTGTGCTCTGGGTGGTCACCATCGAGTGGAAGGTCCGGAAGATCCTCGGACTCCTCGACCAAATCTGGTCAGACAAAATTAGTAGGGTCAGACCCCCAAATAGCAAGTACCACAAAGGAACCAAACTATGAGCTAAAATAACATGCAAATCATAATAACACTAAGTAAGGCAATAAAAGCAAGCATAAATAATGTAAAGATACCATAAGAAGTATGAAAGAAAATTGAAAACATGTAGTAAAGTCGGGCATATGAGCAAATTAAATGAAACCAAGCAGGTGATCATGTAAGGTGAAGCCGAGCAAGTACACATGTAAGTATAGCCGAGCATGCAAGGCAAGTAGTGAAATCAGGCATATAAGCATGTAGTAAAGCCGGGCATATAGAGCATGTAAAGGAATAGCAGGAATCTAAGTACTGAAGTAAAATAAGCTGGAGCATGACTAGACTAGGCAAGACAAGAAATGGTTTCCATCCATTAATCACGACCAAGAAATGAGTATGAGTTGATACATTAGCTAATTAGGCTTATCACAATCCTAATTACTAACATATACACATTAAGATGTTCGATCCGGCTACCCGCCCTATAGAATACCCGACTTATCCAGGCCAAAGACATAGAATAAATAGTTTATACATCACCAGGGAGACAAATGTATCCTAAGATATGTAAAAAGGTTCAACACACGACGATGCCCTAGAAATGTGCTCATCATGACAAATAGCTCAAAATCTATCATGTAAAGGCTGGAACAAAGGGTTTGCAAGCAACCAAGAAATTCTTCCCTCCTAATGCATCTAGATAATCAAGCTAGTTGTTTAGTCCTTAACAGTTTCATTCAGGATTTCGGGTATGGCATTCCGTATAATTCATCATAGACATGAGACATACAAGACTAGACAAGACAAGTAAGAGTGCACTATAACAAGCCACAACAGGAAATATAAGTATCAAGATAGGAGTGCGCTACGTCGAGCCACTATATCAAGCTAGACAAGACAAGAATCAAGAGTATGCCATGTCGGGTCACTATCAGGTAAGCTAGACATGTACGAGAAGTCCAGACAGACATGGTGGTACATAGCAAGAAACATGGCATAACATATAAAGGAAAGCAATAAAAAAGAAGAAATCAGAAAATCGATACGAAATCAAGAAATACATAACTTGGGTATCATGGCGATATACCGACGGTATACTCCGGTATACCGGCGGTAGCCGGACAAGGGTGACACAAAACTAGCTGGATATAATGCACAAGATCGGTATACTGACGGTACAGACCAGTACATCGATGATATTCCGTTAAGTGTAATAGCAAGTTTTTGATCTAAAAATGACTCATAAACCGGTATGTCGTCGGTATATACCGGTCCGATGCTATCCCGTTTCTAGTCGAGAAACAAGACTACTACACCAAAATAGGCAATTGCCAACGGTTACCGTGACAAATAATTTTCGTCACGGTAATAACCATGACGAATTGGGCGTGACTAATTTTTGTAATAGTTTTTGTAACGGTTATTACTATTACAAATCACGATTTTTGTAACGGTAATAAGCATTACGAAACATTCGTTCATCACGTTAATAACCACTAACATAGTAATGGTTTTTTCCATTGCTAACAATTTTTACCGTTATAAATAGTGTTTTAACGTTACAATTTGTATGATTGTCTGAAGATTTTTTTCTTTCACTTTTGTAACAGCTATTTATATTTTCCATGGACATGCTTCTCAATGAAAAGTAATTAAACCACACTCCAATTAATATTATAAGTTCAACAATATAAGTTTAAAATACAACAGAAGACTATATCACTGAAAGTTTGGGCATAAAAGTGAAATTTTACAGACTTGTATTATAAAGCAAACAAATACATGTAGAGGTAATTGGTTTTGATGTACAAATAATCATTGAAAGTCGATCAAATTTGAATCATCTCTTGTTTGTCAATGTTTCATCTCTTGCTCAGATTCGTCTTTTTTTAGTTGCTAGCTTAGCTGAAGCATCCTTATCCGGTTTATCTTCTTCTATTTGATCATCCGCAGCCTCACCCTTGAACTTCTTCTTCTTGCTCTTCTTAGTAGAAGCTTCATCACTTCCATTATCAATATCTAATAACAAAAGTGAAACAAAATTGAGAATATTGTGCTAAGGATGCTGCAGTGGTAATTTGAACTTTTAGCAAGATACATTTGACAGCAATAAAGTTTTCTGGATATAAAACAGAAAATAACAGTAATACAAAAAAGAGGGAGGTTATCTAGAATTACAACAAAGAGAGAAACAAGAATCTAGGTACCTATATGACTCCATTTATCAAAAAGAAATAGTATATTGTTCCACCCAAATCTAGCAGATAATTTGACTAGAGTATATTTTACAAAATGTAAGAGTTAGTTTCTATTTGTTTCTTCCTGATAGATAATTACGAGCTTAAACTGACTACGTATTGCATTATAATACATAATGAATCATTTAAATGGTATAATGAATCACTTCGGATTAATGGAGCGTTTCAGTAAGATATAACGCAAAGGAAGAAACTATATATTGTTTGGAATTACCATATCCCTCTTGTGGTCCACCATTAACTACCCTCTCAATGGTGGTTTTCATCAACATTCTTACAAGGAGCAATGCCCTTGTCAAAGAAATCTAATCCCCTACCTGTTCGCGTTGCTTTTCACCAAAAACAAGGTACTCGAATCTGATTCATAATCATTTTAGTTAGAAAAATTAATTCTAAACCTCTTAAAAGGTTTCTGGGAGGAGAAGAAATATAAGCAGGTCAAGAGTATAGAAAAGATGCACCAACTGTTGAAACTACAACTTATAAAGTAAAAGCATACCTGAGAAACAGTCAATACGAAAAGCAGCAATGGAGCACTTGTTTGCAAGGTAACAAGCTAATCGACTTTTTTTTAGTAGATGCTCGGCCAATGAAAGAAGAGTGGAAAATGAGACCATATTTTGGAGTGTTCCCTCGACTTTTCAAAGCCCTATAAAGCCAAAAGAAATATGAAATTTAATATGGACAAATAGCGAAAAGTGGAAAAGGAGGTACAAATTTTGTTCATTTCTGAGAAGGTAAGATGCTTGATAAAATAAGCCAGGATTAAGTACATATATTGCATTGATCTTCTGAAAAGAAAAACAAAAATTATATGGTCGTATGAAGCTACATGAAACCTAAAAGGAGCCTTCTCTTCACCAAATACCTGTAGTATAGAAGATGGACAATTGGCCAGAGTTGTGAGACTTCCAGCATGAGAAATCAATTGAGCCCCAACAATTTCACCAATTAAAGAGGAACATACATGGTTGGAAAAAAATAATACACATGGAATCAACAAGCGTGGATGCAGATCCGTAACTGAGAGGTTACATGCCTCGTTCATTAGGAACATGACCATTAACTAAAACATAGTAAATGAGTTGTTAACACCTATAGAGTGGCTGATCTTGGTCAAACCAACCCCCAGCAAATAATCTACCACAGTTTACCAACTTGATTCAATGGTTGGTAACTCAACCATTGTAAATAAAGCACAAAGTAAAAAATGTACAGTTCTCACTATAAGGATGGTGAAGAAGGCAAATATACAAGCATACGTATTGTAGTTGCGGTAAAATCTTTCCATCAGAAAATAAATCCATGATGATGCCTGTTTTAAAATAAGTATTAAAAAACAACTTTGTGGTAGACAATTCGTTAAAATGCATACAGCCATGTTTGCAATAAGAACATGCAATTTACAAATCGTTAATTGTAAACACATATCAATAGTTATATATAATTTCGAATGCATATTTTGCATATTGATTAAGGATAATTGCTATCTTTTGCACATGCAATTTAACATTTCTTACAAACGAAAAGAAAAGCAATCTTTACCAATTAATTCAGGAAATAACAAATCAAAAGAAAAATATGTGGCCTTCAATAGAATTTGAAAGCTACCAACAAAACCTCATTCAACTACTATAGATGGAGAAAGTATCATCGATGTGGAGAAAAACTGAACCACCGACTTGTGTGCCCTTCTATAAATCAGATAGACCAAATTACTCCCTTGACATGTCAATTAACTGTCAAGATATGTAAATGGGTTATATGACAACATCTGTGCTTGTTAAGGAAAAAGACGAAAGTGAAAATCAAGCACGTACAAGCTATCTAGAGAAAAAATCACCAATCTTTTACGAACCATATTTAGTGAGTATATTTGATCAACAAATTTATCAGAAGCTTTTTTCTGCACAAGAAAAACCAACAAGGTTTCAGCCTAAAGAAGGTACCAAAGACAGAAAGACCATGATACCCTATCAGGCACCTATGAACTCTAGTGCTCAAACAAGCAACAAAACCATTTTTCTTCTTTTCAAGGAAATCAAGCAGTCACGGAATACGAGAGCTGGAGTTGGGATCACTAGCTTAGGAAATATTAATGTCCTAAGCTTGAAACTCTAATATATGTAGAAGTGAGTGGCAAAGGAGAAAATGAGAGTGCCTGGACATAGTGTTTGAAGTATACAAAGACTACTTCATAGTTTGAACATTGAGAAGCTCTAACATAATGCGAACTACATAAGCAACATGCAGATGAAAAATAGTCAAAGACATAAAACCAAAAACAAGCTCATGATTTCAAGACCCAAAAGTAATTCAATCTTGGTAGGAATGATTTATCCATTGAACAATTAGTGGCTTCTCCTTAATTACGAAGACTATCATAAATGTCATGGTACTTGTAAGTAAATAAATGTCATGGTACCGAGGAAGGGGCTAGTTTCTTTGAGATGGAACACCAACGATTGCCTGGAGTCCAATTCAGAGTACAACCTCACGCCTCTCTTGTTATCCATTCCGCTTTGATGTTACAATAGTACCTGGAAATATAAATTTGAACCTTGAATTTGATAAGAAAATCAATCAAAATGTAAGCAATGCTAGAGAGGTTACCGATGAAGAATTTCATTTGGTAAAACATGAAAGAAATCAAATAAACGACCAGGAAAAAAATAACAAAAGGAAAATCTTACTCATCAAAACATTTCACAAATAGTATCACATACTAGCTAATTAAATCTAAGTGACTTCTAAATTAAGTACAGAACAAACAAACTGGCAGCGTTGATCTGCAGTTCTAGGGTCCGAGACAGGAAGAAGGGGATAGGAGGAAGTGGATGAGCATTGAGAGTTCCATTTCTCGTTGCTCTCTTTGGCGAATTGTAGGAACTCGACCAGCATTGATTCTCTAATGGAAATCTGTGGGTCTGTTAGCTTATCCAACACCACTTCCTCCAAAGGATCTATGGTGTCGATGTCGGCCGCGATGGTCTTGAACTTAGGGAATTTAGGGGTTAGGGTTTCATCGGATGTTATAAAGGAAGATAAAGAGGAGGAACATGATTTTGATTTTGAAGAACCTTCAGCAGATGAGGATTATTCTACGACCATGAGATTGTGGAAGATGTCACAGGCGGAGGCGTAGGAGAATGGGACTGGATAGGAGACACCAAAACGGTCGCACCAGTCGACAGTTGTTGTAGCACCAGCCGCACAAGGAAGTGGAGAGAGAGAGAGTATAGGAGAAAATGGATGAGGTCGATGGAGATGGTGGTGGTAGTAGTCGGGTTATCGCACATGGAGGGAATGGTGAAAAAATGAGGGGGAATGGTGAATTCGAGGGGGGATGGTGAAAATGAGGAGGGAATAGATTTTTTTACTTTTGTAACTGTGCTTTTCTTTTGTAATAAAATTTGCTGTTACAAAATAACAAAAATATAAAATTAGAATTTTAGTAACAAATTTTAAGTTATTATCACAGTTATTACCGTTACAAGTGTGTCATGGTAATAACCGTTACTAATTATAAAAAAAAGTGTTACAAATTGTTTATTTTGGTGTAGCTAAGAGCAGAAACTAGTTTCAGAAAGCAAGGTTCGACCCCAGAGTTGTTAAAATCAGTATAACCATGGAAATAATACTAGAGGAAGGTCGTGTACAACATATATACTAAATCTCATAGCAAGTACTTCGGTATCGTTCCCAATACGAAGTTTTCCTACTAAAAAATATCAAGATTTCACAGTAAATCAAAACCTAGCTCAGGCCAAATTTCGAAAGGGTCAAAATGATAAGAATATCGAGAGAAACATATTTAGTAAAACAAATACTAGGCAATAATGGATTATCAAAGCAATAGAAAACTAAATAGCAGTAAAAATAATATTCATCCAGTAGTTCGACAAGATATACTTGCATAAAATAGCTCCAAGCCTAATTCTTCAACTCAACCACCAAGAGGGGTTCAGAAACCACACTCTGAGGCATCAAGACCAAGCTCCTAGCTCATGAGGAAAATGGAGAGGAAATAAAAAAGAAGAAGAGTGGAGAGAGATTTTAAAAAGAAATGAAAGGATATATATATAGAAGCTGAATTAATCGTGACCGTACAATCACGATCCGCGACTCGATCAGGATCAATCTCAACCATTCAGAAGAAAACCAAGAAACCAATGAATAATAGAATGTATCATTACTATTCATGAAAATATCTAAATACTATTCACGAAAAATACTAAAATCAAAATATCAAAAATATGGAATTATCTTCCGGACGGTACACCATCGGTACACACCGGTATGCCGGCGGTATGTCGGTCAAGAAGTAAAGTCTCAAAATCAAGTTTTTCTTTCGGTACTCCGAATTCTAATAAAATGCAGAATATAGTATAAAATATGTATCGTATACGAATACCGATACTGTGAGACGAGTCTCACATAATTGCCTCGAAATGTTTGTTTTTTGTGGTGAAAATTGTTTTGGATTATTTTTCTTGCATCTTCCTTTCTTCATGCACAAAGATCTTGTGCTCAGGGCCCCACATGGTTCATGGATCATTTGTTTTATGACTACATTGTATAAATCTGGCTTTGGATATGGAATTTCTACACATACTAGTTTGTCATAGTTATCGGGAGTGTTGAAGCTTTCAGAATTAGGAGGATATGAGCATGTAGTAAGCCTCTTTTCTAGAATTCAATCACATGGACATGTGATATGACATGTTCTAAAACTCCTTTTTAAAATAAGTCATTCTTTAATTCTTCAAATTTTGAAAAAAAAAACTCTTGGCGTTAGGTCTGGTCCATTAGCAACAACCTGGCCCGACGATAATGATTCTTGATTTCTTCCCAGTTTGATTGCATGTGTGAGACTCGTCTCATAATATCGATATTTGTATACGGATACATGAGTATTTACTGTTTATTGAGTGTTTTCGGTTTTGTGATTGTGGTATCGTGTGACACTCCTGGTTTGGTACGCAGTATTTTGTTTATTTGTGAAAAAAAATTACGGTGGAAATCTATTATCATGTTTGTTTGGGCTATAAAAAAATATTTTCAGGAATTAGGAATACCCGGATAAATAATTTACCCATAAAACATAGAAATCATATCCCTTAAGAATAGGTGGGTCTATATTTTTTACTGCCTGGACAAAAAAAAATTGTTTAATTTGGTTTTTTTTATCGTTTTTGAACATTTTTTTCGTTTTTTATCATTCTTTTTCACTTTTGATCGTTCTTATAGTTTTTCATCATTTTTTCATTTTTGGTTCTTTTTCATTTTTGATCTTTTTTGTCCTTTTTGGTTTTTTGTCCATTTTTTGGTCATTATTGTCGTTTTTTTTTTAGGTATTTGTCATTTTTTTTTGTCGTTTTGGTCGTTTTTGGGTCCTTTTTGCCTTTTTTTGTCGGTTTTGGTCGTTTTTGGGTTTTTAGTCATGTTTGCCCTTTTGTCATTTTTTTTTTGATTTTTATCGTTTTTGCCGTATTTTGCCGTTTTGTGGTTTTTTTTTTGTCGTTTTTATTTTTTTTTGTCTTTTTTGTTTTTTTGTCTTTTTATTGTTTTGTCTTTTTTGTCGTTTTTCTCATTTTTTTTCGTTTTTTGGTCATTTTGTTTATTTTTTTGTTTTTTATTTTTGGTTTTGGTCGTCTTTTTTACTTTTGGTCTTTTTTTTTTTTTTCGTATTTTGACTTCTTTTTTTTCATTTTTGGGTTTTATAATTTTTTGTTTTTTTTTCTTTATCCTTTTTCATTTTTACGGGAATATTTATTTAGTAACAAAACATTAGAATGTAATTTTTCCACAAATTTAATTACTTGAAATTTATTTTTCAAAAATATAAAATTTTTGACTATATAGTATTTCGTATACCAATCGTCCCCTTTATTTTATGATATCGGAGCCACCTGAGAGGGCTTTGGTTTTCTTGACCATCAAATGAGTGCCACTTGTTGGAGAAGATCTATTTTTTTGTTACTCGAGGTTTCGAGTTGTCGAGATGGTTTTAAAATGAATTTTTTTGCGTTCTTGACCATCATATGAGTGTCACTTGTTGGAGAAGATCTATTTTTTTGTTTCTCGAGGTTCCGAGTTGCCGAGATAGTTATAAATTGAATTTTTTGCGTCTCTATGCAATACTAGGAACGTGCATGTAGGGGTGAGCAAAACTCGGTTTAAAACCGAAAACCGATCCGAACCGAACCGAAATAAGGTTTCGGTTCGGTTTTTTTTTAAACGGTTCGGTTGCCGGTTTAGAGGTTCGGTTTTTTTTGGATTTTCGGTTCGATTTTCGGTTTTTGGGTTCGGTTTTCGAACCGAACCGAAAACCGAACTTTAAAACCGGTTTATATATATATATATATATATATATATATATATATATATATATATATATATATATATATATATATATATATAAAACCGAAAAACCGATGAAACGAATCGAACCAATTCGGTTCGGTTTAGGTTCGGTTCTGAACCAATTCGGTTCGGTTCGGTTTTGATTTGGTCGGTTCGATTTTGAGTTCGGTTTTAATTTTTTCGGTTCGGTTCGGACCGAACCGAACCGATGCTCACCCCTACGTGCATGTGTGCTGTACATATTTTTAAGATAGATATTGTTGGCCAAGAATAATTTATATTGGATTTGTTTATTTTCGTATTATTATATTGGCGGCTACAAAACATGTGGAAGAGAGCTGGCAGCCAGGAGGGGCATCTGGATCTTTATTTATCCTTCCTCGATTTTAACCCTGTGTTTGGGACCTTTTGTAGGGAGAAAAAAGAAAATGGAAGGAAAAGAAAAATGGAGGAGAATAAAATGAGAGGAAAGTTAATTTTTCTTTTCTTTGGATAGACAAAAAGTAGGGGAAGAAAAAATTTAAAAATAATTTTTTATTGTTTATGGATAGAAATATAATTACTATTTGGTCCTTGGTATTCTTAAATGATAATTTATCATTACCTTTATGAGGGGTGGTGGGATAAATTCACTCAAATTCCTTTCATCTCTCTCCATTTTTCTTCCACTTTTGGGAAAAAAAATTTAGTGGGACCCATCTAGTTTTTTCCCTCAAATTTATCTCTCCCATTTTTTTTTCCTCCTTTCCAAACACAATCATTTTATATTTTTCTCTCACTTTTCTCTCAACTTTTTTTCTTCCTCCCAGTTTCCTCCCTTCCAAAACAGTACCTAAGGAGACAGCAACAACTGTGCAAAGGATCACTACCAAGCAATTAAGTACAGAGATGACGATTTTGTTTGGACTCTCTCATTTTTTTTTTTTCTGAAAGAGACGTCCTCTTTGTTGTTCACACTGATGAGTTGGCTCCATGTTTTGTGTTCAGAAACCTTTGTTGTTCGCATTTATTTTAGTTATGGTACAACTAACTCTAAACAAGCGCATCAATGAAACTATTAAAAGAAGGTGAAGCAAGCTTATCATCTCAATCATTTGGCAGATGGGGAGGATCTAACAAACTAGTGGAGCAAGCTTATCATCTCATTCATTTGGCAGATGGGGAGGATCTAACAAACTTTGTATGGGTTGTATTCAATGTTAATAGTGATTTGTAGTATTATAAAAGCCAGACAGAATCGGACCGGCCCACTAAATCGGTCAATCCGTGAACTAAGTAGTTCTTTTGAGCTAGTTTAATATCGACACACTATTATTTTTTTTCAAAAATTCAGTCAATCCGGTCGACCAAGCCGGCCAGTCCACCGAGCTGTCTGACCCAATTAGATGTTGATTCGATTTGATCATAACTTTTGACTTTTATTTTGGATTTTACATACAATCAAAGTTAATATGTTTGCTTCTTATCTAATTATACTATGGCAAACATGTAGAACTTGCAAATAGTATATATATGTAGTTGTGTACTATGTAATATATGCAATGTACTATATTTAATGTAAGATTGTAAGTCTATATAACTGGTTCAATCTGGATTAACCTGCTGGTTGAGCTGATTTGACCTAATCCAGTTTTCTAACCGGACCAATATGTGGTACAATTTTTAAGGCATTGATTATTAGTGCCGAACTCGAGTGACCCTTGTAGTTAATGGAGAGAGGCATAAGGTCCTGGATGGATGGCAGAAGATTAGTGGATCGAACCACGGAGGCGCCGGACATCTCAAAAGGAAAGGACATTGGTTATTAGTGTAGGTCATAATTAAGTGCATATTTACTCAGCTTGTCTTCCTCTCATTTCTAATTTGAATAAGTCTCGTCTTTTCTCATTATCAGTCAGGTTTGTTGGAGTCTATTTAGGAGGCAGATTGTGAGGAAGAATTTATTTATTTATTTATTTTTGAAGCAAGTGAGGAATAATTTAGTTGATTTCTTCAATTTTGTTAGCTACAAATAGATATATTTCTTCATGAATAGTACACTATTTGCTGTGATTTGGATAAACCCAAATATGGATGCCATTATCCATACCCACAACCACCTCTATCTCTTTCCCTCTATATATGTTATCAATGAGAAAAGCTACGTACATTCTTTCTGGCTACCACAATTTCTTCTCTTTCTCTTCTATTTTCATAACACGTTATCAGCACCACTGCTCGAGGAGTTTCATGTCCATCACCGAAAGGCAATATTCTTTCTCCGTCGTCGATGTCACGAAGATGGTCTCTGCGGCCTCGGACGAGGATATCGATATTAAACCGCATACACAAAAGAAAAATAACCAAATAACTTTTGGGCTTCTGGTATGTTTCCGAACTCATTCTTAGCTAATGCATTCTGAAGATGATTATAATGAAATCCTAAACCATGTATATGGTCATGTAGAGATTTTCTTTCTGGGACAATTATTGTTGTTTGCTTTTTCTAGCTACATGGAAATCGTGTTATCATAAGCATTACTTTCTTTTATATTGTGACGACCAATTCCATAATCTAATTATTTTTTCATGTATTTATTTACATTGATTAGCTTCTTTCCTCTTGAAATGAATCTTTGTGGTCTGGATAATGTAATGTGATTAGTTATGGTGTCTAATAGACTACAAATATTTTGGGTACACGATGCCAATTAGAAAATACAATATATTCCTGTAACAACCTTAAGTTTTTGAAGGTATTGTTTCTTTTGAGTTCCAAAAAAAATAGAAAAAAGAAAAAAAGAGGGAGGAAGTGCATGATACATGGAATCATGATTTTACCCATTCTTCATTTTTTGTGTTATTTCATGTTTAATGATTAATGCATCATGTTATTCAATGTGTTGTCCTGCTAATATAATTGCCTATCTACGCACGTATGGAATAAATCCATGGTCTTTAATTAGTTGACTCTAGCAATTTTCAATTATGTTTTATTCATTACTGTAAACCCTAAACCTATAATATTGGAGATACATGTCAGCCACTACTGTAGAGATCTTTTTGAGAAATCAAACCTGTAGTAATTTGAGTGCATCCTAAATTAACCATAACTGAATCAGTAATGAATGTATAAAATCAAGGTCTATGACGCCATGATATTTTGGCATATAATGATTATGCAGTTAAGTTTTAAATTAATTTTATGAGAACAACTAGATTAGCAAAAGAGTTTTGACATGTGTGCTTGATCTTCTAGAACAATTGGCTGAACTCTTATGTGCATGAAGTCTTGAATTATATTTCTATGTAGATTTCGGCATCATTACTGAAATCTTAGGACATTTTTTATAGCTTCAGCATGCTACAATAGATGCATATGCATGGCTACCAATAGATGCATATTCATGACTTTCTTCTTTTCTTTGGTTTTATTATGTGACGTTTATCAGTTTTTAAAAATGCACCAATATGTACAGTGCTTGCATTTGGATATTGTGAATACATACTTTCCTAATGTGTATATAGCATTGACTAATCTATTTGTGGTTAATATTTGACTCCGATATAAGGTCTAAATTTCTTCTGATAGCTTATAAAAAAAGGAAAAAGATTTTGAGTTTTATTGGTTGAGCAAATGAATTACAAAATACCATATTTTGAGATGATAAAAGAAATTTGTTTTAATGTGTCAGTAAACTATCAATTCTCCATCTCAAAAGTTGTGCACTCCTGCTTGACATTGGAAGTATTGTATACTCTTTACCATGTCCACTCTATCTCAAAGGTTCTTCATGTAGAAGAAGTAGCTACCACATATAGCATGACCATATATTACCGGAAATGCCTTATGCACAATTATTAAGGCACATATATTATGGATTAAGACAATTGTGGGAGATTATTTCTTCTGACAAGAACATCTAGTAATATATGTTTATATAGTCAAATAATCGCATAGAATAACATGAAACATTTCATAGAGTTACACTTGTGTTAGCAAATATATTAAGCTAGTGACTTGGTGTCAATTCGAAACATACAATGTGGTTTGAGAATGTCGGATTATTTTGTGACCAACTTATCAAATTATTTATACAAATGGTTATTTGTATATGTAAAATTGTGGTTACATACAAATAATTTTGTTTGTATATATATTTTTTGGACCATCCCAAAATGGGTGCATGCATGAGAGGTTGCGTTGCATATCCGGGAGAAACCAGTCACCCTGCTGGCCTATGAAAGACCGACAATATTAACAATAACAAAATATGGTTGATAATACTTTAGAATTCCTATTAAACAAAATAGACCTGAAGTCCTATGTCTAGTTGTCTACAAACACCATTGTGAATGCTGGTATTTCATAGTTGCATATTTTTTGAAGCTGCAAACCTCTTATGAATTCGAAAAAAATTAGAGTGTGTTCCGTACGTTTGTTGAATCCGTAGGGTGACTACGGATGTCTAGTTGTCGTACATAGACCTGAAGTTCTATAGACATATTTATTTGTTTACAATGCTGCTACACACACAATCCTTGTCTATAGGATCTTTCTCCAACATGAATACTAGACCGAATGTAGTGTCCACGATAGCTAGTCTTGCTCACATTAATTAAAGGCTCCGACAAAGCATATTTTATTCAATAGATACATAATGTGTCGTACTCTCATAATTCCAGAAGAATTTTACTTAGTTTTAAGGATATGGGTAAACTTTGAGCAAGTGAAATAAGGAATAATTTTGTGTAACCATTCGTTTAAGAGAACCAGAAGTTTGTTTAAGAGAACCAGAAGTTTGTCTAAGAGAACCAGAAGTCAGTATAGATAGATTCTCTATCTATTCAGTAGAGATATACGCCAATCACATTAAGGATGTCAAATCACATACTACATGAGCCAGAAGCTCAATCCTATATCATGAGCCAGAAGCTCAGTCTTAACGGTCCATTGTGAGCCAGAAGCCGAATGATCCTATAACTTTTAAAGTGTGTCATAGTCGACAAGACACCCCAAGAACATAATGATTATCAAAACTAATCCGTGTGATCATCCCTTACCTAATTGCAATATACATCCTTGATCTCAAGGATAAGTTCGTTTCTAAACCATCAATCCTGAAGATTATATCTGAATAACTAGTAAGACAGCTTTGACCTGCATTAGATGACTTATGTTAGAATTATTTAAAATTGTAATATTTGCATCTATGTTTTGTGAATTATTATGTTTATCTCCTTAGATTATTAAATCTTATAGACATGAGATATATATTTTTTTGATCAAATATTTTTGTGATCTGTTACATTAATAAGACATAATTCCCGCCGTTAGTGGGAGATATGAAGAAGATAAATTATCGTTCTAGAAGAACGTCGTGAATTATCGTTCTATAAGAATGTCGTAAAGCATCGTTCTAGTAGAACGTATTGCATCATCGTTCTCGAAGAACATTCTAAAGCATCATTCCAGAAGAACATATCATGTAATATTTCTACTTTATCTAATCTTCACTAAATTTGGAGAAATTATCCTTTATTTTTGACTGCAAATGAAATATTAAGGGCTTACTTGATGTTTGTAATTATGTTGCATAAAAAGCTATACCGACTATATATTTATTTTCTAATAGAAGTAACAAAAGAACCAAATAAAGGCAACAAATGAATAAGTTCTTTTGTAAGAACGAATAATACCTAAAGGTTCTAAATATTCAACTCTCCAGAAGAAGAGACCAAGTAATATAACACACCCTAATGCTCTTGAAGAAGCAGCTCCCGAAGAAGCATCTCCTGTAGAGAAAAAGTTTATGACGGTCCGAAAGTGTCATGAACCAAAATTAAATTTCTCAAAGTATATCGCTCCGGTAGAGGATATACGTCAGATTCCAAAAGAGACTGAGAAAGAGATACCGGTACCCAAGAAATCTATGTTCAAGAGAAATTTGGAATCAAGAAAATTTGTCATAGATGACATTATGGAATGAGAATAAAAAGGGTGATAAAAATTACAGGATAACACTAAACAATGAATAATCTAATAAAAAGATGCGATATCTCTCACAAGACGTGGAGTATTCGGTCCTACAGTACAAAACCCAAAAGGAAAAAACTCGGTAGGTTTTGAATGGGTGTTTCTAACAAATATATATTCAAATGTATAAGGGCAATATTAGCTCAAGGATTCACGAAATGATCATGGATAGAATATGAATAAATATATTCTCCGATCATGACAACCTAGATGATAAGATATATCCTCGAAGGTCATGGATTTAAAATTTTCAGATATATCCTTGAAGGATTTGATATTACCATGTTATTTCTGAAGGATCTACAAATGAGCCATATGTGGATTAAACCATCTAGAAGAATATGATAGACTCATTGAGTTTATGGAGAAATCCCTGAACGGATTCATCAAAATGGTCACCTCCTAAAGAGAAGATCTCCTGAAGAGATTAAAGTACCTCCTGAAGAGAAAATCTCCTAAAGAGAGAAAATATGACAGTACCTCTTGAAGAGATTTGAAATATCTTCCGAAGAGATATGGAATCTCCCAAAGAGTTATGGAATCTCCCAAAGAGATAAAGAATCTCCCAAAGAGATAGGGAATCTTCCGAAGAGATAAGGATTCTCCTGAAGAGATTGGAATCTCCCGTAGAGATTAAAATCTCCCGAAGAGATAAAGATAAATATCCAAAAGAGATCTCATGTAATCTCATGAAAAGATAAATCTCTAGAAGAGATCTACTATAAATCTCCTGTAGAGATAAATCTCCTGTAGAGATTTAATGTTCTATATATAATGGTCAGGTCAATAGGATCTTTTACAACCAAAAGAACATGTTCTGGGTCCTGAAGTACCATATTTAAAGAATATAAAATTCTTTATTGTCATTTACTCAACACAATATTTTAGAATAATATTAGGCACATTTATTCTTCTTGATTAATGTTTTGATCTAATGAGATATGCAGATGAATGATATTTATCTGATACTCCATTAAGTGGATACCACAAACAAGGTATGTTTTATGAATAATGTTGCAGGTATTTTAGAGAGAATAAATCAAATCACTGCAGTAATTTCATCAAAGCAAACAAGAGAATGTGCAGGGCTATGTTTTCAACAGTTCAACATATCAGGAGGAGTTGCAAGTTTCCAGGAATAACTAATGAGTCTACAAGTATTCGTTAGGATATAGAGATAATACATAAAAATGTATAGACAAAGGTTGAGGTGAAATGTAACATTCAAATGTGCTGGGGGTATTCTTTTTTTATTGATGTAAGAACTACATATAATTTTTATAATTTGAGGGGGAGCATCCGGAAGATGCACGCTAATGGAGACATCTCGAAGTATGTCTTTACATATTGTACTCTTATCCTTCGTTGAGGTTTTTTCCCACTAGGTTTTCCTTCGAAAGGTTTTTAATAAGGCAGTGTAAGCCGCACCCACTTGGATTCCTAAAGAATCATATTCCTGAAGAATATTATTGTACTCTTTTCTTTTCTTTGAATTTTTTTCCAGAAGATAGGTTTTTCCTCAGAAAAGTTTTTAATGAGACAATAATTAAGTGGGCATCCAAAGGGGAGTGTTGTGATTTGGATAAACCCAAATATAGATGCCCTTATCCATACCCACAACCACCTCAATCTCTTTCCCTCTATATATGTTATCAATGAGAAAAGCTACGTACATTCTTTCTGGCTACCACAATTTCTTCTCTTTCTCTTCTATTTTCATAACACAATCAATTATATTAGCCATTTTTCTCTAGCGTATAACCTTTGTTTCATGGTATTAGAGCCATTTTAGAGGTCATGGTGTTAGTTGGGCCGGGCGGCCCGATTTTTGGTTCGGATCCGGTCGGGTCAAACTCGGTCTGGGCTAGCCCGAGCTCGGTCAACGACTCGGACTGGCTTGGCCCGAGTACCCCGCGGGTCTAGGTTGGGTTCATAATTTTTAACCGATAGCCTGACCCGGTTTGACTGCGGGTCTGGGCAGGTTAAACCCGGTAAACCCGATCGGGCCGGCTCGATCTAAGGCTCGGTCCAGGTCCAATCGGACTGGTTTTTTGGTTTATTTGGAAAGTTTGAACCCCCAAATGTCCGAAATGCCCCCATTTTGAGGGTTGCTTTTTTGAACGTTTCAAGGGCATTTTGGTCATTTTGCTGAAAATGACCAAAAATATCCTTATAACAACTATATTTTGAGGGTAGGATAATTTTGCACCAAAGTTTCCTATAAATAGGTCATAAATCTTTAAAATTAATCACACCAAAATTTATTTTTCATTTACAATATCTACAAATAATCTAGTGTGAAGAGGATATTTAATATCATGGATAATGATCAACTACAACAACAACCACAAGTTCAGCAACCACAACTTGCACCACAACCTCAACACGCACCGCAATAAGAGCTGGAATCAAATTCGAACATTTGACATCATTTTAGTGGAGTTTACAATAAGCGCGAAAGTGATGATACAAAAAGAAGACACTCTACTAAAGTTCTTGTTGAATGTTTGCATTATAGAAAACGAATCAAATGCGACCATAGTTATTGTACAAGAAATCTATGCAGACATCTAAAAATTTGTAGGGATATATAGTAATCATGTATGAGTCATTAATTTCAACTTATGTACTTAATATTAGTATGTGTAACACCCAGTTTTCTGAAATTGGAGTATTTTTGAAAAATTATTATTTTTATTATTTATTAATGGTGTTTAGGGCATGATATGATTTATGGTGATTTCTAGTGTAATTAGAACCATCTTCTAAGTCATGCTAAGTCATGACTTATGACTTTGTGATTTTGTTAGTATAACTTAGTGTAAACCCTAGTTTTCCTTAACCTAGAAGTTACCATGACCATGTGAGCTTAGCCATAGGCTTAGAACATCAAGTTAGTGATTTTTGGCCAAAAGGGTATTTTGGTAATTTACTAGACTTTATTTGAGTTTATGTGATTTTTAATATTATTTAATCATGGTTAAGTACCATGATTAGTCCCTAACCTACCCTACCCTAATCTAGAGGTTAGCCACTAACCTAGAAGCTTTAGGATGGATATTTAGTCATGGGTTAAAGCAAGTTAAATATCTAGATATTACCTTTATTGATATTTTGCTTAAAACCCTCCAAATATCTCACCCCTTTACACAAAAGTCTTGCCTTAACCATGAAGGAAAGGGCAAGGACACCCCCCCATGCCATGGCCGGCCAAGGACCCCCCCTAGCAGCCACACTTGCTATTTAACCTCATCACATTAATTCATGAAAATTTTACATGAATTTTAATCCTAGAAAATCCCATTTTCTTCAAACACCCACAACTTGATCAATTTTGATCTAAATCACCTCTAGTTTCTTGCATTGGACTCCCCTACACTAGAGGATACTAGTTAGGGCCTGCTATCAAGGATTTGTGGAGCTTTGGGCATCACCAAGTGGAAAGACACCCCCCTCTTTTCATTAATTTCCATTAGAAATACACAAATAGGTAAATACCCTCAAACCATGTTAATATTATGTTTTCTCTTCATATTTGCATGCATCTAGGTACCAGGGAACTGTAGGTCAAGTTTGGTGAAAATTTGAGTTGGTTTGGTGTCCGTATCGGACACGTATCCTAGGCTAGGAAACCTTGTTTGATGAAATGCCACAAAGGATTTGTTTTTGTTAAAATGTAAAACAAAATATATTTTTGGGTAGCCCTAGACATGTAGGACACAACCCTAGTTGTCTGAGCACACTTCGAGTTGTGTCCGTGTCCAAAACAGGACACGAACACACTGTTTAAACCACACTGTACACACGGTTAACCCCACTGTTTGACACTTCGTGTCGTGTCCACATGTGTCGTGGACACGATACAGGAACTTGGACACATGCCCTGACACCCCACCTATCCTAGGACACGACCACGACACCATAGGATGCACACACGTGGCCCTAGACTGGCCGACACGCGCGCACGAGACTGTGCATGCTGTCCTGCTACTCGACATTGATTGCGGATACGACACAACACGTGGACACGTGCCACTTGGCACGAGGGTAGGGGCACCCTCTGACAACCTACCCACGAAGTTTCATACGACCACGTGTCGTATCAGACACGAAATCGCCTCTGCACTGTTCACTCACTGACAGCACACACGTGGAAATTGGGCTCTGATACGGGCTTCCCATTTGGACACGGCGACACGTGGACACCGTACAGACACACTGACACCTAGCCTGACCCTAGGCGAACCTCGGGACACGACCACGAGACACGAGGACGTGTGTGTCGTGTCCTAGAGCTAGTTGCACATGTGCACGATACTGTATTTGTGTGTGTGTGCACTGTGTTACCCGATTGTGTTTTTAGACACTTGGACACGCCGTGTCGTGTCGTGGTGGACACCTAGGGACACCCACGACACGTATACATATGGGGCATTAGTTACCAACCACTAGTTTCGAGTCTTAACTCGTGTTTGTGTGTGTTTATGGGTTTACCTAGTTTCGAGTAAACAGTGCATATTTTCCTGGATTTGGGATTTTTCACAGTTTTGCAAAAGTGAATTTCAAATCGATTTTGATTGTGATTAATGCATGTATAAGTGTATTTTCAGTATATATATATATATACGTAGTATATATGTATGTGAGAGTGTGGGTGAGTTTTGAGGATATTTGATTGTGTGTATAGGTGTTTGTGTATGTATATACATATATACGTATATATGTCACAGTGTGTGTGTTGGGGCCTTTCCTGGTTCCAGGAACTGGAACCCCCTCCCCTTCCAGTTAGTTCTGTCTCTCTCTCACTGTCCCTTTCTCTCATTCTCTCTCTCTCACTCTATGTCCCTCTCTCTTATCTATATATATATATATGTAATATATATAAGTTGATATATATATATATATATATATATATATATATATATATATATATATATATATATATATATATATATATATATACATTTTGTATTAGATCTCATTATGTCATTATATATATATATATATATATATATATATATGTGAGTGTGGGTTGTATTATATATAGTATTTACATATTGGTATTTGGGTAGTAGATAGATAGAGTATATCTATATATATATATATATATATATATATATATATATATATATATATATATGTATAACTTGTTAAGTATAGGTCTATATAGAAACCTATGACAATGGCCTATGGCCAAGATACTAGCCTATGGTTTGGGGCTAACCCTAATGACCTAAAAACACTACTAGTGACCCTTGTTGACTAAGGGTTGACCCAAAGTCAACCTTAGGTCAAAGTTGACCTAGTTAACCTAGAATTGACTAGGAATGACCTAAAACAACTAGTTTAACTAGTTGACTAGTAGACATAGTTTGACTAGATAATTGACCATTGTTGACCAAAGTCAACTATAGGTCAACCATGACCTAATTGACCTAGAAATGGCTTGGATAGACTTAAGAGGACTTGTTGACTAAGTTTTGACTAAACCCTAGGCTATTAACTAGTTGGTTTAGGGTTGACCTATATATAAGTATACTATTGTGACTTGGGTTTTGTGGAAAGACCTATGTAGATTAAGATATGTATGGGGTTAAGTTAGATACTTAGAGTTGAGTCATGACTTGAGATTGGAATATGGGATTAGCTTGAATATAAGATTAAGGTTGGTATTATATATATATGTATTTATATGTGGTATACTTGTATAGGTATTGGTTATACCTTAACCTTGTGGTGTAGTACCTTAGATAGTCTAGATTGACCTAGCTTGACCATATTGACTAGTATTTGACTAGTCTGACCATTGATTGACTAAACCCTAGATAACTTGACTAATTTGACTAGAATATTGACCAAGAGTTGACTTAAACCTAGATTAGACTAGTTTGACCCTATTTGACCTTGTTTGACTTTATTTGACCTAGTATGACTTCCTGTGACCTAGTTTGACTGTTGAGTTGACCAAGAGTTTACTTTTGACCAGATTGACCTAGAATCATGTAGTATGCATTGTATACTTTATTTTTACCATTGTGGATACATTGTGACTTGTATTGCTCTGATTAGGAGCCATACACCTCTCCTCAGACAGTATATCCTCTTCAGACATTCAGTTATCAGGCGAGTACATTCTCTGACCGTTTCATACTTGTTCAGGCTTTACTTCTCGCTCTAGATTACTTTACTTGATGCTGTCACGTTGGTAACACGGATTGGTACTATATGGATCTTTACATGAGATGTTATCCCCCTCGGGAGCACCGGGTACTTCATGTTACGTGTGTTTCACTTTCATCATGTACTCATGTGCTTCCATCATGCATGTATACTCATGTGATCATGTACTCTCATGTTTACTGAGCCCTCATGTATACTATCATGTGCACCCTTTCATGGGCCCCATGTGATATCATGTATAATAACGTAACTTGTCTCGATCCTTGTGTATTGATTGGGGTAACGGGGGAGTAGAAGTGGACATGTGAATAATTCCAAAGTAGTGTAATCATGTGCAAACTCAGTAGTGTAATCATGTATAAATTCTAGCCATTCACATGCCTATCTTGTACTCTACATCACTAGTCACTTATAGTTCTCTATATACAGTAGATATTTCATTACAACTATCTCTTTTACAGCGTACATTTCCTTTCAGCATTTCTTGTATCTTACTCTATTGCCTGTATCGTATTTCCTAACCTGTTATGAACTGTGTGAGATGTATTGTGCTCGTTCCTGTCCTGACTGGACCTGTTGAAAATATTACAGAGGATAAGGATGAGGCCCTGGTGACTACCTATTATGTAGCAGGACTAGATGATACTTATGTTGTGGACCCTCAGCAGGATCCACCTGCAGCTGAGGATGTTGCCCCAGTAGTCTAGGCTAGTTTAGCTAGACAGTCTTTCGGTATTATCATTTTGTCTCACATCTGAGTTGTATTTTGAGATGTTGAGATATATAGACTCTTAGACTTATTGTATTATGAGTTGACATTCTGGATATTATGTTGTACTAGACACTTAGACTTATTCATCTATGATACTGTTCTCTTGAGTTACTATCTATCTATCTATCTATCTATCTGTCTTTCGTTCTTCTACCCTAGATGTGATTGAGATGTATATTGTTATGTCACCTCCATTCGGAGAGTATAAACTGTACAGGTACTTTGGTATTGTTAGATGATTGACCTAGGACAACGTTCTACCGCCGACACTGCGGCGTAGGCTGGACGTACCCACTTCTCGTGCCCTTACTCTAGGGTGCGGCTCGTGACACGTTTTTAGTGGTGGCCCATGCAGGTCGAGTTTATGTAGTGATATTCGAACTAGAGTATCACTACAGCCTGTGATAGGATTGGAGGAATAGGCTTAGTGAGAGAGGATACTCAATCATTGTTAGGATACCTTGAGAGATTCCTGGGATGACCCTTGAGAATCTCATTTGAAATTACGATTTAAACTCCTTTTCCCTTGACTGAATTTGATTTTGGAGGATTCACTGTGGAACTTTGAATCCTGGTGTTAGTTGATGATTTTAAAATTTTTGTAGTTGTAATTTTAATTTTAATTTTTTGTGTTTGATTCAATATCTTTTATTTTAAGGTACTCAATCACATTTATGAGAAAACTCTTATCTGTTTCTTGCCATCTAATTCTCTTGCTAATTGCTTCCCTTGAAATGAACTGTCCCCTCTATTTTTTTGCATCTTGCTCAACCCTTTCTACCAAACTATGTGACTGATACCCAAAACCTGACTTACTCGACATTTCCTCAAATAAAGACTTTATTGAGACCTTCTAACCTTGACCTTTGATTTGATCGAACCCTAACTATATTCATCTAGTAGCCTATCTATCCCTAGGACTGTGTTCCTAAATTATTTACTGGATTCCTAATTAATTTTATTCCATGGGTTAATTTGATCTTCTTTAACTTTTGCATCAATTATCACGTCTTGAACTCCCACTTCCTATTCTAGATCATTGGACGTCCTTTACCGTGACTTAGATATTCAGAGTATAATACTAGCTGTTACCTCCCAACAAACTTCACATGTAAGACCTAGACTAGCCTACCTTCATGTAGGTATTCCATGTCCTACTAAAACCCATCTCCTTGTACTCTATTTTCTTGATATGATTTTCTGGTCAAATGGCTAAACTATAACCTCTACCATGATACTAAATTAATTCTTATTTCAATTAGAGATCCACCTTGGCTCAATTCTTTTGACTTGGCATGTGATGGTGTTCTGCTGGAACCCTTAAATGCTTAACCTTGAATGCTTGACCCGATTGGTTAAGGATCTTGGACTATGTATCTTCTTTCATCATTTCCACCCTTACTTATATCTTATGCTGTAAATTTATCCTTAGTTTTACAAGCTTATCCTTTTCGAGCTTGATCATGATATATTTTATTGGGTGCGCACCCACTAACATATTGTCTAATCAGAACCGGCGCATGATGGTCTGATCAACCTATTGTATTTTGGTTCGCTTTTTATATATTAATCTACGTGGATGGAGACACAGTTAAACTTGCCCTAGAATCTTATCCGCAACAGCCTTGACAATTCTCCTTGGAATTATTTTATCGCCCATGAACCTCGTATTCGTATCCAGTTGAATTAAATTTAATCATGACCTGGATCTTCATCATTAGATGCCCGTGCTCATACTTGATTTCATTAATTTCCCATCCTGCCCAAATCTCGATTTATCCTGAACTTGATCAACTTAGATCGTGTCAAGACTAAAATCTATTTGTGATTGTTTGTGCCTAAATTTTCAATTTTCTTTTACCACTTTATGGAATAGTAACTTTTAATGATTTCTCACTTACTTGTTAATAACCAATTTTCATATAGGATGGTAGACGGCCCTATAGCCTTGATGATTGTTGTTCCCTTACCTTCCCAATTAGGACACCTTAGATTGCTTGTATGTTTTGATACCATAGGACAGTATTGATCTAGAATGACTAGTGCACCTAGATGAGACCACAGACTGTCCCATTTAACCTGTCCCCCTGGTACCACTATTTCATCACGATTTTTGGTTCAATTTAGGCCATTGACCTTTCCCACTCTAAGTTGTGATCACCGTAGACACATTACCGTGACTTTTAAGTTAGGAGCACAAGACTAGTTGTTTTCTCAAAACTAATTTCACATACGTAACCTAGACATGACATACTACACCCATGACCTTAGTGTCCTACTCAGGCATACCATCGTGTGCTTCATTTGCTTAGTACGATTTTCTTGACCCGAGGCTCCATCCTGATTTACACCATGGAGTTACTTTTGATTTCGATTTGGATTAAGGACACCTTATGACCTAAAACTGCCAGCTAATTTTTGGACATGACCCAGTATAGGTCTACTATCCATATTTTGCTTGTTGACCTTGTATGTTGCTAGGTAGTAGCTTCGTCCCTAATTGTTGGAGGTTTGACCTAGGAGGAGTACGACCACCTAAATTTCGAGGACGAAATTATTTTAAGGTGGGTAGACTTGTAACACCCAGTTTCTGAAATTGGGGTATTTTTGAAAAATTATTATTTTTATTATTTATTAATGGTGTTTAGGGCATGATATGATTTATGGTGATTTCTAGTGTAATTAGAACCATCTTCTAAGTCATGCTAAGTCATGACTTATGACTTTGTGATTTTGTTAGTATAACTTAGTGTAAACCCTAGTTTTCCTTAACCTAGAAGTTGCCATGACCATGTGAGCTTAGTCATAGGCTTAGAACATCAAGTTAGTGATTTTTGGCCAAAAGGGTATTTTGGTAATTTACTAGACTTTATTTGAGTTTATGTGATTTTTAATATTATTTAATCATGGTTAAGTACCATGATTAGTCCCTAACCTATCCTACCCTAATCTAGAGGTTAGCCACTAACCTAGAAGCTTTAGGATGGATATTTAGTCATGGGTTAAAGCAAGTTAAATATCTAGATATTACCTTTATTGATATTTTGCTTAAAACCCTCCAAATATCTCACCCCTTTACACAAAAGTCTTGCCTTAACCATGAAGGAAAGGGCAAGGACACCCCCCCATGCCATGGCCGGCCAAGGACCCCCCCTAGCAGCCACACTTGCTATTTAACCTCATCACATTAATTCATGAAAATTTTACATGAATTTTAATCCTAGAAAATCCCATTTCCTTCAAACACCCACAACTTGATCAATTTTGATCTAAATCACCTCTAGTTTCTTGCATTGGACTCTCCTACACTAGAGGATACTAGTTAGGGCCTGCTATCAAGGATTTGTGGAGCTTTGGGCATCACCAAGTGGAAAGACACCCTCCATCTTTTCATTAATTTCCATTAGAAATACACAAATAGGTAAATACCCTCAAACCATGTTAATATTGTGTTTTCTCTTCATATTTGCATGCATCTAGGTACCAGGGAACTGTAGGTCAAGTTTGGTGAAAATTTGAGTTGGTTTGGTATCCGTATAGGACACGTATCCTAGGCTAGGAAACCTTGTTTGATGAAATGCCACAAAGGATTTGTTTTTGTTAAAATGTAAAACAAAATATATTTTTGGGTAGCCCTAGACATGTAGGACACAACCCTAGTTGTCTGAGCACACTTCGAGTTGTGTCCATGTCCAAAACATGACACGAATACACTGTTTAAACCACACTGTACACACGGTTAACCCTACTGTTTGACACTTCGTGTCGTGTCCACACGTGTCGTGGACACGATACAGGAACTTGGACACATGCCCTGACACCCCACCTATCCTAGGACACGACCACGACACCATAGGATGCACACACGTGGCCCTAGACTGGCCGACACGCGTGCACGAGACTGTGCACGCTGTCCTGCTACTCGACACTGATTGCGGACACGACACAACACGTGGACACGTGCCACTTGGCACGAGGGTAGGGGCACCCTCTGACAACCTACCCACGAAGTTTCATGCGACCACGTGTCGTATCGGACACGAAATCGCCTCTGCATTGGTCACTCACTGACAGCACACACGTGGAAATTAGGCTCTGATACGGGCTTCCCATTTGGACACGGTGACACGTGGACACCGTACAGACACACTGACACCTAGCCTGACCCTAGGCGAACCTAGGGACACGACCACGAGACACGAGGACGTGTGTGTCGTGTCCTAGAGCTAGTTGCACATGTGCACGATACTGTATTTGTGTGTGTGTGCACTATGTTACCCGATTGTGTTTTTAGACACTTGGACACATCGTGTCGTGTCGTGGTGGACACCTAGGGACACCCATGACACGTATACATATGGGGCATTAGTTACCAACCACTAGTTTCGAGTCTTAACTCGTGTTTGTGTGTGTTTATGGGTTTACCTAGTTTCGAGTAAACAGTGCATATTTTCCTGGATTTGGGATTTTTTACAGTTTTGCAAAAGTGAATTTCAAATCGATTTTGATTGTGATTAATGCATGTATAAGTGTATTTTCAATATATATATATACGTAGTATATATGTATGTGAGAGTGTGGGTGAGTTTTGAGGATATTTGGTTGTGTGTATAGGTGTTTGCGTATGTATATACATATATATGTATATATGTCACAGTGTGTGTGTTGGGGCCTTTCCTGGTTCCAGGAACTGGAACCCCCTCCCCTTCCAGTTAGTTCTGTCTCTCTCTTTCACTGTCCCTTTCTCTCATTCTCTCTCTCTCACTCTATGTCCCTCTCTCTTATCTCTATATATATATGTAATATATATAAGTTGATATATATATATATATATATATATATATATATATATATATGTATATATATAAATGATATATATATACATTTTGTATTAGATCTCATTATGTTATTATATATATATGTGAGTGTGGGTTGTATTATATATAGTATTTACATATTGGTATTTGGGTAGTAGATAGATAGAGTATATATATATATATATATATATATATATATATATATATATATATATATATATATATATATATATATATATATATATATGTGTGTATAACTTGTTAAGTATAGGTCTATATAGAAACCTATGACAATGGCCTATGGCCAAGATACTAGCCTATGGTTTGGGGCTAACCCTAATGACCTAAAAACACTACTAGTGACCCTTGTTGACTAAGGGTTGACCCAAAGTCAACCTTAGGTCAAAGTTGACCTAGTTAACCTAGAATTGACTAGGAATGACCTAAAACAACTAGTTTAACTAGTTGACTAGTAGACATAGTTTGACTAGATAATTGACCATTGTTGACCAAAGTCAACTATAGGTCAACCATGACCTAATTGACCTAGAAATGGCTTGGATAGACTTAAGAGGACTTGTTGACTAAGTTTTGACTAAACCCTAGGCTATTAACTAGTTGGTTTAGGGTTGACCTATATATAAGTATACTATTGTGACTTGGGTTTTGTGGAAAGACCTATGTAGATTAAGATATGTATGGGGTTAAGTTAGATACTTAGAGTTGAGTCATGACTTGAGATTGGAATATGGGATTAGCTTGAATATAAGATTAAGGTTGGTATTATATATATATGTATTTATATGTGGTATACTTGTATAGGTATTGGTTATACCTTAACCTTGTGGTGTAGTACCTTAGATAGTCTAGATTGACCTAGCTTGACCATATTGACTAGTATTTGACTAGTCTGACCATTGATTGACTAAACCCTAGATAACTTGACTAGTTTGACTAGAATATTGACCAAGAGTTGACTTAAACCTAGATTAGACTAGTTTGACCCTATTTGACCTTGTTTGACTTTATTTGACCTAGTATGACTTCCTGTGACCTAGTTTGACTGTTGAGTTGACCAAGAGTTTACTTTTGACCAGATTGACCTAGAATCATGTAGTATGCATTGTATACTTTATTTTTACCATTGTGGATACATTGTGACTTGTATTGCTCTGATTAGGAGCCATATACCTCTCCTCAGACAGTATATCCTCTTCAGACATTCAGTTATCAGGCGAGTACATTCTCTGACCGTTTCATACTTGTTCAGGCTTTACTTCTCGCTCTAGATTACTTTACTTGATGCTGTCACGTTGGTAACACGGATTGGTACTATATGGATCTTTACATGAGATGTTATCCCCCTCGGGAGCATCGGGTACTTCATGTTACGTGTGTTTCACTTTCATCATGTACTCATGTGCTTCCATCATGCATGTATACTCATGTGATCATGTACTCTCATGTTTACTGAGCCCTCATGTATACTATCATATGCACCCTTTCATGGGCCCCATGTGATATCATGTATAATAACGTAACTTGTCTCGATCCTTGTGTATTGATTGGGGTAACGGGGGAGTAGAAGTGGACATGTGAATAATTCCAAAGTAGTGTAATCATGTGCAAACTCAGTAGTGTAATCATGTATAAATTCTAGCCATTCATATGCCTATCTTGTACTCTACATCACTAGTCACTTATAGTTCTCTATATACAGTAGATATTTCATTACAGCTATCTCTTTTACAGCGTACATTTCCTTTCAGCATTTCTTGTATCTTACTCTATTGCCTGTATCGTATTTCCTAACCTGTTATGAACTGTGTGAGATGTATTGTGCTCGTTCCTGTCCTGACTGGACCTGTTGAAAATATTACAGAGGATGAGGATGAGGCCCTGGTGACTACCTATTATGTAGCAGGACTAGATGATACTTATGTTGTGGACCCTCAGCAGGATCCACCTGCAGCTGAGGATGTTGCCCCAGTAGTCTAGGCTAGTTTAGCTAGACAGTCTTTCGGTATTATCATTTTGTCTCACATCTGAGTTGTATTTTGAGATGTTGAGATATATAGACTCTTAGACTTATTGTATTATGAGTTGACATTCTGGATATTATGTTGTACTAGACACTTAGACTTATTCATCTATGATACTGTTCTCTTGAGTTACTATCTATCTATCTATCTATCTATCTATCTATCTATCTATCTATCTATCTGTCTATCTGTCTTTCGTTCTTCTACCCTAGATGTGATTGAGATGTATATTGTTATGTCACCTCCATTCGGAGAGTATAAACTGTACAGGTACTTTGGTATTGTTAGATGATTGACCTAGGACAGCGTTCTACCGCCGACACTGCGGCGTAGGCTGGACGTACCCACTTCTCGTGCCCTTACTCTAGGGTGCGGGTCGTGACAGTATGAGTCATTAATAAAATCTTGTATAAGTCATTAATTGGGTGTTATTAACTTTCAAATTATGCAAATAAATTTGGACTTTAAATTTTGCGTGTTACAATTTTTTAATTTTCAATTTTACAACAATTATATATTTTTTCTTTTTTCTTTTTGAAAAACCGGTTCGGCCCGGACCTAACCATGAACCGGCCCGACCTAGGCCCGGTTCATCCCGACTCGCCCAAGTCCGGGCCGTGGTCTCTTACTCTGGAGGACATTAATGAAGGAGGAGCTGAGCAATAAACTTGGAGGAAAGACCAACGACCGATGACAAAAAAAACTTGTACATTTTTTCATTTTTTTAAAATATGAATTTGCAAATTTTACATTTTATTACAAATTTAATGAAAAAAATACTTGTACATTAAATTATCTTGACACTAATAAAAATTGTTAACTTATATTTTCTCAAATTTGTTTTAGTATGTGTTATAACATATTTAAATTTTAATGGAAAAAAATTTGTTAAGGAAAATTTGTTAACTTTTATTGTATATATATATATATATATATATATATATATATATATATATATATTTTATTGTATATATATATATATTTTTTTATTATTGTATATATATATATATATATATATATATATATATATATATATATATATATATATATATATATATATATATATATAGGGAAGGGATATTGCACCAAACTTATTGCATCAATTGTTGCACCAAACAATCTCAACCACACATTTATTTCTATCATGTGGTTATAAAACATTCCATAAAGTTGTTGCCAAGTCAGCATGCTTTATAACCACATGATTGAAATAAATGTGTGGTTGAGATTATTTGGTACAATAATTGATGCAATAAGTTTGGTGCAATATCCCTCCCCATATATATTATATATATATATATATATATATATATATATATATATATATTGAGGTTTTTTTCAAAGAAAATTGGACCAACCCAGTCCAACCGTGAACCGACCTGGCCCAGGCCCAAGTTAGCCCGGCCTGGCCCGACCTGGCCCAGGCGTGATCAAACCCCAGTCAACACTGGGTCCGGGCTGGCCCAGCCTGACCCAATTAACACCATGACTTAGAGGGTTTTGGTTTTCTTGACATTATGTGAGTGTCACTTGTTGGAGAAGATCTATTTTTTGTTACTCGAGGTGCTGAATTGCTGAGATAGATATAAATTGGATTTCTGGTGTTTCTATGTAATACTAGCCACGTACACGTGCGTATTTTTAGTACAAATATTGTTCGTCAAAAATAATTCTTATTGGGCTTGTTTATTTAGTATTTTAATTGGCTTTACTGGTAAATAATATGTTGGGTACTTATATAACTTGTTACTTATACAAATATTATTCATAAATATTACAGTAAGTTGAATTTAGCAAACAATAAAATACTTATTATGCACAAAATAACATAAGAACATGTTTTGGAGGGAAAAATATGTATGGAAAAGGGCAAAAAGTTATTTTTAGTTGACATTAGCGTCACTATTTTGTTCTCCAATTACATGTTTGAAGCACATCATGATACACAACATTACTAGTATGAATTCCAGTAATCTCCTTCAGAATATCATTCATAACCAGATTTTTTGTTGTGTATATTGAAATTTTTAGACAAAGCAACATACAATTGTCTATAACATTCAAAAGACATGTTCAGGTAAATAGATCCATTGCTTGGCCATGTGATTTGTTGATTATAAGAGCAAAACTCAAGCGAACGGGAAATTGTTTTTTAAGGACAAATGGAAATTTCAAGTTATACAGAGGACTTAGCGGTATTCGAGGCATGAAGACTCTTGTCCGAACAATTATCTGTGACAATTTTTGCGTCTATGACATGCCTCTGAAATCCTCAACTTAACAATATGGTACCATTGCATAAATCTTTTTGGGGTCCAAATTTCTTAACAAAATAATTGGTGCCCCTAACTTTAAAGTAAGTTTATGTGGAGGCAAGCCACCCAGAGAAATCGAGTTCAAGAATTCTTGTGGATACAAATTATGTGTATCATTTTCCACACTGTCAAATCAATAATAGTTGGCCTCTTTTCCTGGAAAAATATCAATGACCTTCTGATTTAATATATTGACGAATTCATTTGCTGGAGTTATCAAAGTTCTTCGAGTCTTGTAACTTATGTTGGATACATTTTCTTCTAATCTTGGAAAAATGTGATCTATCAAGTGTCTTAAGGATTGGTCACCCTGCCATGGCATGGTAATTTCAACTGAGAGTTTGATCATGTCTTCCAATACAAATGGTTCAATCCCATCTCTTACATGTAACAAAAATTGGGAAAACATTAGATCTAGACTTGTACACATGTTTTCTATGAGGCGTATCATCTTACATGTTACAAAAATAATGAATTTGTAATGCATGCATCAATTATTTCAGGTCGTGTTCTATGTTCAACAACATGTAATACTTGACGAAAATGGCCTTTTTATTCCCAATTATGTCATTCAAGGCCTCAAAAGCACAACGATGTGTCATTATCGCTTCGTCCCATATAAGTAAACTTACTTTGCCCAGTAATTCAGCTAAATTAAATTGTTTACTTATTTGACATGTTGAAGTTGAAATTGTAACCAAAGGCACCTTGAACCATGAATGTGTTGTACGTCCTTCTAGCATCATTATTGCATCAATTCTAGATGTTGTTGTTGCAATTGCAATATGACCATTGCTTCTTGGATAAGCTAATATCAAATAATAAATAAATATTTTAATGGATCCATCCGGACCATCAATAAAGTAGATAGAGCTTTCATTGTGAAAGACATAATCTACTATTTATTTAAAACATATATTTGATCATTGTTTAAATTCTCAAACGATGCAGGTCTTCCAAAGGAAATGGCACTGAGTGTTCCTCTATAACTACTTCTGGTGTAATTTTAGGTCCATTAGTGTCAGTGAGGGTTGGCAAACCATAATCAGATGTTGTTTTCCATATTGCCTAAGTGTAGAATTTAAATCTTTACCAGAATATTGATAGCATGATTTGCTATTCTTGATGAGGGATAATCTTCAATCATGAATATTTAAAATTCTTCCAATGATTCACTAACTGTTGGATCACAAAATACTAACAGTATACCAAATAATTTTCTCAATGAAGAAGGAATACATAGAGATGATGCCTTACAAAGTGTTTCACATAAATCTCCATCTATTTCTAGTAACCCCAGTTATTCAGCAGCTTATTTAATTATTGTACAATTGACAAATCCAATTCTTAAGAGTTCACTAAAAGACAATGGACCTCCAACATTGTTTAAAAGCACTTGTAAATAGTACCTCTCGCCTTCAAAAGGTGATATAATATATAATCTACCAATCACTCAACAAGTATAACTTTTTCTTACCCAACCTCTTGAGGACTTGATCCAACTATAATATTTTGGAAATTCCTGATATAAATATTATCTTGCACCTTGATCGTTACAATTCACTATGAAAAATTATGTTAAAAGTGTACGTGTTGAGTTTTTTTGCTTCTACCAACTCTTCTACATTTTTTCCTTCATAAAATATTAATTGCTGCCTATTTAGGAGATGCACTTGTAATGAATAAACCGTTGGATACAATTTGTTCAAATTATTTTATAAAATTTTCATATAGCTTCTTGCGTGCATATCCAACGTGCATCAATAAATTGTTTATGAAAAAAATATAATTAATTATTATAATATTCACAAAAAATGTAACGTAATTCATATGGAAAGAGTTGTCACCTGCTTAATTTCATTTTGGTTATGTTATCTTGCAAGCTCCATAGACACGCGATCCAACCCTTTGTACATATATTATACAAATATTTCACAGATAGTATGACAATTATATTATTTTTAATAACCATGGGCTATATGAAAAAACCCAATGATTATCGATGGATTTACCATTAGAAAGAGCAATTGTTCAACCATCCTCCCTTTTCATATAAACATGATATGAGTAATTGCCTTGAAGTGTTTTGTGGTGAAAATTGTTTTGGATTATTTTTCTTGCATCTTCCATTTTTCATACACAATGATCTTGTGTTCAGGGGCCCACATGGTCCATGGATCATTTTTTTTATGACTACATTGTATAAATCTGGCTCTTAGATATGGAATTTCTACACATAGTACTTTATCATAGTTATCTGGAGTATGTAACTTGACACTTTCATCAAGAATTAGGAGGATATGTGCATGTGGTAAGCCTCTTTTCTGGAATTCAATCACATGGACATATGATATGACCTTTCCTAAGACTTCATTTTAAAGTAAGTCGTTCTTTAATTCTTCAAATTTTAAATGGAAAACTCTTGGCGTTAGGTCTGATCCGTCAGCAACAACTTGCCCCGACAATAAATGATTCTTGATTTCATCCCAATTTGGATTGCATGTGTGAGAATCGTCTCACAATATCGATATTTGTATACGAATACGTGAGTATTTACTGTTCATTGAGTTTTCTCGGTGTCGTGATTATGGTATCATGTGATACTCCTGATTTGAGTTTATAATTATAAATTTATTATCAGACCGTTAGAGACTTGTAGAATATCGTTTACATTTCCATAAACCTGTGCTAGGACCTGTGCGTAGAACAAAGAACCCTAGAATTTCTCAAATAGGGAATTTCCCTTTCTTTTGGATCATTCTTTGAATATTTGAAAAATTCCGTTGGATCATCCGAATGAGCCCCCTAGAAACTTGATGTGATCGATCAGATCATCCATTGATAATACGAGAAAATTTGTTAGATAATCCAAATGGTCAAATATTTGTCATGAAAGTATGCGATTCGTGCTATTATTGGTTTCTTGGTTTTGATTTACATTATTATCCATTAGTTTCTTGATTTTCTTTGATGGATGGATGCAATCACTCGGTTTGAGTCATGGATTGCTGACATGGTAGATCGGACGGTCATGTTTAATTTACCCGTCTAAATATACCCCTTCGGTTTATTTTAGTTTCTTTTACTTTCTCTCTCTTCTCTTTCTCTCTTTATTTCCTTCCATTTTTCTCGTGAGCTTAGAGCTTGGATTTGAGGCCGAAGAGTGTGGTTTTTGAACCCTACTTAGTGGTGGAGTAGATGAGTTAGGCCGGGGGGGGGGGGGGGGGGGGGGGGTCATTTTTAGGCAAATACATCTTGCCGAACTATTGAATATTATTGTTATTTTTATTTTCTAAAGTTCATTATTGCCCAATACATGCTTTATTAAATATGTTTCTCTTATGAGTCTCGTCTAGTTGTATATTTCTGAATTTTTTTGAGCTAGGTTTTGATTTTTTGCAAAGTCTTGTTAATGTATTAGTTGAAAAACTCGGTAAGGAGAGTGATATGGGAGTTATCACCATGAGACTTAGTCCACATTCTATATGAGACTTACCTTTTGTATTGCTTCTACCAGGATTTGACATAGCAAGGTTTGGGACCAAATTTTGGCCATTGTTCCTACCATTTACTGTGTTTTTGTCCAGGTTTTGGAAATCCGTCGAAGATCCGCAACAATCCGTTGAAAATCTGCGATAATGCGCCAGATCTTCCGACAAGACTCCAAAATTTCTATATTCCCTAATTTTGTTCCAGTTTCTTAATTTCTTCTTGCACATTGCTTTTCCTATATATGCCATGATATTTTCTTACTAAGTTTTACCTGCATGCCCAGATTTATTGTACTGTACTACAGTTCATGCCATGTCTAGTCCTGATTATGATTGCTTTTGAGCATGTAGTTGCTATCTTGACTATCTTATTCATGCTATTTTCTAAATTGCTTGACAGTGGCCCGTCGTGGCATATTCATGATTCTTGTATTGTCCAGTATTGATTGATAGTCGACTATCGTGGTGCGCTCATGGTTCTTGCATTGTCCAGTATTGATTGATAGTGGCTCGTTGTAGCGTGCTCATGTTTTTAGTCTCTTGTGTATCTTGTTATGGTGTCTTGTCCAGTCTCGTATATCCTGAAGGGAGTATCATGTCTAGGATGGTTTATGCGAAAAGCCACACCTAAAATCCTGAGTAAAATGTTAAGGACTAAAATAACTAGCTTGATTATTTAGATATATTGGAAGGGGAGATTTCTTAGTTACTTGCATACCCTTTATTCCGGCTGATACAATAGATTTGGAGCTATCCGTCTTAAGGGGCACATTTCTAGCACACCGTCAAGTGGGGACAAACTACATGATTATCTTTATTTCTATTAGCTCACCATAGTGTTAGGCTTACTTCATTAGGATGCACATCCCTCGGGTGATGCATCTACTATATTTATATGTACATGCTTGGGCTTGGACAATTTGGGGAGACTACATGGCAGGTAACCGATAAGAAATTCTTAAACTGTATATGTTAGTAGTTAGGATTGTGATAACCATAGTTAGCTAATGTATCAAGCTGTACTGATTATTTGGTTGTGATTAATAGATATAGTCCAATTCATGTCTTGTCCAGTCATATCTTATCTTGTCTAGCCTTGCTCTAGTCTTGCATATTCCTATACATGTTTACTATTTATGCCATAATTTCCTGATCTTGTAATTACATGTTATTCCAGTTTACTTTCATGATCTTGTACATGTTCATATGTTCCAGTTTTTTATGTGTTTCCAGTTTTCTTTCATATTTTTTTGGTGCACTTTACTTTATTCATGTTTATGCTTATCGTCTTCCTTCAGTCTTTGTTATGTACGCTGGTTTAGCTCATTAGTTCGCTTCATTTGTGGTACTTGCTATCTGGGGCCTAATCCTATTGGTTTTGTTTGGCCATATTTGATAGAGGAACCATAGGATCTTTCATACCTTCTATTCGATGGTGACCACCAGGATCACCAGAGTACCTGATTAGGTTTTCCTTTCTTTTACCTATTAGTACCTGTACATATTCTTTTATAGCATTTTGCCATAGAGCATGTGTTTAGCACGTGTTTTGAACCTTGACATTTAGCCTACAGGCATAACATAATTGTATATACTAGACTGCAGCTAGGGCGGATCATGTATGACTTACAATACTCTTACTAGTTCTTCATTTTGTATTACTAGCTTCATG
This sequence comes from Iris pallida, assembly GCA_029216955.1. Taxonomy (NCBI): domain Eukaryota; kingdom Viridiplantae; phylum Streptophyta; class Magnoliopsida; order Asparagales; family Iridaceae; genus Iris; species Iris pallida. The sequence goes on from JANAVB010015400.1 coordinate 19,125,946, forward strand.
ATCATCTATGTCACACTCCGATTCCATAGAATCGATAATCGTCCCCTAGACGTGATGCCGTGCGAATGTAAGTTGCGATCGCACAAGGCATAGTCATAAGGTTATCTGAAACACAACATATAGAAGAGTACGCAGAGAAATTGAACAAACACATTTGAAAATGGAAGGAACTTTTCTTTCATTGATAATAAAACATTATTTACATGACTCGTTACAAAAATTATCATGCGGGCTACAATATGACTCGATTACAAAATGAACGCTGATGAGATAGTCGTTCCATACATTACATCCCTATTTACAGGTAAGACATTTCATTCCACCTGGTATCGTCTCGAGTCGAGACATCTTTTTTTTCTGAACTAATGTGGATTCTTCAAAAGGATTCAAAACAAATGTTCAATACACGGACGAGGTATCAAATGTACTTGCGTCGTCTTGAGCTTAAGTGGCACACCCTTCTTAGTTCAGGGTACCTGTGGAGAGCGAAGATCAGTACATTATACTTTGTACTGGTGCGTAGCAAATTAAGTTCCATGCTCTCATTTGGTTGAAGAGTTTATATGACTTAGTTTGAGATCTTTCTAACCATCCTAATGAATTTCAGGCAAGCATATGACAGGAATAATATAAATTACGCTAGAACTTACCCACGGTACAGCATGCCGTGCAATGTGAGACTTACCTGTTCGACGTAACAAAAGGTTGAATGAACTTTTTTGCTTTATTGAACGTATAAGGTATATGTGTACAAAGAAGGAAGTCCTAAATAGGACATTCTAATTACAGGGAGAAGAGGTTTCTGGGAAAGTGTGACGGTGGAGATCGAGCGCTGCAGTGGCTCCTTTACTCTGTTGATGATCTGGCGACGAATCAACCTTACTATGGCTCTCTGGCACCTTTGATGGGACTCTGGGGTCACCGATCAAGAGGCTGTCTGGATGAGAAGATCCCTTCAAGATGGTTGGTTAGTTGGTTCTTTGGTTGATAGGTGGATGAGGGTGGTCGACTCTTCGTGGATAGAGATTGCTGATCCTTTGAAGATTGTCGATTGTCAATATTCCCTCTCTCTTTTTCCTCTCTTCTCTTGGTGGAAGAAGAAATCCTTCTATTTATAGAGAATCGAGCACATATGCGATGTGTATTAGGGTCTCTGAGATATGAAAGAATCTGCCGTCATTGCACGGTGTGGGCTTCTGCGGCGTTGACACGTGGCGGATATCGAGATTCCCCTCAAACGAGATCTCTGGTGGTTATAAACATAACCGAAGGAGGTGACACATGGCGCATGCCGATTTGCTTGCTCGGATACAGCCGAGTAAATCTTAGGATTTCATCCTAGATTTGCAGTCTAACTGATCCTCGTCTAAGATTTAAATCAATTTGATATGATATCAATCATGATTTAATCCCAATCTTCTCTGCAATAGGCGGTTTAAACAAACCAATTGGGGTGGACCCATGCTTCCTGCGCCTCTGGTGAGGACTAAGTGCTGCTGTGCTTCTGAGGCGACGAGTAGACCGTCCTTCTTGAGACGACGGAACCTCTGTGCTTTTAGGCGACGAGTGAACTTGGCTTCGAATGACGACGAGACTTTTGTGCATAGAGAGCAACTTATGAAGCTGTGTTTCGGGCTACCGGAGTCACTGTGTTGTAGGCGACTAGTAGGCTTGTGCTTCAGGTTGGCGAGGTTACTGTGCTTTTGGAGCGACATGTTGACTTGCATTGGTTGCGATAGAAGTTTCCAAGTCTCTTGTAGAGAAGTGACTTAAGCTTCTGAACTGGAGCAGATGACCATACCATGGGAATGGAGATGGTGTGATCATATCACCATCCTGTCCCTCATGCAGACGCAGGTAAGTAGCTGCGCCTTTGAATAGTGAAGGCATTGGCTGCGAAGGGAAGGGTATGACACCATTGCGCATCTGAGATTGGCGCAGACAGGTAGCTATACCTCTGGAGTGAAGACACTGGCTTCTAAAATAAAAGAAGGGGAGGGGGGCCTACCACCATCTTGTATTTGAGGTTGGCACAGGCAGGTAGCTACGCCTCTGGCTTGAAGGCTCTGGCTTCTTCAAAGTGCTGAGTTACTGATATGCTTCTGAGAGGCTACGCCCACAAGAAAATCAGAACATACTTCGATGGAGGTTAATCTTCCAGCATGTGTATCGAGAAAAAGGAAGGCTGCGCTTCGATGAAGACTGCATCCCTTGTAGATCCCTTTAGGCTTCTGTCGAATCTTTACTAGATCCTTTGTAGAAGAACATAATTAGTCCCTTATGTATAGTCCTGATGTGTCTGTACTAGACTTTGGTAGACATGACAATAAAGTGACTCTCTCCATATCTTCTGTTTTGTCTTTTTAGTACTGAGCCTCAATCTTTTGCATCTTTTGTGCTTTGGCGAAGGGATGTCTTCAGCTGAGATTTTTCATGCTTCTACAAGACCCCCTTCAAAGTGTCCCGAACTTGAGTCAAGCTCGAGATACTTTGAACATAAACATGAACACGTGTCAGGACTGTACGAGCTGGGTGATGGCTGGTGTCACGCCTAGCTCTTAGCATTAATTGTCCTGAGTCATCATTTTAGAGCATGGGCTCCTGATGGCTTCTTGATATTGGAGCCTCTTGCGTCTTTGCAGGGATCGCATTTAGCAGAGGAGGTTCAGAGTCACGTTCCTTTGGTCACTCGCAGTATTGTCATCTGTCATGGAGTGGAGCTTTAGCTTAAATTGTAAGCTTCCTTCTAACCGATATCTGGCTCGTGCTTGGACCACGTGTCACGCCCCGCTTCCGAATAATCGGGTACATGCCGATGCATGCCCGGCCTACACTGTCGTTGACAGCGGTAGAGAGCCGTCTGGTCATCAATAACAAAATAATCTCATCACAGCACTAACCACGGAATCTATACTAACCATCACAGCAATCCACTATACAATTATTACAACTTATACATGAATGTCCGGGTACAAGCCGGTAAAATATAAATGATACAACAACAACATGTAATCAAATACACTTAATCAATCCCTATACATGAACTAGATACATCAATATCAAGCGAGCTCCAATGCCAGTCATGACGATCTAAGATCCATCTCACCTGTAATCAACGATCCAGTCAGGAAAGGAGCAAAGTACAATGTAACTCAATAAAACTCACCATGAAGATCAATGGAACGGTATATCAATATAACTGAAAGACAGAGAAATAATGTGAATAAAATATGCACTAGCTACGTGTACATGTACAATTAGACGTTATCAACATGTGGGGACTAATATGTAATCAGGCATATAAAATATGCTATCAGTCAATCAATAATCAGGCATGTCTGACGACAATGCTATCAGTCACGCAATAATCAGGCTGTCTGACGATAATGCTATCAGTCACGCACGAAATGGACTCAGGCATACGGAGTATGCTATCAGGCAATATTTGTCCAATATTAGTCAATCACATGTCTCTAGAACGTCCCCCTCCCGACACACGAGAACAATGCAAGCAATCAATCGAGAACAAGGAAATACAATATATGACACGATAACAAGAGTGAGTGAAATGCATGCAATGATGGTAATACTGAGTACATGTACTTGCCTTGGTTCCGGGGTTTTCTCCGAGTCTCTAGATCACCTAAAATAATGAAAACAATTTAGAAATATTCTAAATCCTTAAATAAATTCCTAACTACTAAAATTACTATCATGAATCAATCTAACCAGTAGAATCCTTTACTGGTTGGCCCAACTAGCTTTTAACCATACTAAATTATTACCACATAGGTGACTATCTCATATGTAGTCATACACCCAACTATATCACTAAGAATAGTATTTAAACTAATGGTCTCTATCCTATGCCAAAACCCAATTGCCCCCAAAGTCTGTGAGCCCAGCAAATTGTCTGTACAAAACTGTTAAGAATTCAATAGGGCCCAACAATTACTACTCAAATACCTAACATCCTTAACCACATGACCTAGTCTGTTCTGTCTTCAAAAGTCCAATTACTGCCAACCCTATAAATTCAAATCCAACAGCTACATAATAGTAACTATTCAATCTCAAAAAACTTTCTGCCAATCGTGTCGACACAGAGAGTGTGTCCATATGGTTATTCCAGTGTCCATCCCATCACTGGACGCAACACCCAGATCCCTCCTAGATACAGGCCACAGGCTATTACTGTATTCCACTAACCGTTGTGTCCTCCAGTGTCCAGAGCTCCAAATAACAGATAATTCGATCAGAAAACATACTTGAGTCAAAAACAGGGTCCGATACTCAAGTGTCCGTGTCCAAGGTTGACAGTGGAAGCGGTTCAGTCATTTCATCAAACAGCTGACGTGCACGAAAAGAAAGCAGTAATATGAGTTCGATTTGAATCGGTTCAACTCCAAAATTTGGAGAAATACACAGGATCGAATCTAGAGCTCACCAATACAAATTTCGAATCAAAATGAACCGATCGATCGATCGATCCCAATAAATCAACACGAACTAAAACAGAGGATCAAGAACTCGTTCAGAAATTTGAAATCAAACACTGCCAATTTAAGGAAGAGTAAGAATACTTATCCGTCGATCAAAGAGAAAGGATTCCAGAAGCTGTGAGCAATTCGAGATCCGATCATCATCTACGAAGTAGATGCCATGGCCGACTGCCAGTGAATAGAGAAAAATCTATCAAGACCAGTGGAGAGATTGAAATCGAGGAACACAGAGGAACAATACTTACTCCACGACGCTTGGCTGTCTTCTTCACAGAGTCGCCTAGCTCACCATGGCCACTTTTCGTCATCGATGAAAGAAAGGGCAGGGTGGGGAACAATTTGGCAGGGCTTTGCCGCTCTCAAGTCTGAATGAAGAAGAAGGGAGGTGGGCTCTATTTATAGGCGGGGCGTCGGTCAGGTGGTTGGCCGGGCACTTGCCCGACGGTTGGGCGGGCAGTGGCCGTTACGATCCGACGGTCGTGAATTATTTGGTTGTTGGGGATCGACGGTGGGAATGAGGTAGGCAGTTAGGTAGTTAGGGAGAGAAGCTTCTAGAGGAGACTAGATTTCTTGGTGTCGCCGTTGTCATCGTCGGCGGCTCACAGTAGCGGTGGAGGGAAATGGAGTTGGAAAGAAAGGAAGGGAATTTGAATTATATAGCTGTTGGGTTCAGCTGTCGAATTTCGGGTTAGCGGGTTGGGTTTTCGGGTCGGGTGGCTAGTGGGTTTGAAGTTTGTACCCGCACCCAAGGTTTAACAGGCCGGGTTGGTTGGGCCTAATAGAATGGGCTGGCTAAAAATTAAATAGGCTGGAAAATAGTTGGCTGAATATTTTGAGTAGGGACTAAGGGAGCTATGAATGGGTCAGTTGGGCCATTCAAATGGGTGAAGTGAACCCAAGGAAAAATAGAAAATAAATGTTAGGAATAAAGGAAATAATAGAATACTCAATCATTAACTAAAATAGTTAAAAGGATTTAAAATAGAATATTCAAATTATTAACTAGGAATTAATCAAGAAAAAGAAATATGGAAAATATTCATTTATTTATGAACAGTGGAGTTACAAATCTTCCCTCCTGAAAAATTTTGTCCTCGAAATTTCAGATGGCACGATTAAGAGCAATCAAAAACAAATTGGCACGATTCAAGCGGTACAAAGTGATAGTCAGAAATCATGATCAAAGGATAATAGTCTTAATAGTATCCAACAATCATACATATCTGGGGTCACTTCCCCTATAGTTTCTGCCCCGCCAGTATGCTTCTAGCTGCAGTGAACCTTCGGTTCCATGGTCCCGATAATAATATATTACCAAAATACTCTGTCAACTTTATCCGATATCAGAAAACATTATGAATTTAGGACTTAGTCTCAATAATACCCGAAAGCCCATGATTACCTGTAATTACTTCAACTTAGAGTCCATGCCTCGCCAGTGTGCAGCTGGCTGCAATGAACTTTCAGTTTCCATAATCCAGGTAAATGTCTGCAGTGCACATCTGCCACGTCATAGTAGCCGTCGAATATTTCTCAACTTTATCCCAAAGATTTCCAAGGTTTTGTGAAGAATCAAAATGAATTTTTAACAGTCAAAGTCATGATAGGAAGTGAACAAGTAGTTTTATTAGGTACTAAAGGACAGTAAGGATCAAACAAGTGACCAATATGAAACAATACAGAGACTTTAGAAACAAGTTTTGAATATGAAACAAGGAAAATCTAGATACTAGGAAAAATCAAAAGAGAAATGATGACCCACGGTCTGCTCCAGCTATGCGAGAATGCCTCTGGTCTCTAGTCCTCGTCAGGAATCAGAATAGCCTCTGCTCCTTCCTCTGCCATAAGGTAGACTCGTCCCTCTGGCTGTGGAAGTCCCGAAGATCCTGCTGCCGTACGAGCAATGGTGCACAACCTAGCCTGATGATTAGCTGCACCACATATGAGGCACTGTCCAAGTCTCTTCCTACACACCTGCCAGGTATGGCCCACTTTCTGACAAAATCTACAAGGCTGCTGAACTGGTCGTTGCTGCTGCTGCTGTGTCTCCTGAGGAGGCTGGGATGTGAAGGTCTTCGTCTGCTGGGTGTTGGGACGTTTGGATGGTCCCGAGTGACTACCTCCTCCACTAATGTCACGGTCTCCCTTGGGTCGGAGGCTCAAATCAATCTCCAATCTCTGAGCAACGGCGACCATCCCAGTATAAGTACTCGCTCCGTTAGCCACGTGACTAGGTAGCGAAGCTCATGGCTCAAACCCTACCTGAATCTCGTAGCTTTCACGACTGGATCTCTGGCTCTATCCTCTGCAAACCGACTAAGTCGCCCGAACTCTGCTGCGTACTCATCAACCGAGCGAGTCCCCTGCTCAAGAATCTGAAACTGGCGCTCCAAAGCCTCTCTAGCTACTACTGGGAAAAAACTTCTCCTTGAAGATTTCCACAAATTGCTCCCAAGTCAATCCAGGTACTGCGAGCTGAGGCTCACTCCTAAACCAGGTACGCGCCAGATCACGCATCTGCACGCCGACTGTCTCCACCTTGAGGTCCTCAGGAAGCCTAGATAGTCGCATCACCCTCTCTATATCCTCTAGCCACTCATCGGCGTAGAGTATACCCTCAGTCCCAAGGAACTCTCTAAGTGCCATCCTTTTAAAGTCTAGAATAGACCCCTCTCTCTGATGGTGGGTAGGAGTAGACTGAGTATAAGTAGGAGAAGCACGAGTATGGATGGGAGGCGGAATGAAGGAAATAGGCTCAGGCTGAACAAAAGTGGTGGTAGTAGGGTGTATAGGAGCCTGGGTGGGTGGTGGAGGTGGAATATATGATGGATGTGGAGTGTATGGCGGAGGTGGGATGTATGATAGGGTCGGTATGGTAGTCGGTGGAGGTGGAATATGCGATGTAGGTGGAGCGGTAGTCTGAGGAAGTGGAGGTGGTGGTGGTAGGAGTGGGCTAACTAATCTCTCAATACCCTCCCGCAATATAGTGGTCTGCTCCCTCTGAGCATCCAACAAACTCTGGGTCTGGGCTCTCTGGGCCTCCAATAGCCCATGGACCAGCTCATGCATCTGGGTGCCCCTCATAGAACTGATGGAGTGTTGTGAAGAAGCCCTCGTGACGGGTGGTACGTGGGTACCGGAGCCCTCTGGGTCTACCATAGGTAGGGCAGATGATCCTCTCTCGAAATGGACTACACTCGGAGTGCGGCCTCGCGGATGAGGTTCCTTCCTTCCTTTGGCCATCTCTGGAATTGTAGGAGAACTATTAGTGACTCGTAGGTGTACTGTGTGTGTTAGCAGGATATATATAAGACGAAAAATAAGCAACATCATAACGGTCCTATGCTGTGATGAGTTTTCTAATTCCGCAAGCTTCCAATGGTACTCTAATCCTAAGCACCATTATATAGAGACCTGCATGGGCCACCACTAAAACATGTCACGCCCTGCTTCCGAATAAGCGGGTACGGGCCGATGCATGCCCGGCCTATACTGTCGTTGACAGCGGTAGTGAGCCGTCTGGTCATCAATAACAAAATAATCTCATCACATCATCTAATCACGGAATCTATACTAACAATCACAGCAATCCACTATACAATTATTACAACTTATACATGAATGTCCGGGTACAAAGCCGGTAAAATATAAATGATACAACAACAACATGTAATCAAATACACTCAATCAATCCCTATACATGAACTAGATACATCAATATCATGCGAGCTCCAATGCCAGTCATGATGATCTAAGATCCATCTCACCTGTAATCAACGATCCAGTCAAGAAAGGAGCAAAGTACAATGTAACTCAATAAAACTCACCATGAAGATCAATGGAACGGTATATCAATATAACTGAAAGACAGAGAAATAATGTGAATAAAATATGCACTAGCTACGTGTACATGTGCAATTAGACGTTATCAACATGTGGGGACTAATATGTAATCAGGCATATAAAATATGCTATCAGTCAATCAATAATCAGGCATGTCTGACAACAATGCTATCAGTCACGCAATAATCAGGCATGTCTGCCGACAATGCTATCAGTCACGCACGAAATGGACTCAGGCATACGGAGTATGCTATCAGGCAATATTTGTCCAATATTAGTCAATCACATGTCTCTAGAACGTCCCCCTTCCGACACGAGAACAATGCAAGCAATCAATCGAGAACAAGAAAATGCAATAAATGACACGATAACAAGAGTGAGTGCAATGCATGCAATGATGGTAATACTGAGTACATGTACTTGCCTTGATTCCGGGGTTTTCTCCGAGTCTCTAGATCACCTAAAATAATGAAAACAATTTAGAAATATTCTAAATCCTTAAATAAATTCCTAACTACTAAAATTACTATCATGAATCAATCTAACCAGTAGAATCCTTTACTGGTTGGCCCAACTAGCTTTTAACCATACTAAATTATTACCACATAGGTGACTATCTCATATGTAGTCATACACCCAACTATATCACTAAGAATAGTATTTAAACCAATGGTCTCTATCCTATGCCAAAACCCAATTGCCCCCAAAGTCTCTATGAGCCCAGCAAGTTGTCTGGACAAAACTGTTAAGAATTCAATAGGGCCCAGCAATTACTATTCAAATATCTAACATCCTTAACCACATGACCTAGTCTGTTCTGTCTTCAAAAGTCCAATTACTGCCAACCCCATAAATTCAAATCCAACAGCTACATAATAGTAACTATTCAATCTCAATAAACTTTCTGCCAATCGTGTCGACACAGAGAGTGTGTCCATATGGTTATTCCAGTGTCCATCCCATCACTGGACGCAACACCCAGATCCCTCCTAGATACAGGCCACAGGCTAATGCTGCATTCTACTAACCGTTGTGTCCTCCAGTGTCTAGAGCTCCAAATAACAGATAATTCGATCAGAAAACATACCTGAGTCAAAAACAGGGTCCGATACTCAAGTGTCCGTGTCCAAGGTTGACAGTTGAAGCGGTTCAGTCATTTCATCAAACAACTGACGTGCACGAAAAGAAAGCAGTAATATGAGTTCGATTTGAATCGGTTCAACTCCAAAATTTGGAGAAATACACAGGATCGAATCTAGAGCTCACCAATACAAATCTCGAATCAAAATGAACCGATCGATCGATCGATCCCAATAAATCAACTCGAACTAAAACAGAGGATCAAGAACTCGTTCAAAAATTTGAAATCAAACACTACCAGTTCGAGAAAGAGTAAGAATACTTACCACTCGATCAAAGAGAAAGGATTCCAGAAGCTGTGAGCAATTCGAGATCCGATCATCATTACGAAGTAGATGCCATGGTCGACTGCCAACGAATAGAGAAAACTCTAAAGACCAGTGGAGAGATTGAAATCGAGGAACACAGAGGAACAATACTTACTCCACGACGCTTGGCTGTCTTCTTCACAGAGTCGCCTAGCTCGCCATAGCCACTTCTCGTTGTCGACGAAAAAAAGGACAGGGTGGGGAACAATTTGGCAGGGCTTTGCCGCTCTCAAGTCTGAATGAAGAAGAAGGGAGCTGGACTCTATTTATAGGCGGGGCGTCAGTCAGGTGGTTGGCCGGGCACTTGCCCGACGGTTGGGCGGGCAGTGGCCGTTACGATCCGACGGTCGGGAAGAATTTGGTTGTTGGGGATCGACGGTGGGAATGAGGTAGGCAGTTAGGTAGTTAGGGAGAGAAGCTTCTAGAGGAGACTAGATTTTTTTGTGTTGCCGTCGTCGTCGGCTCATAGCAGCGGTGGAGGGAAATGGAGTTGGGAAGAAAGGAAAGGAATTTGAATTATATAGCTGTTGGGTTCAGCTATCGGATTTCGGGTTAGCGGGTTGGGTTTTCGGGTTCGGTGGCTAGTGGGTTTGAAGTTTGGACCCACGCCCAAGGTTTAACAGGCCGGGCTGGCTGGGCCTAATAGAATGGGCTGGCGAAAAATTAAATAGGCTGGAAAATAATTGGCTGAATATTTTGAATAGGGATTAAGGGAGCTATGAATGGGTCAGTTGGCCCATTCAAATGGGTGAATTGAACCCAAGGAAAAATAGAAAATAAAAGTTAGAAATAAAGGAAATAATAGAATACTCAATCATTAACTAAAATAGTTGAAAGGATTTAAAATAGAATATTCAAATTATTAACTAGGAATTAATCAAGAAAAAGAAATATGGAAAATATTTATTTATTTATGAACAGTGGAGTTACACCACGCAAACAACCCACATAAATGACTGTCCCCCTTCAAGAGGAGACTCAGCTGCTTCAACAATGGCCTTGCTTGCCCGATGTTCGGCTCCTGATGATCCTGGAGTTCGCTTGAGGCGGCCGTCGGTGACAAATCTTTTTATCCAAAGAAGCTGTAGTAGAACTACTACTGGATCTCAAGACGTCCCACGTCCTGGATGTCGTGGACGTCAATGGCGTCTCTAACCCTAGCTTCCTAACTTCGTATTGGTTGCCATGCTGACCGAGGAATGGCAAGTCCTACTGCTGTGGTTGCTCTCTCCGGTCAGTTGGGGAGATAGGGGAGTCCTGTGTATTGGGAAAGAAACGCGGAAACCTTTCCCCAAACTAGAGAGTACCTGCGAGAGAACCGAGCAAACAACGCACAAACCAAAACACCAAAAACAAACCACGCAGACACAGAGAATTTTTGACGTGGAAAACCCTTGCGGGAAAAACCACGGGACGATCGGAGTCCAACCCTGAGAAGCCTCCACTAATGGAATAGAAGAATTACACCCTCTACAAACTCCTCCCGATCCAAATCGGATCCCAACAACACTTAGAAGCAAGAACAATGATTACAAGGCTACGAAGAGCGAGAACGACGAGTAGAAATTACCCGAACGCGATCTCCTTCGAAAACGACCTTCAATCCTCCGTCTTCTCTCCCAAAGTTGTAATGGCACTCTTGCCTCCTTCCTCTCTCTTCTTCAATATTCTCCGATGAATAGGGTTAGGAATAACCTAATATTAACTCCCCTAATCCGCAGCAAAATCTGGACCATCAGATATGATCCAACGGTGAGAAATCACCCTGAATTTTCGCTCAGCCCCGACGACACAGAGTTCGGCCAGAACTTTGTGTCGGGCAACCAGAACATACCGGCAACATTCTGGAACCAAAAAGCAGAATTCGGGTAGAATTCTGTATGGGGGCAGAATTCGGGCAGAATTCTGCCTCCCCTGTTCCAGAATGTAAAAACATGGCTCCCGAGTTTCTTCTTCGTCTCCGAATGGCCTCGTCACCTCCCCGAGCTTCTCTGACACACAGATGGCGCTCGTCGCACTCTGGGGTCTTCTCCATATAGGTTGGGAACCCCACCCACTCCAACAAATCTCCCCCTTCACAACTATGGGGAGGATATCGTCATCCCGACGATCTGCCTGCAGTACTCAAACTTCTCCCTTGGTAGAATCTTCATGAACATATCAGCTCCGTTGTCATCTGTATGAACCTTCTCAAGCTCTGCGTCCTTCTTCTCAACCACATCCCGTATCCAATGATACCGAGTCTCGATGTGTTTGGACCGGCTATGAAATGTCTGATTCTTCACAAGGTGAATAGCACTCTGACTGTCGCAAAGCAAAGTATACTGCTCTTGCTTCAGTCCCATTTCCTGCAGCAGCTTCTTCATCCACAATAGCTTCTTGCAAGCCTCCGTCGCCTCAATGTACTCTGCCTCTATCGTCGGCAACCGCGACTGCCACGACACCGCTCCTCCCGCAAACATCAACACGTAGCCCGAAGTCGATCGCCTCGTGTCTACATCTCCAGCCATATCAGTGTCGGTATACCCAACCAGCTTTGGCTCGTCACCACCAAAGGAAAGTCTCCAACCAGCAGTGCCCTGAAGATATCGTAGAATCCACTTGACCGCAGTCCAATGTACCCTTCCATGATTTGAAAGATACCTGCTAACCGTACCAACTGTATGAGCAATATCTGGCCTCGTACACACCATGGCATACATAAGGCTTCCCACAGCTGAGGCATATGGAACCCGCTCCATATCTTCCTTTTCGTCCTCGGTAGATGGACACTGCTCCTCAGTAAGCTTAAAGTGAGCCGCAAGGGGGCAACTCACTTTCTTCGACCCGTCCATACCGAAACGCTGAAGTACCCGGTGAATGTACTTCTTTTGGGACAAGTGTAGCAGCTTGGACTCTCTCTCTCGGCTGATCTCCATCCTAAGAATAGTCTTTGCTGCGCCCAAATCCTTCATAGAGAAGGCCACGCCCAGTTGGCGCTTCAGCTCCGCTATCCTAGTGGCATTCCGATACACTAATAGCATATCATCAACATAGAGCAATAAAATGATAAAATTATCATCGGCAAAATATCTCACAAATACACAGTGATCCGACGTCGTCCGTGCATAACCATGCTCCCCCATAAACGACTCGAACTTCCTGTACCACTGCCTCGGAGCCTGCTTCAGACCATACAAGCTCTTCCTCAACCGGCAGACCAAATGTGACTTGCCCTTCTCACATAATCCCTCTGGCTGCTCCATGTACAGCTCCTCCTCAAGATCATCGTGGAGGAATACCGTCTTCACATCCATCTGCTCGACCTCCAAATCGAAACTGGCTGCTAATGCTAGCACCACCCGAATAGACGAATGCTTGACGACAGGCAAAAAGATCTCATCATAATCCACGCCTTTCCGCTGACCGTAGCCTTTGATTACCAGCCTCGCTTTGTATCGAGGGCGAATAGCATCATCCGTCTGCTTCACTCTAAACATCCATCGATTCTTCAAAGCCTTCTTGCCCTTTGGCAACCGCACCAGCTCATAAGTGGAATTAGTGTGCAAGGAACTCATCTTCTCCTGCATGGCCTCTATCCACTCCTGCCTGTGTTCGTCTTCCATAGCCTCTGCAAAGCTTTCGGGCTCTCCCCCGTCAGTCAATAGCATATACTCATCCGGTGAGTATCTCGTAGATGGACGACGATCTCTGTCGCTCCTTCTCGGTGGAGCCACTGGTGCTGGCTGTATACCAACAGTCTCCTCCGCTTCAGGAACTGCCTTCCCGGCATGCTCATCCTCCTGAGGGACACCCTGACCACCATCAGCAGGCTGATGATCAAGGTTGGGAGCAACTCCATGTACTGGCTCCCCCATAACTGGATCCTCTGCGACGTCCTCTGGAAACTGCTCGAAGCAAAATGACTCTAACTCAGGCAATTCCTCAGCCTCAGAAGGCGTCTCGGAATCCTGAGTGTTGGTCATGGTCTGATCCTCGACGAACACCACGTCCCTGCTTCTGTAGAGCTTTCCTTCCACTGGGTCGTAGAGTCTATAGCCAAACTCATCCCGATCGTAGCCGACAAAGACGCATCGCCTCGTCTTCGGCTCAAGTTTGGTCCTCTCGTCCTTCGGTACATGCACGAAGGCCTTACAGCCAAACGCTCGCAGGTGATTGTATGACGGCTCTTTGCCGTACCATACTTTGTCAGGCACATCACCCTGCAAAGGAGCACTAGGAGACAAATTAATAACATAAGCAGCTGTGAGAAGAGCCTCACCCAGTAACTGCCCGGCAAGTTTGCTTCTGACAGAAAACATCGCACCCTCTCCATCAGTGTCCTGTTCATGCGCTCCGCTACACCATTGAGCTGAGGTGTCTTGGGCGGAGTCTTCTGGTGTCGTATCCCTTGCTCTTTGCAATACGCATCAAAGGGACCGATGTATTCGCCGCCATTGTCGGACCGAACACATAACAACTTCTTGCCCATCTCCCTTTCAACAGAGGCCTGAAACTCCTTGAAAGTAGGCAGCACCTGATCCTTGGTCTTTAAGGCATAGACCCAAACCTTCCTGGAACAGTCATCAATAAAGGTTACAAAGTAAGAAGCACCACCAAGAGATTTTACCTTCATAGGACCGCAGACATCCGAGTAAATCAACTCGAGCAACGCCGGCTTCCTCGAACTTGGGTGACTTTGGAAAGACACCCTATTTTGCTTTCCAGCTAAACAGTGCGTGCACTTCTCCAACTTTGTAGACTTGAGCCCCGGAATTACCTTCCTGTTCACCAAGTAGCTCATCCCCTTTTCGCTGATATGGCCGAGCCGCCTGTGCCACAACTCGGCAGACGCATCACTGACTGCATTCACCTCCTGTGCCCCCTATGCGCTCCCCTCCATATTGTAGAGACCGGACTTCTTGCTTCCTCTGGCAATCACCATCGAACCCCTGGAAAGCTTCCACTGACTGTTCCCGAAGAGACTGAAGAATCCCTCGTCATCCAACCTTCCAACCGACACCAGGTTGAAACGGATATCAGGGACATGACGAATATCCTTGAGAACAAGAACCGCACCCGTCTTCGTTCTCAAATGCACATCTCCAACGGCAACCGCCTTCGACACATCTCCATTGCCCATTTTCAACACTCCACAGTCGTCTGTTGTGTAAGTGACAAATAGTGCCCTGTTGTGAGATACATGTGCTGAAGCCCCTGAGTCCACCAGCCAAGAATTGTCATCGCAGGCGAGGTTTGTAATGACCTCATCACCTACGACGATCACATCGCCTCCATGCATCGAGGTCGTCACTGTAGTGTTCTCTTCTTGCTTCCCCTTGTCGCCCTTCTTCTCTCTCTTCCAAGCGAAATATTTCCGCTTGATGTGGCCCTTCTTACCGCAATGGTAACACTCTGAGTCCTCGTAACGACCCTTGGACTTCCCCCTGCTCTTGTCTCTGCCACCACCTGGACCCCTGCTTTTGTCCCTTTCGCGGCTCTCTGAAACAAGTGCCTCTGAGTGGTGGGATGTGGATGAAGTGCCCTGAGAACGTCTTCGCATCTCTTCATTCAACACCCCGCTCTTGGCAAACTCCAGACTGACCACGCCCTCTGGAGCAGAAGCGATCATAGATACTCGTACGGTCTCCCACGAGTCTGGCAAAGTACACAGCAGCCACAGTCCCTGAACTTCATCGTCGAACTTGACTCCCATAGAAGATAGCTGGTCAACCACGCCCTGGAACTCACTCAAGTGGTCCAAAATAGACGCCCCATCCTTGTATCGTAGACCCATCATCGTTCGGATCAGGAACAATTTGTTTACCTCGGTCTTCTTCGCATACAAGGATTCCAGCTTATCCCACAACGTCTTCGCGTGCTCAATATTGGCAACGTGGTTGTACACGTTCTCGTCCAAAAACTGCCGTATGTACCCACACACTTGTATATGCTCGAATGTCCAGTCCTCCTCGGATTTATCACTGGGCTTCTCGGATGCAAATACGGGCAGATGCAGCTTCTTGACGAACAGCAAATCTTTCATCTTGCTCCGCCAATAGTGATAGTTGGTGCCGTTCAGGTTCACCATGCGCACCGGCTTCGCGTCCATCTCTCCTCTCTGGTTTCTGTCAACTCCTGACACCCTTCTGAATTCCAGAACCTGGCTCTGATACCACTCTGTTGGGAAAGAAATACGGAAACCTTTCCCCAAACTAGAGAGTACCTGCGAGAGAACCGAGCAAACAACGTACAAACCAAAATACCAAAAACAAACCACGCAGACACAGAGAATTTTTGACGTGGAAAACCCTTGCGAGAAAAACCACGGGACGATCGGAGTCCAACCCTGAGAAGCCTCCACTAATGGAATAGAAGAATTACACCCTCTACAAACTCCTCCTGATCGAAATCGGATCCCAACAACACTTAGAAGCAAGAACAATGATTACAAGGCTACGAAGAGCGAGAACAACGAGTAGAGATTACCCGAACGCGATCTCCTTCGAAAACGACCTTCAATCCTCCGTCTTCTCTCCCAAAGTTGCAATGGCACTCTTGCCTCCTTCCTCTCTCTTCTTCAATATTCTCCGATGAATAGGGTTAGGAATAACCTAATATTAACACCCCTAATCCGCAGCAAAATCTGGACCATCAGATATGATCCAACGGTAAGAAATCACCCTGAATTTCCGCTCAGCCCCGACAACACAGAGTTCGGCCAGAACTCTGTGTCGGGCAAACAGAACATACCGGCAACATTCTGGAACCAAAAAGCAGAATTCGGGTAGAATTCTGTATGGGGGCAAAATTCGGGCAGAATTCTGCCTCCCCTGTTCCAGATTGTAAAAACATGGCTCCCGAGTTTCTTCTTCGTCTCCGAATGGCCTCGTCACCTCCCCGAGCTTCTCTGACACACAGATGGTGCTCGTCGCACTTCGGGGTCTTCTCCACATAGGTTAGGAACCCCACCCACTCCAACACTGTGCTGGTCTTCATCTTCGGCTTGGGCCAGTAGCAGCTTCGGGCGGTGGCTTCCTTTTGACCAGGAAGTGATTGGCTTTGACACCGCCATTTCAACTTTTTTTGCTTCTGTGTATGTAACTACGAAGGGTCTGTAATAGGTCCTTGTAGCCACATGTTTTTATATGTAGAACAACAATCCAGAGGTAATATGGACGTGAACCATTTTCTAGACCACTGGAATATTCATAGAGCCGATGCGAGAAGAACGATTACTCAGAGGTAATGTGGACATGGTAGTCGTATCTTCCAGGCATAGTAAAGCAATCTAGAGGTAATGTGGACGTGAAGTGCTTCATCTACTTGAGAGAATATATAGGAGGGAGAGCGAGAGATTCCCTTACCAGAACTCATGGGTACCCTTTTCAGGGGATGTGGGTGCCTATGCTGGTTCTATCTTCAAACGTAATACTTCTTTAGGAACTTGTCGTTGATGGGCATCATTAGCAAGTCCCTATTAGGCTTAGCTAGCCGATAAGCACCGTTGGAGTACACCGTTTCTATGACAAATGGTCCTTCCCACTTGGGCTCGAACTTCCCAGTCATCTTGTGGGTCATCACCATCGATCTTCGTACTGCCAAGACGAGGTTACCCACCTGGTAGGATCTTTCGCGAGCTTTTTTATTGAAGGCCCCAGAGATGCGAGCTTGGTAAAGCTCAATCCTTTGCTGCGCGAGCAAGCGCTTTTCATCCAACGCTTCTAGCTCTTGTAACCGCCTACGCTGATTGTCTTCGACGGTTAACTGATTAGTGATCATGTTAGCAGACAACATCTTCTTAAAGACTTGACCCATACTGGTATCGAAGTCCCAAGTTGAGGAGTCAGAAGAGTGTAAGTGCCTCATGACTTCTTCTTCTGAATCTTCTGAGGTGGTCGTAGGTGTAACATACCCCAGCCTTCGAGGAGTACGTTGGTAGTAGTTGTCAGCTTTTCCCTTTGGAGCGTGAATCCTTAAGGGAAGATGCCGGCCTTTGCCATAATTGACCCCTTTATTGCTATTCAGGTCGTTGTCTATCTATTGGATAAGGTTTTTGGCCTGCATCGTGTAGCGGTAGAATTGTATTTTGTCGCTGTCGAGGTCTGGATCTTTCGGAGTTATTCGCTGCGGATGCTCCAATCGACCGAATATGATGGGTTCCTCTTTTTTTTCCTGACTGGAACTACAAATTAGACACCTCGGATAGGGACAACTCAGCTCACATGGTTGGCAGTTGTCACTTGCATCTGTAGTTTACACAGAAAATTGTCCAGGAAATATTTGGTGTTCCAACATGCGCCAGAGTAGTTCGATGACAACTTTCTATTAATAAAGTGGGATATCTTGTCTCGAGGGATTATATCGTCAAAAGAGTGGGCCTCTGTGTTGGCGCAGACGTAATCTTCTACCTCTTCGTCAGTGAAGACTATAGCTGCCGCCGGAGGATAAGGAGGATGCCTCCCTTTCAGCTTGACCACCAAGGGAATGGTGGTCGGATGTTCCTGTGCCTTCATGGTCGGCCTTGGGGACCTCTGGGGTAACCTCATTCTTATAGGCTCCTGACCATCTTCCATCGTCACTGGAGGCAAATATGGAGCTTTGTCCCGAAGCTTAACAACAAGAGGCACTGACACCATGGGAGGCCTCCCTTTCAGTCGAACCTTTAGAGGTTCTTCGGCCACTACTATGCATTCTGAAGCTGCCTCTGTCTCATCGTCAACATCATTGATGTCATCATCCCAGGGGACTGACTTGTACAGATCAACATCCGTACAGTAGGCTTCTAGTCCTCGAAACGGGTCGATATCAGCGAACTCCATTTTGATAGTCCCATCGCCGGCCACATATTTCATACACTGATGTAGGGTGGAAGGGACAATTATGTACTCATGGATCCATGGTCGCCCCAGCAGCATGTTGTAATTTATGTCTGCATCAATGACATAGCAAGTCATTTCAGTATGAAGGTCGCCGATCTGACATTTCAAGCAAAATTTGCCTAAGGGCTCGCTCTTTCCCGCGTTGAAACAACTGATTAGTTCGAGGCTGTCAACCGATACATCAGAACCCCTAAAGTTTGAAGCAAGCTTCTTGGGATAATATTCAAAGAGGAACCTGGGTCGATGTGGATGCGATCGACCTTAATGGCACTAACATACCCCGTATAGTATAGGGGGCGGTTGTGCCGGTTATTCTTTAGCAGCATATCTTGCTGGGGGAAAGTGATCCTGGGAATTACTTCGACCACGCTGTGGCAATGTGGGCAAGCTGCGGGATCCACTTTCGGTGGCCGAACCTGGGTGAGGAAGGACTCGGCATTCTGTAAAGCTTCACTGAGTGCATCTCGGGTCTCCTTAGAGAGGCGAAGGAGCTTGAAAAGTGATAATCTAGCTGGAGTATTAGTCAACTGTGCAAGAATATCGAAGTTGTAGGGCTTGATAGGCCCTATTACCGGATCCTTTCTGAGAGGTTTGTCGAAACGAACCTCTTTCTTTTTCTGCTTGTCCACGGTAGGGGCCCAGGATGGACCCGCCTCTGATGCCTTAGGAATTTAAGGTGGACCTGCTCCTGATATATCTCGGACATGGGAAGTATTTGGTGGAGACTCCTCCTGGTTTGGAGCCTGGCTCTCTTCTTGCCTCTGTGCCGAGCGGGTGGTCACCAAAGCATCGTCGGTCGACGTAGAGACTATGCATGCCTTGCTTTTCTTTCCTTTGGCAGAAAGGGTCGTAGATGTCATCATGTCGGAAACCAAGTCAGGATGTATCCAGATGACTTTGCCTTGAGGCGTGGAGAATGGGATGAGCCCTTGAGTGTTGCCCTATGCTGGCGAAAGGTTGACTACCTCCATCGTCGCCTTTGGAATAGGGATGACGCCATCTTGTACCTCTGTGGCTGGAAAACTCCCAAACTGGAGAATAACCATGATGGTCGTGACGGTCTTCTCCTTGTAATCCAACGATATGACGTTGGCGTTAATGAGGTGCTAAATTTGTCCCTTCAACACATTGCAGTCCTGTGTTGAGTGATGGATATACTGGTGATAATGGCAATACTTGGGATGGTCCAGCTTTTCCACTTCATCAGGATGCCTAGGTGTCGGGATGGACAGTTTGCCACTCTTCGTAAGCATCTCGAAGAGCTCCAGCATATCCTCGTTATTGAAGGAGTAAGTCTCCCTCGGCCTCTATGCTTCCGCAGACTTGGGGTTCACAGCTGCTGAACCTTTGAAGATGTTAATGGTCATGGCTTGCTTGCCTTTTCTGTCTTTAGGGTTGTTGCTGGACGAGCGTCTCCCCTTGTCTTCGGGCATAGAAAAGTGTAGCCCCAGGAGCTGCACGTCTTGGGCTTTTATTTGTGCGGCATACGCCTCTGTAATGAAAGGCGTCCACTCCGTGCAACGAGCACTGTGCCACAATTTTATAGCGGACAACATGTTCTTACGACAGGAGTCCATAAGCATAGGCTCGGGCATGCCGGGTGGTAATCTGAGAGCTGCCTAGCATAAGCGCTCGATGTTTGTGCGGACAGACTCTTTCTCCCTCTGGATAATTTCCATGAGGGTTGACATGGTTATATCAATGCCTCCTTCGTAGAATCGGTCCACGAACCGAGTCTTCAGGTCTTCAAATAACGAGATGCAGTCGTCCGGAAGACTGCATAACCACTCATAGGCTACCCCCTATAGGGCTCCTATGAATATGTTAGACAGGAGGACGTCATCCTTTGGCAGGTGTCTCGTTACCGAGGCAAAGTACCTCAAGTATTATCGGGGAGACCCCTTCCCTTCATAAGGTGTAAGCTTCTGCGGATTGTATTTGGAAGGATAGACGACGTTGTCCCACTCGGCAGGGTATGGCTGTCGGATTCCCATCTTCCGGAGCGTTGCTTGCTTCTCCTTGGCATCATGACGAGCATACAGCTCCTTGATGGCCTGCTGTATCTCGACCGGCATTGCGGAGCCTGTAGCCGATGGAGTAGACGAGGATGGTCCTGCCTGATTGGCAGTACAAAACCTGCTGGATTCGTCATTGGTTGGCGAATCACGTACAGGTGTAGAGGCAGCGGGGGCCATGCTACTCTTGAGGTCGATTATGATCGAGGACAGGGTCTTCATGGTGTCCGTCAGCATATCTAACTTCGTCTCGAGGACTTCGATACGTCTGAGAGCTTCGTTGTTGTCTTCCTTATTGCCATCGGCCATGAACACAGACCGAGTGTGAGGGTGACTCGAAGGAGCCGTGGATCTTTCACTTTCTGGCTCAGATGCTTGAGTCTCGCTGTCCTGAGGATATACCATAAGATTGTGATCTTCTTCGGACTCAGTATGGTTGCTACCCCTGCTCTGGTGACTGGTTGTGCCAATGGAGACATTCGTGTCGTATTGTGCCTCGTCAGATTGGAACATAGTGTTGTCGTGCATGGTAGGAGGCTGGCTACCTCCAGTTTTTGATAAGGCACCCAATACAGATTTGGAACGATGCCTTAGAACATACCTGCATTGGGTACCTTAGCTTTACTGTTCTCTGACCTCCTCTTTGGTTTAGCAACCGATATGGAAGGATTCTGGGAGGGCTTCTTGAAAGCTCTGGAACCCTGCGCCATGTAGCATATAGCGATGCGGGGCTCGTCTTCTTTATGGCTCAACGACCCCCTGTTAAGCCTCTGGCGTGGGGTCGGCATGGAGTAGAGTCTCTGGAAGACGGAACGCCTGTTCAGCGATGGCGTAGCCATCTGCTGACAATGGCAGTTGATGGTAATCTGGGTACAGGAGTGCCTGGATTTAGGCACGTCTTGCGCCACAGATTATTCTTCCATTTGGGAAAGGGTTGAATCTTCTATCGTAGCAATCCCATCGTATATGCAGGGAAGCTGTATGTAAGCACGGTCAGAGCGGGTCTAGCGAGGAAGTTTCATGTCGCTCCTACGGGAACGCTGCTCGCGTGGCTCCCTCTCCGTGGAACGTACCCCTGGCTTGGCTCACACACAGGAGTACCCCAATGGAAAGGAGATTCGACTGGTTGAGGCATCGAAGCACGAGAGCCAGTCTTGTGTAGCTTTCCATCGGTTGTGCGTGTTACCGTTAACACGGGCCTCTGGTCTTCCGATGGTGTCGCACGCTTGTTGTACGAAGCACGAGCCACCTGGGATCTCTTCCTACTACTCCCAGTGGGCGAGTAGTATTCAGAGTCCGCTGGAGGTTTACCTGAAGGGAAAGCGATTCTGTCGAAGACAGATCTCCTTATCGACAGTACTTCCGTCGTGAGGGGTTGGACCGATGTGCGCTTTCTTTGGCACCGTTCCTTCGTCAGATCAACCATGGAACCACCATCATCCTCACCATGCTTTCTCGGGATGGGAATCGGGCGAGGGGATAAGGCTGTAGCAGCCGGGATATTCTCTTTGGCCTTGACGTTGAGGGGGTCCTGAGACGCAGTTCCCGCCATCGTATTGCTGGCTGCAGTCGCCTTAGGCCTCCAGACACGTCTAGTCTTCTTCGGTTGTACGAACCGCTTCGAAGTCTTCGACTTTTCATCAGAGATGAGATCTTCAAAAGCCTGCTGGTCGAAGCGTACGACCAGCATGTCTTGAGAAGCTTCCAGCAAGTTGTCATCAGATTGCATCACCGCCTTCTCATTGGAGGAGAAGGTAGTCCCCAGCAGAGTCGCCATTTTGTTCGACGTAACAAAAGATTGAACGAACTTTTTGCTTTATTGAACATATAAGGTATCTGTGTACAAAGAAAGAAGTCCTAAACATGATATTCTAAGTACAGGGAGAAGAGGTTTCTGGGAAATTTTGACAGTGGAGATCGAGCGCTGCAGTGGCTCCTTTACTCCGTTGACGATCTGACGACGAATCAACTTTGATATGGCTCTCTGGCGCCTTTGATGGGACTCTGGGGTCACCGATCAAGAGGCTGTCTAGATGAGAAGATCCCTTGAAGGTGGTTGGTTGGTTGATTCTTTGGTTGATAGGTGGATGAGGGTGGTCGACTCCTCGTGGATAGAGATTGCTGATCCTTTGAAGATTGTCGATTGTCAATGTTCCTCTCTCTTTTTCCTCTTTTCTCTTGGTGGAAGAAGAACTCCTTCTGTTTATAGAGAACCGAGCACATATGTGATTTGGATTCCTAAGATATGAAAGAATCTACCCTCATTACACGGTGCGGGCTTCTGCGGTGCTGACATATGGCGGACATCGAGATTCCCCTCAAACGAGATCTCTGGTGGTTATAAACATAACCGAAGGAGGTGACACGTGGCGCGTGCTGATTTGCTTGCTCGGATACAACCGAGTAAATCTTGGGATTTCATCCTTGATTTGGAGTCTAACTGATCCTCGTCTAAGATTTAAATCAATCTGATATGATATCAATCATGATTTAATCCCAATCTTCTCTGCAAGAGGCGGTTTAAACAAACCAATTGGGGTGGACCCATGCTTCCTGCGCCTCTGGTGAGGACTAAGTGCTGCTGTGCTTCTGGGACGACGAGTAGACCATGCTTCTGGATACGACGAAACCTCTGTGCTTTCAGGCGACGAGTGGACTTGGCTTCGAATGACGATGAGACTTCTGTGCATATAGAGCAACTTATGAAGCTGTATTTCGGGCTACCGGATTTACTGCGCTGTAGGCGACAAGTAGGCTTGTGCTTTAGGTTGGCGAGGTTACTATGCTTTTGGAGTGACAGGTTGACTTGCATTGGTTGCGATGGGAGTTCCCAAGTTTCTTGTAGAGATGTGACTTAAGCTTCTGATCCGGAGCAGACGACCGTACCGTAGGAGTGGAGATGGTGTGAGCATATCACCATCCTGCACCTTATGCGGACGCAGGTAAGTAGCTGCACCTCTGAATAGTAAAGGCGTTGGCTGCAAAGGGAAGGGTATAACTCCCTTGCACATCTGAGATTAGCACAGACAGGTAGCTGTGCCTCTGGAGTGAAGACACTGGCTTCTGAAATAAAGGAAGGGGAGGGGGCCTACCACCTTCTTGTTTTTGAGGTTGGCGCAGACAGCATCCCTTGTAGATCCCTCTAGGCTTCTGTCGAATCTGTACTAGATCCTTTGTAGAATAACATAATTAGTCCCTTATGTATAGTCCTGATGTGTCTGTACTAGACTTTGGTAGACATAACAATAAAGGGACTTCTCTCCATATCTTCTGTTTTGTCTTTTTAGTACCGAGCCTCAGTCTTTTGCATCTTTTGTGCTTTGGCAAAGGGATGCCTTCAGCTGAGATTTTTTATGCTTCTACATTACCATGTTTTGCCCTGTCAATTGTTATCGCTAGCATAACGTGTGCAAATTTATGTGTGATTTGGTCACTGACACCACAAGCCATCCTGGACTTATAGCTTTGTTAGTCGGGGCCCTTTCAATGCATGTAGCAAGCCCTGCTGATAGTCCCCGCCTAACCCATGCTATTATCCAGCATAGCTATACCGTGTTTTTGCCTAGGCCGAAGCAGTCCCGTAGCCTCGGGGTACCGTACGAGGAAATTTTTACCTTGTTGACAAGTTGTCCATGACTGTGCTAGACTAATTTAGTTTACTCAAGCAGGGTCTACATTTTGATACTTAAACCATTTTCATCGTGTCCTGCCTTATCGTGGCATCATTAATCAATGAGTGTATCTTTTGTTTAACGCAGTTCTATATCATGAATTGCATAGCAAGCTTATAGCAGTTTTATAGAACAAGCAGATGTGTTCGTGCTTTTGCATCTAACATTTTATCCGCAATGATGCAATTGATGGATTTAAGAAAGGGTCAGGGGGAGAAGGGTCAGCCACTCACCTTGATTTTGTTTGAGGCGAGAGACTGGTTGGCTGCGCTAGACGGCGCCTACGCGATCACCTGAAATCGCATAAGTAACTGATTAGAACACTTTGCCATTCAAGATGTTCGATACAAATGTGAAATTCGGAAACGCGAGCCATAAAAACTATCGAAAATATTCACGAAAACGTATTCACGAAAAATCAAAGCCAAAGAGCAAGTGCGACATGAAAAGCAGAGAAATGGGAGGTCTCTCCCGACTCAGCCGTAAAGTCTATCCTTGAGGCACAATCCGCTGAATATGGGACTTGATTCCGAAGAAGTCTTCCATAATGAGAAAAGATCTTAATTCAATCGTTCCCGTTTGACCAATTCAATCGATCCCATCTATCGGTTCCAACTGAATCGGTAGTGACAATGTTTCTTTCTCGCATACTCCATGGACGAAAACGGGGGACAATGTAGGGACAGTGCACTACACCGTAATCAACTAAGAAAAAGTTTTGTCCTCGAAACTTAAGAAGAGAACCTACTGTAGTGCCCCCCTCTGCAAAGGCACTAGATAAACAGAGAGATCGGATTGCTGGCTCTATAATAGAAGACGATTAATCTGGATGAGTGGACAAAGATGCATTTTATGATTCGCTTACGTCTACTAAGAATCTAAGTTTTTGAATGAATGTTGTTGCTAATAAACAAGATGGTAATCATTGAGTATGCTTATAAGAGAATCTACATGCTGCCATGCTAAGAAAAAGAAAAGAGATAACTTGTATGCTAAGAAGAATTGTTTCCTGCTAATAAGAAATGATATGATGCCTGTATGCTAAAAGAAAGATTGTTGCCTGATTAAAAGAAATAAACTTTTGCTATGTTAAATCAAATGAGATGATGCCATGCTAATATAGATATTTGTTCTGAATATGACTCATTGTCATGCTTGATAATAAAAGAGAGAAGCTGTTGGCTTTGTGATCCGAAAAGAAAAAAAGGCATGAAATGAACGTGTCGTACGTCTGTTCATGCACGAAATGAACGTGTCATATATCTGCTAAGGCATGAAATGAACGTATCACATATCTGGAAGATCTTATCAAAATCTATTTCATCTGGTAGAACTGCTAGAGCATGCATTGGTCTCGGACAACTTGTGTGCAAGGTAAAAAAAATTTGTCTCTCGGGTGGTATCTGGGGGCGCCTGGAACCACTCGGCCTAGGAGAGATTAAGAGCACCCTGAGGTAAATGATACCTCATGTTAAAAGGGTAGCCGATATCTAAGTCCTTAGCGACAAGCTGAACCAAATAATCATAGCAGCTAATCATAGGAATACCCATAGACCATCATATAGATAAGTATTGATTGGTGCAGAGCTGAACCAGAGAGTCACAGCTGCCAATCCAGTTGCATGAGTTGATAAATGTTTTGCTAAGAGCTAACAATAGAGAGACGAACAACATAACTGTTGGTTATATTATGTTTATGCTAATCCTTGTCTTGTGCAGGGATAGACCGTCGGCTATGGTAAGAATCACTGAAAAGTGAATAAATTGTTGCTTTAGTCTGATCATGATTTGCTTAAATAGAATAAATTGCTGCCAAGAATTGCTATGTCCGTCCAAAGAAGTTATTATAATCATGCTTGTAATCTAACCCTGAGAATGTCTTGAATAAGAGAAAAGAATGCTAATGCTGTTATCCCTATTGAAATGATATGGTTCATGAAACACGCTGCATACTGCACATGAAATGAATAGTCATCATGCTTGAAATGAACAGTCCCATTGTATGCTTGAGATTAATTGATATGAACTGTGGCTTTTCGAAAGTGTTTTCAAAAAGAGGTGTAATCTGACTCTGAATATGCATAAAATAAACAAAGGTAAAAGTAGCAAGATGACATCACAAGAAATATTTTCTCACTAAATGAATTAGTGATCGTTTTAGACAAATGTAGCCTTTGTTCACAATTGTAACACCCACTTTTCTGAAATGAGGGTAATTTTGAACTTTTGTAAAAGTTTATTATTTAATAATAGGATTTATGATATGGGAATTTTTAGTTAATTTAATTCTATTTAAAATTGGTGAATTATAATTTTGATGTGTTAGCTAGTGAATCCTAGAGCTATTGAGCCTAGAGACTAACCATGACCATGGGGACCTAACAATGTGATTAGAATGACTAATTACAACTTTTTAGGCTAAGGGTATTTTAGTCATTTTGTGACTTTTAAATTATTTAGGATTTTGATTAATTGATAAATTTTAGATTATTTTAATAATATTTAAATTGATGCATTATAATTTTGGTCATTTTTCATATTTTAATATTTTAGGAATTTTTATATTTTAATATTGATTTTACGGGATTTGTTTAGTCGGGTTTGAGTTTCGTTTCGTTCCGACTTGTGTTAGTGACCCGGGTAGCTTAGACTCTAGACGGGACCCCAAGATTAGTTAGTCAAGGCCCACAAACTCCACTAATTAAGTTAGTAAGTTTAGACTAATCCCACTTGTTAGATTGGTTAAGTTTGAGGCTTAAATTTAACCCTTTTGATCCCAAACTTGAACCTAACTTAAAATTAACCAAGAGGACTAGTTGAGGCCTTATTGGGCTTTCCCCCAAGGCCCAAATAGGGTTTAATGGCAGCCACTATAGGTAGGTTAGCCTCCCTTCCTTTCATTTCATTCCATCTTGCCTCTTTTTCCTCACAAAGTGTTCTTTCCCAAATTAGAGAGCTTTTCTCTTTGATTTGATCTCCAAATCTCTTCATTCCTCCACCAAAACTTCTATCCAACCTTCTCATACTATCAAGGGAGGGTGCTAGCAAAGATTTGGATCAAAGTGCAAGGAGTGTCCATTTTGGAAGTATCTTCGTATCGGAGCCGTCCTTGAGAATATCAATGGGATCCCACTCCCAATAGGTAAAACCAATCCTCTAAATTAATTTTCTATGCATATTAGTTAATTTTGAATCCATAGGATCCACCCCCGTGCATGTACCCCCTTTAGATTCAAGTTTGAGATCATTTGGAGCTCTCTAGAGCAAGTTTGAATTGTGTCTTGTGTCCTACTTATTAGATCTCAAATTAGGACACCTCATGTGTTTGGTTTAATGTCTAATAGGTTTAATTGTATTTCAATTTCAATTTTAGACATGTTAGATGATGGATTGATGTTAGTTAGAATGGTTAGAATGAGTTTTATTTGGATACCCATGGTTAGATCTAAGTGGTTTAGTCTACATGTCATATTTTTAGCCTCAACTTGTCATTTTAGTGTCTTTTTATATAATGGACTATTTTGTATATATATAATAGGTATGTTAGATATATTTCATATATTTAGATGTGTGTGGATATGTTGTTAGTGGTGTGCTTGTGTTAGAGGAGAGGTGAGTGTGGTTTGATGTGTGTCTTGAGTGGTGTGGAGAGTGAGATGTGTTTCTTTTGTCCAAACAACCCAAATTCGTCATAATATTCATCCACATTTTTAGTAGCCATAGCAACTTAGAAATATCATAACTTTTAGCTTAGAACTCCGATTAATCTTCCATTTTTTTAAAAGAACCGTATCGAAGTTAGCTTTCCAAATATATATATTAATAGGTCAAATTCATTTTAGAACGTTCTGTAGAACTATTTGAGTGTCAGCTGTACGAAAGACGAACACGTTTCGGTGTTTTCGCGATTCCGGGAGCTTTCGGACACGAAAATGTGATCCGTTTGAAGTTTTGGAAAGCTAATATGAAGGGCTACAACATACTTTAACCCTAGAATTTAGTGAAGGCCCAATTGGTACAGTATTGAATTTAAGTAGAAGAGTGACTATACGATATAGACGTTTAAGTGTAACCTATGAGCCTATGTAGTACGGATATTAAGTGAATGTAGGCATCATAGGTTGTCGAGTATATGTATGATATAGTACATATATATGTATATATATATTATTGTTAGGTAATATATGTTAGTATGTTTGTTAGATGTTGGTTAGTAGAGGGTTAGATATGTTAGAGTTGTTATATGTTAGTGTAAGTTATATATGTTAGTATGTTTGTTAGATGTTGGTTAGTAGAGGGTTAGATATATTAGAGTTTGTTATATGTTAGTGTAAGTTATATTTGTTAGTATGAGTGTTAGTTAGATAGTAGATGTTAGTATTTTGTTAGATATTTGATATGTTGTTAGATAGTTTGATGTTAGATATCTAGTATGTTAGATATTGATATATTAATAGGTTATATTAGTTCTAGATATTGCTATGTTAGCAAGTTAGTCTCTATAGGTTATATGTTAGATATTAGTTAAGATATTATGTTAGTACGTTAGATAGTTAGTTAATTAGATAATTGAGGGGTATCTTGGTATCTCATGATACCAAGTTAGTATCTTAAGGTAAATATGAATTACCTTTACCTTCAAGGTAAATAATTAGTTTACCTTATGACCAAGGTATTGGTTTTGGGATGTCAATATGACTAAGGTTGATAGGGTATCCTAGTGTTAGTAGGTTAGTGTCTAAGTGTTTGAGTTTGAGTAGGTGATGTTAGATTGTGGAAGGGTTATATAGATAGGTATATATATTTTTGGGTTATATAGTATCTATATATATTATGAGAGCATATAGATATAGGTTATGGTTTATAGTGAGGATATGTATATACTTGATATATGATATCTATATGTATGTGTTAGGGTGGTACTATATGGGTAAGGATATTTGTGATATATATGTAATGTATATTATATAACTAAGTTTGTGTGCCTTATTAGCTATCTGGTTTAGCTATGTGCCTTGATTAGGCTATGTGTTAGATAGCAATGGTACTAGTATACTTGATTGTTTAGGCCATAGACTTGTTTAGACCTAGAATTGACTAACCTAGATTAGTTTGACTATTGTTGACCAAACCCTAGCTAGTTTGACTACATTAGATAGTTGCCATAGTTTAACTAGATTGTTGACCAAAGTTGACCAAGAGTTGACTTTGACCAAGATTGACTTAGACACATGTAGATTGTATTATAATTTTAATTACCATATAAATTAAACTCTTTATAACCTGTGTTACTCTAACTAGGTCTCTGGGACTCCAGTTGGCCATCTTTTTATATCAGCTGTTCAGGGTATCAGGTGAGTATATTCTCTGACCGTTTCATACTTGTTAGGATTTATATTTATGCTCTAGATTACTTTACTTGATGTTGTCACGTTGTTAACACGGATTGGTACTATATGGATCCTTTCATGAGATGTTATCCCCCTCGGGAGCATCAGGATACGTCATGTCATGTGCTTTTCACGTACATTATGTATTCATGTGCTTTCATCATTCATGTGCACTCTTGTGATTCATGTACTCTCATATTCACAGAGCCCCCATGTATACTTCATGTGCACCCATTTATGGGCCCCCATGTAAAATAATGTACAATAACATAACTTGTTTGGACCTTTGTGTATTGATTGGGGTACGGGGGAGTATAAATGGTCATGTGAACAATTCCAAAGTAGTGTAATCATGTGCAAACTCTTTAGTATAATCATGTACAAATTCAAGCCGTTCACATGTCTATCTTGTAGTCTACATCACTAGCCACTGATAGTTCTTCTTATAATAGATATTTCTTTACAGTCATCTATTTTACTTAATGTATATTCTTCAGCGGTTCATGTATCTTACTCTATAGCATGCTTACATTTCCTGTCATGATATGAACTGCGTGAGATGTATTGTGCTTGTTCCTGTCTTGATTGGACCTGTTGAAAATATTACATATGGTTGCCTTGAGCATACTTGCCCTACTTGCTTGGAATCCGGAGACGGTATAGCTACCTTTGGCACCGGCACTCAGGAGTGATCGGTAAATTTGTTTAGTAGACTTGCATTAGACTTTCATTTGAACTTGTATTGTAATGAGTTGAAATCTCGACTTTGTTTTGAGATTGTTTGATATATTATTATTTTAGTAGTTTATATCAGTTGTTGGAGTTTGGAGTTAGTATAGCTTTGTGATTTTGTGTTATCTTATCATGCTTAGACTGTAATTGAGTATTATCATATCTTATACTTGTCCTCCGTTCGGAGTTGAGTTTTGACAAGTACATTATATAATTACGTGAGTTGTTGTTTAGATCGTAACCTTGTACAGCGTTCTACCGCCGATTCTGCGGCATAGGCTGGACGCTGTTACGCACTGTGCCCTTACACAGGGTGTGGGTCATGACAACAATTACTAATATATTGATATACTGACCCATCATCAGTCTGCACGTAGGTGCAAGATGCATCGAGAAGGATAGTCCGAAGCGATAGCCCGAGCCTCATCCTTAGGAGCCAGAAATTTGAAGAGATGCCAAGAGATGGACATCTGTTGTAAAGAGTTGGTTTTGTATATAAAGGGATGTAATGTATGGAACGAAATCATTATAATCTGTAATGTTTCTAAGAGAATGTAAGCTTTGTATCAGAGAGAATTGAGAGCTTGTAATCTGTGCAAATGAAATCAATAAAGAGAATTGTTTTCTGTTACCTTGTGTTCAATTATATTCTGCAATCTGTCCGCTGCCACTTCAAATATCTGCAATATGTTCCGCTGCGCTGCTGTCGATATTTATCTATCTTATCTTGTTACAGGTCTTGGCCTTGTGCAAGCACAACTTAGGCCTACACGTTATCAAGCCCAAGCGAGGATGAACGGTCTCATAGAGTCCCAAGCGAGGACAAAAGGACTCTGCGGTCGACGCCTCGATCTTAGACTCACGTTAGGCCTACCGCTAGAAAAATAGAGAAGGAAACTTTTCCTTCATCTTAGACTCAAGTTCCTAGGTCGACTCCTCGATCGTATGGTTCTTCCAGAGCATGTGAACGAGAGGGTGATACGGTTTCGAAGCAGTTTATCCTTGTGCTCTAATATTTGTATAGGCTCTTCAACATACGATAAGTCTTCATGCAGATTCAGCTGACTAAAATCTACTACATGGCTCGGATCGTACACGTACTTTCGCAACTGAGAGACGTCGAAGACATCGTGCATATCCCATAGTGTTGGCGTCAATGCCATCTGGTAAGCTACTGGGTGACTCACTTCAATATTTCAAAAGGACTGACAAATCTTGGACTCAATTTTCCCTTAGCTCCAAATCTCATGACTCCTCGTATAGGCGTTACTTTTAGAAACACGTGATCGCCTTTCAGGAATTCAAGCACCAGTCGATGAGTGTCGGTGTAGCTTTTTTGCCGACTTTGTGCTATCTTCAATCTCTCCCATATCATCTTAACTTTTTGTACAGTCTGCTCCACCAGTTCCGGACCGAGTATCTGCCATTCCCCAACTTCATCCTAGCAAATGGACGATCTGCACTTTCAACCGTACAAAGCTTCGTACGATGTCATTTGGATGCTGGACTGATAGCTGTTGTTATATGCAAATTCGGCTAACGGTAGATGAACGTCCCGCTTGACTTCAAGTCGATTGCACAGAGGCATAACATGTCTTCGAGAATTTGATTCACCTGCTCTGTTTGACTACCGATCTGAGAATGATATGCTGAGCTAAACTTCAATTTGGTCCCTATTGTTGACTGAAGACTATACCAGAAGCGTGATACGAATCGTCCATCTTGATCTGAGACAATGGATACTGGAATCCCGTACAGCTGAGCTATTTCATCAAGATAGATCTGAGCAAGGCGATCGACGCTCCAAGTGACTTTAATGGAAATAAAGTGCGCTGACTTAGTTAATTGATCGACAATGACCCAAACGACATCATTCTCCTACGGCATCTTTGGCAGGCCAACAACAAAGTCTATAGTGAAATGATCCTATTTCCATTCTGGAATGGCAAGGTTCTGTATCTTCCCGCCCGGTCGTTGGTGCTCAGCTTTAACCTGCTGACAGGCCATATATTGTGACACGAAGAGTGCCACATCTCTCTTCATGCTGTGCCACCAAAAGAAAATGCAAAGGTCCTTATATATCTTAGTGCTGCCAGGATGCAAGAAATATTTTGCATAATGCGCTTCCAATATTATCTCCTTTTTGAGTTCTAGATTATCGGAGATACATAGCCTACCCTTCACTCACAACGTTCTCGACTTGTCCTCTGCAAAGTCAGGCACCTTGCCTGTTGATATCAGCTTCCTCATCTTCTCCAGGTATGGGTCATCTTTCTGAACAGATTTGATTTTTTCCAATAGGCTCGGTTCTAGCCACAGTTGCGCTAGCTGTGCGCCCACAAATCGAACTCAGAGTTCTTTGCCCATTCCTTCCAAGTCGCACAGCAGTCAATTGTTGATAGATAGTGAAGCTGCGTACTTCCGATTCAGTGCATCCGCCATAACATTTCCTTTACCCGGCGTATAGTCGATCGACAAGTCGTAGTCTTTAATCAGTTCCATCCATCACCTCTGCCGCAAATTTAGTTCTTTCTGAGTGAAGAGATACTTGACGCTCTTATGGTCCGTATAAATCCTGCACGCCATGCCATAAAGATAGTGGTGCCACAGTTTCAACATGAACACAATTGTCGCTAATTCTAGATCATGAGTGGGATAGTTCTTCTCACGCGGCTTTAGCTGTTTGGAAGCAAAAGATATCACCTTATCCTACTGTATGAGTACACACCCTAAGCCCAGGCCAGATGCATCGCTGAAGATTTGGAATCCCTCAGTCCTTTCAGAAAGAGCGAGTATCAGGGCCTAAATGAGCCGCTATTTTAGCTCCTGGAAAGAAGTTTCACAGTCGTTTGACCACTCGAATGCGACTCCTTTCTAGGTTAGACGAGTCAACGGTGATATAATCTTTGTGAAGTCTTTCACGAAGCATCTATAGTATCTCGCCAAGCCAAGGAAGCTTCGAATTTTGCTGGCTGATACGGGCTATTTCCAATCAACAACTGCTTCGACTTTTTTCGGATCAACTGAAATGCCTCCAGCGGAAATAATGTGCCTAAGGAAGGATACGTTGTTCAGCCAGAACTCACAATTGCTCATATTCGCAAACAACTGATTATCTCGGAGGGTCTAGAGTACAGTCCGCAGATGTTTTGCGTGTTGCGCTCTATCCTTCGAGTAGATGAGGATGTTGTCTTTGAAGACTACTACGAGTTTATCAAGGAACTGAAGGAACACCCGATTCACTAGATCCATGAAGGCGGCAGGTGTCATGCCCCAGTACCGAAATACAGGGACGGACGTCGGCCAACTACACCGTATAAGATACGAATACGTCATATGGGATTACGGCTGTCAATCTTGTTGGGTATCCTAGCGTGCAATCAATCTATGTCCTAAATCCAATCTCATATCCACAGGCAATAACAATGAAATAACTACAAAAGTGAGAATCATATGGAAAGCAGGAAATACTCATATGATAATCAAGAGTCTACGGTACAAGATAATAATGTAGACGAGTATACATTTCCACAGTTCCTAGCATGGTCTGGAACTGAAGCACATCCTCCAAGTCAAGTCTGGAAGATCTACAGGGGCGGTCACAGGTAATCTGGGAATAATCCAGGGTTGATCAGGCCAACCGCAGCAAATACCAGAAAGGAAGGCTCAAGGATAGGCGAAGAAAAGCCATTAGGATAAAATATGACAGTAAATAGGGGGATAAGAATCGTGCGGTACCAACGTACGATAAAAATCCACAACTAATGTAGCTTAATAACGAACAATTCATCACAATCTCCCTAACATCTAATAATACCTGCATGGCCAACTGGAACCTGATATCAGCCAGTCTTACAAGCAACAAGCCAAACAATTTAGGAGAATAAGCGGCCATTGTAATGCCTACGACTTTCTATGTGGAGGTTAGGTTATCCCAACAATAAAAAATATAGGAATCCTCAAATCGCGTCTATCCAGCCTGGCTAGCGGGGCTAAATATAACAAGACTGGATAAGCACCGGTTCCTCACAAGGCCACCGTGCGAGCAAGACAAGTATGTAGTACATAGTACATAAAGTAGCCGGATACGGCCATCCTCTAACGTGGACGGTAACAATATCCGTGGCGGCCAGCCAAAATAAAGTGGACTAGTACTGCACGACCTCGAGATTCCGTTCCCTCCCAATGCATCTACTAGTTTAAGTTGCCTAAATTGTCCATACATTTATCCGGAATCACATGCCATGGTCACATGATCATCCTCCTAGATGTCGTACCTCAGTACGGGAACGCTAAGTAAGAATCAACCTCGGCACCTATAGTCACAGTTGTGATTCATTCTTAGTGTTATGCAACAAGCAAGCAAGCAATCCTGACCACACTAAGACTACAGGCCAACTACCAAGGTACCCGTACAGGTAATCATATCATATAGCTAGAATATTAAGATTGTACTGTAGTGCAATATAATCAAGGAGATAGCACCTTAAAGTGCTAGTAGACAGGTTGCACCTCAACGTGCCAGTAGATAGGTAGCACCTCAAAGTGCCAGTAGAATCAGGGCCAGTACCACAAAGGGTAAGCTGGAATCATAGCACACGTGATCATGTCAGGAATAAGGACAATCAATCAGTCATATGAAGTCATCTGCCCACATCATGGCATGGGTATCAGATCAGGTACATGGTTGGGATCTCTACTAGAATAGCATCTCAAGTACATATGGGAGCCTACAGCTCTAATCATCAAGTCGGTCTATCTGCTGGATCAATCTATTAGGAGTCTCCTATCTACGATGGAATAAATATCATGTCAGGAAAGGCGATCACCAAATACTAAGCTAATCATCTTAATCAATGTCAGGCCCTTTGGCTCACAAGAATCCTCTAAATCAATGATCACAAGCTATCAGAAAACAAGCCTCTCAACTACCAAGATATAGCAATCATACCAGATTTTAGGTGCTTGGGAAGTCGAGTAAAAATCATGTAATGATACCCTCTATATTTTCCTCGTTCCGTGAAACACTCGCACAATCATCAAATCCAGGAATCCACATAGTCATATCTGATAAAAATAAATATCATCTAAAAGGAAATGGCAATACTATCCAAGAATCCACGTGAGTCTACCAAATCAATATCCCGAGAATTATACTCCATATAATACTCAATCCTTATATATATCCAAAAGTCACAAATCCTGAAACATAGGACAACTGTTAGCCCTATCTAGCTAGACTAGGATAACTCCGAGAATAAATGGTCAGGGGACAAGAATATATTAATTAATGCTGCCAAAAAATGGTAAGGATTGCATGAACCGCTCTAGAGCAGATCCACAACCCTTAAACAAAACAAGGACCAGGGTTGCAGACCATCCCCCGAGTGGAACCATGCTCCTCACGCTATCTGAGGAACAAGACAGGTCAAGTAGCTAGACGACTA
Organism: Iris pallida; assembly: GCA_029216955.1. Classification (NCBI taxonomy): domain Eukaryota; kingdom Viridiplantae; phylum Streptophyta; class Magnoliopsida; order Asparagales; family Iridaceae; genus Iris; species Iris pallida. Next base: position 19,161,855 of record JANAVB010015400.1, read on the forward strand.
ATCTAGTCATGAGTCTTCCTAGCAGGTACTGGAATCAGGTATACTTTACTACGGTAAACGTGTATAAGTCTGGTTTAGCAAACCAAAGGAACGGTTTTGCCCAAATCTTCGAACCAAATTTCCGATCTAGAATTCTGGAAAAATTCGGCAGAGCGTCTTTTGAATTATGGACGGGAGTTCCCAGCGAATTAGGGCTAAATCCACTCGGCGCAACCCGTCGCAGAATCACAAACCGAGAATACTAAGTCTCGGATTCCAGCAGCACTATAATGCGTACTGGAAACCGAAACATAGCCGATAACACTAAGTCTCGGCCTCCAGCAGTACTACGATGCGTACTGGGCGCCAAGCCAACATAAGCAGCAAGAATTGCTACGCTGGGCACATCACGGACCCACAGTCATATCCAAGCCATATGCATAGTCAAAGAAACAGTTAGCCAAGCCGTTACCCGACCGTGAGTCAAACACGGGGCATATGGTACAATCCATACATGTGAGTCGTGCTCGTATCCTCGGAGGTGTGGTTGACCCGTCTGAGTTGTCCGATACGGTCATAACCCGGTATCGAACTAAGCTATCCTAAATTATAATCATGGCAGTTCTACTACTATGCTACACGACTCACATTTATACATTTACAATTAATTAAATATAATAAAATCCAGCAAGTGGGCAAGAGCCGTGGAATGAGCAAGGGGTACTTGCCTAGAGGGCTCGACTAGGTAAGCAAGACTTTGGCGATCAGGATCCAAGCTAGCACGTCCATCGAGGTCCTCAAAACACACAATAAACATTCATTAGCATAAAATATTAAAATAATAACAGAAGCCACGGAGGATGGCAGGAGGATATACCGTGTAGGTCCCGCAAGTAGTACAGGAATCTGGCACGAAAACTGAGGCACGCGGATCGACACAGACACACAAATTGAGATACGTATTTGCATCGAGATGCACACGAGAATCACGATGACACGAATATCGGGATGAACGGGAAACATAACATGTACGTAAATCGAGATGTACACATAGACCGATACGGGCACGCAAACTGAGACGTGCACACAAATCAAGAAATTATCAGGATGATGCACCCATCAATGCGACACACAAATCGAAGCATGCATGCAAATCAAGACGGTACAAAATACAAAGTGGCACGTAATTCGATACAGCGTACAAATTGGTCCATGTACGTGAATCAATATGGCACGGGTCACGAGGTAGGCACAAAGGCCGATGCACGAAAATCAAGACAATGTACAATTGAGATGGCACGGTGCCCGAGGTAGCACGGGGCTCGAGGCATCCCACTGCCCAAGGCAGCATGTGGATCGAGGTAGCATGGAAAACATGGAAACACGCACACCGAAGTGAACGCATCCCGAGAGACACGGGGAAGGAGAAAACACACATCGAGGGTACGCTAGCCGAGACAGCATACTGCACGAGGTAGTGCACTGGTCGAGGCTGCACGCAACCCGAGGCACACAGAATACGGGGCTCGCTCCCCGAGGAGCACATAGCCTGAGGCTGGCGCTATTCCTGAGGCGCACAGATCGAGGAAGAGAGAGACATGTGCTCATGGAAGCCTCGTCGATGGAAAAGGACAACAGTGGCAATACGGCTAGGTCGGGGCGGAGAAGTCGTCGGGGAAAGCTCGACCAGGTCGGGTCGGCTCCTGGCGGTAGAGGACGAATGACAGCAGCGGCAACGCAACGCTGGGTGGCCGAAGAAGCGAAAGGGGAGTCATCGGAGAGCGGGTGGAGGCGCCGGCGGGGGTGTTGGTAGCTGGAGGTGGTGGTGGCCGACCATGGGGGTGATGGCGGTGGAGATGGTGGCTGCGGAAGTGATGGTGGTGGTGATGGCTGAAGATGACGATGATGGTGTTGGGGGCGGTGGAAGTGGTGCTGGTGGAGATAAGAGCGGCCACGGTAGTGGCGGTCGCAGAAGGTCGGAGAAGGCGGTAGAGAGAGAAAGAGAGGAGAGGTCGAGTGAGGGAGTGAGAGCTTAGAGAAGAGAGAGAAGAATGAGAGAGTGAGAGATCGGGAGAGAGGAGGGGGACTGCTACAGAACCAGAGGGAAGTGATCGGGAGAAAGAAGAGAGAGTGAAGAGGGGCTGGTGGCTGTGAAGGGGTGGTGATTAATGTCACGACCACCATCACGGCCACCAGCAACCTCTTTGATTAGTGCTTTTGGTAGTAGCAAATGGTTTAACCTTAGTCAACCTGGATTAGAAGACTAACCATGGGATTAGAATCCTAGTTAGCTAATTAGATTATAAATTAGAGCATTAGTCCAATTTAGAAAACAATTTATTCATTTTTAGGCTATTTTAATATGAAGTTTTTTTTGGCCTTTTTGCTAATGGGATTCATAAGGGCTTTAATTTCATGGTGTCCCGTAGCAAACTCTAACCTAACCTTAGCAAGCCCCCTTGGCTGCCCAAATAGCAGCCCCCCTCTTTGTGTGTATATGATTAGTAGCCACCTATTTGCAAAGCCCTAGAAATTGCCATCCCCTTCCAATAGCCTATTTTCCTCAATTCTCATCCAAATCCATCAAAACGAATTGCGTTGCGATCCTTGGGAGGAGAGGAACTTGCTGGAGACTTGCTACCAAGGAATTGGAGGCTTTGGACGGGAGAAAATTGGCGTCGACGCGTTTGGAGGCTCGTTTCATTGAGATATTGACTCTCAATAGGTGAACCCCTCTAAACACTTGTAAATTCTGATTTTTCTTCATAGATGCATCCATCTAGGTACCCCGGACCTGTACATGTAGTTTGGTAGGTTTTCGTATCCGTTTGACAGGCGTATCGGATACGTGTCGGTGTATTGAAACACGTGTTCGACGAAATACCTCTTAGAATCAAAAGTTCTTATTTTTTTATTCTGTTTTCACGAAGTTGTTGATGTTTATATTTGAAGCACCTTTCATGAAGACAGATCTTGATTTGACATGCACGGACACGCGTGCATGATGCCCGTACACAGCCCTGAGCGTGTCCTGCTGTTTGAGTGTCATAACTCGACGCACAGGACACAGTTTCATGTAAAATTTGATGGACACGTGGGGGCAACCTCTGCCCACGTGCTTCTAAAATTTCATGGGGTTTCATGGAGTGTGCATAGAGAAATTGAACCCACACGGGTTCGGCTGAACTGTGCACGCACGCAGAAATTGCCGCTGACACAGCCTTCGTTCACGGACACGACGTGACAAGGATACGAACCAGGAGCATGGACACGTAGCCCTAGACCTAGGCTACCCAGGGACCTGACCCTGTGACACGACGTGGCTCGTGTCGCGAGCCACGGGGCTCGGCACAAGCCCACGAGGCTGCGCACGAGTGCGCACACAGCCGTACAGATACGCGTCTCGTTCGACGCATGAACACCACGTGGACATATGCCTGGATGGTGAACACCTAGAACTAGACCCCACCTAACTACGTGCACGAGCACGAGGCTCCTCGTGTTGCGTGTGGCATTCTATTGAGTGCGGCACGTGTCCACGAGCACTTGTCTATACACGCGCGTACGTTCCCGTGCGATACGCACTAATTGGACACGATACGGACACGGGTTCGACCCTATGAGTACCCAAGCATGACACACATGTGTATACCTCCGTGTTTGCCAAGTTTTATGTGACTTGATTTTGTATCACGGATTTTGGATGTGTGTGTTTTGAGTTAGTTTAGGATAGAACTCGATTTCTATTTTCTTGATATAATTCCGGTTTTTTATTTTAGGTTAGTTATAGATATTGATTAGGGTTTTTAGTTTTGTTCATGTATAGCTATATGAGTTTTGTTTTGGGTTTTCAGTTTGATCTTTATTGAAGATGTGAGTTTCGGTTTTGGTTTGGATATCGATTGGATAGTGAGATTGGTTGTTTGGGTATTTGGGAATATTGAGTTTTTTTTTCATTTTCTGAGTTTTGGAGTTTAATTTAGATTGAATTTAAGTCTGTTTCCAGTCCAGTTTAAGGGTTTGAGAGTTGGTGTTGATTGTGGGTTGTATTGTGTTGTGTTGTTTTGAGTTAGCTTGGGTAGAATGTAGGTTTAAGTTCATAATTGGGTTTTGTGTATTGGTATTTGATTTTTAGTGGAGTTTTGATTTATTTGTTTTGGGGGTTTCTTTTGAATTGTTAGGTTAGATATTCATAACCTTCATATATTTTGTTCTAATTATATATAGTTTCCTATATATAATATCTTGATATCGGGATGTAGTGTGTATATATATAGCTTCTTATATTTTATAGTTGGTATATGTATAGTTCCTATATAACCTTGAGTCCTTAATAGAGTTGGGTTTGGGTTGAATCTCAGAAATCTAAGATTTGGGTTTTCCTACTCTTCACACACACACACACAGGCTTCTTCCTTCCTTTGTGTCAATATACATGTATGAATATATATATATATATATATATATATATATATATATATATATATATATATATATATATATATATATATATATATATATTATATATATATATATATATATATATTGTTGTTGTTGCTATAGGATATTAGCCTATGATTGGTGAGTTAGCTTAGAAATGACCCAATAGGCCTAAGTTAGGCATAGTTGGCTAACAAGTTGACCAAGTTGACAAAAGTCAACTTTGAGTCAAACTTGGCCCAAACTTGACCCAAATGGACTTGAAATGACTAGATAGCTTAGGTTTGACCTAAATTTGGGATAATGGACTAGTTGACTTAGGCTTGACCTAGTTTGACCAGGATGGTTGACCAGGGTTGACCAAAGTTGACCATGGGTTGACTTTGACCTAGAAGGACCTATAATCATTTAGAATGCATTGTAGATTACTCTTATTTCATATGAGACACTTTGTAACCCATGATTGCTCTAAATAGGACTCTGTGACTCCAGTTTAGACTTGTATGTTCATCAGACATTCGGGATATCAGGTGAGTACATTCTCTGACCTTTCATACATGCTAGGAATTATATTCTTGTTATAGACTAATTTACTTAATGCTGACACGATATTATCACGGATTAGTACTATATGGATCTTTACATGAGATGTTATCCCCCTCGAGTGTATCAAATACATCATGTCATGTGCTTTTCATGAACATCATGTATTTCATGGACTCTTATTATTCATGTACACTCATGTGCTCTCATGTACTCTCATGATCTCATGAGCTTTATGTATAAACTTTCATGTACAATAACATAACCTGTTTAGATCCTTGTATATTGATTGAGGTACGGGGGAGTAGAAGTAGTCATGTGAACAATTCCAAAGTAGTGTAATCATATATAAACTCTGTAGTGTAATCATGTATAAATGAAACCGTTCACATGTCTATCTTGTACTCTAAATCACATAGTCACTTACAGTTCTCTATTACCATATATAGATATTTTTTGTTTATCAGATTCTCTCTTTCTCTTCATGTTTATTTCTTACAGCATTTCATGTATCTTATTCTATAGCATGCTTTACATTTCCTGTCATGATATAAACTGCGTGAGATGTATTATGCTCGTTCCTGTCCTGATTGGACCTGTTAATAAAATTTTACAGGTAACTTGGAGGATCACAACTAGCCTAGAGGACACTAGTAGAGCTTGGAGTAGAGGTCTAGAGTTTTGTTTATCTTATTTCTTGTTGTCTTGGAGATGTATTTTATTTTAGATATTGAGATTTTGTGGTTGTTAATACCTTTGACTTATTTCACTTCTGGTTGTATCCCTTTTGTGGATTTCTTATCTATTTCATCGTGCTGATTATCTACCTCTAGTTTGTGATTGAGATTGTATCCTCCTGTGATTGTCCTCCGTTTGGAGATTATATAATATAGTGTTAGTTGTGATGGTGACCTAGAACAACGTTCTACCGCCGACACTACGGCGTAGGCTGGACGTACCCACTTCTCGTGCCCTTACACTGGGTGCGGGTCATGATAGGGGGGCTGCTCCAGAGCCGAAGGGAAGTGAGCGGAAGAAAAGAGAGAGAGTGGAGGGGGGGGCTGGTGGCTGTGAGGGGGGGTGAGTGTGAGTGAGAGTTAGGTTATAAGGGGGGTAGGTGTAGGAAACGAAAAAGAATAAAAATAAGGATAATGATAATAATGGTAATAATAATCATCAATGATAATTCAAATTACAATTCCAATTCCAAGAGTAACACAACTAAAATTAATAAAACTAAATAATACTAGAATAAGAATGACAACGACAATAATCATAAAAGTCAGGTGTCAGCAACCAAATCCCATCAAGATCCAACGAAATAATAAAATTTTAAATAAATACAAAATTTAAAAACTCACCGAAATATGAATTACACCCATAAACATATTTTTAGAAATAGGGATATAACAGCAGGAGCATTTGTCAGGCCGAATGACATTACCAAGAACTCATAGTGGCCGTAACGAGTGCGAAAGGCAGACTTCGACACATCCTCTCGCTTGACCTTGAGCTGGTGATACCCCAATCGAAGATCAATCTTCAAAAACACCGTAGCACCTTGGAGCTGATCGAACAATCGTTAATGCGGGGTAGGGGTATTTGTTCCGGACATTGGCTTTATTCAATTCCCGGTAGTCGATGCAGAGCCGCATCGACCCATCTTTCGTCTTGACGAACAACACAGGCGCACCCTATGTCAAGACGCTAGGACGAATGAACCCTTTGTCGAGCAATTCTTGCAATTGTACATTGAGTTCTTTTAATTCTGTAGGGGCCATTCTGTACGGGGCCTTGGAAATTGGTCGAGTGTTGGGGAAGGTATCGATGGTGAACTCAATTTCTCGATCGGGTGACGTACCGGGTAGCTCATCCGAGAACATGTCTATGAATTCTGCCACAACGTTGGTTTAATCCGTATTTGCACCATCCTATCGCATGTCTCGAACGGACGCCAAGTAGCCTTCGCATCCGAAATATCGTATCTACCGAGCAAAAGTTGCCGAGATCATCATGCATGCTATCAACGCTTTGCCACACGAGTAGAAGAACTCGGGCTCCCCCGGTAGATGGAAGGTGACCTTCTTTCCTGCATAGTCAACGGTGGCAGAGCAAGCACCGAGCCAATCCATCCCCAGAATGATGTCTTAGTCCTTAAGGTCCAGAACTATCGCATCTAGAGTCAATTTTCTCCCACCTATACATATGCAACCGTCTCTACAGATAGTGTTTACAGTGATTTGTGTGCCCGACGGGGTGCTAACGCTAAGATTAAGGCCTAATGGTGCCATAGAAAATTTGTGTTCGGTGTAAAGTCTGCCGATATGAAACTAGGCGTAGCACCTGAATCAAACAGTAAACCAGCAGGTTTGTTATTGAAAAGCAGTATACCTGTCAGGACTGTGTCCGAGGAAAATTGCTTCATCCTGCGTCGTGGCATAGACTCGTCCCTGGGTATTAGGACGGCGATCTCGGCCATTGGGTTGCACGGCTTGAGGAGGTCGGGGTGCTTGTCCTCGATTTTCTTAATGGTTTTGCTGTGGCGGGGCGTTCTGATTATCTCTACGGGCCATGCAGTCTCGAGATTGGTGGCCCCTTTTTTCATAAAAGAAGTATCCCTCGTCGAAAATAGAGCAGTGGTGGGCATTATGCCTGAGGTGGTTGCACTTGGTGTAACGAGGTAGTAGGTTATGTCCTTTGTAGCTACCAATGTTTGGACCCTTTGCAGCGTGATTGTTGCCACCCGTATAGCTAGGTCGTTTGTTACTTGAGTGGTGCACAACAATGGCAGCGATGGGAGGGTACTGGCTCTCAAGGCGAAAAGCATGATTTACAGAATCGCTCGTGGACTTGTATTTCGGTACCGTCATATGAGCAGCAATAGAGGGTCACAGACCCACTTTGAATCATCGTACTTGACACTCATCTGTATGAAGAAATGTACCAGCAAATTTGGACAATCTGTTGAACTCTGTCGCGTACTGTTACACTGTTCGGTTCCCTTGCTTCTACCGCATGAATTCATTTTCCTTCTCTTGACGAATGGCTGAAGGAAGGTACTCGATTTCAAAGGCTTTACAGAATATGGTCCAAGAGATTAGCGCTGAGTTATTGTCGCGTCGGATCGCTCGTTTGTGCATGGCCCACCAGTCGTGCACGTTTAAACGTAGTTGAAGTTGTGCGCATGCGACTTACTTGGATTCTTCAATGTTGAGGAGCTTAAAGTGATCTTCCAGGTCTTCCACCTAGTCGATTTCCATAGAAGGGCCTTTGGTACCGCTGAAGGAGGTGTGTCACGCTTTCTTGAATTCTGACATTTCAAAGTTTTAACATCTCGGTGCCGCAGGTTGACGCTCGGGCTCCTCTCGATCGACTTCGATGGGTTGGCCCATCGGCTCGGTGAAAGTAGGCACGGTTGCAGAGTTTTCATTGGCCACAATCGTCTAGACGATCTGTTGTAGAGTATCAAGCTGCTTTTTTTGTATCATAATTTATGCATCGAAGCGAGCTTCGAATTGGGCCTGTCGTACCTCCGTCTGCTGATGTCGGTTCTCAGATTGTTTCTGTTGTGCCTCCATCATGCGCAGCATCCTCTCGATAGCATTGTTAGAAGGTCCGGCCAGCGAACTGTTCGAACCACTCGAAGCACTTTGTTCTTGCTCGACCGCCGTTTCCGCCACGGGTTTCGTCACATCTACAATACGTAGAAACACACATTATTCTCAAAATATTACGGACTCATTGTATGGAACAACTTACCTCATCGACACGAGGTTAATGGTTTGAGACTCTAGACGGAAATCCAAAGGATGTAAAGCCGTGATCTGATACCATTATTCACGTCCCGATTTCGTAGAATCGATAATCGTCCCCCGGGCGTGATGCCATATGAACCTAAGTTGCGATCGCAAAAGGCATAGTCATAAGATTATCCAAAACACAACATCAAGAAGTGTACGCAGAGAAATTGAACAAACACATTTGAAAATGAAAGGAACTTTTCTTTCATTGATAATAAAACATCATTTACATAACTCCATTACAAACATTGTCGCACAGGCTATAATATGACTCGATTAGAAAATGAACGCTGACGAGATAGTCGTTCCATACATTACAGCCCCATTTACAAGAAAAACATTTTATTCCACCTGGTATCATCTCGAGTCGAGACATCTTTTCTTCTGGACTAATGTGGAATCTTCAAAAGAATTCAAAACAAGCCTTCAATATACGAACGCGGCTTCAAATATATTTGCATCGCCTTGAGCTGAAGTGGCATGCCCTTCTTGATTCGGGGTACCTGTGGAGAGCGAGGATCAGTACATTACACTTTGTACTGGTGCGTGGCAAATTAAGTTCCATGCTCTCATTTGGTTGAAGAGTTTATATGACTTAGTTTGAGATCTTTCTAACCATCCTAATGAATTTCAGACAAGCTTATGATATGATAGGATAATGTAAATTATGCTAGAATTACCCACGGCAGAGCGTGCCGTGCAATGTGAGACTTACCATGTTCTTCCCTGTGAATTGTTATCGCTAGCATAGCGTGTGCGAATTTATGTGTGATTTGATCACTGACACCACAAGCCATCCTGGACTTATAGCTTTATTAGTCGGGACCTTTTCAATGCAAGTAGCGAGCCCCACTGAAAGTCTCCGCCTAACCCATTCTATTATCCAGCACATCTATACCATATTTCCTCCTAGGCCGAAGCGGTCCCGTGGCCCCGGGGTGCCGTTCGAGAAAACTTTTACCGTATCGACAAGTTGTCCATGACCGTGCTAAACTAATTTAGTTTACTCAAGCAGGGTCTACATTTTGATACTTAACCATTTTCATCGGGTCCCGCCTTATCGTGGCATCATTAATCAATGAGGCCATCTTTTGTTTAACGTAGTTCTATATCATGAATCGCATAGCAAGCTTATAGTAGTTTTATAGAACAAGCATATGTATCCGTTCTTTTGCATCTAACATTTTATCCGCAAAGACGCTATTGATGGATTTAAGAAGGGGTCAAGGTGGAGAAGGGTCAGCCATTAACCTTGATTTTGCTTGAGGTGAGAGACTGGTTGGCTGTGTTAGATGGCGCCTACGCCATCACCAGAAATCGTATAGGCAACTAATTAGAACACTGTGCCATTCAAGAAGTTCGATGCGAATGCAAAATTTGAAAACGCAAGCCATGAAAACCATCAAAAACATTCACGAAAATGCATTCACGAAAAACCAAAGCCAAAGAGCAAGTGGGCATGAAAAGTAGAGCAGCGAGAGGTCTCTCTCGACTCAGCCGCAGAGCCTATCCTCGAGGCGCAACCTGCTGAATATGGGACTTGATTCCGAAGATGCCTTTCCATAACGAGAAAATGATCTTAATTCAATCGTTCTCGTTCGACCAATTCAATCGATCCCGATCTATCGGTTCCAACTGAATCAGTAGCGACAGTGTTCCTTTTTTGCGCACCCCGTGGACGAAAACGGGGCACGATATAGGGATGGGGCACTACAATCTATATAATATAGTTTGGGATACTACCGTTTATATGTATGATGATCATACTTCTTGTACTTTACTTATTTGCTTGTAATTGAGATACCTAGGATTGCTGGACTTAGGACTGATTGTTGGTTTGTAGTAGTAACCCTCTTGTCTTTACTGTTTTAACCGTATCTTGGGGTACAAGAATACTCTGGTATACGTAGCTGGCATGGTCCGTCCAGCTTTCCAGAATTCTAGTTCTGGGGCGTGACATGGGTTTAAGTGTTGGCCTACGCAGGTCTAATTCATTAGATATTAGGGGAAAGGTTATTGATAGTTATCTTAATCACAATTTTTTTCATTGATACCCTTTGTATTATTCTACATCACTGATCCCTTGACCTGATATCTGCCTTAATCATTGATCTTTCCTATTCCATCGATTTGATTTTTCCTATTCGCTCGATTTGATCTTTATGTTCTTTAACTTTCAGGCGCACTATTTCTGGCCCTTTCGATTAGCTTGTTCTAGTTTTGCCGATAGCAGGTCAGCATCATTCTATTCTGTCAGTTCTGGAGGTTCTTTGTCAACATTCAGGGGAAGAGTCCATAGTTGACCCGAGTGTAGATATGTCAGCCCAATCCGATCAACCAGTTGTGACAGTGTAACCAGTTGTGCCAGTTCAGCCTGAGCATCTAGAGGGTGTTATTCGGGCATGAGTGGATGCACTACCAAAATAAGTGACTATGTGATTTAGAGTACAAGATTTATCTCGACCTGCATGGGCCACCACAAAAACATATAACGCCCCAGTCCCAAAGTACGTAGGACTAGGAACGAAGCATGCCAGCTGCATATATACGAGATATACTCCAATATGTGGAAATCTCGAATATACACATAAGCTGTATTGTGAATAATAATAACAGACAGTCACAGGTAAAAGCTATATCTCATCCACAGTAAATATAAAGAAAATGATAACTCACGAATCAAAATAAATGTCAAAATATAATGGTTGACCGGGCGAAGACAAATCCACTACCGGCACTAGAATAAACTGAAAGAAAATAGAGTCCAACCTCTAAGATAAATAGAATAAGAAATGATGACTAAATAGGCTCCTCGACCTAATAGGGACAGCTGTGATCAGAAGGTACTACTCGCTCGAGCGTGAAGGATGAGTCTATACCGGATCCATACTCCTGCGGAAAGTCCTGCACACCTATACCTGGAAAGATCACCAGGTCCTCAGAGGGACGTAACAAGATACAAAAAGAACATGCCACATAAACTGAATAAATACTGCTCAATAAGAATAAGTAAGATCAGATCATAACATGGTCCAATACACACCTATTGAACTAGCTTACCATCCCCCCCTTCTGGACGAGTTCATCATACAGGTCGGGATATTTACAACATCTCAAAACCCACTTGCAGCTGCATTCGAGTTCATCATATCGCTGAGTTTGGATCGTGCACATATTCAAGGCATCCCCCGAATACGTACATCAACCAAGCTTAGCGATTAGCGAAGTCGGACAAGCTACTCGTGATAGTTTCGAATTGCCGATCGTTTTACTAACTTTGATTTAAAACCGAACACATGTGCATCTCACTATCGTTTATCTCGGTCCTCGAGATGATCTGATTCGTTTCTCAAGCGTTCTTGTCTACGAAATCAATACGATTTCTTCTTAGCGGAGTCGACCAAGTCTAAGTAATTCCCGTCCGCCTCGAGACCAAGTATTACACTATCATCGAGTACGTCTTCCAATCAATGATTCAATTCTTATACCAAATTTACTTGCACAATATCGATTTCATATCATTCTCTTTGTTTAGGGCCAATCTCGTCGTCGTTCACGCACACTCCCAGTTCCCCGTCCTACTCTAAGTCTTGTTGTCCCAAGTCTATCGTCCTCCCAGACGATACTGTAAATGTCGGTCACACAGTTTCAATCACTCGGCATAGGGTCGTCCGCCTATCCGCTAGATTATCTCACAAGGTCATAGTTACAAGTCAAGTCCGTGGCTCATCGTGCAAGGTCGTTGCACGACGCCCGCCCCAAATCCTATGGTCAAACCATTTTGTTCGTTCGTACGGGATTTTCTACCCAAGTTTGTTTCACTCAAATTTCTAAACATCAAGCAGTGTTCGTCCTATTCGCATCAACACATTCTCCGCTCCGAGTCCGAGCTCGTTTAGGAAAGTCATCCTACGATAGGTTGTCTTCAACCAAATCCTCGACATGTTATTATCGTGTGTCCATACTAGCACTTATCGTAGTCTACCTCTTCAAGTATGTTTGATACAATTCACCTATCCATCCTATCTAATTCATGTAGTCGATCACGAGGTCGCCTAGCCTTGCAATATATCGTGTCCCGATCTCACACAAGTCTGATTATCCACGGTGGACATGAATCACCATGTCAACATTCCCGTAGAATAATCATCCTCATCGGGACGTAACTCTTGCGTTGTGTCTAGACTTACTCATTTTCGATACGCAAATTGGGTCTACTCAATCCTCAACTTTACTCAATCGTCCATCATAAGTCCGATCAATCCTCCAATTCGCCTTCGCTTCAAACCACAAGTCGTAGCAATCAAAATTGCCATGTCATGATATTTCGAGTTCGATCATTCCCGCTGGACATGAATCACCATGCCAATGCTCACGCGAAATGATCGTCCCAAATCCGACGTGACGCATGTACGAGGCTGGAGTTGCACTCGCGCAAGACAAGATCATTGTCGTTGTGGTTATCACTGAACAATCAAGTCACTTTCCTTCCTAATTCCAAACATTCATCTCTATCAAAATTCTCCAACATAGTATCCTTCAAAATAATAACTTCTAACACGATCACCATTCATCGAATCAGAGTACCCCCGAGTTATCGTACATCGATCTTTGATACACCTCAATACCCTCGATGATGTACATAACCTGGCGATCTTCCTTTTGCAACAAATTCTGAGTCGTACAACTTAATTCCTCAATTCGCATTGTCTCATGCTAACTCGTCATCGAGCAACATCTATTCCAATTACTTATTCTCGTATCTCCAAACCAACATTTTCCAAGCACGCTATCTTCCAATCGTGCTAACTTTGGTTTCATCTGAGTATTTCGTCTTAACTCAAGTTTCAATCCATTCGACTAAATTCAAAATCGCATGCACGATCCACTACGTTTCCTCGACCAGAACATCTATTTTATTTTATCGTTTCGAATCTCTATTCAATCGTTTCGTAATTCGCACTACGCATTCTTAATTCGTCTGAATGATATCTCGTTTGAGACTGTCAAAGTCAAAACCAACTAAGCGTTACTCGTTCTAAGGCTTTGCGCGATGTCATCACTTGCCGACATACTCGTTCTATCCGTAAATCCTTTAGTTTCGTTCGAACAATTTCTATAACGTCCATACACCACTCAGGGTTCGAGCCACTCGACTAGTCGTCGACACTCACTCTTATTCTTCTTCGAAGCTATCACATACACCACTCGGGGTCAAGTCATTCTACAAATCCTCAAAAGGTCATTCGACTCACAATCGATATGTTCAATTGTGCGTTCGCCCGTTCCTCAAAGTCTGAGAACCATTTCCCGCATTCGCTTTAGCGTTGGTCAAGTAGCGTCTCTATCAACATACGTTCTAAGTCTCACTTATCCTCGTTCATGCGATAGTCGGTCTCGTTCGCAAACTCGTACGCACCAGAAGGTCTAGGTGCGCGATACTCGGCACAACTTAGCCAAAAGGCTACGTGCATAACCATCCCGCTCGAACTATACTTTGGTCTCGTGTACTCGTTCGCTATTGTCAGCGTAAGGTTATTCAAGCATGCACTGCATTTGCTAACTTTTAGCGTTGGTCCCTTCCAACTCAAGTCTGTCGTAGTTTGGCACAAAGTCCTTCGCCTATCGATTCCGTTCAACTGAGTACTCGTACGAGGTTTTGAAAATATTAGACTTATTGTATTGAACATCCCAAGGCGCAACGAGAGAGAGCATATACTTCTTTTGTTTCAACGAGCTTTCAAAACTGAGAGAATCGAAATAAAGTCCAAGGACGTAAAGCCGTGCTCTGATACCAATCTGTCACGCCCCGCTCCCGTAGGAGCGATCGTCCTCGCTAAGGCATGATGCCGCACGGGCCTAGGTTGCGCCCGTGCAAGGCTAAGTCCAGCAGCGGCCGATTTGAGCTAGGCCACAGAGTCGCACAGAGTGTCCCCATTTGCAGCGGAAAGTAAATGAACACAAGTTGAAGCAAATTCAAACTCTTTATTGATTTTTCAAGAAGTTTACAAGCGGCGCTAGGCCGAGTTTACAAGTCTCTCAAGCTCTCTCTCTCTCTGAAAACATAAAAGGCGTGCCAAGTGGCTTACAACATGGAATGATTCATGGCGATGTTCCGATACATTATGTCCTGTATATGGTGCATTAGCTCCTTACAACGCTCCAAGGCTCCAGAGTTAGCTCCGTGCCTTAGCACGTTCGAGAAAAGCTCCGCACCCGCCGACGTCTCCTGCATCCTGTAAGCAAACTGTGGGGTTATCAGTACATTGCTATGCACTGGTGGGGAGGCTAGCTCACCCACAATGCTATCATTACCAAACATGTTCTATTTACTTTTGTGCACCGTCTATTATTCATTGTCTTTCTAATCTTGCCTTAGGATCAGTTTTATGGCATATTTCATAACCTATCTCGTGTTGCCGAATTCAAGTGTTTGCATGGAAATACATGCACGACTTACCCATACTTACCGTCCGACCTTCCCTGTCCAAAGTAAACCAAGTTAGTCAACAATTCATATATAACAACTTATTGTAATTCAGTAAACATTCAATGTCAAGGGCGTGTCCCTGTCTCAGGTCCTAGCGCGTCGTAGACGTGTTTTCTAACTTATTTGCACGAATTACTCTCGATCATTTGGTGTGTTACATTCAAGCCTGTTCAGAAGGCGCTTCCTTCAGTTAACTTAGGCTACTTTGTTTCAATGCAAGGACTTGCACGTGGATTGCCACCAGCAAAGCCCACTTAATCTATATGCACCGGTCGCTGGCATCACAAGCCAATTTGGATATATTCTCCTTTGGTATTCTCACCTATCATAGCGTGATGGCTGGTACACCTTGATAGTCTTTTGAAATACCCAATACTTATGTCTACTTGGAATGTTCGAGTCCACACCCAAGCAGCCCGTAAGCCATGATTCTGCCTAGGCCGGCCACGATATCCTCGATTGTTGCCCTTGGAATCCCTTATTCTTCCTACCTCCCGTATACGAGGGGATTGTCCACGACTATTTCGTATTGTCTTGTCATTTTAACTTAACGGCTTGTCCCGGAGCCATAGGCTGTCTGTGAGCCATGATGCGTTATCAACCAGGTTGGCGGCGACGTTCGTGCAGCACGGGTACCGAGCCCCGACGCACGTCTCCGTCATACCTGTCGCTAACCATTCATTTCTTTCTTATCTTTTATTCATTCTTTATTTTCTTTCTTTCACTTGTTCGTTCGTTCATTTAATTCATTCACATATTCATTCATTCATTCGTTGATTCATTCATTCACTTATTCGTTCATTCATTTATTCATATATTATGAAACTCCCCGTGCGGGGGGAGTCGCCTTGGCGACCCATCAGTCCCAAAGTCTTCCAATATTGCTATACTCTACTAGAAACGACTATGTCGATAGTCTTCCATTTCATTGTTGTAAACCATTCATTGTTTCATTATTGAACGCATAAGGAACTTGAATGTAAGCTTGTGCCTTAGCACGAGCGTGGAGTGCGGTGCGAGATTTCTCACATTTTTCACGTTCTTTTCCATATTCTATACAAGCATACAAGAGGAGATTATTCCCTTAGCTAGGTGCGTTGAGTCATTTATTAGCATGCGCGGTGTTATCGCCTAGCGATTTTAGCAATAGTGTCCGTATTGTTAAGTGTCTAGGCTAAGCAAAGACGGGTTCATCGGAGCTACCCACCTTAGCGATGTTCTCATCGGCCGAGCGATGCTCCGAGCGCGCCTTTGAAAGTCTAAGTCTGGATTCATCTTCGATGGGCCAATGTGAGTCTTGTATCGATTCTTCATCGGGTCGACGCAACTCTTCGAGTCGACGGCTCGTTTGAGTCGTTGCACTTGTCGTTTGAATCGACGTTCCGCTAGGGCGGAGTGGGTCATTACAACCCAATACCAACATGCTATAGGCAAACCCATTACTTCAACCTATAGGAGGATACCTTACTACCCACTCATGCCACAAAGGTAATGCCATTACCTACTCTCATAGGTAAAACCAATTCTTATCTTGAAATTTCCTATACCCAATATCCTAGTCTTGAAATATGCCTTATCTACACACATAGATTTCCTAACCCATTTCCTATCCTTATCCTAATATTGCCTATACATTATGCTACCAAGACATTAACTTGTATATCTCAAGGTAATACTAGGTCCTATTATTAACCACTACTACTAGTATCTAACTTATGTACGTACACTAACCTACCAATATGGCTAATCAACATCTTATCATATTTAACATAAACTAACCTGCACTTACTTCTAACACACTAACCACTGAACCAAAATCCACCCGGCCTCACATCTTCCTGCCCCTACTGGTGGCAAGTGCATACTGGCTCTGCTTTACTTTTCCCCCATCAGCCCTGTGCACAGGCTCTCCATCTCCTTACCGCCTATAGCAGTCCCCACTGCTCAAGGTTTTTACCTGTGCATAAATGTGCATAGGTGAAATACTAAACCTGTTTTTCCTTCTTACTTGCTGCCATATGTAATGCATAGGGGCTCCTCCCCTAACCTGTCACACACACTCAAGCCCTTATCTAAACCACTCGAACACCAACATATATGTATCACAAGGATACACACATGTTCTCACTAAACACACTCACACTTATTGTGCATACTAGCACTGCCTGCACCAAGCCCAGGTCCAGGCAGGACCTTCCTGCTTGCAGTGGCCTTGCAAAAGCCAACTGTTCAGTACAGTGGCTAATGCCACCTGCATAAGCATAGGCCTGCACCCTAGTACATGTCGTCACCCTGCCTCCCCTTCATGTCAGTTGTGAATACAAATGGCACCTTCATACATACCCTTTCCCCTTACAATCAGTCACTGTTATCTATTTTAAGCCCGACCCCTAGCCAATGAATGATACCCAATCCTCTCACCTTAACTGATATCTAAAGACTATAGGATTTTATACAATTTACTAATAGGGATTGATACATATCTATAATCCCCTCATGGACTGTTATATGTATCTTATATAGTCGATACAAACATTAATATATATCATTCCCTCTTCCTATCAGTTGGTTGATACATATAGGTAATGAGTGATACAGTACATTATAAGTCCCCCTTACTTACCTGGCCTGCAATGGCCTCCCGACCCCCAATACCTCCTGCCTACAACACCTTGCTCTACAGGTGCACACTTGACACACTAACCCCTGTCACACATTACACTCTAATCATGCACTTGTACTCACACCCCTCTCATACACTCTAAACACTCACACATTACCTACTGTCACAGGTCCAAGACAACACCCTACACTTGCCATTGGCCCATCCCTTATAACTCTTCACTTCCCTTCCTTTACATGTGAACCAGAGCCCTCTGTCTACTGCTGTTTAGTCCCCTATCTAATACATACACTCTCACACTCTCTTGGCTGCTACTTTTACTCTATTTCATAGCCAAGGACCCCCCTCATAACAACTACCATATAGCTAAACTCGAGCCTCTTCTCCATTTACTGATACCCAAATGTCCTATCTACTGCCACATTCATTCACTCGCAGACATATAAATCCAATTTACATATACCAACCTATCCTAATTACATATACATATTTACCTATAATCCAACCCCATCACCTGTGCAATACAGTCTCCCTCTCAAGCCTCTGCTCAGGAAGAACCAGCTCCCTGCCCCCTCTTCCTTCTTCAAATGCCATACCCCCTTCATAACCATCTATTATACAATTTATAACATGGCCCCATATCATCTTGACTGATACATATAAGGCTATACATATGATACCCTCACTCTTTATTGTTGAATGGGACAAGGATCATGACTGATACATTGGTCCTCTCAAGTATGATGTTGTACTCATATACAATAAATGCTACTGCCTATATGACCTAAAGCTCTTCATGCCCTAGCCCAATTCTTCCCCTATAGCATGCTGATACATGCTATATGACTGATTAGACTTCCTCTCCTATTCCCTCTCACACAAACATAGTAAAATAATCATTCCCTCTCTTCAACAGTGGCTATTAAATATAAGGCAATGACTGATACACATATAACAGTCCAAAATTAGTTCCCTATACATTTGTATATAAAACAGTCCACAATACTCCTATGGTATGTAAAAACATATATTACCCATATATAACACTAAATACATATACAAAATGATAAGTTATATGAATATACACTAGAAAAAGTGTCAAAACTAAAATTACAATATTGGGTGTCCACTTGCTCATTTTATCAAATACTTAGCGTGTGTATCAGATACGTCTATGATACACACTCCAAATGGATCCATACTTGACCCAAAGTACACCCACATGTTTTAAATCACTAGTATGACCTAAGGAACCTATTCACAAATCCTAGAAATCTCATTCTCGGATTTTCCCCAAAATGGGTCAAAATACAAAGGAAAAAGTCTCTAAATGGAAAGAGAAGAGTCAAAGCTCCTCACCATTGGAAACCCTAATGCATGGGGTCCCTAATTGATGCAGCTACACTATTTAATGTAAATTAGAGGGTTTAGAATGCATATTCCTATTGGAAGATGGATTCCCAATGAAAAAGTTCCAAGATTTAGAAGCCCTCAAGCTCCAAGTGCTCCAATCCTTTCAAGCTTGCCCCAAGTCCTCTAGTCATCAAAGGAAGGAGAATGAGACCAATTTGGGCTGATTTGAGTAAGGTTTGATGGTGGAAATAATTTGGGGAAGAACTTTCCAAATTAGGGTTAGGGTTTCAAAAGGAAAGTGGAGGAAGAAGAAGTTATTCTTCTTATGGGCAAGTTGGAAATGTGTTGGCTGTCCAAAATAGGTAGATTTAGGGTTTTGGACTAGTATGAAATGACCTTAAGGTCCCTCTTTGTGTCATGACAAGGTTAGGTATAGTCAAACTTTCCAGTTATTATTGCTAGTCTAGCTAGAGGCTAACTAAAGTTCAATTAGGTTAGTTCTAGTCATTTAGTTAGGTAGTCATGTCAAGTTGGTTTAGGTCCTCTAGGGTCACTAACAACTATTCTAACTAATGGCTAACCACTAATCATATACAATAATATAACATATGCACCATATTTAATAATTAATCCAAAAATACTATTTCTAGTTTTGTAAAATAAATTTATCATAAAAAATATAATCTGAATTCATAATAATAACAATAAATAGAAAAAGTCAAAAATACCCCTCTTTTGGAAAAGTGGTAGTTACATGAATACCCATTTACAGCCTACTATTTGCTTACCAGTAGGTAAATCAACCAAGTTCCAAGTGTGGTATTCTCGAAGCACTTTCATCTCTTCTTCCATTGCATCAAACCAACCGAGATGTTTGAGGCCCTTATCGGCAGTATTAGAAATATGAATCCCATAAATAGTGGCTCCTAAGGACTGAGTGTGGATCGTGAAACTTTGTAGTAATCTATATACAAGGGATAATCATGGCATGCATGACGAGGTCGAGCTGGTGGAACAGGCGAAGGAGAATCGGTGGAGCTAGAGAAAAATGATGGCTCTGTGACCGTGGGCACAATCTGCAATGATCATTCGGACGACACCGACACTGAAAGACCCGGTGTTTGCGGACTATCGGACTGGAATACTGGCTTGGTAGGGGAAGGCACCCTTACGGCGGGCTGTTGTGTTTGAACAGAAAACAACAAGAAATCCTCTTCTAGGTAAACTTGGGAAACCAGATGCGTAGTTAATAGAAGTAGAGGACACTCGATTTCAAGAAGGTAACATATCGAGAGAAAAAAATACCTCTTCAAGGTAGGGAAAAACATCGTTACCTTTTCTGATCTTTAGGATTCCCAAGAAAAACATATTGGATTGCCTTCAGATCCAATTTAGAAAGAGTCGATCGGGTATCCTGAACATAGCACAAGCAACCAAAAATCTTTACAGGTAGAGGAAATAACTATCAGTTGGGATATAATCGAGAAAAGGGAATAGTACCATTAAAAACTGACTATGGCATGCGATTAATCAGATATCAAGCTGTAATAACCGTATTTGACCAAAACCTCTTGGGAGTGCATGCTTGAAACATAAGAGCACACGTTGTTTCTAAGAGATGGCAATTCTTGCGATCTGCCACACTATTCTATTATCTTGTGTAAGAACAGAAAGTTTGATGTATGGTGCCATTATTGGTCAGATGAGTATTAAACTCACAAGAGAGATACTCATGACCATTGTCACTTTGAAATCATTTAATCGGAAAACCAAATCAAGTTTTGATTTCGGCATAAAAAATGCATCAAATTTTAAATAATTCGGAGCGATGTTTCATCAGATAAACAAAAGTAACACGTGAGTAATGTCACACCCCGATTCCGTAAATCGTTCGACCTCGCTTTGACTACACTGAATCGATCCTCACAGGGTATGATGCCGTACAAGTCTGGTGTTGCACTTGTACAAGGCAAGAACGTGCACATTTGTGTTATTTTGAAATATTTGAAATACAGTCGCATTGCATAAATATTAAAAAGATAATATAAGAAGAAATAACTTATTTTATTAATAATAGCAGTAGGTACAACTTTTCTTTGTACTTTTTGAAATGTCGTTCCAACTTACATTGATTCATGAAAAGAAAACAACTGATAGGCTGTCATCAAATAACTTCCCGTTCCATATATTATTCCCCTTTATTACAATAAAAATTTACGCAGCAAATCTTGAAAGCTCCATAATACTTTATGCATCTTTATTTGAAAGTAACTTAAAAATAGTAGCAACCAAAAGCCTTAATCTCTCGTGTGCGCCCGTACCTTCTCCAGTACCTGCGGAGGAGGGGTCAACATATTATAAAAATGTGCTGGTGAGTCCCTTTTAACCCACTCAGCTAAACCAACAATGTTGAAATTAATGACAAGCACTTTAAAAGCGTCTTATTAGGGACTAGCAATTCATAGTAATGAATAATGAGGCAACATGATAACTTATGAAAGCAACCATTTTACTTTACCATCGGCCGATTCCAGCTTTCCTGCATAAGATATAGGATAATAATAAAAATAATAATAATAATAATAATAATAATAATAATAATACTTACCACCCCTGGACAAGTCATTGATTAGCATGCATCCTTACAACATGATCACTGGTGTTAATTCACCATTTAGGACTTTGCCATATAGGACATTAAAGGGTATGTGATGCGCCATTCAACAGGTTGTAAGCCTGAATGAATGTCCCAATTCCTCGTGCCACCAAAGCACGCTGTATTTTTCCCTAGGCCGAATTCGCCCCAGTGCCCCAGATACCGTTCGAGAAAACAATTTCTTGTGCACAAGTGTTCCATGACCATGCGAATGCGTGTCTAACACGATAAGCATAGTACGTATGGTAAATTTTAGTTGAAAGTAAATAGGCAACATATTCATTCTCATTCATCGCATCATCACATAGTGACTATTCCATTCCCAGCATTTATCTCATCAATTTATATTGCATCAATGCGTTAAGAAGTAACCTTCATCACATCATTTCAGTTCTCATAGGGTTATAGGGCATTTCATTCATTCATTGGTGTTAATGGCATAATCGATTCATTTAATGTTCATTTCACTAGCTTCTTAGTGGTATTGACTTGTGGTATTATAATCATCATGTTATCGATCAACGGATGTAGCAAGGCAATAAGAGAATTCATTAGATTTGCATGAAGGAGTAGCGAAGAATGGTCAAATTACCACTGAGAATCCACCAATCACCAATTAGAGAATTATCGAGAGGAAGAGGAACACATATGCGATTAACCTTCAGTCACGCGTCCACCTACGATGGCACCAAAATTTTGGTTAATACTTCATCTCGTATGTTCCTTTCGCTCAGAATTCTCAAAAATGAATACAATAAAAATCGATAAAAATGGGCAAGAATCAAATCATCAAAAATATTCAGAAAAGCATCCTTCAAAATCAAGCAGCAAAAGCAGCAAAATATCCAGAGAAAACTCTTGGACTCATTTCAAGAGAAACCGATCCATTAGTTGGAAAGGTTCTTATGTATTCGTCCGTGATCGATTCGATGCCGACAGTATGTTCCTCCAATACTCGGTTCCGATTGAGTTAATCAACCCACAAGCCTTACATAGTGAACCGCTAGGAGCGGGGCACTACATGATTCTGCTACCACTAAGAAAAAGTTTCATCCTCGATACTTGAAACAAAGGTCCTACCTTAAGGTTATCAAACAACGAAGGGTATTTCTCTCTTATCTCATCCTCAAGTTCCCACGTCGATTCTTCGACAGCATGATTCTGCTACAACAAGCAAACCAAAGATATCATTCGGTTCCACAAAACATTCTCTTTCTTATCCAAAACCTGAACAGGTTCTCCAGTGTATAACATGTCAGCGCTCAACTGCAACTAATCGAAGTTCATTACGTGGCTTGGATCATGCACGTATTTCTGCAGTTGAGACACATGGAAGAAATTATGTACTTCAGCCAAAGCCGGAGGTAGTACAAGTCGATAAGCCGCTGAGGCCACCTTCTCGAGAATCTCGAAGGGTCCAACGAATCTCGGGCTCAGTTTTCCTTTCACTCCAATCCGCATCACACCTCGTATGGGCGTGACCTTCAAGAACACATGGTTGCCCGCTATAAATTCTAAGGATCGTCGATGAACATCCGTATAACTCTTCTGTCGGCTTTGAGCAACTCATAACCTTTCTCGAATTATGCAGATCTTCTTGATGGCTTGCTCCACAAGTTTTGGTCCAATCACTTGCTGTTCATCGACTTCATCCCAACATATAGGTGGCCTAGATTTCCATCCATATAAGGCCTCATACGGGGCCATCTGAATACTTGCCTAATAACTATTGTTGTAGAAAAACTCTGTAAATGCGAGATGCGTTCCAATTCATCTTCATATCGAGCATGCAAAGTCTTAACATATCCTAAAAGATCTGATTTATCATCTCTATTTGTCCATCAGTCTGCGGATGGTATGTCAAACTTTGGTGCCTATGCTGATTAGACTATTCCAAAAATGCGACAAGAACCGTCCATCTCGATTCGACACTATTAAAACTGGCACCCGATACAATCTGACAATTTTGTCCATGTAAATCTAAGCCAATCGGTCAACACTCCATGTTACTTTGATTGTAATAAAATGAGCCGACTTGGTTAATTTATCCACGATCACCCAAATTGCGTTATTCCCCCGTTAAGACTTCGGTAAGCTGACTATAAAATCCATGCATATATGATCCTACTTCCACTGTGATATAATGAGGTTTTGTAGTTCTCCACCAAGCCACTGGTGTTCCGCCTTCCTACGTTGATAAGCTAAGCATTATGCCACAAATAGAGCCACTTCCTTTTAATGCCATGCCACCAAAATGTGGAGCGTAGGTCCTTGTACATTTTGGTACTTCCCGAATGTATGGAATACTTCACAAAATGAGCCACGGTTATTATATCTTTCCTAAGTTCCTCATCCTTAGGAACACACAATCTTCCCTTGATACGGGTTATTCCATCTTTATGTACCGCATCATCGGTCGCGTTTCTTGCTAGAATCAACTCCCGTATCTTCTGCAAGAACAAGTCATCCTTTAGAGTGGTCTTAATCTTTTCTTGGATCACTTCTTGGATGCTCGATTCAAGCTGCAACTGAGCCAACTGCACATTCTGAGTATGGACTCTGAATTCGATGCATATTTCTTCTAAATTTTGCAACACTTCTTTAGCCACTGATAATGTTCTGACAAATTTCTGACTAAAGGCATCAGCTACTATATTCCCTTTACCCGACGTATAGAAAATCATAAAGTCATAATCCTTGATCAATTCCAACCAATGTCGCTGCATCAAATTTAATTCCTTTTGTGTAAATATGTACTTCAAGCTTTTATGATCCGTGAAGATCTTGCAGGACACACCATGGAGATAGTGTCACTACAATTTCAACACGAACATAATTTCCACCGATTCCAAGTTATGAGTCGGATAATTCTTCTCATACTGCTTAAGTTGTCTCGATGCTTAAGTTGAAACAATAAACGAATGTTGCAACGATAAGGCGACACATATTGAAAACTGGCTAAATCTCAAAGATTTTGTAGACCATGCTTGAATAATTAATTTTAGTTTAGCACGGTTATGAACAACTTGTGCACAGGTTTTCGCTTCCTCGAATGGCAACCCGAGGCCACGGGACCGTTTTGGCCTAGGAGGAATGCAAGGTAGCTGTGCTGGATGTTAGCACGGGTCATTCGAAACTTTCAGTGGGGTTAGCTACCTGCGCTGAAAGGCTCGCCGACTCGACCAAGCTATGCATCCAAGATGGTTTCAATTGCCAATGACCCCCACTTGCACACTGTTTACAAGCTTTTGTTATAAATCTGATAGGGAAGGAATATGGTAAGTTACGCTACAACGACATGCTCTACCGTGGGTAAGATTTATCGTAGTTATGTTATGTTACCTATCGAATGCTTTCCTCTTAACATGTTAACATAGTAATTGATCAGGATGGTTAGAAAGATCACCAAGTAGCTAACATATTTTATAAAATTGCTTGAACAAATGAGAGCCCAGGTTTTAAATTAGCCACTTGCCAGTATATGTGGTAGTACTGACCCTCGCTCTCCGCAGGTGCTACTAATCCGGAGGAATGTGCCAACTAGCCAAGGCGACGTTCGTGTTTTGAAGCTTCGACCATGCATCGAAGACTTGCTGTCCAACTTTTGAAGACTGTCTACAATCAGCCAAGAAGATGTCTCGACCCTCCCCTGTTCTAGGTGGCTGGAATACTTTTGTTGTATACTGAGGGATGTAATGTAATGGAATGACTATCTCATCGACGTTCATTTTGTAATCGAGTCATGTTGTAAGCACGCGCGACATGATTGTAATCGAGTCTGTAAACAAGTTTATTATCAATGAAAGAAAAGTTTCTTCTATGTCAATGTGTTCAATTTTCTCTGCGTACTCTCTTAGTTGTTGTGTTTCGGATAACCTCATGACTATGCCTTATGCGATCGCAACTTAGGTTCGTACGGTATCATACCCGGGAGATGACTATCGATTCATCGGAATGGGGGCATGGCATAATGGTATCAGAGCACGGCTTTACGTCCTTGGCCTCTAGTCTCGAGTCTCGAGTCCTGAACTGTTGACCTCGTGTCGATGAGATGAGTTGTTGTAATGCCCCAGTCCCAAAATAGTTAGGACTAAGTACGTATCCATGCCAGCTGTACACATACGGAGTATACTCCAATATATGGAAACCTGGTACGTGTACATAAGCTGTGAAATACAGTAAACCATGATACTAAATCTCATCCACCAAATAAAAGAGTAATAATATAATCAACTATAAATTTTGTCATTTATTCATGTAGTTGGGCGGAGACAAATCCACAACCATCCATTTTAAATGAGAAGAGAAGTATAAGGAAATGATGAATAAAAATGGAAAGGGAAGATCCAAGAGCAGTCCTCCTCGATATAGAAGGGATGACCACGATCCTGGCTAGAGCACCTACAAAACATCATCGAATCACACACTTGGAGAGATCACCAAGTCCTCAGAGGGACGTAACAAGATACAAGAAGAACATGCCACATAACTGAATATATATAAAATGTCATAAATCACAAGTAAGGTAAATTAGCCTCATTCATAACAAGATCCAATATCTCATCATCGAAACAGTGGACTACCCCTACAACCAAACAAGGACAAGGGGGTAGAACACTATTCCGCAATACGACATTGTCCCAAGCTACTAGTGGCGGTGATATGACATTGACTAAGGTTACCTAACCATTCTACTATGTTCATGCAGTTAAGAACAAACCTTCAATGCGTGGGCACTCTGGCTACAGGGGCAGGAAACTCAGGTATGGTCCCACCAGGATACCAGGAACCTCAAAGCATAACATTCAGCGAATGTCAGAGGCCAGCAGGAAATCAGGTATCAGGATCCAGGACCGTATCTCCAGCGGAGATAACCGACAATAATAGGAAAGTGCATACGTTGCCCACACGTTAAGGAACTGTTCTCCCCACCCTATGCACCTATTAGGTCGTATCTACGGCCTTGTACCTCTACTGACTACTAAGTCACCTAACATGCCTCTATTAGTAGTTAGACCTAACGCATGCGCACTGGGATCAGCCAACACGCAAGTACCTCTATATGCTACTCATCTCACACATATCTCATGGTAGAACTGTGTCAAGTTTATGGAATGCAACTAACAAGGTAGTCCCTTAACTCTAGGTTCATAGACAAGGTTTCAAAGTAATAATAAAGTGTGACTAGCAGTTGCGTTATATATAGCAGGAAGCATGGTAAGTAAATCAGGAAGAAATAACAGGAAAATAACTAAAGAACTAGAAATAACCATGCAGCAACTAAAATAAGATGCAAATAATATAAACAGTAAATATGGCAAGGTATCTTGCCTGAGGTTGTGTGCAAAAGGGTGACATCCAATACCTCGAACCATCAAATAGTGAAGAGATGAAAGCCAATTCCCGCATACGTCCTCGGATACTGAAATAAACACCATGAACGTGTTTGGAATAAAAGATATGCCTTGGAAATGCCTGTCCAAATGTCCAATTCTGGAACAAGGGCAAAAACATAATTTCGGGTCAAAACGATGTCCGCCGTTGGACACGTTTGCACCAAAATGTGTGCCAGAATCTACGGTCTCTAAAGTCGTCAAACTATATGTCTACGGGTCTGGTTTGATGAGACGAACCTAACTGTATGTCCAAAGTTGGATTCCGGTGGGCCGTGCACAAATTCGGCCGTTGGATCGGGTCGCGGGCCCGCTAAATAGGCATTCCAGTCGACCTTCTCTGAATCGAAGCAAACTCGGCATACAGGACCAGAAAAATGATACGGTCATGTTGGCACATGTTTCGTCTCGATTTGACTAACGTACACAAAGAAATTGGAAAATTTGTAAATAGGCCGATACGGTAAATTTCGACGGATATGCATCAAGTTCGTCGCACACACGCAACCAATTTGAATTCCATCAAAGCTCACACGTCCGTGAAGTCGATACGCACATTTCAATGCTTTCGGTTTGTGACCACGTCGTTCGGTTTGGTAGGACGCGCGTCGTATCAGAGGTTTTTCTAAAAAAATTTCAGTTCAATCACAGATTTTTCTTGATTTTTAACAATGAATAGCTTCCTGTATATGCTATGATAAATAATTCTTCCAAGTGGGTTTTGCTCCCCTATATGTTGTCTGTAAACCTATTCAATTATATCTTAAAAATAGGTAATAAGTTTGAAGAAAATTGGATGCAAACATGGGGGGTTTGGATTATTGTTTTGCCCTGTTTTGTGCAGTTTTTCAACAAATTGACGTCGAATTTCTGAAACGATGGTTCGTCTTTTCTTGAACCTACTTATGGGGATGTCGAGAGGGTCAACTAGGCTTTCCGTAACAACTTATGGATCGAGTTTTTATCAAACATAGGTGAAGAATTCTGTGTTTGAAGTCGGTACTTGCGGATCCGGCAGCCAGTGCGGTGGTCGTGCGGTCGTGGCAGGCAACGGGTCGGATGCGCGGGGACGTCGAGGAGCCTGGGGTCGCATGATTGATCGGGGATTAGGGTTTTAAAGGTCGGCTTATGGGTTCTTTTGTGTTTATATATACACTCAAACCCCCTCCCCATCCATTCAGTTTGCAGACTCAGGAGGGTTTGGGTCTGTGGGTAGTTAGCCCACTCACGAGATCATGAAGATCTCGTGAGAAATTGAATCCCTTTTTTTTTCTTTACTATTACTTATATATATATATATATATATATATATATATATATATATATATATATATATATATATAAACCCATTACTCTATATAGCTATATGTACTCTAAAGTTTTTAAGATAGTTTTTTATTAAAAAAACTAAAACAAGTTAAATTTATTTGTAGAGAAACTTTAGCAAGGAAAATTTGTAAGCAGTATGCTAGAATTTATATTTACCCACTAGAGTTTTATATATATAAAATCGTGTTATTACTTACTAGCTATTTAATGAGCATAAAACACCATAAAATACAAATAAAAATTTTATAACTACATTTTAAAGAAAAGGGGTTTTACAGTTGTTCCATACGATGAACCCACAACATTTTTTGAAACTAACGTGAATGAGGAGAGTGCCTCGAGCGGCTCGAGTAGCTCAAGGGCTGAACCCTCAAATGCCCCCATGGAATGGATGTTGCGTATGCTAGAGGCACAACAACGTTAGGCCGAGGCCAACCAGCGCCAGAATGAGCTCCATCGACAGCAGACTGAGGTACGCCAGACTTAGTTCGAGAACCAATTCGAGGCCCAATTCAAGTTGCAGCAGAAGTAGTTTGATACACTTCCGCAGATAGTCCAGACAGTTGTGGCCAACAAAAATTCTACGATGACACATGCCGTGACCGAGCCTGCGGTCCGACCGATTGAAATCGAACCAGAGGTGCCCGAGCGTCTACCTACAACACCAAGAAGCTCCAACTTTGAGGTATCAAAATTCACGAAGAATTGTCGCACTTCCTTTCATGGTATTGAAGATCCCTCTTTAGCGATCAGCTGGTTGGAGGAGCTGTAAGACCATTTCGATCTTCTGGGTGTCGACGAGTCAAAGAAAGTCGCATGTGCTCAACTCCTGTTCCGACTGAACGCACAGGACTGGTGGGCCGTGCAAAAGCGAGCAATCCGACGGGACGCCGAGACAACGGTGATTCCTTGGGCTATATTTAGAAAGGTGTTTGAATTGAATACCTTCCCTCAACCGTTCGATAGGAGAAAGAAAATAAATTTATGCAGTTGGAGCAAGGGAACATGACGGTGCGACAGTACGCAGCAGAGTTCAATAAATTAGCCAAATTTGCTGGAGGATTCTTTCCAACAATAGAGAGTCACGCTCGACAGTTCAAAGTGGGTCTGTGTCTATCTATCTCTGCCCATATATCAGTGCCTGAATACAAAACTATGGGCGAGTCTCTGCATCTTGCTCTCTGCCTTGAGCGCCAATGTCCCCCTGTTGCTACCGGCACTGTACATACCTATAATCATAAGAGCCCTAGCTATACAGGAGGAAATAATGCTAACAAGCGTCCAAACAACAACAATCAGGGCAGATACAAAGGGCGGAACCCATGAGCTCGCTGCCACAAATGCAATAACTTCGGGCACCATGCAATTGAATGACATATATGTGAAGGCGGGTGCTGGTATTGCGACAAAACGAGCCAACTGCTTGCAAACTGCCCGACCAGAAGGCCGAACCTAATGGCGCCTCAATAATAGCAACATCGTCCAAAAAAACTAGGGTCCAACGCCAAGGCCCAACAAACCGTGCCACAAAATAGCCAAGACCGTCGCCCTAATGCTCAAGGGCGCATCTATGCCATGACGTGTGATGAAGTATTCGCATTTGCCACAGTCGTGACAGGTATACTGCTTTTCAATAATAAACCTACTCGTGTACTATTTGATTCAGGTGCTACGCATAGTTTCATATCGGCACACTTAGCCGTCGAGCACAAAATTCTCGTGACAGAGTTAGGCCTTAATCTTAGCGTTAACATACCGTCGGGCACGTCACTACTTGCAAACTTAGCATGTAGAGACGGAATCATTTGTATATGAGGTAAAAAGGTCTATCTTGATGCGATGGTTCTAGACATTAAGGACTATGACATCATTCTGGGAACGGATTGGCTCGACCCTTGTAACGCCACCATTGATTACGCAGAAAGGTCACCTTCCTTATACCTAGAATGACCGAATTTTGCTATTCGTGTGGTGAAGCATTGTCGACCTGCATGATAATCTCGGCAATATCTGTTCGAAAGATGCTGCATTCTAGGTGTGAAGGCTATTTGGCGTCCGTTCGAGACATGCGAAAGGATGGTGCAAACATAGGTCAGACTGACGTTTGGCAGAATTTCCAGACATGTTTCTGGACGAGCTGCCCGGCATGCCACCTGATCGAGAGATAGAGTTCACCATCGAAACATTCCCCGATACCCGACCTGTTTCTAAGACTCCGTACAGAATGGCTCCAGTAAAGTTGAAGGAGCTCAAGGTCCAGTTGCAAGAGTTGCTCGACAAGGGACTTATACGGCCTAGTATCTCGCCATAGGGAGTGCCTTTGTTGTTTTGCCAAGAAGAAGGCCGGCTCAATGTGTCTTTGTATCGACTATCGAGTGCTGAACAAGGCTACCGTCCGGAACAAATATCTATTGCCCCGCATAAATGACCTGTTCGATCAGTTACAGGGTGCCTTGACCCTTCCTCGACAAGTTTATAGTAGTCTTTACCGATGATATACTCGTCTACTCGAAGGACAAGCAGCAACACGCTAAGCACCTGCGGATCGTGCCAAACTCTTCGTGAAAATTTGTTGTACGCGAAGCAGAGCAAGTGTAAATTTTGGCTGAGCAGCGTGTCATTTCTTGGGCGCATCATTTCTGCTGAAGGCATTTCCGTCGATCCAAAGAAAGTAGAAGCCATTTTTGATTGGAAATGGCCTGCGTCAGTCGACGAGATTCGAAGTTTCCTTGGCTTGGCTGGTTACTAAAGATGCTTCGTGAAAGACTTCACGAAGATCTCATCGCCTCTGACTCGCCTCACTCAGAAAGGAGTTTTGTTTGAATGATCAGATGACTGTGAAGCTTCCTTCGAGGAGTTAAAGCAACGGCTTGTCTTGGCCCTAATACTCGCACGTCTAGAAGGGATTGAAGGATTCCAAATTTTCAGCTATGCTTTAGGTCAGGGTTTAGTGTGTGTGCTGATGCAACGGAACAAGGTGATATCTTCTGCTTCCCAACGTCTAAAGCCGCAGGAGAAGAACTATCCCACTCATGATCTGGAGTTAGCGACGATTATGTTCGCGTTAAAACTGTGGCGATACTACCTTTATGGTAGGGCATGTATAATTTATATGATCATAAGAGCCTCAAATATCTATTCACTCAGAAGGAGTTGAACTTGTGCCAAAGGCGTTGCCTTGAACTAATCAAAGATTACGACTTGATTATTGACTGTATGTCGGGCAAAGGAAATGTTGTAGCAGATGCTCTGAGTCGGACGTATATTGCCTCGCCATACATCGACCGCAGATTGCTATGGGACCTAGAAGAGATGGGCATCGACCTCCGGGTTCGATTTAGGGACGTACAGTTGGAGCAGTTATAGCTAGAGCCGAGCTTGCAAGAAAAGATCAAGACCACTCAGAAGGATGATCCATACCTGAAGAAAGTATGAGAGCTAATTTCAATGGATAGTGCGACCGACTTTACGGAAGATGAAACCAGCGTGCTTCGATTGAAGGGTAGGCTATGCGTTCCGGGTGATTTAGAACTTAGAAATGAGATATTGACAGAAGCACACTATGCGAAGTACTCCTTGCATCCAGGCAGCACAAGACGTATAAGTACCTCTACATGACCTTCTGGTGGCACGGAATGAAGAGAGACGGGCACTCTTTCTGTCACGATGTATGGCCTGTCAACCGGTGAAAGCTGAGCAACAGTGACCGGGCGGGGAGATGCAGAACCTGATGATTTTGGAATAGAAGTAGCAGCACATGTGCTTCGATTTTATTGTTGGTCTGCCAAAGATGCCACGAAAAAATGATGCCATCTGGGTCATCGTCGATCGACTAACCAAGTCAGCACATTTTATTGCCATCAAAGTTACTTGGAGCATCGACCACCTACCTCAAATTTATCTTGACAAGATAGTGCGGCTGCATGGAGTTCCAATATCAATCATCTTTGATCGGGATGCACGGTTTCTATCATGCTTTTGGAGTAGCCTTCAGTTAGCTCTTGGTACTAAGTTGGACTTTAGCTCGGCTTACCATCCACAGACCTACGACGAAATAGAGCACGTGAATCAAATGCTCGAAGACATGCTACGGCTCTGTGCAATCGATTTCAAGTCGAGTTGGGACGTCTATTTACCTCTGGCTAAATTTTTATACAATAATAGTTATCAATCCAGCATTCAGATGGCGTCGTACGAAGCCTTGTACTGACGGAAGTGTAGATCACCCATTTACTGGGATGAAGTCGGAAAGTTGCAGATTCTTGGCCCGGAGCTGGTGGAACAGACCATACAAAAAGTTTGGCTCATTTGGGAAAGATTAAAGACTGCACAGAGTCGGCAAAAAAAGCTGCACCGATATCCATGAGTTTTTAGAAGGCGATCACGTATTTTTTAAGGTGTCGCCGATGCGAGGAGTTATCCGATTTGGTGCAAATGGAAAGCTAAGTCCGAGATTTGTTAGGCCTTTTAAAATACACAAGCGAGTCGCCCCAGTGGTCTACCAAATTTTCCTGCTGCCAGTGCTAGCGGGTGTGCATGATGTCTTCTATATCTCTCAGCTATGAAAGTACGTACATGATCTAAGCTACATGGTAGATTTTGGTCAGCTGGAACTGAAGTCCGACTTATCGTATGTTGAAGTGCCAGTCCAAATCTTAGAGCACAAAGTTAAGCTGCTTCAGAATCGAGTGATCCCTCTCGTCCGTTTACTCTGGCGTAATCATTCGATCGAGGAATCGACCTCGGAGCTCGAATCGGAGATAAAGGAGAAATTTTCTTTCATTGTTCTCTTAGAGGTAGGTTCTATTCCTAAATTTTGACAACAAAACTTTTTCTTAGTTGGTGCGTGAAAAAGGAACAATGTCACTACTGATTCAGTCGGAACTGTTAGATCGGTATCGGTTGAATCGACCGAACGGGAACGATTGAATTAAGATCCTTTTCTCGTTATGAAAAAGCTTCTTTGGAATTATGTCCCATATTCAGCGGGTTGTGCCTCGAGGATGGACTCTGCGGCTGAGTCCGGAGAGACCTCCCGTTGCTCTGGTTTTCATGTCGCACTTGCTCTTTGGCTTTGGTTTTCGTGAATATATTTTCGTAAATGTTTTTGATGGTTTTCATGGCTTGCATTTTTGAACTTCGCATTTTGTATCGAACTCCTTGAATGGCACAGTGTTCTAATCAGTTGCTTATGCGATTTCAGGTCATCCCGTAGGCGACGTCTAAGTGCGGCCAACCTGTCCCTCACCACAAGCAAGACTAAGGTGAGTAGGTGACCTACTTCCTCTCAAACCTATGGTTTCCAATCAAATATGAAACACAAAATGCATGCTTGTATTCATAGTGTAGAATCAATAAATTGTGGCACGATTCTTCACGAACACTTGTTATAAATCTGTGCAAAATGAAGATTGAATCGATTAACTAATTTTGCAATGATAAGGTGGCGCACATTGAAAACTGGCTAACTCTCAGAGATTTTATAAACCATGCATGTATAATTAATTTTAGTTTAGCACGGTCATGGACAACTTGTGCACAAGGTTTTGCTTCCCCGAACGGCAACCCGAGGCCACGGGACCATTTCGGCCTATGAAGATTGCAAGGTAGCTGTGCTTGATGTTAGCACGGGTCATTCGAAACTACAATGGGGCTAGCTACCCGCACAGAAAGGCTCACCGACTCGACCAAGCTATACGTCTAGGATGGCTTGAATTGCCAGTGACCCCCACTTGCACACTGTTTACAAGCTTTTGTTATAAATCTGACAGGGAAGGAACATGGTAAGTTACGCTGCAATGACACGCTCTGCCATGGGTAAGATTTACCGTAGTTATGTTATGTTGCCTATCGAATGCTTGCCTCTTAACATGTTAACATGATAATTGATCAGGATGGTTAGAAAGATCACCAAGTAGCTAAAATGTTTTATAAAACTGCTTGAACAAATGAGAGCCTGGGTTTTAAATAGGCACTTTTTAGTACATGTGATTGTACTAATCAGGAGGAACGTGCCAACTAGCCAAGGCGACGTTCATGTTTTGAAGCTTCGACCAGGCATCGAAGACTCGCTGCCCAACTTTCAAAGACTCTCTGCAATCAGTCCAAGAAGATGTCTTGACTCTCCCCCATCCCAGGTGGCTAGAATACTTTTTTTGTATACTGAGGGATGTAATGTATGGAACGACTATCTCATCGACGTTCATTTTGTAATCGAGTCATGTTGTAAGCCCGTGTGGCATGATTGTAATCGAGTCTGTAAACAAGTATTATCAATGAAAGAAAAGTTTCTTCTATATAGATGTATTCAATTTTATCTGCGTACTCTCTTAGATGTTGTGTTTCGTATAACCTTATGACTATGCCTTATGCGATCACAATCTAGGTTCGTACGACATCAAGCCCGGTGGACGACTATCGATTCATCAAAATCGGGGCATGACATCTCTTCCTAACCTTGTGAAACATTTGCTCCACCGTCTGTGCATACCCTCGTATCTGAAAGTTATGAAGAAAATACCCCCACACTTGCTTCGCAATGTCCTCCTCCAAAAAGACATGTAGAGCGGTCTCCCCTTAGGTTGTAAACAACAGTGGCATTTTGAAAATTGGCTTTACCGGTTGCTGTGGGCGCACGACTAACCTCGCCGACTTGAGGAAGAACGCCCCCGACTTATTGGGTGACCATATTAAGCTGTCCCGCCCTGGGCCTAGCTTTATCGCCCCCACCTCCTTCGCTGAGTCTGACATCCTTCGCTGAGTCTGACACAGTAGCTGCTGTATCAGGCTGCAGTCCCACGCTCTATTATGCTGTAGATCAACGATCCAGATGTTCGAGATCTAGCCTT
This sequence comes from Iris pallida, assembly GCA_029216955.1. NCBI lineage: Eukaryota > Viridiplantae > Streptophyta > Magnoliopsida > Asparagales > Iridaceae > Iris > Iris pallida. The sequence continues at coordinate 19,197,309 of JANAVB010015400.1, forward strand.
GGTGTAGCACCTCCAATGAAGGCAGCCATCGTTCGTTCAACATGGAGGAATTGCAATCACTAACGTTCAGCCGTATGTGATCTTCATCTAGGTCCCTCCCCTTGAGCAGCCGTTTCCATGTCTTTGAAGTCGCTAAAGACAAAATCACGACATTTGGGTGTCTATCGCAAAAGTTAATGGCTTTCATATAACGCGTATACAAAGCTTTCTGAGCGCGAAGCTTCTACCAAAGCTTAGTCGTAAAGGCGTTCATGACATTCCTCAAGCGTCTGACACTGAGGCCTTCCTCTTATTTCAGCTTGGTTACGTGCTCCTAAGCCAACCATCTTTTTTTCTCTATGCCGTTCTGCGATCACCAGAAAAACCTCGCAAATATATCCTCCAAGTGATTAAGAACCCCGATTGGCGGGCAACTCACTGAGAGGGAGTAGATCGGAATCGGGGTCAATACTGACTTAAGTAGAACGAGTTTGCCACCAGGGGACATGATCCGGTTATGCCATCCACCTATTCGACCTCACACCTTTCGTACATCGCTGTTGTCTTGCAGCCATAAGTAATTGGACATCCCAAATATTGGAATGGTGGGAATCGGATCGAAAAACCCGATATGCTCTGCAGCTCCGTTCTCCTTTCCTCCTCAATCCCTTCGACTACGTACATGGCCAATTTTTTGCAGTTTATATGCTGACCAGACACCGACTCATATGTCGGAAGGAGTGTTTTTAAGCGCCTCAAAGATCACTTGTGCCCGACTGTAAATATCAACACATCATCTGCATATGCCAAGTGGGAGACATGAGGGACCCCACTTGTCCCATAGTAGTTCTAGTAGCTTGGATGATTCCCCAAAATCTTTAAATTTTAAGAGAACGCCTCAGCCATTAATGAAAAGCGCTGGCGAGAGCGGGTCACCCTATCTCAACCCTTGTGTAGCATAGAAGTATCCCACTGGCTGACTGTTAATGAGGACGGAGAACCAAACATTATTTATAAGACGAAATACCATATCAACCCAGGTGTTGCCGAAACTAAATCTCTTCATAACATGTATAAGGAATCGCCAATCTACCCTATCATAGGCTTTAATCATATCTAATTTTAGTGAGACATTTCCACCCTTTGTGTGTCATTCGACGAATAATCTATTATGCCAGGATTATGTTGTCCACGATTTTCCTTCCCTTCATAAATCCGCTCAGCTCTTCTGAAATGATATATGGAAGTAATCCCGATAGTCACCTTACAAGTACCTTGGACAAGAGCTTGTTGGCGAAAGTACACAAGCTTATGGGCATGAAATCTGACAACTTTGATAGGGAGTCACCTTACAAGCACCTTGGACAAGATTTTAGGAATCGATACCAACTAGGAGTTCGAGGCCGAGCGAGGGAGACTGAACCCCTGAAAGAAAAGGTATGCTGCCTCCGTCACGTCGTCCGATATGATGTCCAAACAATGCTAAAAAACCTCCTTGTGAATCCATCATGTCCAGCCATGCTCCCTGAGTCCAAGATCTGAACCGCAGCAAGAAGCTCCTCCTTAGACGGTAAGGCCGACAGCAGTACAATATCCTCCTCCGATATAAGTCACGATATGGCTTCCAAAAATTCGTCTCGTCGCTCGTCCTCACCTGGGTGTACAAGTCTTTGAAGAAGCCTATAGCCACCTCCTATAGCTCTACCTGGGAAGCTGCCACAGTCCCATCGCTTCTCTACAGGTGATGTATGTGCAGATATTTGCCTCGACTAGAAACACATTCATAAAAGTATCATGAGTTCTTATCTCCACTTAGATCCTATTTTAAGTGCGCCTTCTGTTTCCAAAACTCTTCTTCAGTAAGAGTTGTTTGCTTGAGCAACGCCGTTGACGCATGGTGAGCGCAATAGTTTTGTGGGGTTGGGGATGCCTCAAATTCTAGTTCAGACCTTAAGACTTCGTCCTCGGCATCAATAGCGGCTTAGAATAGGTTACGTTGCCCTGCTCCGTCTTAGTAGCGTACGCCTTGTAGCCTTGAGCCGAAGGCCCATCTGTGTCAAGGCAGAGCGATGGTTAACGGAACGCCAAGCCGCCCGAACACAATCTAAGAACTCTGCATTTTTAGTCCAAAAAGCTAGAAACTTAAATTATTTTATGAAATTTGTCACCTGGGGTTTGATAGTGGTCAACAGGGGCGCAGGTCTGACTCCGATCGACTCAGATGCTCGCAAGACATCGTCAGTAGGAGGGCCGACCATCTACGGTCAACTAGCAACCAGTCGAGATGGGACCCTTGTCGTTGTGGACCTTCCTTTCCCTTGAACCAGGTGAAGCAACTCCCCAAGTATGCCACCTCATTCAAGCCAGCCGCAACCTAGAAATTCGTAAACTCCCGGATAGAAGTAGACGACGTGGGCTGCACCAGAGTCTGTTCTTCTTGACGAACGATCACGTTGAAGTCCCCTCCAACCAGCCATGGTCTATCCGACTGTTGGTCCAAGAGAGTGTCCCATAGAGCACGTCGACCCTTCTTCTTTTTGTGACCGTGAACAAAAGAGAAGCAAACCACTCTGGGAAGGAAGGAGTGCTCCACCTCTACTGTAATGTATTGCGTCGAAGATGACAGCAAGCATAAATCATAGTTTCTTTCAAGTTCCCAAATGTTTCCTTTCTCATTTTAGAATGAGGATTGGAAGCCCAACTTTAGTTGATAAGCGAAAGGCTTAGATGCATGAACCTTCGATTCAATTACAGCAAGAATGCAAACTTGATTGGTCCTATATAATGATTTAACACGTGCCATAGTAGATTGACCGACTACTCCCCGCTAGTTCGACATGAGGAACTTAAGCAATAAAGAGAGAGGAAGGTTGGCCGTCTGATCGACCTTGCGCATTCGCTGACCGGAGGCTCATGGTTATTGGGGGAAGGGATCTTCGGGTTATCGCGTTTCCTTCCCTTCGACTTAGGTTGCTGAAACTCTACTTCATCCACCGACTTGGATTGCCGAGTCTTCTCAACTTCCACTTCATCAGCCCAGCTAGATTTCAAAATCTCTCCTTCTTCACGAACTGATCTAGCCGGTGATGCATTAGTCAACACCACTTCTATTGGTTTATCCGACGGGTCCACCTTCACTCGACCCATTCCAGGAGGCGATGCGGCTGCCTGCTGATCCGCTTCTTCGTCAATTCGATCGTCCCCGCTAGCTTCCTCAGGCCGAGATGGCATCATCTGTTGGCCTGTATTGATTTTCTGGTTAGACGGCTTCTCGTTATCCATTAAAGGGGAACTCTCTGATAGCTGTTGTTCCCGTCATCTTCATGCCGCATCATCGTGTGGGCATTCTCCTCTTCCGTCATCCCAATAATACCCGCCTTATTTTGTGTCTGCTGTCTCAACTCATTGTAGTCTATCGACGTATGCCGGTTGTCTTCCTTATCCACTGTAACCTGCATGTCATTCCAAGTAGGACTATCATGAGGGCCTGGTAGTCCCTAGCCTGCCACTAGCTGTGTACTCGAACTGGCATGGAGAGGGTGGTTGTGCTGGGGATGGAGATTTTACAATCGGAGCCGCTTGGGTTGAAACAGTAATAGGCAAGGATGGCCCTCCCTTCTTTGTCGTCGGGCGAATCGTCTGTTGAGGTTGGACCTCGGTATCACGAGCCAAGATATTAACTGTCGCCGCTCCTACCTTTCTTTTGTCTTTCACAATTACTTTAAATGTGGATTTGGTATGGCCTTGAATACGGCAATGCGTGCAGTACTATAGAATGGTTTCATAGTCGACTCATTGGATATGTGATCGCCCTTCTGGAAGGTTGAGATGGATTTTTTGTCTTTGCTAGAGTCCACCTCTATGAAAACACGAGCAACGCTAGGGCGGGGGAGGTCAGATGTTGATTTATCAATCTGCAGGGGAAGGCTAACCACAGACGCGATGCCCATAAGTAATGGTTTCATGATGAGATGATACGGAAGATCTGGAAAGCAAACCCAAACAGGAACGAAGGGGGACTCGTATTGAGGGTGAAATTTCAGAGACCAACGAAAGATCTTCATCGGTGCTCTAGAAATATACCACACATCCTTTGCCCGGAGACGAAGGAAGTCAACCTCCAAGGATGGGCGAATGAGAACATGCTTGCTATCGATTACACCAACCTGCACGTCTCCAGCCATCTGACTACAAATGAAGACTTTACGGATCACCTGAATAGGGGCGAGCGTGAGGGAACTTGCTAATTAGGGCAAAATTCATGGAAGAGATCGTCGATTTTTCGACCTTCGAGGGGACAGTAACCTCCGGCATTCCGTTGTAAGAGGTAATCTCAAAGGCCACGAACTGATCGGCCATCACAGACGCAGAAACTGCTGTCCAAACGAAGCAGCCGCCATCAGGCCCTAAACAGAAATAAGAGGGGGACGACTGCCGTCCGGTTGGATCGGCAGTCGATTGGGGGAAGGCCCTGACTGGCCCTAGGCTAGCCGACGACCAATGGAGGAGATGAGGGTTAGGGCAGTGACGCCTCCACAAGTATATATATATATATATATATATATATATATATATATATATATATATATATATATATATTATATTTTCTTATATATATATATTAAAACAAAATGCTTTATTAAATAATAAAGGAAAGGTAAAAAAAGGACATCTAGGTCGACTTCAGCTATAGTATAAAATCGGGGACCTTCCCCTTCACATAACGGCAAGCCGCTGTGTGCTTCAGAATCTGCCTCGCCACTTCTATGGTGAGCTTTTGGGCATCGAACTGATATTCTTCGTATCTCCACTTGTTGCGGTTTTTCCACATGACCTAGCATATAGGGCCAACTACAATCTGTTTCAAGTGTTTATTCTGCCTTCGCCAACAAGGAACAAGTCGATGAAGAATATCTCCGATCTGGCTTCGAATTCCAAACAATCGTCCAAAATGCAACTAGACATGTTTTGCAAAATCCCCTTCGAAGAATATATGACTAATAGATTCACTATCTAACACAATGCAACAGTGGCATTTAGATGCCAATGAAAAACCAAGTCTCTGAATGCCGTCGTAAGTTGGCAATTTGCCAAGCACAATACGCCATAGGAGTACCGACCACTTAGTAGGTAAGCAAGAATTCCAGATGTTTGAAAAATAAGGTAGCTTAGGAAAACTCAATCGAGAAGTTTGCTGTAATAACCCGCTCCGCCCTAGCGGAATGCCGATTCAAACGGCAAGTGCAACGACTCGAACGAGCCGTCGACCGAAGAGTTGGCATCGACCTAATGAAGAATCGATGCAAGGCTTTCATTGGCCCGTCAAGAGGAATCCAGACTTAGACTTTCAAAGGCGCGCTCGGAGTATCGCTCGGCTGATGCGAACATCGCTAAGGTGGGTGGCTCCGATGAACCCGTCTTTGCTTAGCCTAGACACATAACAATACGGATACTATTGCTAGAATCGCTAGGCGATAACACCGCACATGCTAATAAATGACTCAATGCACCTAGCTAAGGGAGTAATCCAATCTTGTATGCTTGTATAGAATATGGAAAAGAACATAGAAAAATGTGAGAACTCTCGCACCGCACTCCGCGCTCGTGCTAAGGTACGGGCTTACATTTCGAGTTCCCTATGCGTTCAACAATGAAACAATGAATGGATTACAACAATAAAATGGAAAGACTATCAACATAGTCGTTCCGAGTAGAGTATAGCAACATTGAAAGATTATGAGACCGATGGGTCGCCAAGGTGACTCCCGTACAGGGAGTTGCAAAATGTATAAATGAATGAATGAATGAATAAGTGAATGAATGAATCGACGAATGAATGAATGAATGAATATGTGAATGAAATGAATCAACGAACGAACAAACAAGTGAAAGAAAGAAAGAAAAGAAAGAATGAAAGATAAGAAAGGAAGGAATGGTTAGCGACAGGTGTGACGGGCACGTACAACGGGGCTCGCTACCTGCGCTGCACGGACACCAACCTGGTCGATAACGCATTATGGCTAAGGGTTAGCCTACGGCTCGGAGACAGCAGTTAAGATAAAATAACAAACAATACGAAATGGTCGTGGACAATCGGCACGGGCGAGGGGGGGAATACAGTGGCTATGAAGAAGAAGGGATTTCGCGACATGATCAAAGGGGGATCGGCCGGCCTAGGTGGGATCAAAAGGCTTACGGGCTACTTGGGTGCGGGCTTGGCCACCCAGGAGACGTAAGTGCGGCTATTTCAAAAGACTATTAGGGTGCTACAGCCGCACGCTATGATAGGTGAGAAATTACCAAGGGTGGAATATGTCCAAAATGGCTTGTGGTGCCAACGACCGGTGTATATAGATTTAAGTGGGCTTTGCTGGTGGCAATCCACGTGCAAGTCCTTGCATTGAAATCAAAGTAGTCTAAGTTAACTGAACAAAGCACCTTCTGAATAGGCTTGAATATAACACACAAAATGATCGAGAGTACGTTGAGCAAACGAGTTAGAAAACACGCCTACGACGCGCTAGGACCTGAGGCATGGACGAGCCCTTGGCTTTAAATGTTTACGTGAATTGCGTTAAGTTGATTCATATACGAATTGTTGTCTAACTTGGTTTACTTTGGACAGGGAAGGCCGGACGGTAAGTATGAGTAAGTTGTGCATGTATTTCCATGCAAACACTTGAATTCGGCAACACGAGATAGGTTATAAAATATGCCATGAAACTGATCCTAAGGCAAGATTAGAAAGACAATGAATGATAGTCGGTGCACGAAAGTAAATAGAATGTGTTTGGTAATGATAGCATTGTGGGCGAGCTAGCCTCCCCACCAGTGCATAACAATGTACTGATAACCCCACAGTCTGCTTGCAGGATGTAGGAGACATCGCCGGGTGCGGAGCTTCCCTCGAACGTGCTAAGGCACGGAGCTAGCTCTGGAGCCTTGGAGCGTTGCAAGGAGCTGAAGCACCATATATAGGACATAATGTATCGAAACATCGTCATGAATCATTCCATGTTGTAAGCCACTTGGCACGCCTTTTATGTTTCAGAGAGAGAGAGCTTGAGCTACTTGTAAACTCGGCCTAGCGCCGCTTGTAAACTTCTTGAATGTCAATAAAGAGTTTGAATTCGCTTCAAATTGTGTTCATTTACTTTCCGCTGCAAATGGGGACACTCTGTGCGACTCTGTGGCCTAGCTCAAATCGGCCGTTTATGGACTTAGCCTTGCATGGGCGTAACCTAGGCCCGTACGGCATCACGCCTTAGCGAGGACGATCGCTCCTACGGGAGCGGGGCGTGACAGATTGGTATCAGAGCCTGGCTTTACGTTCTTGGACTTCATTTCGATTCTCTCAGTTTTGAAAGCTCGTTTTGAGACAAATGATGTATACGCTCTCTCTCGTTATGCCTTGGGATATTCCATACAATAAGTCTAATATTTGCAAACAGCTCGTATGAGTACTCGATTGAACGGGATCGATAGGCGAAGGCCTTTGTGCCAAACTACGACGGACTTGAGTTGAAAGAAAACTAATGCTAAGAGTTACCAAACGCAGTGCATGCTTGAATAAGCTTACGCTAACAATAGCAAACGAGTACACGAGACTGAAGTATAGTTCAAACGGGATGGTTATGCACACAGCCTTTCGGCTAAGCTGTGCCGAGTATCGTGCACCTAGATCTTCTGGTGCGAACGAGTTTGCGAGCGAGACCGACTATCGCTCGGACGAGAATAAGTGAGGCTTAGAATGTATGTCGATAGAGACGCTATTTGACCAACGCTAAAGCGAGCACGGGAGATGGTTCTTAGACTTTGAGGAACGGGTGAATGCGCGATTGAACATATCGGTTGGGAATCGAGTAACCATTTGAGGATTTGTAGAGCGACTTGACCCCGAGTGGTGTATATGATAGCTTCGAGGAAGAATAAGAGTAAGTGTCGACGACTAGTCGAGTGGCTCGAACCCTGGGTGGTGTATGGACGTTATAGAAATTGTTCGAATGAGACTAGAGGATTTACGGATAGAACGAGTATGTCGGCAAGCGATGATATCGCGCAAAGTCTTAGAACGAGTAACGCTTAATTGGCTTTGACTCCGATAGTTTCAAACGAGATATCGTTCGGACGAATCAAGAATGCGTAGTGCGAATTATGAAACGAATGGAGGTCTTGATCGAGGAAACATAGAAGATCGTGCATGCGATTTTGAATTTAGTCGAAGGGATTGAAACTTGAGTTAAGGTGAAATACCCATGGACGAGATCGAAGATAGCACGATCGGAAGATAGCATGCATAGGAAACGTTGGTTTGAAGATACGAGAATGACTAAGGACTTGGAATAGATGTTGCTCAACGACGAGTTAGCATGAGACAATGCAAATTGAGGAATTAAGTTGCACGACTCGGAATTCGTTGCAAAAGGAAGATCGTCAGGTTATGTACATCATCGATGGTATTGAGGCGTATCAAAGATCGATGTACGATAACTCGGGGGTACTCTGATTCGATGAATGATGATCGTGTTAGAAGTTATTGTTTTGAAGGATGCTATGTTGGAGATATGACTTGATGGTTCTGTGATAACCACAACGACAACAATCTTGTCTTGCGCAAGCGCAACTCCAGCCTCGTACATGTGTCACGTCAGATTTGGGACGATCGTTCCGCGTGAGCGTTGGCATGGTGATTCATGTCCAGCGGGAATGATCGAACTCAGAATATCATGACATGGCAATTTTGATTGCTTCGACTTGTGGTTTGAAGCGATGATAAATTCGAGGATTGTTAGGACTTGCGATTGAAGAATAAGAAAAACTTGAGGATTGAGTAGACCCAATCCATGTATCGAAAATGAGTAAGTCTAGACTCAACGCAAGAGTTACGTCCCGATGAGGACGATTATTCCGTGGAAATATTGACATGGTGATTCATGTCCGCCGTGGATAATCAGACTTGTGTGAGATCGGAGCGTGACATATTGCAAGGCCAGACGACCTTGTGATCGACTACGTGAATTGGATAAGATGGATAGGTGGATTGTATCAAACATACTTGAAGAGATAGACTACGAAAATTGTTACTGCGGACGCACGATATTGACATGTCAAGGATTTGATTGAGGACAACCTATCGTAGGATGACTTTCCTAAACGAGCTCGAACTTGGAGCGACAAATGTGTTGATGCGAATAGGGTGAACGCTGCTTGATGTTTAGAAATTTGAGTAAAACGAACTTAGGTAGAAACTCCCGTACAAACGAACAAATGGTTTGACCATAGGATTTGGGGCGATAAGCCACGAACTTGACTTGTAACTATGACCCTGTGAGATGACCTAGCGGATAGGCGGACGACCCTATGCCGAGTGATTGAACTTGTGCGATTTACCTTACAGTATTGTCTGGACGGACGATAGACTTGGGCAGCAAGACTTAGAGTAGGACGGGGAACAGGGAGTGTGCGTGAACGACGACGAGATTGGCCCCAAACAAAGCGAATGATAGGAATGTATGATGCATAAGTAAAGTTGGGATAACGAATTGAATCATTGATAGGAAGACGTACTCGATGATAGTGCAATACTTGGTCTTGAATCGGACGGAAGGTACTTAAGACTTGGTCGACTCCGCTAAGAAGAAGAAATCGTATTGATTTCGTAGACAAGAACGCTTGAGAAACGAATCGGATCATCTCGAGGATCAAGATAAATGACAGTGAGATGCACGCAAGTTCGGTTTTAAAATCGAAGTTAGTGAAACGATCGGTAAATCAAAACTATCATGAGTAGCTTGTCCGACTTTGTTAATCGCTAAGCCTGGTTGAAATGTACGTATTCGGGGGACGCCTTGAATATGTGCACAGTCCCCACGCAGCATATGATGAACTCGAATGCAACTACAAGTGGGTGTTGAGATGCGCATGAACGACAATTGAATAAGTACCATCAGGTCTAAAATGAATGGACAGTCATTCCATAAAATTCACCAAACCCATGCAACATAAAACTTGGAAGGATAACCGAACATAATTCGATGCCATCGAACAATAGAGCCGTTCGATAGAATTGTCTAAGAAACACGACGACACGAGTTAAAGGAATGGTAGGATGACCTGTACTCAGGAAGTCTCGAGGACGAGACTTGTTTTGAGTGGTATATTATGTAATGACCTGCTCCGCCCTAGCGGAACGCCGATTCAAACGGCAAGTGCAACGACTCGAACGAGCCGTCGACTCGAAGAGTTGGCATCGACCTAATGAAGAATCGATGCAAAGCTTTCATTGGCCTGTCAAGAAGAATCCAGAATTAGACTTTCAAAGGCGCGCTCGGAGTATCGCTCGGCCGATGCGAACATCGCTAAGGTGGGTGGCTCCGATGAACCCGTCTTTGCTTAGCCTAGACACATAACAATACGGATACTATTGCTAGAATCGCTAGGCGATAACACCGCACATGCTAATAAATGACTCAATGCACCTAGCTAAGGGAGTAATCCCATCTTGTATGCTTGTATAGAATATGGAAAAGAACATAAAAAAATGTGAGAACTCTCGCCCCGCACTCTGCGCTCGTGCTAAGGCACGGGCTTACATTTCGAGTTCCCTATGCATTCAACAATGAAACAATGAATGGATTACAACAATGAAACGGGAAGACTATCAACATAGTCGTTCCGAGTAGAGTATAGCAACATTGAAAGATTATGGGACCGATGGATCGCCAAGGCGACTCCCGTACAGGGAGTTGCAAAATGTATAAATGAATGAATGAATGAATAAGTGAATGAATGAATCGACGAATGAATGAATGAATAAGTGAATGAATGAACGACGAATGAATGAATGAATATGTGAATGAAATGAATCAACGAACGAACGAACAAGTGAAAGAAAGAAAGAAAAAAAGAATGAATGAAAGATAAGAAAGGAAAGAATGGTTAGCGACAGGTGTGACAGGCACGTGCAACGGGGCTCGCTACCTGCGCTGCACGGACGCCAATCTGGTCGATAACGTATTATGGCTAAGGGTTAGCCTACGGCTCGGAGATAGCCGTTAAGATAAAATGATAAACAATATGAAATGGTCGTGGACAATCGGCACGGGCGAGGGAGGGAATGTCATGGCCGTGAAGAAAAAGGGATTCCGCGGCATGATCAAAGGGGGGATCGGCCGGCCTAGGCGGGATCAAAAGGCTTACGGGCTACTTGGGTGCGGGCTTGGCCACCCAGGAGACGTAAGTGCGGGGTATTTCAAAAGACTATCAGGGTGCTCCAGCCGCACGCTATGATAGGTGAGAAATTACCAAGGGTGGAATATGTCCAAAATGGCTTGTGGTACCAGCGACCGGTGCATATAGATTTAAGTGGGCTTTGCTGGTGGCAATCCACGTACAAGTCCTTGCATTGATATAAAAGTAGTCTAAGTTAACTGAACAAAGCACCTTCTGAATAGGCTTGAATATAACACATAAAATGATCGAGAGTACGTTGAGCAAACGAGTTAGAAAACACGCCTACGACGCGCTAGGACCTGAGGCAGGGACACGCCCTTGGCTTTAAATGTTTACATGAATTGCGTTAAGTTGATACATATACGAATTGTTGCCTAACTTGGTTTACTTTGGACAGGGAAGGCCGAACGGTAAGTATGGGTAAGTTGTGCATGTATTTTTATGCAAACACTTGAATTCGGCAACACGAGATATGTTATGAAATATGTCATGAAACTGATCCTGAGGCAAGATTAGAAAGACAATGAATGATAGTCGGTGCACGAAAGTAAATAGAACGTGTTTGGTAATGATAGCATTGTGGGCGAGCTAGCCTCCCCACCAGTGCATAACAATGTACTGATAACCCCACAGTCTGCTTGCAGGATGTAGGAGACGTCGCCGGGTGCGGAGCTTCCCTCGAACGTGCTAAGGCGCGGAGCTAGCTCTGGAGCCTTGCAGCGTTGCAAGGAGCTGAAGCACCATATACAGGACAAAATGTATCGGAACATCGCTGTGAATCATTCCATGTTGTAAGCCACTTGGCACTCCTTTTATGTTTCAGAGAGAGAGAGCTTGAGCGACTTGTAAACTCGGCCTAGTGCCGTTTGTAAACTTCTTGAATGTCAATAAAGAGTTTGAATTCGCTTCAAATTGTGTTCATTTACTTTCCGCTGCAAATGGGGACACTCTGTGCACTCTGTGGCCTAGCTCAAATCGGCCGTTTATGGACTTAGCCTTGCACGGGCGCAACCTAGGCCCGTGCGGCATCACGCCTTAGCGAGGACGATCGCTTCTGCGGGAGCGGGGCGTGACATTTGCCATGCAGAAACTACTGTGAATTGTCTAGTACGATTAGGTCTCCATTGTATATTGTTTGGGCCATCATTAATATGCTGCTCTCCAAGATCTCTACCAAGAAGCAATCTGTACCAAATAGGGGACGCCCTAGACGTGATTGCAACTTGAGTGGGATATATATATATATATATATATATATATATGGAGTTTTTTCACCAGCCGGCCCTAATCCCTTGAGTATGCCCCCTTCCCCTTCCTCCCTCCTTCCCTCCGCCTACGCCGCCGGCCCATGGTGGAGGAGGCGCCTTCGCCCTCCTCTCCCATCCCCATCCTCTCCTCCCTCTTGTTTTTCTAGCCCACTCCCTGGTTCCGCCTCCGCGGAGCGTGTAGGCTCCCCTCCGCCGCCTGAGGCTGGTCTCCCTTCCCACGGCCTCTCGCCGGTTTTACGGTCCTATGGCGGGCTTGTGGTTCCCACTTTTTCGGGTGCTCTAGATGGCAAGGAGAGGTTTTGAGGCAGTGGGGTCTCCGGATTCGGTGCCTTGCCTCCCCACAGCACCAAGCGCCGCGTCGCCAGGACCGCCTCCCTCTCCTTTCCTCCGTCCAGCTGTCCCTTATGCACCTTTCACTTCGACTCTGCATTTCTCTTTGGGGTGCCCTCCTCTAAGCTCCTCCCCTCCTGGGCCCTATGTGGCTCCTTGCCATGCGGTTGTTCCAAGCATCCCGCAGTCCGGTCAGGCGGCTCATCCTCTACCGTCCCGTCGTCCTGTTCGAAGCGCTCATTTCTAGAGCTTGCCTTCGGGCCAATTTGTCCTCTCCAGCAGCCATCCCTTCCCTTCCCTTCTGTACTTTTTCTATTTCGGACGGCACTCCGGCCATCGACTTCTCGTCGGAGGAAGTGGTTGCGGTCTCCGCCCCGTTTCGTTTTACCCTTATTGGCCGGTTCTTCCGTTCCAGACCGCCAGTCGACGTGGTGCACAGGATTGTGGAGAAGATGAACTTCTCAGGTCCTATATCGATCGGGGTGCTTAATGGCCAACATCTGCTTCTTCGTCCATCCAGGGCGGTCAACTTCCTGCTTCTGCGATCAAAGGACATATTGAACATAGCAAATGCGCCTATGCACATTTTTAGATGGTCGTCGAATTTTGACACCAAGAAGGAAACCGTCGTGGCACCGGTTTGGGTTTCCCTCCCTCACTTGTCGATCATTCTATTTGTGAGGGACGCCATCTTCCGTCTGGTTCAATGCGTATATTCGCCAATCGCTTTGGATCACGCCACTTCGGTCGTGTCCAGACCAAGTTGCGCCCGGGTGCTAGTAGACGTCAATTTCAACTCTTCGTCTCTACCCCAGATTCTTATTCATCTTCCCGATGGTAGGGACATTTGGCAAGATGTGGTGCTCGAAGATCGGCCTAGTGTTTGTAGCGGATGTGGTCGCCTCGGGCAACATGTCGGTGAATGCCTTTCCAAGCTGTCGTTCTCTAGTCAGGACACGGGTTCGGCGTCGCCACACCTTGGCTCTGTCCCCTCCGCAGATTCCCTATCCAATCCTCATATGCCCTCAGATCCCCCTAAGCTCCCCGGCGTCTCTCCTTCCTTGAGCAGCCCAGGGTCTCCCCCGGGCTCACCGGTTCTACTTAACTACCCCCTCCAGTTCTCTCGCCCTCGTGGTTGGGGTCCCGTTGGGAGTTCCACTATCCGGGACGCCACCCCTTCCTCGCCCGGGTTCGTCGGCGAGCTCCCTTGCGGCTCTCGGTCAAGACCCTTCCGCAGCCTCCCTGGTTCCCTCTCCTTCGGGGCCTTTCACTTCTTCCCTCCTGCCAATGAGCCCATCAGCTTCTTCTAGCCTCATCAGATTTGCAGGAGGCACCTCCAGTCCGCCTATCCCTTCGTCGGCTTTGGTGGTGGCGGATACCCCCCAATGGGCGGGTCCAGTGGCGACTTTAGCCTAGGTCGTGTCCAGCAGGCTGCGGGGAGCCAAGTTGGTTGGGGCCTTCCACACCCAATTTTTAGGGATTATTGAGCCCACCTCTCCTGGGGATGGACTACCGGCCGTTGCGGCATCCACCCCCGGGGACGAGGCTTCTCTTCTCTCCCCGGTGTGCCCGATGGTTCGGCTAAGCTGGGAGAGCTATAGGAGAGGGAAGAACCCTAATAGGCACATCTCCCACCGAACCATGATCCTTAGGTCGGACACTAAGTCTAAGATTGCGGACTAGGGGGTAGAAAATTGTATGACACTATTTTAGGGATCTATTCATCATCTATGGTTTTGGGGTTTGGGAGGTTTTTTGTGTCTTAAGTGACACTATCCGATGTAGAGAAGGATGATGGAGCATTGCCCGCTTCAGATTGTTAGGGGATGCTACCCCAAGATGTAGCCTTAGTATTTCATATTGAATGTTCAACCTAGAGCAAGTGCCTTAATATACTTCTTCGGACGAAGGAGGTCGTTGATCGGTTCTCGATGTCCCTCTACATTGGGATGAAGGTTTGCTTGGGATAGAGATAGGAAGATTAGAAGCACCTCTTCCAAAATTGTGCCTCCGATTAGGGGTCCCTGAGACATGTAGCATGAGGCGAGAGATAGCGCATCTTCCTCTTCATGGGTTTGCCTCCCAAATTATTGCTAGGTCGGCAGAACATTTTGTAGTCGTTAAAACATTGACTGTCTCAATTGGACTCTCGTCATTTTGTGCAGTAGTAAGTGATTATGATATTGGCACAACAATATTGCTGAAAGGGTCCGCCTGTTGCAGTAGAAAACTCTCTTCCTTTATTGTTTTGATTGATCGCATCACGCCAATTGGAAGGATATGAAGGAAGATTGCATACTTAAAGCATTTCCTGTGCCACTTGGGCTCTTGTGTCATGCCCCAGTCCTAATATACGTAGGACTAGGAATATACGAGCATGCCAGCTGCATATATACAAAGAATATTCCAATAGATGGAATCCTCGAATACACACATAAGCTGTAATATGAAGTATTGATCATGAAGTAATAAACTATCACCGGTATATTTATATCTCATCCACAGCAGTCCTCGGCAATTTTGGAACCACCGCCATCTCCCGAAACCCTCTCCCGCTCCGTGAGCTACTGAGCTTCGTCGCGCTCCTCCTGACCGCCTCGAGACTGTCACGCCCCGGTCTTGGGGGACCGATCATCCTCGCTAAGGCGTGATACCGCGTGAGCCTAGGTTGCGCTCACGCAAGACGGGTTTCATAACGGCTGATTACATGCTAAGCAACGGGGTGGTCGCACAGAAGCCCCAAGCAGAAACATTGAACAATGACGACAACACGAGTATACCAAATGAGAACTCTTTATTTATATTGAAACAAAGATTACAATGTGGCACGTGGCCATGATTACAATCACTCAGTCTAAATCTTCTCACAATACAAGTTACTCTGCTCTCTCTCATCTCACGATACAAGATTCAAGGCTGCAACTTACGGACGCTTTGGAAGGCGATGTCCATACATTATGTCCTATATAAGTTTACTTCATGCGGCCGCACGCCTCGAAACTCCAAGGAATGCCATGTCTCGATGTATCCAAGCGAGCTCCGCACCGATTAATCTTTTACATGTGCCTGCACATAAATACTGTGTGGGTATCAGTACTCAACTATACTAGTGGAGTGAGCTCCTCGCCCACCCATACAAAACAAACACGTTCATTTAGTTTGTGCAATATGTCCTTTCGATTGTCTTTCTAGTCTTGCCTTAGGATCAGTTTTAGGACATAGATGCCTGGCCTATTTTGTGTCTCTAGACTGTCACCTTGCCTCGTACCAATAACTTGCTTATCGTTGTGCCTCTAGACCATTCTTCTTTCTATTTGTGATAACACACTAATAGGGGGGTTACAAGCAGCTAGTATGTAGACATGAATAGATAAAAGCACGACTTTGAGAAGAACTAATTTACCGCCAGGTGATAAAGACTTACTTTGCCATCCTTCGATACGAGAGTGAATTCTCTCGAGAAGCTCCTCATACATCGATCCATTGTGCATGCCAACAAGCAGTGGACATCAGAGATACGAAAATGGAGTGGAGCCAATTTTATATCTCGTTCTAGCTTCTAGTTCAGCCGCACGCTATTGCGAAATTCCCGTAGAAGTATATAAGAAGGTTTTTGACATATTAATCTTTTGTCCAGAAGTATCTTCATACCTCCTGAGCAGCAAATTAACCAAGTGAATTGATCGCAAGTCCCCTCCAGAGAACAATAGAACATCATCTGTATAAGCTAAGTGAGTAATAGGGGGACAACCACGCGATGTATGATACAGAGAGAAATATTTGATATTAGTCAGAGTCTTCAAATTCCTTGACAACACCTCTGCATCCAATATAAATAGAGCAGGCGAGATGGGGTCAACTTGCCTTACTCCTCTAAAAGCCTGGAAATAACCCATAGCTTCTCCATTCACCAAAGGCGAGAACCAGACATTGTTAATCGATCGAAATGTAAGATCAACCCACTTGTTGTGAAAACCAAATCTTCGCAAAACCCTCATCAACAAAGTCCAGTCTAGACGGTCATAAGCCTTCATCATATCTAGCTTAATAGCCACATTGCCCCCTCTATGCTTGTTATTCAATTTTGAGATCAGCTCATGTACCAAAATAATGTTGTCAAATATCTTTCGACCCTGAACAAAGCCACTCTGCTCAGGGGAGATGAGGCGAGGATGAATCA
Source organism: Iris pallida (assembly GCA_029216955.1). Classification (NCBI taxonomy): domain Eukaryota; kingdom Viridiplantae; phylum Streptophyta; class Magnoliopsida; order Asparagales; family Iridaceae; genus Iris; species Iris pallida. The sequence goes on from JANAVB010015400.1 coordinate 19,214,298, forward strand.
AAGCCAGTCTACGAGTGATCACCTTAGTCATAATTTTATTGAGAACATTGCAGAGGTTGATAGGTCTATACTCCAATAAGAGTTTGGGGTTTTTCATTTTTGGAATTAAAACCAAAGACGTGCTAGTAACAGACTTTGGTAAAACGAAGCCCTGAAAAAACATCTATGTAGCTTCAAGGATATCATCAGCAATAGTATCCCAACAAGCAAGGAAAAAGATCTAGTGAACCCGTCTGGGCCAGCTGCACTATGAGGATCCATCGATTTAATGGTATCAAAAATCTCCTCCTTCGTTGGATTGGCAATAAGGATATCATTATCTTCTTGAGTTACAAGAAAAGGAATGTGATCAAGCATTTTTTTCATCATCGATAATCTCCTCTCTCTGATAAACCGATGAGAAGTATTCAGTAGTGTAGTCATGAATATCCTTCTTAGATTGAAGAATTCGTCCATCTTCCGTAGAAATGGAATGAATCCTTAACTTTTGATGTTTATTACTGACACAATCATGAAAATATGCAGTATTGCGATCACCATGTAAGTCCCATTTCAAGCGAGCTTTCTGCCCCCAGAACTCCTTCTCCCGCGTTGTACGTTGTTTTAGATTAGCTGTAGCCTTCGCCAATAGTTCTTTATTCATAATAGAGTCATCTGCTTCACATAATAACTCTGCTGAAAGAACTTCATCCTCCGCTATCTTCACTTCTTGAAACATATCTCCAAACATAGCACGGCTCCATTTAGAGAGGGCTCGCCTACAGGCAGACAATCCGATAGAGAAGCGAGTAAGACCATTGTAGTGATCAATAGAATTCCACGCATCATTAAAAATAGTGTGAAAATCCTCATGGTTCTTCCAAAACTCAAATAATCTGAACTGCTTATGGCTTAACGACTGGTTAGCTTTAAAATGAACAAGTATCGGTGCATGATCGGATTAAGATCGATTAAGATGATCAACACTAGATAGGGGAGCCCAATCCATCCACTGTTTGTCAAGCATAACTCTGTCTAGTCTCGAACCCTGTCTATCATCCTTCCTGTCATTAAACCAAGTGAAACAATTCCCAGTATAGGAAAGTTCACCGAACCCTGCAGTAGTTTAAAAGTTCACAAATTCTTGCATAGATACATGATTAGGCAGAAGACCTCCTACTTTCTCCTCCGATCTCATAATAGTATTAAATTACCCCCTACTACCCAAGGCCATGGGAATGACGCTTGGACATGAAGAAGACGTTCCCAGAGTTATCGTCTCCCTTCCTTAGTATTACTCCCATGCACAATGGAGACTAAGGCTTCCGAAAGGATCATAGGATTGGTAAATGACACTGATAGAGCCTGGTCAAAAGAATCTATCTTCTCAATGCAGCATTCTGATTTAACCATAAGCCAAATGTAACCTCTTTCATTAGAGAAAGCATTGTGGAACCCTAACTTCATGCAATAGGCAGTGAGTTGATCAGTTGAAACTTTAGGTTCAATTATAGCTAGCATCACCACTTTGTGAATTCGAACAAGTGATTTGATTCTTTTGATTGTCATTTTGTTTGCCACTCCCCTTACGTTCTAAATTAAGATGTGAAACATTAAGGGAAGAGGATGTACCATTTGTTGGCCGGTTTATAGAAGAACGTAAGGCTCTATCTGAGGGTTCCACCACTTTTTTTGTTTACCTTGACTTTTTTTGGGCTCAGTGTCGATATGCATTTGATCTTGTTCTTGTCCTTCGATCTCTCTTTCTCTGTCAACCTCATCTGCCCAATTCCTAACCTTCTGGACTACAAATTCGCTGTCTTCTAGCTCATTTTCAACTTCAAGTACGTTCTCCGAAGGGACAAAAGTTTCTTCGACTAATGCTGTGACTTGCATTTGTACTGCTAAGGCCTATGCTTCTATACCAAGGTTATCAGATAACCGGTTAATATCTGACAAGGAATCATTTATGCTAACATTAATAGGCGAACTTGCATTAACCAATGGTTCATCATTTAAGATGACATGAGAGCCATCTACTTGATTGGTATTGTCTGACACCATGCCTGTTTGAGCAATGAGACGCTCCTCCTCAACATTAATGCATGTTTTATCAATCCCACTCCCTTGTCCAGTTTCCATCCCTCCCTGATTGACCACAGGGCCTTCAACTGATTGCCGGGTAGGCTCTTGAGCTTTGCCATGAGCCTCGTTCTCCATGTCAACCTTTTTTTTTCTTTATTTTTATGTTTACATGAGTCATTGAGATGTCCCTGATGTCTACAATGTGAGCATTACATAGGAGTAGTTTCGAACTCGATTCTTTGCTAGAAACTTCTTCCACGTGGTAAATTGATGCGAATTCTTTGTTGTAGGGGCTTGGCGGCATCTATTTCAACAAAAATTCTAGCCATGCTAGGATGTGAAAGCTCTGAAGTCGCCTTATCAATCATTAATGGAGAACCAATAGCCGACGTGATAGAAAACAATGCATCCTTTGCATAAAGGTAATGAGGCAAATCAGGTAAGTTGACCCAAACAGGTATTAAAGAAGACTCACATGACGACGAGAAGTCTGGATCCCACTTGAAAATTCTTATCAGAGCACGAGCAATAAACCAAGTATCCTTGGATCGAAGGCGAAGACAATCATCCTCGTTAAAAGGCCTAATCAGGATATGTTTTCGATCTATAACTCCAACTTTAATAGAACCATTGAATTCGAATCCTGTGAAGGCTTTTCGAATCACCTCAATAGGAGGCTTATTATGATAGAACTTCCCAATGAGCGCATATTTGAAGGGGGAAGCAAGAGAAGCGTCCTCCTCCTCTGAGAACGTAATGGCTGGGGCTCCTTTGAAGTTGGAGATCTTTTTAATAGCTAGTCTTGGGGTTGTCTCCGGTGGACTGGACATAACCGCCGCAAAGGACCTATATATATATATATATATATATATATATATTGGTAAAATATATATATATATATATATATATATATATATATATATATAGTTAATTAAGTTTAAAGCCCGACAACATGGCGGCAGAAAGGCTTTCAGATTTTTAGATTTCTAAACAAAGCACAATGAATTCATGCCGGTCATCGAGGCAACCTGGATATCAGTTTCTCATGCTAATGCTTTGGTTAGGGTAAGCTTGAGATTGGATGCATGCAGGAAGGCATTATCGAAGTGGAGCCATACCACGTTCGGGGATATTTTTCAAGAAGGCAAGCTAGCGGAAGATGAAGTACTGGCGGCAGAAATAGCTTATGAGGAAGATAATTTAGTTCTGAGTTGGGAGCAGTTGGAGAAGGCATATGCTATTCTTAAACAGAGATCCATTTGTGAAGACTCCTTCTAGAAGCAGAAAGCAAGGCTCAAGTTGGACTTAGAAGGTGATCGCAATACTTTTTATTTTCATGAATGTGTCAATAGCGAACAAAGGAAGCTTCAGATAGACCACATCACAGGTAAAGATGACATTACTTTGACAGAGCTGAAAGACATACAAACAGTAGCTAATGACTATTTCGCCTCCCAGTACCAACGTATTGACATTAATGATGATGAGGATCTGTTGAGTAACGTCCCTAATCTAATACTTGAAGAGGACAATATCACACTTACTGCTGCCCCCAACGAAGGAGGAGCTGCTCGCTACTATTAAAAGCATGGATACTAGAAGTGCAGGAGGCCCTAATGGTTTTACTGTGCTTTTCTTCTCCAAATGTTGGCATATTATTGCAGATGATCTCTTAGAAGCAGTATCCATGTTTATAGATGGCTTTTATTTGCCAAAATATATTACAAGTAACTCTCTTGTACTTACACCTAAAGTTAAAAATCCAACATACATGTCAGACTTCTGTCCTATAAGCTTGTGTATTGTTGCGAATAAAATCATCTTGCAGCTGCTGTCAAATCGCTTGGCTCCTATTCTTTCTCGAATTATTTCACCAGAACAAAGTGGATTTGTTCGGAGGAGAGAAATAGTTGACAATATCATACTAGCTCAAGAGATGATGAGTATGAGAAGTATAAACATAGAGTGGGCAATATTCCTATCAAACTTGATATGTGGAAAGCTTAAGATCGACTAGATTAGAGATTTCTCATGAAAGTCATGTGCAGGTTTGGCTTTGCAGAGATATGAATCAACATAATATTTAGGCACATCAACAATGTCTAGTACTCGACTATTATAAATAGGGAATCACCAGGTTCTTCTAAGGGCTTTCGAGGAGTTCGACAAGGGACCTTCTGTCGCCAGTATTGTTCGTGATTGCAGCCAAAGCTTTGTCGAGAAATATCAAACAACTATTGGAACAACCTTCTTTTTCTCATTACTACTCACCTAGTGGTTGTCCCCTTGTGATGCACCTAGCCTATACCGATGATATCTTGATCTTCTCCGCTGGTGATGTTTGGTCTGTCAGTGCATTACATTCTTTGCTTTGCCATGATGAAGCAGCATCAGGCCAGAAGATTAATGCTATGAAATCATTATATATATATGCATCCAGAGTTCCCCATGGAGAGAGTGCTTGAGCTTAGTTCTATTATAGGATTCTCTACAAATAATCCCACATTTTCATATCTAGGCTTTCCATTTATGGCTGGGAAAAGAAATGTAGGCATGTACGAATATCTATTATCCAAGGTAAAGAATAGGATTGAAGGTTGGGAGCAACGACTTCTCTCATATGGTGGTAAGTTCATACTTCTCAAGTCAGTATCCACTTCCATTCCCATGAACACACTTGCGGCTTATAATCCGCCAAAATCTGTGCTTCAAGAGTTAGAAGTCATGTTCACAAAATTCTTTTGGGGTAAGCAAGACGGGAGATATAAGCATACATGGATTAGTTGGCATAGAATGGCAAGGCCATATGAGGCGGTAGGCCTTGGCATATAAAGCTTGGAAGAGACCTTCAATGCCTTCACAATGAAGCTGTGGTGGAAACTGAAGACTCAAGAAGGTTTGTGGGCGACCTTTCTGAAGTCCAAATACTGAAAACACGGCACATTAGACACGACTACTGCAAACTCGAAGGCATCTCATTTATGAAAAAGACCTCTCATGGGTAGAGATAAAGGGAACAATTTCATTGTTGCTTCTACAGACCCAGGTGTGGCTTAGGAATGGTCGCATTCTTCGAATGGGACATTTTCTGTTACTTCGGCGTGGAGACATGCTAAAACCCCGCATACATTATGACCACATTTCAAGCTTATTTGGAACTCTTGCCTACCTATGAAATGCTTAGAGCTTTTATGGCGTATAATACAGAACAAACTTCCAACAAATGATAATATCCAATGTATGGGTTTTAGCATTGCTTCGAAGTGTCATTGTTGTACGAATCCTGATCGGGAATGTCTTGCATTTTTTTAGGGAAGGAGAGATGTTTCACAGTGTATGGAAGAAGGTACAACAGGCACTCAAAGTAGGTTTTCACGATTCATCTCTTTTAATTCGATTTCGATCTTGGTGGCGAAGACCTAATATACAAATGAAAGAAATTATGGTCGGGGCTATATGTTGGGTACTGTGCAAGAACGAAAACAAGTGGAAATACGAAGGCTATGCATTGTCCAGTAAGCAGCTGCTAGTGGAGATCAGAAGACAGGTCCGGAAAGCTTTTATCCGGTGTACATACTCGCCGAAGTTACCTCCTATTTTACAGTAGGGTTCTATCATGTATATATATATATATATATATATATATATATATAATATATATATGTGCACATATGAGTATAGTTATGGTTAGGATATTGTACCTATATGTATATGTGTAGGAAATTTTAGATAGTATGTAGAACACATAGGTATGGGTGATACCTATATTATAGGATAGCAAGCGTAAGGTAATAGATAAAGAATTGGGTATTACCAAGATACCAAAGAATACGATAATGTTTGGGTATTTGTGCAATAGGTTAAAACATTTTCTATTAGAGTCTATCTGCAAATAATGTAGGTAGTTACATAGGGTATGGCCTAGTATTGACTAGAACACCTTGGTATGACAAGGTGTGAACCTAAAAAACTAGGATTGACCTAGTTTGACCTGGTTCAGTAAGTTATTGACCTGGTCGACCTAGTTTGACTCAAAAATGACTTAGAGACCTAGTATCAAGCTAGTACAACATGTTTATGATTCCAAAACACCAATTGTCATTGACATTCCATATTTAGGTCTTCAAGGCACTATTTCAGATACTGTTGCTACTTCACACCGGATTTCGGACTAGTACATTCTCTGATAGTTTTTATTATTTGATAATTTCTATGATTTTGGTCTATAGTATTGTATGACTTGATTTTTGACACGATGGAGACACGGATTGGTATTTTATGGTTTCACTCCTATACGACACGTGCATCATACTTATCTGGCCTCTAAATCAGGACTCACTATTGGCATCACTTACTTTCATCTGTCTGGCCTCGTACTTGATTTGCATGTCGGGATTTGGATTCATTTATACTAGTCAGATGGGGAAAAACTTGAATAGACATATAAATATTCCCAAAATCTGGAACCACCCTCTACTAGTCTAATTTACAGAGATAGCAGTCACACACCTTACGTGCGATGAGCCGTATTATCCCTACATGTTTACATGTCGAAAGTGGTATTTCAAAATACACTAGTTTAGTTACTTTCTTGCTGGTTTACATTATTCCTGCTGCATACATCAAATATATCTTAGCTTAGTTCTCCTTTATTTACTGTCCTTATTGCCATACACTTTTGATTCACTATGCTTATTTTTATTGTCTTTATTTAACTATTGTTTTATTTTATTTTTGGATTCAGTCTTTTCTACTCATTATGTATTACTTACTATAACTGTTTTATAGTCTTTATCATTTAATTGGAATTGCTGTCAAAGGTGGGTACCACTACAACAAATAGGGCATAGAATAGCAGTTTATCTATAGCGTTCAAGCCTTCCTGCTATAGAATGTCATCATCAATAGCGTTCTTTCCGCAGTGCTATTAAAAGAGCGTACAATAGCAGTTTATCTATAGCATTCGAGCCTCCTTGCTATTATAATATCATCATCTATAGCATTCATTGTGAAGTGCTGTTAAAAGTTCATATAATAGCAGTTTATCTATAGCGTTTATGCCTTCCTGCTATTTTGCTGTTAACAGAACTTTATATAGCGTGTTATGAACGTTGTTAAAGGTATAATTTTTTCTGGACGCTGCTTATGTTGCTATGTCCATATGTCAAAGTAAGGTATCCAGTTCGATTAGGAGCAGCATCGTATTCTATATATTTTACATGATTAAAAAAAGACTATAGCACGTTTTGGATGCTATAAGTTACAACGTCATAATGGGATTAAGTCGTTATCGTAAAAAAAATTTCATGCCAAGGAGTCTGCATAATACTCTTCAAATCAAACTAACCTTTCAGAAATTTTATATAAAATTCCTCTCCCCTGGTAAACCAAATAAAAAATTTTAGTAATATATATACGAAATATATCTTTATATATTTAGTAACTATATATTGACAAAAAAATTTATAAATAAACTGAAATATTGGTTAAACCAAATAAACTGAAAATCGAACAGGTTTATTCCATTTGGTTTGGTTCGATACGGGATATTTCGGTTGGTTTCAATTTCTGTTATTCGATTTTCGGTCGAATTTGGTATTTGGTAATTCGGTTCGGTTAACCGAGTTAATCGAATGCTCATAATTGAACTATCTACTGTTCCAATCATGGGAGAAGCAACACAGTTTTTTTTGGATCTTTAAAAAAATAAGTTATAGCATGTTGTGACTGCTATAGGAGCAATCCAATTTTGTTGTATAATTTATAGCGTTCTCGATAGCGGCGTTCCCGTCCGTTAGATATTCAGAAATTAAATCGCTACCGTCCGCAGCAAAATGCTATGTTTTATGATTGAAGAAACCATATATATTCTCCCCAATCCTTCAACTCCCCAAAACCTGCCAAACAGCGCAGTCCTCCTTCACGAACTTCACAAAAACCCTCCCTCCACGAAAACCCTCCACAAAAATTCCCAAACTTTCCCCCCTCCTTCTCTCTGTCAAGAAACCGCTCTTCCTCAGGAAACCCTAAAGGTAACGCTCCCCTCACAAAACCCTTCATCTTCTTCTCTCTGTCTCTCTCTCCCCTCACGAAAATCCTAAAGACTGATCGACCGACCGACCCACTCATCGTCTGACCGACCGACGACTGACCGACCGACTCATCTTCTTCCACTACAACAAAAATGGTTAATAACGACACTTTATTAACGATACTTTGTAAATAAGTGTCATTAATTATTTTTTATGACGACACTTTGTTAAAATGTGTTGTAGTATTGAAAGATTTATCATCAATTACGACGTTTTTTAAGAAGTGTCGTAGACATGAATTCAATGACACTATCAAAATGTTGTCTAATATTAAATGATAAATGACAACACTTTTAAAATGTCATCCTAAAATTTTTTGTTCCCACAATTTTTTTTAGTTTTTGCGCCATTCGTGCCAATTCATTTCGCCCTAACTCTTCCTATAAAACTTCTACAGCACATAAACTCTCTTTCCTCTCTTTCTTTCATCCTTCACCTCAATTTCCCTGGCCTATTTTTTTCTTTGACTCTTTCTCTCTCTCTCTCTCATCCCTCTCTCTGAAATCCCCCAAAATCTAATCGAAACCCTAATTTTCTTATTGGATCTCCCAAAACTCTAAAATCTCCATCGATCCTTCTTTCCCTAATTCTTTACTCCAAACCCTAAAATCTCCACCGGTCATCTCGTCAAAGTCCTCCAGTTCCAGAGGCAGCGCACGCCCTTCATCTCATCCAACGAGTAACACCGCATCTTCGTCGTCGTCGATGAGAGGATGATCATCGATGTAGATGATGCGGTGGCTCGCGCTAAAGTGACCGTCGTCGAAAATTCGACCTGCCGAAGCTGTGTGCCACTAACGACTTCCATCGCATGCTCAAGATCGACGAGGGAGGGTTCGACAGCGTCTACAAGGGCTTCGCCCACCCCACGGACGGGAAGGGTGAGAAGATCACGGTCGCGGTCAAGCGACTCAACCACAAGGGTCTGTTGGTATTTATAAATATTTAGTTACCTTCATCTTCATTCATTCATTTGGGAGACATTTTACAATAAGTTACTTAAATTGTATATACATCTTAATTTAAATATGCATGATGGGTTTGAAATGGAAAGCTTTGCCAAAGTGAGCTGGATCTGAAGCTACCAAGTTTTTCATAATCAATGATATCATTCTCAATACTCATTCTCTTAGATTAAACCAAAATTTATTCCAAGAAGAAAGTACTGCTGATTAGTAGTGAAATTATTGATCAAATAAATCAATATGTGTCATTGCCTGGGTTATTCCAAGCAGCAGAAAATTAAATCGTGAGTTTGGGTGCATGGGAGGGTAAGTAAATGTGTGGGATGTGCTTAGATTTGAAATTGAAGCAGGGATGTGTCATTACCTGGGTTTTCTGATTGGCATAACAGTAGATGTATAACTCGATACACAAAAGTATTATATGATGAAGAGGTTTTCTTATTCTGAATCCAGGAAGAACTTTGGGCCATAAACGCGATCGTGGCTGTCGATTCTTTTCGAGGTTTACTCTAGTTACTTTAGAAGTTCAAACTTACAGAAGTTTCAAAATGTGTCAGAACGCAATTTGATATATAGTTGTAAAATCCCTTATAATTTAAACAAATATTTAAATTATTTTTGGATTTTATTTAATTCTAATTTATTTTTATCTTATTTATATTATATAAAAGGACTATAGCCATAGTTGAGTTTGAATATGCAAGACGACTAGAAAGTATGGCATGCCTAGCGTAGTCGGGTGCTTTAACTAGTATGCTAGCCATGTTAGGAATGCCATGGTCATATTGTAATCTCTTGCATGTTAACCATTCAAATTATGGCACAAGTTATATTTTTTATTTAATTAATTAGTTAAGAAAGCCTTTAAGACTTTTTAGGAGACCCGGTTGCACCAAACCTTCCCAAACCTCTTCCAAGCCAAACCCAACCCTATGTAGGCATGTTGGGCATTAATAAATATTAATAATACATTTATTTGTATTTAATTCAGATTTTGTAGTGTAATTATATAGATAGAATTAAATAGTTCTATATTAGGAAACCCCTTTTTAAATCCTCAATCCAATCAACTTGCCAACTCACCAAACAACCAAATCATGCCAAGTGGACACCCACCATGCAAATTTTGGCTAAATAACCCTCCCATGGCCGAATGCATCAAATTAAATAGGATTTAAATCCTGGATTGCTTAAAATTCATTTAAGGATATGTTTAAATATACCAACTTATCCCAACCCTTAACCAAATCCAAATCTTTCTCTCCCTCACATTTGGCCGACCAAAACCCCTCTCCCTCTCCATAATTTCAGCAGTAACAAACTCTCCATAGCATCTATACATCATCTCCTCCATTGCACATCTCTCCATCCTTCACAAAAACTCATCTCCTCCACCATACATCCCCGAAACCCCTCAAAACAAACCCTAAAAACACCATCTCTCCCATCAAATCCTCTATAGCCATTATCAACTCTCACATACTCACCGAGAGAGGTTTAGCAAGTAAAGATAGCGGAAAAGATTGGAGCTTTGGTGAAGAGAAGTCAACATCACCCTTTCTAGCAAGAATCTTTGGTAAGAACCCAAATCTTTTCTTCTAAAAATTTTTGCTAAAATTTTGTAGAAAATATGTTATTAATTATGTAGAAATCATATTTTGATGGCTTTTGTTAGGTATAATCATCCATAAAGGTTTCATAAAATATATGCGTAATATTCATGTGTCGGTAGGATCAAAATTAACTCTATTGTAAAGGAACTATGAGTTATTGGTGTTTATTTTCGAAACGGAATTTTATGTGTGTTAATATACATAAATTAGAATTTTTAAGTATTTTTCCACGATTTTAGAAACTCAAATCTGGTCGAAAAAATTGTAGGTCAAAACTAGCTAATTTCGGGTAACCGGCTGACCTAGAATGTCCCAAACTTGTAGTATAACTCAACCCTTATGATATTGTTCAATGAAATAAATTATTTTATTACTGTTTAAAATACATTTTTGGTTATTTTAGCAATTTTGAGTCATTAACTATGTTCCGGACGAGTTTCAGGTAGACTAGCTGACTTAGTAATCAACTAGTCATAAATGTCTTTAGAAATATTAATTATGGAATTTCAGATATAAATCTGTAGAAAATTAGTTTAAATATTATTTTTATGATTTTTATATAATTTTTAAGTATGTTATTGAAGTAGGGGCATAACTGACTAATTAAAAGTTAGAAACCCTAAAACTGTGTTTCGATGTCTTGTGGAACCTGTGTGTGATTGTATGGATCTAAATGGTTCCACAAGAGATTGAATATAATTTTAACACATTAATTTGAATAATTAAGTCGTATCGTAAGTTTCATAAGTAGTGACTTAATTTAGTTAATTAATTATCTAGGAGCGTCGGGTTCCAGAGACGTGGACGCAGGAGCGGCGTTTCATATTTACAACACGAAATCAGGCAAGATACCTTGCCATTATACTGTTTATTCTCAGTTTGTATTTTATTACATATCACTGTTCGTTTATTTTCAGTTCTTGATTTACTACTGCTCAGTGATATTAGCTTATTTGTTATTATCCTTTGATTGCATATGGCCCTAGAGTTAAGGAACTACCGTTTGTAGTGTATCGCATATACCTTCACACAGTTGTACCACGAGGATGTGTGAGATGAGTGGCATGTAGAGGTCCTTGCGTATTGGCTGATCCCCAGTGCGCATGCATTAGGGCTAACTGCTAATAGAGGCATATTAGGAGACTTAGCAGTTAGTAGAGGTATATGGTCGTGGATGCGACTAAAATAAGAGCATCGGGTGGGGAGAACAATACCTGACGTATGGGCTTCTTTGCACTTTCCTGCTTACCTGTGCGCTCCTCTGGAGACGCAGGCTCCAGGTGCCCTCTGACGTTTTCCAGAGCGTTATGGACGTACCCCCTTGCACATGATGCCCTCTGACGATCTTCGGACGTTACGGACGTAGGCCCCTGGTGCCCTATATGGGGACTATGCCGATCCCATTTACAGCCAAAGCTCATGCGTCGAAAGGATTGTTTCTCAACTGCATGATCACTTTAGTATGGTTAGGTTACCTATTTATGTCTTGTCACTTTCTTTAATTGTGTCATAATTTATATTCAGTATTTATAGCATGTTTATTGTATCTTGTTACGTCCCTCTGAGGACCTGGTTATCTCGCCAGGTGTGTGCTTTGTGACTTTTCGCAGGTGTCCTAGCCAAGGCCGTGATCTTCTCCATTCCTTCGAAGATAATTGCCGTTGGTTCGTCTTATCATTTTTAGATATCATTTTCTTGTATATTTCTTTCTTTTAAAATAGTTGGTAGTGAATTTGTCTCCGCCCAACTACATGTATAAATGACAAATTCTTGAGTTGATTATAATATTATTCTTTATTATTGTGGATGAGATTTAGTTATCATAGTTTTACTGTATTTTACAGCTTATGTATATATACGAGGTTTCATACATTGGAGTATACTTCGTATGTATACAGCTGGCATGGATACGTACCTAGCCCTAAGTATTTTGGGACTGGGGCGTTACATATTTTTGTGGTGGCCCATGTAGGTCGAGTTTGTCACTTCGGTTACGTTACTGTACCGATGTGAGCCTGTATATAGGATTATGATATAGGAATCTCATCCACAAGCTTGACTTCCTCCCTTGATTCCAAATCTCGAACTCTCGTCCGATTATCTTGACTTTCTTCTGCTTGATTCCTTTCACTGTAAATCTTATCTTCTTTCATGCTGAATAGGGAGGTTAAGTGATAACTCATATGAGTATACGTGTTATATTCCTCAATTACTCTATTAATTGACTTTATAAGTTGAGTAGTATGACTACAACCTACCACCCGTATCTTTTTAACCTAGTATTAAAGTTTAACAGAGTGATAATGAGTATATGCTGGTGTAGGAGAGATGTTTACCTAGAATATAGAGATTTCGTAGCCCATACCCATTGGTCAACTAAGGCCTGATACAAGAACCAGTAGGACGACTGTATACGCAAGCACACCGGATAAGACTTAGATCCTTGTGAAACTCGAGCTATTTATTACTGCTTTCAACGTATTCTTTCATACTTATACTTTAAACTACCATGAATGACGATGCTATTTATAGCCTAGTTTTGCAAGCTTATTCTTTGTCGAGTTTGTTCAGGACATATGTGTACTGGGGACGCCCACAAGCATGTTGTCTAATTAGAATCAATATATTATGGTCTGATCAACCATAGTGCACTTGGTACGCTCTTCATATGATTATCCCATGTAGATTGAGATATAGAGGTATCTAGGATCTCATCCGCAACTGCATTGACAATTCCTCTTGAATTACACATTCTCCTTTGAATTACGTAATTGTATTCAATGACATCTTTCTTGAACTCTTTATTTCTTTTGTCTTTCACTAATTGGAAAGATTAACGCTCGTATTTGATACATAAATACAGAGTATCCCCATGCCCATGGTAGTTATATGCACAAGTATAGCAACCATCGGCCAAGCCATATAACTACAACCTTGCCTAAAGTTGCTCGTCCTTCCCTCGACCCTAATAGTAATATCGTGACCTTCTAGTCATTTGAGCTTGAGAGATGAGTAAGATCTTACCCTTGGGTAAACCACAAACCTATGAGACTATCAAATCTCTAGGAATCAATTATTGTGAGTCTCTAAATATTCATCTTGATTCTTGGCTTAACTAGCAACCCGTATGCCTTAACTCAAACCGTACTTGACTAGGCCCCCACAGTTTAGACAGAGAAGAATAGAACAAAACAAGGACAAGCATTGCAAGGACCGTGGTAGACACCCATTCCAAGATTAGAGATTCAACAAATGTTACTCTAGGTACAAAATTCTATTATCAAAGAAGTGACATAATATTAGAACAACACATTCACCAGCTTAGCCTAAATCTGTAGCATGACGCCCCGTCATTATGTTGTATTAGTAATCAACAAGTGATGTATGAGCACTACATTTAATACCTCTAGAACGCTTGTGACTATAGTCTGGCAGGTTTGACACAAATAGAAATTTACGACTTAGTAGTTAGGGATCTTTCCCATGACGTGCTTTAGAGTTCGTTATTCCACCGATAGACTCTCGTATACCATGGACAAGCGGGTCATTCCATCTTATCGACTCAGGTACCACTGTATGCAATCATTTCCATTTATTAGGACTCGGGGTACAATCCTCGAAACTGATTCACAACTACCCTATCATATTATCAATCACATCGTGACTTATTATTACCAAATGTCAAGGTACGATATCACGACTTAAATATTCCTAACCTTATTATTCCTAAAACCATATCCTAGTCTCTAGAGTGAATAGATTGTAAGCCATTTTTACTTTTAGGAATTTAGGGATCACCGATTGATTGAGGTAAATTGGTTCACATTAGGATGATAAATTAGTGGTCATTCCATCTTATCGACTCAGGTATCACTGTATGCAATCATTTCCATTTATTAGGACTCGGGGTACAATCCTTGAAACTGATTCACAACTACCCTATCATGTTATCAATTACATCGTGACTTATTATTACCAAATGTCAAGGTACGACATCGTGACTCAAATATTCCTAACCTTATTATTCCTAAAACCATATCCTAGTCTCTAGAGTGAATAGATTGTATGCCATTCTTACTTTTAGGAATTTGGGGATCACCGATTGATTGAGGTAAATTGGTTCTCATTAGGATGATAAATTAGTGACTCGTGAACTCCCACTTTCTTTTTAGATCTTTTGGTGTCCCTTACAGTGACTTTGATATTTGAAGTGTAATACTAGCTGTAACCTTCCAACAAAATTTATATGCAAAACTTAAACGAGTCCACCTTCAAGTAGACATATCATGTCCCACACAAACACATCTCCTTGGACTCTATTATTATGATACGACTTTCAGGTCAAAAGGGACTAGCGATAACCCTTACCATAACACCGATGTACTTTCGGACTGCAGTTAAAGATCCAACCTTGACTCAAATCTTTTGGCCCAATATATGGTTGTGATCTACTCGAAGCCCTCTACGCACAAGCCACTAGTGTGCCACTCAATAGAGGCCTTGTGTGCTACTTAAACACAGAAGTCACGAAAGGCGCATCTCATGACTTACAAAACCTATTCTACCAACCCGACGGAAAATTTGCCCAACCACTTGAATTTGAACCTATTCTACATTACCATAACCTAATAAGGATGGTTTAAAATTCCATAAAATTTTGTCCAGCCACCATACATTAAAAATCTAAAGTTTATGCAATCAAAGATTGAAGTCCAATTAGGGAACCTATTGAGACTCAGTTAAACCCATCATAGCCCATCGCCATATTGGGACTATGAAACCAAACTTGATGAAATAGGCCCTCACCCCTTTTATGTAGGTCCTACCTCTTGTCTCACTAATTCTTCTTCCATAGATTTCGTAACTGCATCTCTTCGTAGCCTATGTTATGCATCTCTTGGTACCAACTTGCTTCCGGATATACTTGACCAAGACCTCTCATACTGTCTTGACCAAACATAATTAATATATGGGCCATATTAAATAGATAATACCTAGACTTCCTATAGAGTCTGTGACTATAATTGGAAATACCTCATACTTCCTATACCTCCTTGAAATTTGACCTTCTTAGAAGCCATATTATTGTGCTTTTCCCGATTAACCAACTTCTATAAGTTAGGTAAAACATTGAACTTATTCTACTCTACCTCTCAGAATGGGATTACAATCGTGATCGTTCTTCCGTTTGTATGGAATTTATGAAACGATCTTTTATTTTACATTTTATATCCCTTTGCTCGTGCGTTTAGATAACTACGGTAACAGATTGCAACCTAAATTCTTCAAATCAATCATAGAATCATTTTTGTTTAAATCAATAGCAAATTTTTTTGAGGCAAATAGATCGCAAGCCTCTCTAAGAAACATAAGATTTGGAATTAGCAAGTGGTTGGAAATGATTGGTTCCAATTAGACTAATAATTCGATGGTTCATAACGTCGACCCATATTCGTATCATTCGATACCCTCGACCGTGATTTTGATAATTGAAGCACAATACTAGCCTTTTCCTTTCAACAAAGTTCACATTCACGAACTAGACTAGTCGTACTACTCATATGACATACATGTCCCACACAAAATGAACTTTCCAGTGCTCCATTTAAATTACACCACGTGTATGACACATTGTTTCCTCAAAACAAACCATAGAGACCCAAATTCGATCTATTGGATTTCACCCATACAAATATCGACCCATTCCCTTAACTAAACTGAATACTCAAGATTTATGCAAGATGTAGCACACCTATGACGTATGCCTTCCAACAAGCAAGCACATGCCTCCTACACAACACCAAACATCAGCCCACACATATTAGTCATTATGACTTAGAGTTTTCAAAACACTTGCTGTCACCTCCAATTTCCAGAAACAAGGGTTTTTTGTCATTTTTCACTTTTAAATTATTTTGGAATTATTTATTTATTTATTGTAATATTTTGGGGTTATTTGAGTCGGGTTCGAATTTCAACTCATTCCGACTTGTTTTGACTTGTTTCGGGGACCCGGGATAGTGTTGACCTTAGCGGGCCCACACACTAGTTAGCCATGGCCCACATGTTAGATATTTTAGTTAGTGACTAGGCTAATTATTTTGGTTAGGATTAATTTGGATTAGTGGTTTTAGGAATGACTAAACTACCCCCGACTTAGAAGCCCTTCCATGTATTAACTAATAGATTAGTGTAGGGGGCTTTTTGACCTTTCCTAATAGGACAAAACCCACCATTATGGCTGGCCACTTTTGGTGGATAAGACTCCACCACTTCATCATTTCCCCCTTTCATTTCTCTCTCTTGTTCTTCCCCATTTTTTTAGAGAGCTTTCCCTAATCAAACCATCACCAAATCCTTCCATTTCTCTACCAAATCTTCTTCCTTCCCTCTCCATTCAATCCAAGAAAGGAGCTCCTCAAGTTTGGGAGGATTCGGAGCTCGTTCGTGTCCTTTTGGAATCTCTACGTGTCGGTGTCGAGTCGGAAAGCTTTTTCCTTTGAATCTCTCTCCCGGAAGGTATAATCTCTCCTCTAATCCATCCCAACATGCATATAGGATTATTTTGAACCCGTAGGAATGACCCCCATGGTTGTATCTCCATTTGTGTCCATTTGGAGGTCATAGGAGTGTCCTTTGTGTAGTGGTTGTGTCCTAGTGGAAAAAATCCCTATTTTAGGACACTTGTGTTTTGTTATATTGTAGGAATGACTTGTTAGTGCATTTATTCCAGATTTTATATTGTTTAGAGAAGGTATTTTCAATGTATCATAGTGTATCATATTAGTTATCTATATGTATATGTATATATGTGGATATATATATGTGTTACTCTCTCTCTTTCTCTCTCTCTATATATATATATATATATATATATATATATATATATATATATATATATATATATATATATATATATATATTTTTTTTTTGGAAAAAGGGTAAATTTTATTCCATCATCGCAATAAGGTTACAACATAGAGATACAATCCCAACTCAGGGGGACATTACTAGTACATCCGACTCAATGTTATGAAGTATGCCCACCAGTGGGGTGGACAGTCCCTCATAAATGCGCCGGTTCCTCTCCCGCCAGACATGCCAAACTGATGCAGCAAGTCTCAATCTAGCACGCCTGGCCCAGCTCTGCTCCTTGCCACTGCAATCACCAATCCACTTAAGGATTTCTCGGAAGTCACGCTCCCTTCTAACCCCTCCCAAGTGTCTCCGGCTCTGCTCTGCCCAGATACTCCACGCCACATGGCACTGAAAGAACAGATGCCCAATGGATTCAGGCTCTGTCTCACACATAACACACTTAGGGTCAGGGACAGAAACCCCGAACCGAAGCAATCTGTCCCTAGTAAGCAACCGGCCCAGCACCAGTTTGTATGCAGACAGTTGCATCTTCCTGGCAAGCCCCTTCCCCCAGACAAAGTCGTACTCCTCAATATCATCGAAGTGTGGCCGGACAAGGTCGTAGCAGCTGCTAAATCTGAACTCCCCTGCACCCTCCGAGCGGCCGGGAGGTGCCCAAATCCAGACATCAGACAGTGCCGTAGGAGTGATCTGCACCTGTCTGATCTCCTCACCCAACGGAGCAGTGAAACGATACTCCTCTGGCCTCCAGACCCCACCACGGATGATGTGCCTACAAGTCAGACCTCTGTATGCCACGCCATCCCTCTGGGGACCCAGAATCTCCAGGAGAGACTGACCTGAGATCCACGGATCGAGCCATAGGTCCGTCTCCCCTCCCTCCCTCATCCTCCTCCGCATAGCCATCCGAAGAACAGGACGGTTCCTCAGGATATGCTTGAAAGACACAGAGAAGTTGTTGTCAATTTCACATACCCAGAAGTTCCTGCCCCGTAGATACCGACTAGTCATCCAGGCCGACCATAGAGAATCACCCTGAAGGAACCTCCATGCCAGCTTGATCCCCGCCGCCTCCCTGACAGAAATAAGTGATCGCAGACCCACACCTCCCTCCTTCCTGGGCCGACAGAGCTGCTCCCAAGAGATTGCATGAATCCCCCCATGCCAAATGAACTTGGCACATATGCCCTCAATCTTTCTGATAGTAGCCAAAGGGACCATAATCGATTGGAGCCAGAACAGAGCAATAGCAGAAATAACCGAGCGAACCAGCTCAATACGCCCTCCAAACGATAGGCCAGCCGCCTGCCAGCCCTCAACCCTCCTCTGTGCAAAATCTACCAGACTCTGACAGTCACGTTCCTTCGCGTAGTTGACGGAAAGGGGCACCCCCAGATATTTCACCGGGAGGTCCCCCTTTTCCACCCCAAGCTCCATGGCCCGCTCCTCCTTCAAAGTGCAAGAGTTGCTGAAGTAGACTTTGCTCTTGTCCCTGTTTAACCGAAGGCCCGAAAGCTGTCCGAACTCCTCCATCACTGCCGCAAGCTCCCTCATCCCTCGCATTGAAGGCCTCAACAAGACCAATAGGTCATCTGCATAAATGAGATGAGAGACCACCGGGGAGACCCTGCTGTATATCGGTACAATCCTCTCCCGATGCACCGCGATGTCCATCAAACAGGTGAAATACTCCATCACAAGGGTGAATAGGTAGGGGGAAAGCGGGTCCCCCTGCCGAAGCCCCCTGCTGCTGCCGAAGAACCCGTAAGGGATCCCCTGAATGAGGACCGAGAAAGTAGGAGAGGTGATGCACTCTCTGACTCTATCCACCCAAGTCTCGGAGAAGCCCATCGCACCCATCAAATGACAAAGGAAGTCCCTGTTGACGGTGTCGTAGGCTTTCCTCAGGTCGAGCTTCACATAGGCCTTCATCCCTCCAGGCTTGTGGAACTCTCGAATCAGCTCATGAGCCAGCAGGCTATGCTCCGCAATAGACCGCCCCTTAATGAAGGCCGCCTGATTCCGAGACACCAGACCCTGCATAGCATCCTCCATCCTCCTGCACATAAGATGAGTAATTATTTTATACAAATAATTACAGCAAGCAATCGGTCGAAAGTCAGCAAGGGAAGTCGCCCCCCTCCTTCTTGGGCACAAGCGTCAGGAAGGTGTGGTTCAGCTCCTTCAGGAGCTTGCCCGTATCAAAGAACTCCTGAACAGCCTCAAGGACCGGAACCTTTAGGATATCCCAATGGCGCTTGTAGAAACCACTGGAGAACCTGTCCGGCCCAGGAGCCTTGGAAGCATCAGCCTGCATCACAATCGCCTCCACCTCCGCCATCCGGATAGGAGCCATAAGCAGACTATTGCCGTACTCCGTAATCACCGTCTTCGTAATCAGCTGCGGGAAAACCGAGGGATAGTCCGTCTGATGATAGAGCTCAGAGTAGAACTGGACAGCCTCCTCCTAGATAGCAACCTGGTCGGTCACAAGACGCCTGTCCCTGCCAATCAGTCTCTGAATACGGTTCCGGTGCTGACGCGCCCGGATGACATCATAGAAGAATTTGGTGCAGCGATCCCCATCCTTGAGGCAGGAGCATTTGGCCCGTTGGGCCGCACTAATCTCCTGCTGAAGCCTTAAGGTGTTGACCTCTGCAGCCAACTTCTTCTCTCTAGCCGCCATCTCCCCACTCATCATGTCGCCCTGAAGCTCTGACTGCAGGTCTCTCAACTCCGCCTCCTTCTCCTGTAAGGAAGTCCGGGGAAGCGCCCTCACCCAGTCTCTGATGGCGCGTTTGGTTTTCTTCAGCCTGTGAACCATACAAAACTGGGCAGTGCCGACCGCCTCCTGGCCAAGACCTCCCGCCACAGTCTCCTCATAGCCAGCCGATAGGAACCAACTGTTGTCATACCGGAACGGACGGGCTCTCCATCTGGGACTCTCCACGAAGCGCACCAGGATCGGCGAGTGGTCACTGGTCCCCGCAGGGAGCCCCTCAGCCACAGAGGAGGGGAAAAGGCGGAACCAATCACTGTTCCCCAAAGCACGATCCAGCTGGCATGCCACCCTGCTCACCTCCGCCTTGTTGTGCCAAGTCCATATGTTCCCTATCCTCTTCAGATCCCTGAGCCCTGACTGGAGCGAGCAAGACTGAAAATCTGAGAGGATCTGGTCCGGGACCGGCCGCCCCCCCAACTTCTCTCCTCTGTATAGCGTAGCATTGAAGTCTCCCATAATAAGAAGCGGGAGATGTCGATGCAGCGCTAGAGAACTCAGCCTGATGATGTCCTGCCACAAAGTCTCCCGACGTCTCCTGTCATTGTGCCCGTAGACGGCACCCAGAAGGAAACGGAACCCCCCCTTGTTGGTGAAGGAGATAGCCACCAACTGGTCAGACATATAAACCTCCTCTCCCTCCCAACTAGCTCCATTCCATCTAACCCAGATCCTCGCCATATCACAGAGACCAAGGTTGTGAAGCTGGACCCAGTCCGTAGGAGTTCTACGGGACAGAGTTTTTGCCCCCCTGATCTTAGTCTCTAGTAATATCGAGATTTCACACTGTTCCCTCCTCAGCACCTCACTAATCTCCCTCCATCTCCCCAGAGAACACCCCCCCGGACATTCCAGGCAAGGGCCGACATCTAAACCGCGGGTGGGGTCCCCTGAACATCCTCTGAAGGGGCACCCGGGGAGAGTGCAACCTCCATATCTCTGGTATCCTCATCTCTATCCCCCTGAAGAAGGAGGGGCAGAGTAGGGGCCGCGGCCCCGTGTGGGTCCCCCTGTGGGGGAGGCTGTGCTAGAACTGCCACCCATTTAGGATTGACCTTCCACACTCTCTCCGTCCCACCCTGTCCGCTGTCCTCACTATGCGCCTCCGTAGCCTGGCGCTTCCGACTGTACACCTGAAGTGCTAGCGCGTCTTTATCTCCCTGTCGCCTGTCCTCCTACCCCATACTCCTGGTGGTCATGGTCCTCGTCCCCATATACTCAACCATCGCTCCAGCAAGATCCACCGTCGGAGACCCCTCATATTCCCCCGAGATGGGGGAAGTGTCTGCCTCCATCTTATCCTCCATCAAGCCCACCTGGTCCGCAACAGGTGGGTCATCAGCACCACCTGCCTCCTGCACTACCTCCTCCGTCACCACCTCAGAAGCTCCTCCACGTCTACAAGCACTCGGGAGATGCCCAAAGCAGGCACATGCCGGACATCTTGGGGGAACCCACTCATACTCCACCTTCTGCATAGCGAACTGGCCAGAAGGGGTCCTGTACTTCAACTGCTCAGGCAGATCCAACTTAGCATCAATCTCCACAAAAACCCGTGCATACATCAATCTAGACCTGAAGGTGGTGGCCTCATCCGCCTTAATCGGCTTGCCAATGAGGCTGGCAAGTCTCATAAGAAGGGGGACACTCCAGAAGCAAACCGGGAACTCAGGAAATCGAACCCACACAGGCACCGCATTAAGCACCTCCTTCTCACACCTCAAGTCGGGAGTCCATTGCTTCAGAATAATCAGGCGGCCGTCAAATGTCCATGGCCCCCCCTGGAGTATCCGAGTCACATCTTCTGCCAACCCAAACTTCACGAAGTAGAACCCGTTCTCCTTGGAGAAGAACTCCATGCTCCCCTTCGGCCGCCAGACTCTGTCCGCATACCCTCGGATCTGCCCGTAGAAGGGCTTGCTCCCCAACACATATAGCACTAACGTGTTCTCCCAGAATGCCGTCACCTTCGCCACTTCGTCGGCCGGGAAGTCGGCGCATAGCTCACCCCCAATCTCCATAGGAGCAACATACTCCATCGATGCTGGCGTCTTGGCGACCCCCGCCTTGCAAGCATCTGTCCAGGATACAGGCCGCGGGCCCGAACTCCGAGGTGGAATCGTCGGGGTTGGCCGGCCACTAATGTTCACAGCAGTAC
Source organism: Iris pallida (assembly GCA_029216955.1). NCBI lineage: Eukaryota > Viridiplantae > Streptophyta > Magnoliopsida > Asparagales > Iridaceae > Iris > Iris pallida. The sequence continues at coordinate 19,236,848 of JANAVB010015400.1, forward strand.
CTTTTCCCCCGATAACTGGGACAGCCGTCCCCGACGACCCCTTCGCACGAGGCCGCCACGCAATTTTGGCTTGTCCCTCCCGTTCCCCCAAGTGAACCCGACCCATCGTTGGACCTGTTCTCCTGGCTATCCCCGTCCTCCTGTCCGATCCCTGCGTATAAGCTGTGCCTCTCCTAGCCTCAGGGATCTGCGATCGTTTCCCTCCTCCCCGCCTAACCCTCCGATTCTGGACCGTAGTCCAAGCCCCCTCCTCATCCTCCAATCCCGACGATGTTCTTTGTGCGTTGAACACCATCGGAGAGCCCCCGGGGTTCACCACCGTCGAACGCCCAGTCGAAACCGTGCCCGGAGGGAAGGCGACCGTCCGCACAACTCCCCGGCCACCCCCCCCCCCCGCCTGGGGGGGGTCGTCGGCCGCCACCCGCCCCCGGGGAATGGTCGCCGGACCTCCCCGGTCCTCCAGCGCTGCTCCAGCACCCGCACGTGGCTTTGCAGCAGCTGCTGCGCTCGCCGCCGACCGCCTCCCTCCGGTCGCCACCGGCCGCCCCTGCCACCCCCTTGCCTTTCCCCCGGTCCGGGGGGCGGTTGGCCGCCTCCTTGTCCCGATTCGATGATGCCCTAGGTGCCCCTTCGACGCCGCCTAGGTCGCACGCGAGCGGCTCCATTTTATATATATATATATATATATATATATATATATATATATATATATATATATATATATATATATATATATATATGTATATATATATGGGGGATTATATATATATATGGATATATATTATGTGGTGTGACTTTGTGGATTGGTGTTGGATGGAGGCATGAGGGGGGTCGGCCAAGAGAGGTTTAGTGAGTGTGTATGTTGTGTTGGTAGAGAGGGGTAGTGGTGGTGTTTGATTGAATGGTTGTGAGACTTTGGGGTGAGTTAGAGAGAGTGATTTGTTGAGTGTTGGAGGGGGAGGGGAGGACCCAACCACAGCCCATATTCCCCTCCCATGGCTGTCAACAGTCCCCACATATAACTCCAAATCAGTCCCCCAAATTCCAGCACATGGCTGTCCTTTTTTTCCACTCCAAATCAGTCCAAAACACTATAAAACAGTCCAGATTTGAACCCCCCTTTGGCTGTCCAAAACACCACTTAATAGTCCATGAAACCACCCCATATGTGGCTGTCCCTTAAGCCTCATTGCTGTCCCATTTTTCCTGGAAACAGTCCCGCAATTCAGCCCCAAACATGTCCAGATTTTGCCCCATTGCTCCATGCATTTCAGTCCATGAATTAGCCTTCAAACAGTCCAAGTGAACCACCCTTAAGTGCTGTCCTCTTCACTTCAATTTCAGTCCTAAACAACCTTTAGATGGATGTCCTAAAACCCCCAATATCAGTCCTCACTTTCCCCAAAATCAGCCCCCACTTGCCTCACAAATCAGTCCACATTTTGGCTTTGTGTGTGTGTGTAGTTGTGAGTTTGTGTGTGTATTTGTGAGTTGAGAGTGTGTGTGTGAGAGCCTATTTTGAGTATAGCAAATAGCTAATAGGAAAAGCCTATAGGAGAGTCTATTAGAGTGTGATATATGAGTGTATTATGTGAGAGTGAGTGGTGTAGATGAGTGTGAGAGTGTTGTGAGAGTAAATTCATGATATGGGTTAGGTAATAGGGTAAACCAATACCCATGTATCCTAACATAGCCTAGATACCTAGGATACCTATTTTTCTTGGTAGGTAAACCTTAGATAGGTTGATATCTAGCTACCCTAAGGAGCCTAGGCTAGTATCTTGGGTATTAGCGGGGTTTCCTTGGTATTGGGCAAGGTATCGGAATTTACCTTGGTAAGGTAATGCTAGTTTTGCCTAGTAATAGGGTATTTGTGTTAGAAGTCTAAGATAGAGTTAGAACTTAATTCCCGTGGTTGGTAATGCTCAAATATGGTGCTCATAGACTAGTTTTGACGTCAGTTGACCTTTTTGACCAAAAGTCAACAAAAGTCAATCGAGGGTCAAACTTAGCCTTTAAGCGACCCGATTTGACCGAAACCAAACCAGAGTTGACCAGTTGACCAGTTGACTGAAAATCAACTATTAGTCAACATTAGACTAGTTTAACCTAGGGTTGACCAGAGTTGACTTTTTGACCAAAAGTCAACTGTAAGTCAACCCTTGACCCCGTTCGACCTAGTTTGACTTGGATTGACTCCCAGTGACCTGGTATGACCTAGTATGAACCAGAATGGCCTAGTGTGACTCAGTCTGACCTAGATTGACCTAGTTTTGACATAGACTTGCATTCATGACTTGAATTAGCTTCCTTTTTCAGTTTTTAGTCTTGTTTGACTCATAGTATCTTATCTTAGGTCTGTGATCGCTCTGAGCGTCTGTTCACCCTATCAGCTCAGGACCACAGGCGAGTGCATTCACTGATAGTTTTTATTGTCTTGATATCTGCTATATCCGATTCAGTCGTAGTGTCTTACTTGATTTCCAGACACGATATTTCACGGACTAGTATATGTCGGATCCTGTCATGAGATGTTGTTCCCGGATTACTTGGTATATTGGTACATGACTCGATTTATTACTTGTACTTGTATAGACATGGACTTGGGAGTGGGCTGATCACCTGCTTTTAAATCTCGTGTCATGACGTGTTATGTCCGGATCCTTTATACTATTCGGGGATGGGGAGTTATTAGTGGTTGTGTGATACAAATCCCCACTTGTTGCTTCACACTTGTACTCGACACTTGTTCACAACTTTCCATGGTGACCGGCCTTATCTTCACACTTGTTGTTTCACACTTGTTATTTGTTCGTAGCCGGTCAGATGGAAAGCCTGAACATGTTTTTTCCAAGCCGATCACATGACGCACTAATAATTCAAGGCACCTTTTATATTTATTATCTGTGGTGACTAAGTTCTGTTCGAGAGAAGGGTTACAGCCCCAGTCCTTGTTTGGTTTAGGGGTTGTAGCTCGGCTTTCCGAATAGTTCCCAAGTCGCCCTATATACATTCATATCGTCGTCCTTTTCAGTACTCACACCAAGATATATATTTCCAGTTGATTTTGTCTTGTATTTCATTACACTGTCTCTTATAGAATTTGTCAATTCATATGGAACTGCTGTTGGTGTTTGTACTTGCTCATTTTCCTGACAGGATACCGTTGACATATTACAGATGATTCCGAGGCTGATTGCCCGACCTACTATGGGGTTGAGTCTGATGGGTTAGAGTTAGACCGTGGCTTATTGGTAGAGCCACTAGACTTTGCTCACCCTGAGTAGCATAGTTAGTTAGGTTTGCCTGGCCTGCGAGCCAGCTAGTACATTTTAGTTTGTAGTATTTTTATACTTATATTTTTTGAGACTCTGATGTTTGTGTATAGCTCTGACTTGTGGATCTTGGACTCATTTCCTGTTTTATCTATCGTATTTTCCCTTCCATGCTATCTACCTTAGTTTGATATATGTGATTGAGACTGTATTGCTATGTCCCCTCCATTAGGAGTGTATATACTGTACAGGTACATTTATCTGGTTTTAGTCGTAGTATTTACAGACCCTATATACAGCATTCGACCGCCGATACTGCGGCATAGGCTGGACATAACCGCGTACTCGTGCTCCTCTTCAGGGCGCGGGTCGTGACACGTTTTTGTGGTGGCCCATGCAGGTCAGAGTCGCAATTAGTGCGATCTCGTATGGTGCTCGACTTAGAGTGCTAATTACGAGCCTGCGACTAGGGCGTAGGATCTAGAGTATGGTAGGAGTTACTCAATCACATTTTAGAAAACTCTGATCTTTTGATTACCATGACAACTCTTCTTGCATTTGAATTCAATTGTCCTCCTTTGATAATATCTTATCTTGTGCCATATTGATCTCTTGGGTTCAATTCATCTTCAGGATGACGGTGACTCGTTCTCAGGCAGCACGGCCCAGTACAGTTCCAGAGAGGTCAGATCCGGGAGGTCTTCCACCTCCGGCTACGGGAGCAGCAGTCGAGAGAGCAGTAGCCTCAGTTCCTGCCCTTCAGGCAGGAGTAGCAGCGACAGTTCCCGGAGGTCTTCCACCTTCAGCAGAGGGAGATGCAGTTCAGGGAGTTGCCACCTCAGTCCCTGCCCTTCAGGCGGGAGCAGCAGCGACGGCTTCAGGAGGTCTTCCACCTCCAGCAGCGAGACCGTCCATAGTCATCCCTGATATCCTTTCACAGCCACCTCCGCTACCGACAGATACCCAGAGGATGATGGCCCTTCTGCAGCAGATACTGCAGACACAGAGAGCACAGGCAGAGGCACAGCACCGTCAGGCAGAGGTGCTGCGACAGACCATGGAGAACTCGCATCAGCTAGCTATGGCAGCAGTGGAGAGAGGTGCACAGGCTACAGTTCAGGGAGCACCAGATCAGCAGCAGGGTCAGGGGAGGCCCGGTACACACCTCCACTTCAGGAAGATGAACCGCGGGAGTTCAAGGGTACCGAAGGTATCCTATACACGGATGACTGGCTAGAGGATGTCCAGCGGAGTCTGGAGTTGGCAGAGGTCCCGAGAGGTCTGTGGGTGACATCTGCAGGAGCCAGTTCTTCGATATAGCGCTGACTTGGTACCGCACGGATCCGCGTGCGTCAGTGAGGGGATTGTCTTGGGAGGACTTCAGGAAACTCTTTAAGGAGAAGTTCTACCGGACGTAGCCGTGTCTGCTTTAGAGGGGCAGTTGGCCAGTTTGGTGCAGGGGAACTCTTCGGTAGACGAGCACGCAGCGGAGTTCTTCCGCTTGAGTAGGTTTGCACCCAGTTTGGTTCAGGATGAGGGGTGCAAGGCCCGGAAGTTCAGGAGGGGTCTCATTCATGCAGTGCGCACTCGCACATCTGGGCGACGAGACGCGACCTTCGAGCAAATCCTTATGGAGGCTCAGATTACAGAGGAGGACTTCAACCTCAAGCCGAAGAGGAGCAGTGACGTTCTAGGAGCTAGTTCGAGTGCAGGGCCAGCGAAGTGCCCACACTTCCAGCAGAGACAGTTTCAGCAGCAGCAGCCTCAGTTACAGTTCCAGCAGGCACCGGCGCGTGCCCAGCAGCACCAGGGACAGGGCCAGAGGCAGGCCATCCAGTGTACCTTCTGCAAGAAGATAGGGCACACCAGGGAGGTCTGTAGATTGAGGCTGGGAGTTTGTTTGTTCTGTGGAGCTCCAGATCACCAGATGAGGGACTGTGCTGCCCGCGCAGCCAAACAGGCGGGCCAGGATAGAGTACGGCAGGCTAGAGAAGGCCAGCAGGGGCGTGCGTTCGCCATGGCAGTTGAGCCCACTCAGGCAGTAGCAGAGTAGATAGCAGGTTCCAATCTATCGATCTCATTTTCGCATTGCTTCATCATAAACTGTCTTGAACTTCGATTCTATCTGTTCTTTGATCATTGGATGAAATTTTCTTCTTGTGATGTGATATTTTCTGAGATAAGTCGTATGGGCTAGGTCGCCTCGATTATGAGATTTTAGAATCCTCTAGGGTCATGCTAGCAGGTAGAGTGAGGATATATAGTCAGACTATGGACGTATCTCGCGGGTGTGGGAATTTAAGGTTTTCGCTGCCAAGCTAGCGGCAATGCAAAAATTTTAAATACCATAATTCTAGAGGTATGTACCGTAGTTGAGGACTCTTTGATTATCGTAGCCTTGCTCACTGGTATGACGGAGATTCTGAGTATCATGATGATTGGACAGACGCATACGATTATCAAATTGCATGATTTTTTATTTTGTGTGTTTGCTTCGTTTTAAGTTTTTGGATGATTCTTTTAAGGTGGATAGACTTATATTTGATAGTAATTTTAAAATTTATAAATTTAGTCATTTAATTCCTGCTTCGATTTTTGAGATTTTAATCATTTTAAATTTTTAGCCATGACTTGTGAATTTGAAATTTTACTATTGTTTGGTTTTAATTTCGAGGACGAAATTTTTTAAGGTGGATAGATTTATCACCTCCAGTTTCCAGAAACAGGGGTATTTTTGTCATTTTTCACTTTTAAATTATTTTGGAATTATTTATTTATTTATTGTAATATTTTGGGGTTATTTGAGTCGGGTTCGAATTTCAACTCATTCCGACTTGTTTTGACTTGTTTCGGGGACCCGGGGTAGTGTTGACCTTAGCGGGCCCACACACTAGTTAGCCATGGCCCACATGTTAGATATTTTAGTTAGTGATTAGGCTAATTATTTTGGTTAGGATTAATTTGGGTTAGTGGTTTTAGGAATGACTAAACTACCCCCGACTTAGAAGCCCTTCCATGTATTAACTAATAGATTAGTGTGGGGGCTTTTTGACCTTTCCTAATAGGACAAAACCCACCATTATGGCTGGCCACTTTTGGTGGATAAGACTCCACCACTTCATCATTTCTCCCTTTCATTTCTCTCTCTTGTTCTTCCCCTTTTTTTAGAGAGCTTTCCCTAATCAAACCATCACCAAATCCTTCCATTTCTCCACCAAATCTTCTTCCTTCCCTCTCCATTCAATCCAAGGAAGGAGCTCCTCAAGTTTGGCAGGATTCGGAGCTCGTTCGTGTCCTTTTAGAATCTCTACGTGTCGGTGTCGAGTCGGGAAGCTTTTTCCTTTGAATCTCTCTCCCGGAAGGTATAATCTCTCCTCTAATCCATCCCAACATGCATATAGGATTATTTTGAACCCGTAGGAATGACTCCCATGGTTGTATCTCCATTTGTGTCCATTTGGAGGTCATAGGAGTGTCCATTGTGTAGTGGTTGTGTCCTAGTGGGAAAAATCCCTATTTTAGGACACTAGTGTTTTGTTATATTGTAGGAATGACTTGTTAGTGCATTTATTCCAGATTTTATATTGTTTAGAGAAGGTATTTCATTGTATCATAGTGTATCATATTAGTTATATATATGTATATGTATATATGTGGATATATATGTGTTACTCTATATATATATATATATATATATATATATATATATATATATATATATATATATATATATATATATATATGTGTATATATATATATATATATATATATATATATATATATATATATATATATATATATATATATATATATATGTGTATGTATATATATATGGGGGCTTATATATATATATGGATATATATATATATGTGTATGTATATATATATATATATATATATATATATATATATATATATATATATATATATATATATATATATATATATATATATATATATATGTGTATGTATATATATATGGGGGCTTATATATATATATGGATATATATTATGTGGTGTGACTTTGTGGATTGGTGTTGGATGGGGGCATGAGGGGGGTCGGCCAAGAGAGGTTTAGTGAGTGTGTATGTTGTGTTGGTAGAGAGGGGTAGTGGTGGTGTTTGATTGAATGGTTGTGAGAGTTTGGGGTGAGTTAGAGAGAGTGATTTGTTGAGTGTTGGAGGGGGAGGGGAGGACCCAACCACAGCCCATATTCCCCTCCCATGGCTGTCAACAGTCCCCACATATAACTCCAAATCAGTCCCCCAAATTCCAGCACATGGCTGTCCTTTTTTTCCACTCCAAATCAGTCCAAAACACTATAAAACAGTCCAAATTTGAACCCCCCTTTGGCTGTCCAAAACACCACTTAATAGTCCATGAAACCACCCCATATGTGGCTGTCCCTTAAGCCTCATTGCTGTCCCATTTTTCCTGGAAACAGTCCCGCAATTCAGTCCCAAACATGTCCAGATTTTGCCCCATTGCTCCTTGCATTTCAGTCCATGAATTAGCCTTCAAACAGTCCAAGTGAACCACCCTTAAGTGCTGTCCTCTTCACTTCAATTTCAGTCCTAAACAACCTTTAGATGGATGTCCTAAAACCCCCAATATCAGTCCTCACTTTCCCCAAAATCAGCCCCCACTTGCCTCACAAATCAGTCCACATTTTGGCTTTGTGTGTGTGTAGTGGTGAGTTTGTGTGTGTATTTGTGAGTTGAGAGTGTGTGTGTGAGAGCCTATTTTGAGTATAGCAAATAGCTAATAGGAAAAGCCTATAGGAGAGTCTATTAGAGTGTGATATATGAGTATATTATGTGAGAGTGAGTGGTGTAGATGAGTGTGAGAGTGTTGTGAGGGTAAATTCATGATATGGGTTAGGTAATAGGGTAAACCAATACCCATGTATCCTAACATAGCCTAGATACCTAGGATACCTATTTTTCTTGGTAGGTAAACCTTAGATAGGTTGATATCTAGCTACCCTAAGGAGCCTAGGCTAGTATCTTGGGTATTAGCGGGGTTTCCTTGGTATTGGGCAAGGTATCGGGATTTACCTTGGTAAGGTAATGCTAGTTTTGCCTAGTAATAGGGTATTTGTGTTAGAAGTCTAAGATAGAGTTAGAACTTGATTCCCGTGGTTGGTAATGATCAAATATGGTGCTCATAGACTAGTTTTGACGTCGGTTGACCTTTTTGACCAAAAGTCAACAAAAGTCAACCGAGGGTCAAACTTAGCCTTTAAGCGACCCGATTTGACCGAAACCAAACCAGAGTTGACCATTTGACTGAAAATCAACTGTTAGTCAACATTAGACTAGTTTGACCTAGGGTTGACCAAAGTTGACTTTTTGACCAAAAGTCAACTGTAAGTCAACCCTTGACTCCGTTCGACCTAGTTTGACTTGGATTGACTCCCAGTGACCTGGTATGACCTAGTATAAACCAGTATGGCCTAGTGTGACTCAGTCTGACCTAGTTTTGACTTAGACTTGCATTCATGACTTGAATTAGCTTCCTTTTTCAGTATTTAGTCCTGTTTGACTCATAGTATCTTATCTTAGGTCTGTGATCGCTCTGAGCGTCTGTTCACCCTATCAGCTCAGGACCACAGGCGAGTACATTCACTGATAGTTTTTATTGTCTTGATATCTGCTATATCCGATTCAGTCGTAGTGTCTTACTTGATTTCCAGACACGATATTTCACGGACTAGTATATATCGGATCCTGTCATGAGATGTTGTTCCCGGATTACTTGGTATATTGGTACATGACTCGATTTGTTACTTGTACTTGTATAGACATGGACTTGGGAGTGGGCTGATCACCTGCTTTTAAATCTCGTGTCATGACGTATGTCCGGATCCTTTATACTATTCGGGGATGGGGAGTTATTAGTGGTTGTGTGATCCAAATCCCCACTTGTTGCTTCACACTTGTACTCAACACTTGTTCATAGCTACTTGTTCACAACTTTCTATGGTGACCGGCCTTATCTTCACACTTGTTGTTTCACACTTGTTATTTGTTCGTAGCCGGTCAGATGGAAAGCCTGAACATGTTTTTCCCAAGCCGATCACATGACGCACTAATAATTCAAGGCACCTTTTATATTTATTATCTGTGGTGACTAAGTTCTGTTCGGGAGAAGGGTTACAGCCCCAGTCCTTGTTTGGTTTAGGGGTTGTAGCTCGGCTTTCCGAATAGTTCCTAAGTCGCCCTATATACATTCATATCGTCGTCCTTTTCAGTACTCACACCATGATATATATTTTCAGTTGATTTTGTCATGTATTTCATTACACTGTCTCTTATAGAATTTGTCAATTCATATGGAACTGCTGTTGGTGTTTGTACTTGCTCATTTTCCTGACAGGATACCGTTGACATATTACAGATGATTCCGAGGCTGATTGCCCGACCTACTATGGGGTTGAGTCTGATGGGTTAGAGTTAGACCGTGGCTTATTGGTAGAGCCACTAGACTTTGCTCACCTTGAGTAGCATAGTTAGTTAGGTTTGCCTGGCCTGCGAGCCGGCTAGTACATTTCAGTTTGTAGTATTTTTTATACTTATATTTTCTGAGACTCTGATGTTTGTGTATAGCTCTGACTTGTGGATCTTGGACTCATTTCCTGTTTTATCTATCGTATTTTCCCTTCCATGCTATCTACCTTAGTTTGATATATGTGATTGAGACTGTATTGCTATGTCCCCTCCATTAGGAGTGTATATACTGTACAGGTACATTTACCTGGTTTTAGTCGTAGTATTTACAGACCCTATATACAGCGTTCTACCGCCGATACTGCGGCGTAGGCCGGACGTAACCGCGTACTCGTGCCCCTCTTCAGGGCGCGGGTCGTGACACTTGCCTAATTATATTCTATAGCCTGGGTTCTTTAATTATCATTGATTCTCGTCACTTGGCCATAAATTTTTCTTCCCTAAGTTTTCAAGCTCACTTCTTTGTTTCCCATGTTAGACGTAGAACGAATCCTTCTGAACCGACACACCTTAGTATATTCAAACAAGAGGTCGCTACCAGCTTGTCAAAAGTATAACCCCTAGAGTGACAATGTTTGATTGTAGTAACATTCTTATAGTTGTTATTGACCAAGAATGTCACGGTGTTATCGAGGCTCACTTAGAATCAAAGACTGCGGTCAGAAGTGTCCATTATTCTCATGCCCCTCCCTAAAAATTGTCCTCCTCAAAGTCTTGTAATGATGACGATCTTTACGGGTGGCCAACTTCTATAAGTTGGGTAGAGTCTAGAAGGAAGCATACCCCATCTTGTAGAATATGAGGTCAATTGGGATTTCTATGACAACCACCCCTCCAGCCTTTCAAAAAAATAAGCTACAATTTGACGTACCTACTCTCCCACCGTACAAAATCTCGCAATTCTTGATATTATGATTATTTTTAATTTCGAGGACAAAATTGTCATAAGTTGGGTAGGATGTAAAATCCCTTATTATTTAAACGAATATTTAAATTATTTTTGGATTTCATTTAATTCTAATTTATTTTTATCTTATTTATATTACATAAAAGGACTATAGCCATGGTTGAGTTTGAATATGCAAGACGACTAAAAAGTATGGTATGCCTAGCGTAGTCGGATGCTTTAACTAGTATGCTAGCCATGTTAGGAATGCCATGGTCATATTGTAATCTCTTGCATGTTAACCATTCAAATTATGGCACAAGTTATATTTTTATTTAATTAATTAGTTAAGAAAGCCTTTATGACTTTTTAGGAGACCCGGTTGCACCAAACCTTTCCAAACCTCTTCCAAGCCAAACCCAACCCTATGTAGGCATGTTGGGCATTAATAAATATTAATAATTACATTTATTTATATTTAATTCAGATTTTGTAGTGTAATTATATAGTAGAATTAAATAGTTCTATATTAGGAAACCCCTTTTTAAATCCCCAATCCAATCAACTTGCCAACTCACCAAACAACCAAATCATGCCAAGTGGACCCCCACCATGAAAATTTTGGCCAAATAACCCCCCCATGGCCGAATGCATCAAATTAAATAGGATTTAAATTCTAGATTGCTTAAAATTCATTTAAGGATATGTTTAAATAAACCAACTTATCCCAACCCTTGACCAAATCCAAATCTTTCTCTCCCTCACCTCTGGCCGACCAAAACCCCTCTCCCTCTCCATTATTTCAGTAGTAACAAACTTCCCATAGCATCTATATATCATCTCCTCCATTGCACATCTATCCATCCTTCACAAAAACTCATCTCCTCCACCATACATCCCCGAAACCCCTCAAAACAAACCCTAAAAACTCCATCTCTCCCATCCAATCCTCTATAGCCATTATCAACTCTCCCATACTCACCAAGAGAGGATTAGTAAGCGAGGATAGAGGAAAAGATTGGAGCTTTGGGGAAGAGAAGTCATCATCACCCTTTCTAGCAAGAATCTTTGGTAAGAACCCAAATCTTTTCTTCTAAAAATCTTTGCTAAAATTCTGTAGAAAATATGTTATTAATTCTGTAGAAATCATATTTTGATGGCTTTTGTTAGGTATAATCATCCATAAAGGTTTCATGAAATATATGCGTAATATTCATGTGTCAGTAGGATCAAAATTAACTCTATTGTAAAGGAACTATGAGTTATTGCTGTCTATTTTTGAAACTAAATTTTATGTGTGTTAATATACATAAATTAGGATTTTTAAGTATTTTTTCACGATTTTAGCAACTAAAATCTTGTAGGTCAAAACTAGCTAATTTCGGGTAACCGGCTGACCTAGAATGTCCCAAACTTGTAGTATAACTCAACCCTTGTGATATTGTTCTATGAAATAAATTATTTTATTGTTGTTTAAAATATATTTTTAGTTATTTTAGCAATTTTGAGTCATTAACTATGTTCCGGACGAGTTTCGGGTAGACTAGCTGACTTAATAATCAACTAGTCATAAATGTCTTTAGAAATATTAATTCTAGAATTTCAGAGATAAATCTGTAGAAAATTAGTTTAAATATTATTTTTATGATTTTTATATAATTTTTAAGTATGTTATTGAAGTAGGGGCATAACCGACTAATTAAAAGTTAGAAACCCTAAAACTGTGTTTCGATGTCTCGTGGAACCTGTGTGTGATTGTATGGATCTAAATGGTTCCATGAGAGATTGAATATAATTTTAACACATTAATTTGACTAATTAAGTCGTATCGTAAGTTTCATAAGTAGTGACTTAATTTAGTTAATTAATTATCTTGGAGCGTCGGGTTCCGGAGGCGTGGACGCAGGAGCGGCGTTTCATATTTACGCATGTTTATTGTCAGTTTGTATTTTATTACATATCACTATTCGTTTATTTCCAGTTCTTACAGTTCTTGATTTACTACCTGCTCAGTGATATTAGCTTATTTGTTATTATCCTTTGATTGCATATGGCCCTAGAGTTAAGGAACTACTGTTTATAGTGTATCGCATATACCTTGACACAGTTGTACCACGAGGATATGTGAGATGAGTGGCATGTAGAGGTCCTTGCGTATTGGCTGATCTCCAGTGCACATGCGTTAGGGCTAACTGCTAATAGAGGCATGTTAGGAGGCTTAGCAGTTAGTAGAGGTATATGGTCGTGGTTGCGACTTAAATAAAGGCATCGGGTGGGGAGAACAATACCTGACGTATGGGCTTCTTTGCAATTCCCTGCTTGCTTGTGCGCTCCTCCGGAGACGCAGGTTCCAGGTGCCCTCTGACATTTTCCAGAGCGTTATGGACGTACCCCCTTGCACATGATGCCCTCTGACGATTTTTGGTCGTTACAGACGTAGGCCCCTGGTGCCCTATATGGGAACTATGCCGATCCATTTACAGCCAGGGCTCATGCGTCGAAAGGATTGTTTCTCAACAGCATGATCACTTTAGTATGGTTAGGTTACCTATTTATGTCTTGTCACTTTCTTTAATTGTGGCATAATTTATATTCAGTATTATATGGTATGTTTATTGTATCTTGTTACGTCCCTCTGAGGACCTGGTTATCTCGTCAGGTGTGTGCTTTGTGACTTTTCGCAGGTGTCCTAGCCAAGGCCGTGATCTTCTCCATTCCTTCGAAGATGATTGCCCTTGGTTCGTCTTGTCATTTTTAGATATCATTTCCTTGTACATTTCTTTCTTTTAAAATAGTTGGTAGTGAATTTGTCTCCGCCCAACTACATGTATAAATGACAAATTCTTGAGTTGATTATAATATTATTCTTTATTGTTGTGGATGAGATTTAGTTTCATGGTTTTACTGTATTTTACAGCTTATGTATACATACGGGGTTCCATACATTGTAGTATACTTCGTATGTATACAACTGGAATGGATACGTACCTAGCCCTAAGTATTTTGGGACTGGGGCGTTACAATAGTGGATGCACTTTCTTAAGTGGATGCCATTTCATTAAATACTCTTGTAGCTATCTCAGGAACATTTTCTCCCTCCTAATATAATGCCCATTTCAATCTTAATTGTATATTATTTTGATATTATAACCTGACTTAATATATATGCTTCTTGCATGTTATTTTGCATCCACATTACTGTACTACGATGTTGGACGTTTTTACCAGTTTAGAATATAATAGATGTATTAGGCTGGAGAACCTTCAGTTTTTGATATATTTGTTTCCGTGCAGCTTCGAGCAATTATGCATTAATTTCACAAATGAAAAGCTACGACAACATTTTAAACAGGTTCGACGATGGAAAACTTTTAATATTTTGACATCTCTGTTATACACCAATATGATGATTAGGAAAATTTATAATTACCCAACTTATCGTCTGGCTCCTTTACTCGTGCATTTAACAGCATGTTTTCAAGATGGAGCAGGAAGAATATACAAAAGAGGAAATTAGTTGGAGTTACATTAACCTCATTTATAATTATCTCGCTCTGATTTCACCATTCATCACTATGTCGGTGAAGTAAGTAGTGCTTGTTATTGCCTCCATATTTAGTAGTTATGTAGTAGCATTAGTGGTACCAGATCCATTGATAGCATATAAAATTGTTAGCTTCTTATAGCATGGGGACATTGTTTTTTGAGTTGATTGCTGGCAGGAACCCGTAGCTGGGTCTTATGGAGTATGTTGAGCTAGTAAGACCTCTAGCCCTAGCTATTAGTATTTTTATATACATCATGTGGTGCCTTCCTTTTCCTATAAAA
>JANAVB010015400.1:19251357-19756357 GCA_029216955.1 Iris pallida
ACATATAGGAAAAACCCCATAAATAGTGTATTATTCTGATTTCTTTGCAGTTAGGGCTAGATCTAGGAGTCCCCTAGTTGTTCCCAAAATTTTGGCACAATTCGTGTCCATTTGGTGTCCGTATCGGACACGTATCATAGTGTATGTGTAGGTGTTTGTTAAAATACACATAGGACTTTATTTTTGATTTTTGAAAAACTAATTATATAGATACCTAGATCTAGGGTGTATGTTAATCTTTGTGAAGACTGAAATTATTTTGGTGTCGATTTTGTGACAAAATTTGTGTTGGACACGCTGCAGGGGGCTCGGCTAAGTGCCCTGGTGCCCGTGCCCTATATCTCACTGGACACGCCATTTTTTGACACCAAAATTGGTGTGGACACTCCTTAGGTGACTGACACAAGGCCCACAAAATTTTATGGGACCTTATCGAGTGGTTAGGGAGAAATTGGCCCGCACCGATTCTCCACTGTGTGCACACGCGCAGAATTGCCTCACTGATACGCACTCACACACACGACACGACACCACGTGGACACGTTGCAGGCTGTTGGACACTTACTCCTACCCCTGGGGAACACGTGTGCATGGCCACGTGTCCCCACGTGGCCTGTGTCGTGCATTTGACACGCGCGCACGCGTGCACGACACTGTTTGTGCACAGTTTAGTGTCTGTGTTCGTGTGGCTGTTTGGACACTTCGTGTCCAGTTTCCTGGACATGAACACTTCTCCCAGACACATGTGCACCTACTCGATACCTATGCACATTTAATTTGATTTTTAATTGATTTTTCACAATTCGAACTCGGGTTTCCCCATTTTTCCTGATACCCGGATTCAGTATGCTGATTTTCTGAGAAATGATTTGTACTTAACGGATTTTTTAATGATTAATTGACAAAGTTCGATCATATTCTAGGTCTGAGTTAAGTTGCAGGTTAGGAATTCATGTTAGCATTGATTCATTGAGGTTTCGATTTGATTTTGGATTTCAAAAATTAGTTGAAGTAGAAACCATGTTGTTCCAGTTTTGAACTAAAGTTCAGATTTCTCATTTGTTCTATTCCAGTTTCATTACGAGCTGGCTTGAGGTTTCTAATTGTTGAGTAGCATTGATTTCAAGATTTAATATTGGGGTATATAAATCGAATGCTAAATCCTAGATTTTATTGAGTTCTACCTTACCTTGGTCTTGTGATTTGAAATTTTGGATGTTGTATTAGTTGATATATTGATTTGGGTCTATTGACATATTGTTTTGCTATATAGGTTCGATCTTAAATGACTGAATAACTGAGTTCCTATATGTAAATCTGAAACCTGGGTTTTATAACTGAGACACCCATATGCACTGATTTAGGAAACCGAATTTTGATTCACATTGAACCTGGGATCTTAGTTGAGATATATAACACATTACATTGCACCCCACCTAATGTTTTTCACTGAGACACACATGTAGACACACACACAAATCACATTCACCACTGCCTGTTCCAGATTGCATACACAAACACACACACACGGACACAAAACCTGAGAACTGAGCTATAATTTCCCTGTTTTCTTGAATGGTTAATGCAAATTTTCAATAATAGTTCAGTTGCAATGTTAGATTCACATGTTTAATATGTAGATTCCATTGCGGGGTATGTGGGACTGTTAGAGTTCATATATGGAGATTTATGGATTTTGTTATGCATTTGAGAGTGTGGATTGACACTTAAAACCAATGTTTGACTGAATAATTAAAATGCAGCATTCACATAGGGGTTATGTACATTTAAGCTTAACTGATCATGACTAGACCTGACATGCACATATAAACTGAACATTGGCACTGCAATTTACCTTACCTATTCCTGTTTTTTCTCCTAACTGTCACCATACACATATCACTGAGACACACTAATTCCTGAAATTACACATACAAGACACACACACATATATGCTACACACACACTCTCACATGACCACAAACACTGAACACACACATGCCACACCCTCACCTTTCCACACTCTCTCACACAATAACACCCACATCACCCTCTATATCTCTCTATATATATTTTGATATATGGTAATGTATATATATATATATATATTAATTTTTTAATATATATATATATATATATATATATATATATATATATATATATATATATATATATATATATATAACATGTAATTTATGTATTGGTATATGTATGTAAGTATCTCTATATATATATACATGTAGTGATACATATATATATATATATATATATTATATATATATATATATATATATATATATATATATATATATATATATATGTATAAAAGGTGATAAATGAATGTATGAATGAATGTATGTATGCAAGGTAGGCAGGAATGATATGTAATATAGGTAATACAATATAGGCATGAATAATGTGGTATATAAATATATAAATAAGTTTGATGCTTGTATATGAAATATATGTGTAAATTGTAGGTTTGATAGCTTGTATAGCATTATGATGGTATGTGAGTGCTAGCCTAGGCTTGGTTAGGCCTAGTGACACTGGTTAGACTTGTTGGACTAGGACTTGACCTAGTTTGACTAGTGTGGTTGACTAGAGTTGACCAAGTGTTGACTTTAGTCTAGTTTGACCTAGACAGCATGCAGATGCTTTGTACATTTCAATTATCATCCCACGTATACATCTTGACTTGTGTTGCTCTAACTAGGAGTCAGGTACCTCATCTCGGACAGAACATTTACTTCAGCTATTCAGATATCAGGCGAGTACATTCTCTGATCATTTCATAACTTGCTTAGAATTATATTCCTGCTCTAGTTTACCTTATTTGATTCTGTCACGATATTATCACGGATTTGTACTATATGGATCCCTACATTGAGATGTTATCCCCCTCGGGAGCATCGGATACATCATGTCGTGTGTTTCATGTACATCATGTATTCCTCGCTCTCATGTTATTCATGTTTCTCATGTGCTTCATGCTCGTTCATGCATGCTCGTGTACTCTCATGTGCTCTCATGTTCGATCATGTTTCTCATGTATCTCATGTATAACCTATACTTCATGTGCACTCATTTATGAGCCCTCATGTGAATTTCATGTGCACCCATTTATGGGCCTTCATGTGAATTTCATGTGCACTCATTTATGAGCCCTCATGTATACTTCATGTGCACCCATTTATAGGCTTTCATGTGAAAATCATGTGCGTAACATAACTTGTCTGGATCCTTGTGTATTTATTGGGGTATGGGGGAGTATAAATAGTCATGTGAACAATTCCAAAGTAATATAACCATGTGCGCCTCTTTAGTATATTCATTTGCAAATCCAGCCGTTCACATGTCGACTTTGTACTCTAAATCACTAGTCACTGGTAGCTCTCTACTTATAGTAGATATTTCTATTACAGTTCTCTCTCTGTTTACATCATGTACTTTCTTTCAGTTTCACGTATCGTACTCTCTTGCATGTTTATATTTTCTAACCTGTTATGATCTGCGTGAGATGTATTGTGCTCACTCCCGTCCTGACTGGACCTGTTGAAAATTTTACAGAGGATGATGAGAAATCCGGCACCCCTTACTATGGAGCTTGCCTAGATAACACTCGCGACCTGGACCCCTGGGGAGGTTCAGGCAGCTGCTGAGGATGATACCCATGCTTAGTATAGGTAGCTTAGTATGTTCTTTCTTTTCATGATTAGGTGTTGTCTTGATTCAGAGTTGTATCATTATAGAGATGTTGAGACTTGTGTTTACTTCACCTTTGTTGTACCTCAGTTGAGGATTTTCTTATCTATTCCATCGTGCTTTATTCTACCTCTATATTGTGATTGAGTTGTATCTGTGATTGGCCTCCTATTGGAGAGTATTCATATTATGTTAGTAATAGTTCATGACCTAGAACAGCGTTCTACCGCCGACACTGCGGCGTAGGCTGGGCGCTGTTACGTACTCATACCCTCACAATGGGTGCGAGTCGTAACAGAGGACCCACATGCGGCCCCACTTCAGGCCGTAGAGGAGTCTGCTGTCCCCAAGTTCGACAGAGGAAAACACTACAATGCTGGACTTGCAGGAGCAAAGAGGGATTCTATGCGGTCCAGGAAGAAGCCGCATAAAGGCGCCAGGCGCATGAAGACTCATGCGGCCACAAAAGCCAGCCGCATGCAGAAGGCTCATGCGGCCAAAACTTCCATCCGCATGGAGGAGGCTCATGCGGCCACGACTTCCAGCCGCATACAGAAGGTTCATGCGGCCACAAATTCCAGCCGCATGCAAACTGCTCAAGTGGCCACAAATGCCAGCCGCATGCAGACTGCTTATGCGACCACAAATGCCAGCCGCATGCAGACAGCCTATGCGGCCACCAATCCCAGCCGCAGACCATCTGCTCCATGCAGTTCGGATTCAGTCTTCGACCGCCTCTCATGCGGTCCTGACCTCAGATGCTTCTATAAGAATGTGCCAGACTCTGTGCGGCACAATTTGGACTCTTCCTACTATGCGCCCTTGGGTGCTAGAGTGAAGAAGTCTAGGGCAGCTCGGGGTCGTCGAGCTCAGTCAGCTGTCCCAACCTCTGACTATCAGAGTGCTTCGCTTACTGTTATGCGGGCCTCTGATGGAAAGTTGTATAGAACCGACTGTGTCCAACCCCCGACAGCAAACGGACAGAGTGGTTCCCAAGAGTCCCCGCATCAAGAAGCAAACATGATACCAACGCACTCATGTGCTCGGGACTCCCGGGCCCACAAAATGAGCGTAAAGGTTGCTCGAGATGCACTTGACTTGCGCGATATGATCCTTCACAAACGCAAGGAAAGAGAAAAAAACTTGGTGTGTAGAGAGTCCTTCCATGGACATCACTGCACTCAAGTTATTGTCAACTGCTGTTGCAACAAAATAGCAGTCCAAGAGGACCGGCAGTCCGTCTTCCAACGACTGCAACAACCAGGATCGGTCCTGCAACAAAGCTCGGAAGACGAGGCACTTCTTGTCGCCTCCTACAATTCTGCCCGAAAGATCCCTGCCGGCAAGAAGAAAATAAATGTCTCCAGTCCGACGATCTCAGTCGGCGCGGCCAGGAAACTTGTATCCAGGCGGTTGTCCACAACTACCACAGGAGGAGTTTATCATGGCACCCTCTCTAAGAAAAAATCTTCAACACTTGGAGATTCGTCATCTACATCTCTGGGGGTAGCCGAAGCTGGGGGTAGCACTCCCCGGAACGTCCACGACAACCCGGTGTTCCAAGAAGATGAGCCAGGGGAGATAATTCCCCCAACAGATGCAACAGACCCAGACGTCCCTGGAAACATCCATGGGTCCCAAGATGAAGCAACCTCCGATGCAGGGGTAGCACTTACTCCGAGTCCGAAACGGAGGAGAACATTCCTACATATCCCGACGACTTCTCCATTCGGGGGTATGATTCGAAGTGCACATCCTCCACAGTTCCTTCCACTGTTCCCCGTGTGAGAACAGTATTTATGACTGAGAATGACCAGGATGGTCCCAGCGACCGACAGCGCCTCGACACTCTTGAGGCCATACTTCATACCTTGGTCAAGTCCGTAGACGAGATTAAGGCAGCCCTACCGACTCTCCAAGGAAGGACGCCTGGCCAAACAAGTTTGGGTCCCGCCGTCAATGCGGACTCAAACACAACTGCACCAACCCCGGGTGACAATCCACCCGGGATGTTGGCTCCCACTGCTGCAGACGAGTCTAGGGAGGCAAGAAGAGAGGTCCAAGAGCTTCGGGCAATGTTTTACGTCCGAGAAAACTCTCAAGACCTCAGGATACGACAGTCGTATCCCGCTGCATGGAGAGATGTCCCCTTCCCTCCTCGGTACAAACCATTCAACATCAACCCTTACGACGGGAAGACATCTGCAAGCCGATACGTGACCTACTTTGAGGTCACGACAGATCATCTGCAGCATGATGACGCCATCCTTACACGTTTGTTCATTGGGGCATTGGAGGGAGTCGCATTCGACGGGTACCGCAACCTGCTGGACAACTGCATCCATTCCTTCGCCGGCTTCAAACGTATGTTCTTGGAGAGGTTCTATGAGGTGGGACAGGATGTCACAATGTCAACCCTCACGGACGTTGTTCAAGGCGAGAAAGAGCTGACAAGGAACTAACATTGAACGGTTTCGCCAAACCGCGATGAAGCTGCCCTCCGTAACCCGAACTCTTCCTTAATTAAAATTTGCCAAAAGAGGCTGCTCCCCACAATCAGTCTGGACGGGCGAAAGTCAATTCAAGGACTGGAAG
Organism: Iris pallida; assembly: GCA_029216955.1. Classification (NCBI taxonomy): domain Eukaryota; kingdom Viridiplantae; phylum Streptophyta; class Magnoliopsida; order Asparagales; family Iridaceae; genus Iris; species Iris pallida. The sequence continues at coordinate 19,257,658 of JANAVB010015400.1, forward strand.
ACTTTCATCATCAGCGCCACTAGCGCATAAGACAAGTTGAAGAAAGCTCGCCAACTGGGATTTCACATCTCGGAGGGAGACGACAAGGGCAAACGCCCTAATGCCAACAACAACAACGGCGACAATTCCTCCAAGAACCGAGACAATAAGGGCAAACAGGCTATGGTGGCCGACACAGCCCCGAAGCCTGAACCAAAACAGGCAAAAAATCAATGGCCGCAGATAACCTACTCCTTCGAGGATAGTCATGTCAAGCCAATCTTTGACATGCTCTTACAAGGAGACAGAATTCAGCTCCCTCTGCCAAGGCGTGAACCTCGACCTGCAGAGATGGAGAGCCCCAAGTACTGTCACTATCATCCCTACGTCCACCACGCTACGCAAGACTGCTTCCAATTGAAGCGGTACATCCAGAACCTCATCGACTTGAAGGCCCTGGCTATTAATTTCGAGGAGGTAACGGTCACCGCCAATATGGTGTCGGTCCAATTTAGCAGCTTCCCGTCGACGAGGACACAAGACGGCGTAGTACCCGTCCCCCGGGCAAAAATGGAGGTCGGTAATCTTCCACCTCCCCGAGACTAGACTGCTGGACTTGTGCCCCTCACCACATCACGAGGGGAGATCATGTGGGTCCACCCGGACTTAGTATCTGAAGTAACCCAGCCAGCATCATCCTCTGCTGGCAAGAAGAAGGGCGAGAAAGTCAAGTCCTGCCGCACAATCTCGACCGACGTCGAAGAAGCGACAGCTGTCGTTATCCGGTCTGGTCCGCAAACTCAACCCGCGCCGGGCAACTCGGCTGAAGAACGTCAGCCAGCCAGTGCTGATACCCCAGGACCTTCTCAGCCTCCATCGGCCGATAAGCCCAAGCCAAAGGAGACCCACTTTGACAAGCCGCTCCGGAAAGACACGCCTCACGGGCTGGAGAAGCCCTACAATTTTAATATTTTGGCACAATTGGCCAATACACCAGCCAAATTGTCATTATATGAGCTCCTGAGACTCTCCAAAGATGTTCGCATCGCACTGAGCGAAGCACTCCAGAATGCCGACGCATATCTGGCTCAGGCCAATCTTACAGGGGAGAGCTCGCTAGCGGATCTCCAGGACAGCGCTTGCACATGTGCAATGCCCAACATTGTCTTCACTCCGCAGGATATTCTTATCAAGACCAACCTGCATGATCTCCCTCTGTATTATACTGGATACGTTGGCGACATCAAGGTGGATCGGATGCATATTGATCCCGGTTCTTCGATCAGCATTATTCCAAAGAGCTTGCTTCACCATCTGCGCATCCCTATGCATCGGCTGACTCCTACCAGCACCGCAATTAGCGGTTTCAATTCTGGGAGAAGCTATCCCATTGGAAAGATTCGCCTGAAGTGCCAAATTGGCGACCTTCAGTCGGAAGTAACCTGCTATATCATAGACGCAGACACCTCCTATAATATTCTCCTAGGGCGTCCGTGGATACATGATTACATGATTACATGATCGTGCCCTCCACATTGCACCAGTGCTTCAAGTACGTAGACAAGCACGGCTTCGTGAGGACAGAATTTACTGACATCGATCCCTTTAAAGGGGTCGAATCCTATTATTCGGATTCTTGCTTGTACGAGAAATCCTAGAGGCACCTGATCAACGAAGATGTTCAAGAGCAGACGGAGGCCATTGTGGGGCCTGAGGAACCTTTGAGAATCCATCTCCAATACCGCAAACCAGGAAGGACTGCATCTCTGACAGCCACTCTGCATAGGGAAGCAACTGGTCTCCCGGTGCTCACTGCACAAAAGGAGCAGATGACAATCCGACTGTCAAGGTCTGGCCAAGGGCCGAGACCCACTACGGAGCTGCTGACAATCAGGCTACCTATAGCCGGTCAACAACAAACAAAAGAGTCCAATCCTTCTGTTAAGCCAATGACGATTCATTTTTCTAGAATGAGTCGACAGCCGAGCACTAAGCCGGGGACTGCTAGCCAGCCAACAACTCCCCGCCCAGCATCGAGCATCAAACTGGGGGTCGCTAGTGCGTCAACGACCCCACGTTCTGCTCCACCAGTGGAGCCCCTGATGATTAAGCTGCCCAGGTCATCCTCCCAGTCTTCATTAACACAGGGGGTGGCCGACGAGGAGTTAGAGCTGGCCAAGTATGTGGCTGCTCACACTAATGTCCCTTCAGCTGATGATGTAATTCCACCTGAAAAGATACCTTATTTTATCAATAAAGGGTTATCTTTGAACTACATCGAGCTTAATAAGCTTTGTACCGCGTATGCTATGGAACACGGTATAGGCACCAACCTACACACCCAGGTGACAAATGTCTACACCGTAAACCAACTTACTCCCGTGGAAGACGCTTGCTTCATAGTCGAAGGAGAGGATCATCCAATCATCTTCGGCTGGAAGAATAATCCACAGCCCTTCAGGATAGAAGAAGTTGATCTCGAACCCGACACCGGGAGACTGCCCCTTTATCTATATAGCTCTCGATCCAAGCACCTCATGCAAAAATAGGGGTATGATCTGGAGACTACGCCAGGCTTAAACTATGGCACTGGTTATAGTGCCCCGTCCCGCAAAGTCAATCGGAGGAATCGAAACGTCGAGGGCGTTCGGACTTAGCCTTACAACGGCTACTCGAAGGCTCGCTCGGTCGAGGCGACTCCTCGCACAGGTGGGGTAGTTTCGGTGAACTTGCCGCATATTAGCCTCCACTTAATAACTCGCTTGTTTTCAACTTGCACAAGTTAGGCTAATATAAAAGCTACGAACGCACATAGCTAAGGGAATAATCCCGACGGGTCGATAATTGCTAGAATATGGAAAAGGTCCCACGGCCGTCTTAGAAGTGTGTTCAGCGTGCTTTCAAAATGGCACTCGATCCTTCGATCCCGTGGCTTGGGAGAAGGAAGTTGGCTTAAGTTGCTAAGTTGTCCCGACACTTGAAATAGCCTAAGTCATAGGCGTCACCTGCATGAATGCTTGGTAAAGCATGCACGGTTCTGTCCCGCAAGGCTTGGCATAGCCTTCGCACGTTCCACAAGTTAAGTCGTCTTGCATGGCTGTTGGCTTAAGTCTAGGCACGAACTTGGTTGTTCATGTCGACCCCGTGCATAGCACGTTCCCTCGACGCGGAGCTCGGCGTAGCCTTTGCTCGTCGAGTCACTGCCCGAATAAGTTAGACAAGAGTTATGTTGGGTTATCGGAGCCATTTCTAGCACTGTCCCGCTCTAGCTGCGGTTGTCAAGTCGCGTAGTCCCTTGAGAACAAGGCTCGTCGTATAAAGTATATGACTTGAGCGTTAGCATCGCCTAGAGAACCAGGTCTGTCTAAGGCACGAGCTACAGTCGGTTTAGTGAAAAGCTTGCCACGAACAAAGGAAGTCCACGCGACTGGTTGTCGCCGAGATCGGTCCCGCTACTTGGGAGTCTCGCTAAGTCTTGATAAGTCCCGCACACGAGATCGGTCCCACGGCTTGGGAGTCTCGCTAAGTCTTGATAAGTTCCACACACGAGATCGGTCCCGTTACTTGGGAGTCTCGACAGATAGAAAGAAAGCATGGTCATGTTAAGGAAGGACTGGATAGATCGAGTTGAGACTTGCATGGTCATTGAACAACTTGTCGACAAGGTGTAGTCTTCTCAAATGATTGTCGGGGCGCCGGGATCATTCGCCCGGGGGAAGCGAGTGCGGCTCAAAGCAGGATGCCGGATAACCGCATGGGAGTATCGGCACTTCCGGGGCGAGCTACCCATGGAAGGGCGGCCCGATACCCCCGCCGAGCCGAGTCCAAGATAGCTTGACATTGCTAGTGACCACCTCATATAGATGTGTCGGCAAGAGCGACAATCCGCGTGTTTGCCTTTGGATAGCGTCAAGTACTAGCACGGTGTTGGTCAAGTCATGAGACAGTCTATCACGACGTGTATCAAGTCAGCAAGATGTAATCCCGTTAGTGTCGGCCTTGTATCGGCACGAAAGGAATGAGTTATAGCTTATGTCAGCAAGACACGTGCTTCGGTACTAAGCAAGGCTTTCGCATATCAATATTGGCATTCGCGTATTGGCATTCGCGTATTGGCTTTCGCGTATCAATATTGGCATTCGCGTATTGGCTTTCGCGTATCGGCATTGTTGGCCTAAGTTTGCATAAGTTAAGTCAAGTGCTATCGCTTTAAGTCGAAAGGACCGTAATGTAAAAGTTGGCTAAGTCAGGGAGTCGTTAGGCACGACCTCATCTTGAAGCACGGACAAGTCTAGGCAAAGTCTAGAGGCACTTGGGTTTGAGTAAAGGTCTTGGCACGGCCGAGTTCGCATAAGTAGCTTCTCGGCGAAGTACCGTCTCGAATATGTTTAAGTTACGAATAGAGTATGGCACGACCCTGCCGTCCCGAGTTATAGTTCGGTCAAGTGCATAAGCGATGAGGCACTGCCTCGATCGAAACACACGTTAACATGATAGCACGACTATGTCGTCGCATAACGAGTTGGTCAGGCGTCGTGGTCTTAAAACTGATCTAAGGCAAGACTAGAAAGACAATCGAAAGGGACTTAAGCTGCACAAAGTAAATGAACGTGCCGGTTATGTATGAGTGGGCGAGAAGCTCACTCCACCAGTACAGTTGAGTACTGACACCCACACAGTTTCTATGTGCAGGCACAGGTAGAAGCTCGTGGCGCGGAGCTCGCTTGGATGCGTCGAGGTACGGAGTTACTTGGCGATTCGAAGCGTGCGGCCGTGTGGAGTCAAAGACTTATACAGGACATAATGTATGGACATCGCCTTCTGAAGCTTCCGCTGGCTCAAGCATTGTATCGAGAGATGAGAGAGAGAGCAGAGAGACTTGTAAAAATGAGAGAAAAGTGAGCACGAGAGACTTGTAATCATGGCCTTGCGCCTATTGTAATCTAATTGTTCAATATCAATAAAGAGCTCTTTTGAATAACTTGTGTTTGCCTTTAAATTTTTGCTGCATGTTCAATATTTCTGCTTGGGACTTCTGTGCGACGACCCCGTCGCAGCCGATGTAATCGACCGTTATGAAACTGCCTTGCACAAGCGCAATCTAGGCTCGTACGGCATCACGCCTTAGCAAGGACGATCACTCCTACGGGAGCGGGGCGTGACACTGTTCAGCGGTTACCCTTACAGTTGCCAGTCCCGGCTGGGAAACCACGGAATTACTACAACAAGACCAGATGCGGGCTAGGTTATGTTACACCTATAACGACCCCTGAAAGCTCAGATGAGGAATGTGACTGGAATTCACACTCAACCGGATCACCAACTTCTCATTCGGATGTCAACATCGGGGACGTATTCAGGCAAGCTCTGTCTGTCAATATGGCATTTGCTGATGCCTACGAAGAAGACGAAGACATACCCAAACTTCTCGAGTTAGAACCTTGGGTCCAGCAACTAGATGCACAGTGGGAGAAACGCTTTGAACTCCGTGAACCTCCTACTGAAGATGAGGTTATGCAAGTTGACCTCGGCGATGACTCCAAAGCCAATCTTCGTCAGCAAAAGCCTGACAGATGAAGAGCGGGAGGCGCTTTTGCAACTCGTCAGAGAGTACATTGACGTGTTCGCCTAGAGCTATGAAGACATGCCGGGGCTAAACCCGAGGTTGCACTTCATAAACTCAACATTCATCCAGACGCAAAGCCGGTCAAGCAACAGTAAAGACGTTTTCGCCCAGACATCATGAATTCTATCAAAGCTGAGGTCAACAAGCTGATAGCCAGTAGCTTTATCCGGGAGGAGCAACATCCAGACTGGGTCACCAACATAGTACCAGTCCTCAAGAAGAATGGGAAGATTCGAATTTGTATCGACTTCCGAAATCTAAACGAAGCATGTCCTAAAGATGAGTTCCCTCTTCCCATCACGGACATCATGATCGACACAAAAGTGGCTTTGAGCGCATGTCATTCATGGATGGCTTCTCAGGATACAACCAAATCAAGATGTTTCCTGACGACGAAAAGCATACATCATTCCGAACACCGATTGGCATGTACTGTTACACAGTCATGCCCTTCGGTTTAAAGAATGTCGGCGCCACATATCAAAGAGCCATGAGTGTCATCTGCAGAGATCACCTGCGTAAGATCGTGGAGTGTTATGTTGATGACATCGTTGTCAAAAGCCGCTCTAAGGGAGACCATCTGCAGGATCTGAGGACGGTATTCGACCTGATGCGAGCGCACAACTTGAAGATGAATCCTAGCAAATCCTTCTTGGGCGTATCTAGTAGAAAATTCCTGGGTTTTATTATTACTGCCCAGGAAATTCATATAGATCCGAAGAAGACGAAGGCAATCATGGAGATGGGTCCCCCGAGAAATCTCCGTGAACTCCGAGGCCACATCAGGAGATTCATCTCTAACCTCTCCGGGCGATGTCAACCATTCACCCACCTCATGAAGAAGGGCGTCTCATTCGTATGGGATGAAGAGTGCCAACGCGCGTTCGACAACATCAAAGAATATCTGTCAAATCCTCCAGTTCTGGTGGCCCCGGTTGCTGGAAAGCCATTCTTGCTTTATGTACGAGCGATGGAGCATTCCCTCGGTGCTCTACTAGCACAAAACAATGACGCGGGGCATGAACAAGTTATCTATTACCTCAGCCGAGTGATGATTGGGCCTGAGCATAGATACACCGCCGGGGAGAAGGAATGTCTTGCTCTGGTGTTCGCTACCCAGAAGACGCGACACTATGTTACAGGACTGTAAAACCCCTATTTTTTAAATTATTATTTTATATTATTTTATTAGACTTCAAATTTAATTTATACAATTTATGGTTTTTATTAATTATTAAAAATGACCTTAGCCATTGTTGTGTTTTGAGCACAAGGCGACCATGAATTTTGGCACGAAAGATGTAGCAGTGTGCTTTGACCAGTATATTAGCCATGTCATGGGAGGCCTAGCCATAGTTCAGTCCGAACTAGGAAAACCAGGCCGAGTTGTGAAATAACGCATTTAAAATATTTTATTTAGATATTATTTTATATGTTGATTTTAGATGACCCGGTTTGTCCAAACCAGTCCGAATTGGGCCCGAACCAATTTAAGCCCATGTAAGCATGTAGTGTGACCAAATGTGGCCATGTAGGCATATTTTATGTATATACAAATATTTTCTTAATTACTTTAGAATTTTATGTGCAATTTCTAATTATTTAATTATTCGTACTATTATTGGTACTTTATTATTAAATAATATCGTGCAATATTTGTACAAATTTTTGGACCCGGATAAGGGTGTGCGGTATAAGTTCACCCATTGGAAAGATTTTATTAATTTATTATTATTAAAATTTATTTTGCGAAGATTTAATAAACATGACTATTCTATAGAGATATTATTATTATATTTAGTTGATTTATTGTGATTTGAATTTTATATATATGTAGATATGTTTAAATATATTAAATAATTGGGTAGATAATATTTAATTTGGTATTTAAATTTTTAAATAAGATTTATGGATATATGCATATATATATATATATACATGGTTATAAATATATAGAAAAGATTTAAAGAAAAAGAAAAGAAAAAGGAAAAGAAAAAAAAAGAAAAGAAAAGAAAAAGTCAAACCCACCCCCTTAAAGGGGAGGGCCCCACCCCCTCCATGCTTGCTGCGTACAGCAGCAAGCCTCTAAACATTTTTGTGAGTGGCCATTGGGTTATTAGTATTAGTAATAATAGTAGTGTTAGGTTTTTACCTAATTTGTTTTATATATAACTTTCTCCATAGACCTCAAAACCCTAGACTTCCAAAACGAAAATTGTGGCAGAACATACCCTCTTCGTCTACGAGTTCGTTTCACCAGCAACGGAGTTGTGTGCGCGACGAACGAAGCATCAAAAGTCAGCCCCTCGTCATCCACGCAACAGTTTTCCACTTTAAGGTATCCCACTTCCCCGATCAATTTCTCTGTCAATTCTACTCCGATTTTCGATCCGTAAATTCGTGTAGAAAGCCCATATGACCCTGTTCGAGATCCCCAGGTGGGTTTCGACATGGCCATCCAACTTGCTCGAAAAATCGAGACAAAGTTGGAGAAAAACCACTTTTCTGGATTATTAAAAACTGTTTTAAAACACCTACTTGTCGGCCACTTTTCTTTACGCACATTAAAATTTTATGGAAACTAATTAAAGACAGTCAAAGACAACATAACTGAGATTGTAACGCACCTTCTGGATTCACTTTTCATCTAGTATGTAGAAAGTTACACGTTGTTAAAGTTTCACGAAAAATTGTAAATTCTGTTTTCAAAAAGTAGAAAAACACCCGATACGGCGTGCGTCCCGACAAACCGGGCGACGTGGTCGCGCACTATACACAACGAAAGGCGCGTATAGATTTTGTCGCCGTGTGGGAACTGACGGATCCCGATTTCGTTGCATGTGCGCGACGAAACCAGTGCGTATCCGTCGAGGTACCCTTTGCAAATTAAGTCACAACTTTGTGCACACTCGTCATATCGTGATGAAAGTTGTGCCATTGGGCTCGAAATATTTTTTTGGTCCTGTGAGCCAAGTTTGGTCCGATTCTGAGACCGTTGATCGGGACGCTATTTTGGCGGACCCACAATCCCACTTAACGGGTGATTTTGTGCACGGTCCACCGGAATCCAAAATGGGACATAACATTGGGTTTGTCTCATCAAAACAAATCCGTAGACATGTAGTTTGACGACTTTAGAGACCGTAGGTTCTGGCGCGCATTTTGGTGCAAAGCGGATCCAACGGCGGATATCGTTTTGACCCGAAATTACGATTTTGTCCATGTTCCAGAATTTAACTTTTGGACAGGCATTTCCTAGGCATATCTTTTTTTTTAAACTCGTTCGTGATGTTTGTTGCAGCATCCGGAGTCATCTGCGGGATTTGGCTTTTCTTGCTTCATTTATTTGTTTGTTCGAGCTGCTGGATTATTCTCTTTTGCACATAACCTCAGGCAAGATACCTTGCCATTATACTGTTTATATTCAGTTTGCATTTTATTACATATTACTGTTCATTTATTTCCAGTTCTTACAGTTCTTGATTTACTGTCTGCTCAGTGATATTAGATGTACTTGTTATTATCCTTTGACTGCATATGGACTTAGAGTTAAGAGACTACCGTCTGTAGTGTATCGTATATACTTTGACACAGTTGTACCACGTGGATGTGTGAGATGAGTAGCATGTAGAGGTTCTTGTATGTGGGCTGATCCTCTATGCGCATGCGTTAGGGCTAACTGCTAATAGAGGCATGTTAGGAGACTTAGCAGTTAGTAGGGGTATATGAGACATGGATGTGACTCTGTTAGGCATTGGGTGGGAAGAACAGTTCCTTAACGTATGGGCCACATATGCACTTCCCTATTGCCGGTTATCTCTGCGAGAGATACGGTCCTGGATCCTGATACTGATTTACTGCTGGCCTCTGACATTCGATGAATGTTATGCTTTGAGGTCCCTGGTATCCTGATGGGACCATACTTGAGATTACTGCTACTGAGCCAGAGTGCCCATGCGTTGAAGGTTTGTTCTTACTGCATAAACACATTAGATGGTTAGGTAACCTTCGTCAATGTCATATCCCCCGTTCCATTTGTAGCTTGGGACAATATCGCATCGCGGTATAGTGTACTACCCCTTGTCCTTGTTTGGTTGTAGTGGTAGTCAACTGTTTCTATGATAGGGTATTGGATCTTGTTACGAGTGGGACTATTTACTTTACTTGTGATTATGACATGGTATATATATTCAGTTATGTGGCATATTCTTTATGTATCTTGTTACGTCCCTCTGAGGACCTGGTTATCTCTCCAGGTGTGTGCTTCTGTGATATTGCAGGTGTTCTAGTCGAGGCCGTGATCTTCTCCATCCTTTCGAAGATGATTGCACTTGGCTAGTCTTGTTATTTCATCTATTCCTTCTTGTACCTTTTATTGGAGATAGTTGGTAGTGGACTTTGTCTCCTCCCAACGTATTGTACAAAGACTTATTACAGTTGATTGTATGATATCTTTTATTCTTCATTTGTGGATGAGATTAGATTACTCTTGGTTCACTGCATTTTACAGCTTATGTATTCATACGAGGTTTCCATATATTGGAGTATACTTCGTATGTATGTAGCTGGCATGGATACGTACCTAGTCCTAAGTATTTTGGGACTGGGACGTTACATGTTTTTTGTGGTGGCCCATGCAGGTCGAGTTTGTCACATCGGTTACGTAATTGTACCGATGTGAGCCTGCAACATAGGATTAGAATCTAGGAATCTCATCCATACAGCTTGACCTCTTCCCTTGGCTTCAAATTTCGAACTCTCGTTCGACTTCCTTGAATTGCATCTTGCTTGATTCCTTTCTACCGTTGATTCTTATTTTCGTGCTTAGTGTCAACTAGAAAGATGACTACACTAGTATATGCTCATAGGTCAAACACATGGCTAGAATGGTTATATTGGCAATTGGAATACATTCAAGACTCTAATTGAGTTAAAAAAAAAAAAAGGCTTTTTAGTGTGATTTAATGATTAGTAATTGGTAAAGTAGGATATTACCACGGAAAGTTTTAACCTTGAGATTTCTAAATAGTAAACACTAGAGGATTTATAGAATTTTATAGTTGGTTTAAGAAATTGATTGATTTTCAAGATTTGATATTTGTGATTTATTGGATTATAGCTATACATCCTTGAATAGATATAAAGTTAGTTGAAAAGAATTTTTGAAATTTAAATACTGCTGTAAGATTATGAGGGCGGTTGATAAAGCTTGGTTTTAAATTGGGTTGTATGGTTCCCAATTAATAAGTTCGTAAAATTTTGAATTTTAAGTTTGGAGTAAGGTTATTAAGAATTATTGGTTAAAAATATTTTGAAGGATATATAATCAAATTAAGGATCTACTTTAAACTCTTGTATGAATTACGATTGATAACTCCTATTTAAATTTTGAGTTTAAGATTGGGATTAATGATAGAAGAAGAAAAATATATAGATTTGATTTGTGACACAATAAAGGTTTATTCGAGATTGATTGGAAATTTTAGAAAAAAAAATTTAGATGACTGATAAGATCATTTGAATATTGAGTTTACAGTTAGATTGCTAATATTACAATCTTTGGGAAAAATTACTGAAGATGTGGTGAAAAGTTATTTTGATTGATTAAAGGAATTTACCATTTAAAAAGTTGTGATTTTGTTTGAATGACTTAGAAATAGAAGTTATGTGATGAGTGCGTTAAAATATTGAGCTGTAAATTTTAGATTATTCGTGATACGTTAAAAGTTTATCTTGAGGGTTATTGGAGAAATTTTTGGAGTTTTAAAGTTATGAAGTGATATAATTTTTTTTTGATTCATGAGTTTCTTGAGTTTAAAAGTTGGAGTGGAAATGTTAAATTTTGGAAAGGTTAGTAGTAACGTGATGGAAGTTTACTTGGAAAGGGATTTGATTTGGTCCTGATTAAATTTGACGATTTGGAGTGAATACGAAATTTGTATAGTTCATTTTAAAGAAATTCATTAAGGAACTTTTGGAGGAAACTTGAATTTTCAATTTTAATATTAAGCCACTATGATAGCCCTAATAAATTGGAAGTATTCCATACTAAATGCCATGTCACCCATGACCATGATAGTAGTATATACATAAGCGTTGCTAGTCATCTACCAAACTATATTGTATCTCAATCTTTACTTACTCGATTTTTCCTCGAATCTCGATCTTTTATGGTAACCTTCTAACCCAGTTGCAATTTGAATAATAATTTAATTGTTCATTGACTGTATTCATTTAAGAGGCTGTCTTCTCTCTAGAACTGAGATCCTAACTTATTTTGCTGGATTTTTAAAAAAAAAAATTTTGCATGCTTTAACTTGATCTCCTTTATTTTGGAGCATTACTATTCACCTCATGAACTCCCACTTTCTATTTTATAACTTTTGGCGTCCCTTACCATGACTTGGATATTTGGAGCACAACACTAGACTTTTCCTTCCAACAAATTTCATATGTAAGACCTAGACAAGCCCACCTTCATGTAGATATATCATGTCCCACCAAAATCCATCTCCTTGTACTCTATTTCTTGATATGACCTTATGGTCAAAATGGCCAAACTATAATCTTTACCATGATACCGATATATTTTTCGACCACGGATAGGGATTCAACCTCGACTCAATTCTTTCGACCCAATATGTGATTTTGTTCTACTTAATTCCTTAAATGTTTAAACTTGTGCTTTATCTTGATTGCTTGACTCATTGTCCCATCACACTACTAGTTTAACTTTTGTAAGTTGGGTAGAATACCTCACGGCCCAACAAAGCCTTTGTCCTTGTAACCCATGTTGATAAGTTTGCTCAGACTATAATTTCAGAGGACCCTAACTTAGCTACTCAACCAAGCCAACTGTATAGGCCCAAACTTCGGGCGAGCCTTGATTTTAAAAAATCTTGGACTATTTAAAATTTTCTTCATCAGTACCTCCCTTGCTCATATTTTGACTATCTCATGCTGCTAATGTAGCTTCAGTTTTGCAAGCTTATTTCGTTATCAAGCTTTATCATGACATATTTTATTGGGTGCACCCACTAACATATTGTCTAATCAGAACCGGTGCATGATGGTCTGATCAACCTATTGCACTTTGGTTCGCTTATCATATATTATTCTACGTGGATGAAGACATAGTAAACTTGCCTTAGAGTCTCATCTGCGACAGCCTTGGCAATTCTCTTTTGAATTATTTTTGCCGCCTATGAACCCTGCAATTCGTACTCAATATATAACACCGTCTTTGAAACCTTTGTTGTTCTTGTCTTTTACTTATTTTGGAAAGACAAGGCACTTTACATGATAGATAGATGCAAGATATCACCTTTAGTTTTCCTATCAGTTATTTCAACACAAATGTAGATAGCCACCGACCGACTCATGTGGCTGTATCCTCGCCTTTAACTACTCCTCGTTCCTTAACCCTAGAATTGTTATCGTGTCCTCCCAATTATTCTTGAGCACTCGAGAATGATTCTAATCGTTCACTTAAATCTAACTCTCAACCCAGATGATTAGTATCCAGTTTTCTCTCAATGAACCATATCTCCCAAACGTCTAATTATTCTCTTTGATCTACTAAATTTCTCACTATTTTTATTTGGGTTATCAAATTTTGTCACCTTCATTAGCAACCCTTATTCAATTCCATAACCATGATATATTTTTGTATATATCGACTCCACAATTTTTTTATTGCACGGTGGTGTTGAACGACGTTTTATCGCCTCCTCAAAATTTTAATTGCATTTTGGTATTGACGAACTCTTCCTATCCCTCAACCCTATCTACCCTATTAATTCTAAATTTTGAGGACAAAATTCTTGTAAGTTGGGTAGGATGTAAAACCCCTATTTTTTAAATTATTATTTTTTATTATTTTATTAGACTTCAAATTTAATTTATACAATTTATGTTTTTTATTAATTATTAAAAATGACCTTAGCCATTGTTGTGTTTTGAGCACAAGGCAACCATAAATTTTGGCACGAAAGATGTAGCAGTGTGCTTTGACCAGTATATTAGCCATGTCATGGGAGGCCTAGCCATAGTTCAGTCCGAACTAGGAAAACCAGGCCGAGTTGTGAAATAACGCATTTAAAATATTTTATTTAGATATTATTTTATATATTAATTTTTAGATGACCCGGTTTGTCCAAACCAGTCCGAATTGGTCCCGGACTAATTTAAGCCTATGTAAGCATGCAGTGTGACCAAATGTGGCCATGTATGCATATTTATGTATATACAAATATTTTCCGAATTACTTTAGAATTTTATGTGCAATTTCTAATTATTTAATTATTCGTACTATTATTGGTACTTTATTATTAAATAATATCGTGCAATATTTGTACAAATTTTTGGACCCGGATAAGGGTGTGCGGTATAAGTTCACCCATTGGAAAGATTTTATTATTTCACTATTATTAAAATTTATTTTGTGAAGATTTAATAAACATGATTATCCTATAGAGATATTATTATTATTTTTAGTTGATTTATTGTGATTTGAATTTTATATATATGTAGATATGTTTAAATATATTAAATAATTGGGTAGATAATATTTAATTTGGTATTTAAATTTTTAAATAAGATTTTTGGATATATATATATATATATATATATATATATATATATATATATATATATATATATATATATATATATATATATGGTTATAAATATATAGAAAAGATTTAAAGAAAAAGAAAAGAAAAAGAAAAAGGAAAAGAAAAGAAAAGAAAAAAGAAAGTCAAACCCACCCCTTAAAGGGGCGGGCCCCACCCCCCTCCATGCTTGCTGCGTACAGCAGCAAGCCTCGAAAATTTTTCGTGAGTGGTCATTGGGTTATTAATATTAGTAATAATAGTAGTGTTAGGTTTTTACCTAATTTGTTTTATATATAACTTTCTCCATAGACCTCAAAATCCTAGACTTCCAAAATGAAAATTGCGGCAGAACATACCCTCTTCGTCTACGAGTTCGTTTCACCAGCAACGGAGTTGTGTGCGCAACGAACGTAGCATCGAAAGTCAGCCCCTCGTCATCCATGCAACAGTTTTCCACTTTAAGGTATTCTACTTTCCCGATCAATTTCTCTGTCAATTCTACTCCGATTTTCGATCCGTAAATTCGTGTAGAAAGCCCACATGACCCTCTTCGAGATCTCCCAGGTGGGTTTCGACATGGCCATCAAACTTGCTCGAAAAATTGAGACAAAGTTGGAGAAAAACCACTTTTCTGGATTATTAAAAACTGTTTTAAAATACCTACTTGTCGGCTTTACGTACATTAAAATTTTGTAGAAACTAAAGACAACATAACTGAGATTGTAACGCACCTTCTGGATTCACTTTTCATCTAGTATGTAGAAAGTTACACGTTGTTAAAGTTTCACGAAAAATTGTAAATTCTGTTTTCAAAAAGTAGAAAAACACCCGATACTTCGTGCGCCCCGACAAACAGGGCGACGTGGTCGCGCACTATACGCATCGAAAGGCGCATATAGATGTTGTCGTCGTGTGGGAACTGACGGAACCCGATTTTGTTGCATGTGCACGACGAAACCAGTGCGTATCCGTCGAGGTACCCCCGTATCGACCCTTTGCAAATTAAGTCACAATTTTGTGCACACTCATCATATCGCGATGAAACTTGCGCCATTAGGCTCAAAATATTTTCTGGTCCTGTGAACCAAGTTTGGTCCGATTCTGAGACCGTTGATCGGGACACTATTTTGGCGGGCCCACAATCCCACTTAACGGGCGATTTTGTGCACAGCCCACCGAAATCCAAAATGGGACATACCATTGGGTTCGTCTCATCAAAACAAATTCGTAGATATGTAGTTTGACGACTTTATAGACCGTAGGTTCTGGCGCACATTTTGGTGCAAAGCGGGTCCAACGGCGGACATCGTTTTGACCCAAAATTATGATTTTGCCCCTGTTCCAAAATGTTAATTTTGGACAGCGTTTCCAAGGCATATCTTTTATTCCAAACTCGTTTGTGATGTTTGTTGCAGCATCCGGAGTCATCTGCGGGATTTGGCTTTTCTTGCTTCATTTATTTGTTTGTTCGAGCTGTTGGATTATTCTCTTTTGCACATAACCTCAGGCAAGATACCTTGCCATTATACTGTTTATATTCAGTTTGTATTTTATTACATATCACTGTTCATTTATTTCCAGTTCTTACAGTTCTTGATTTACTGTCTGCTCAGTAATATTAGATGTACTTGTTATTATCCTTTGACTGCATATGGACTTAGAGTTAAGAGACTACCGTCTGTAGTGTATCGCATATACTTTGACACAGTTGTACCACGAGGATGTGTGAGATGAGTATCATGTAGAGGTTCTTGTGTGTGGGCTGATCCTCCATGCGCATGCGTTAGGGCTAACTGCTAATAGAGGCATGTTAGGAGATTAGCAGTTAGTAGGGGTATATGAGACATGGATGTGACTCTGTTTGGCATTGGATAGGAAGAACAGTTCCTTAACGTATGGGCCACGTATGCACTTCCCTATTGTCGATTATCTCCGCGGGAGATACGGTCCTGGATCCTGATACTGATTTACTGCTGGCCTCTGACATTCGATAAATGTTATGCTTTGAGGTCCCTGGTATCCTGATGGGACCATACCTGAGATTACTGCTACTGAGCCAGAGTGCCCATGCGTTGAAGGTTTGTTCTTACTGCATAAACACATTAGATGGTTAGGTAACCCTCGTCAATATTATATCCCCCGTTCCATTTGTAGCTTGGGACAATATCGCATCACGGTATAATGTACTACCCCTTGTCCTTGTTTGGTTGTAGGGGTAGTCCAACTGTTTCGATGATGGGGTATTGGATCTTGTTACGAGTGGGACTATTTACTTTACTTGTGATTATGACATGGTATATATATTCAGTTATGTGGCATATTCTTTATGTATCTTGTTACGTCCCTCTGAGGACCTGGTTATCTCTCCAGGTGTGTGCTTCTGTGATATTGCAGGTGTTCTAGTCGAGGCCGTGATCTTCTCCATCCTTTCGAAGATGATTGCACTTGGCTAGTCTTGTTATTTCATCTATTCTTTCTTGTACCTTTTATTTGAGATAGTTGGTAGTGGACTTTGTCTCCGCCCAACGTTTTGTACAAAGACTTATTACAGTTGATTGTATGATATCTTTTATTCTTCATTTGTGGACGAGATTAGATTACTCTTGGTTCACTGCATTTTACAGCTTATGTATTCATACGAGGTTTCCATATATTGGAGTATACTTCGTATATATGCAGCTGGCATGGATACGTACCTAGTCCTAAGTATTTTAGGACTGGGGCGTTACAAGGACAAGCCATCCATGTCATATCAAGAGTTAACCCCCTCAGGGTCCTCATGACCAAGCCGGGTGCACTCAGCTCTCGCCTCGTTACCTGGGCGATATTATTGTCTCCCTACGACAAGATCTTCGTTCCGCAAAAGGCTGTTAAAGGTCAAGCTGGCGGACTTTTTAGCAGCCCATCCAAGTTCGGAGTCAACCAGAATATATGAAGAGATTCCAGACGAGGTTGCCAATTCAAACATGGCTTCCCATGATTCCGTCTGGCGAATGTTCTTCAACGGTGCTTCAAGAATCGGGCCCAAGGACAACATTGTCGTTGGGGTCGGAGTGGTACTGCTTTCTTCCTCTGGCTTGGTGATCAACCGGGCATATTCCCTTACAGAACCCTGCTCAAACAACGTGGCCGAGTACAACGCCTTGGTTATCGGCCTCCTACTTGCAAAAGAACTGGGGGTAGAGTACCTAGAGGCATATGGCGATTCACAGTTAATCGTCAATCAGATCCGGGGTTCATATGAAGTTCGTCATGAAGACATGATCCCCTATCATCAGGTAGCGATCGCCATCATTACGTCTCTGAAAGAGTTCTTCATAGAACATGTTCCGAGACTCCGGAACATTGAAGCCGACGCCTTAGCAGGACTGGCTGCTTCTCTGGCGGTCCCGAAACATACTCACCACTTGGTAGATGTAATAGGCCATGAATTTGTCTGTCCGAAGAACAACGTCCAATTTGTTGAGAGTCATTCTGCCCTGACGGTCGGCGAGACACAGGATTGGAGGCTCTCATTTATTGACTTTGCAGTCTATGGCATTTTGTCGGAGAACCCGAAAGAAGCCACCTCTATCAGAAGATGTTCTCTCAGATTCTTCTACGATACTGAGACAAAGATGCTGTATCGGTGATCTTACGATGGACTACTGCTTCGGTGTTTGTCAAATACAGAAGCCAAAGAAGCGGTACGCGAAGCTCACAATGGCGTTTGTGGGGCCCATCAACCTGGCCCGAAGCTGCAAGACCGCCTTCACCGCATGGGTTATTATTGGCCTACGATGGTGGAAGACGCGATAGACTATGCAAGAAAGTACAAAGCCTGTCCGGTCCACGCAGATTTCATACATCAACCATCCGAATTCCTACACCCGACGGTGGCATCCTGGCCATTTGAGGCGTGGGGAATGGACATCATTGGTCCAATCACTCTACCTTCGTCCAGAGGACACCGTTTCATACTGGCAATTACGGATTACTTCTCCAAGTGGGCGAAAGTTATCCCGCTTGCAGAAGTAAAGACATCAAACGTGATCAGCTTCCTCAAACATCACGTCATCTATCGCTTTGGACTGCCCCGAAGGATCATCCACGACAACGGTCCGCAGTTCGCAAGCCACATCTTCTATCGGTTTTACGACAAACATCGGATCCAGAATGTTGCTTCAACACCGTACAATCCGACGGCGAATGGGTTGGCAGAAGCATTCAACAAAACTATAATCAAGCTGCTCAGAAGTTCATGTCTTCCAACAAACGCGACTAGAATGAAAAGCTTGGTGAATGCTTATGGGCGTACCGTACTACAGTCCGGTCGACCACCGGGAACACACCATTCTCTTTGGTGTATGGGAGTGAGGCAGTTCTCCCAATGCAGACTCAAATCCCCTCGCTCGGCGTCGCCCTCACCTATCGATTGATGACGGATGATAATTACCGTTGCCGGCTACAAGAGTTGGAGGCCTTAGATGAGAAGCGCCTGTTAGCTCAACAACGAATCGAGCTGTATCAAGCATGCATCTCGGAAGCTTTCAACAAGAAGGTTAAACACATAACATTCCAAGTGGGCGATCTCGTTCTGGCAGTTCGAAGGCCGATGGTTATGACCCACAAAACCGTCGGCAACTTCCAGCCAAAGTGGGAAGGCCCATTTATCATCGAGGCCGTATTCTCCAATGGTGCTTACCGCCTCGCAAAACAAAACGGAGACTTGCTCATGATACCCGTCAACGACAACTTCCTGAAGAAGTATTATGTCTAAACGACATCCTCCGAATCAACCGGATTGTTGAGTTATGTACCCTTAGGTACCGCTGAACTTACACTCTGGTCACTCCAAATGAATCCATATCGCATCTTCTGGGTAGTAAGTCAAGTATAATCATACCTCTGAACTTCCTTCCTAAAAGAGCACCTTCCTCATGATCTATTACCCGCATTGTCAGTGCATATAAAGGGTAACAGATCCACAAAATTCCCGAAACAACCACGTCGATGTCACCTCTGAGTTGTTTCACTTCCATCAAAAAACAAACCACCCCTTATGTAGAACTTCCACGTCCATATTACCTCTGAGTTGTTCTATGTACCCTTCATGGAGTCCACTCCTGCCACGTCCTCATTACCTCTGAGTAGGAAGACTCCATTGAAGAAACCCTCATATTTACCACGTCCTCATTACCTCTGAGTAAGTATGTTAGTTTTCTCTCGACTTATTATCCGTATCCAAAACCAGGGTACGCCAAGGATAATAGGCCCATAAATGTCCACAGTTGACCACAAATGTCCACAATTGACCACAAGTGTCCGCAGTTGACCACAAATGTTGTACTAAGTTTTCTAGTACATGCACCTCTTTTCTCACAAATCTCATGCCTCTGGAACCCAGCTGTTACATGGCATTCTTTCGTCCAATACCAAGAACTTCTACGTTCGCCTCACCGCGGAATCGTTCTTGGTATCTTTATCAAACTTATTATCCATGCCTAAAACCAAGATATGCCAAGGGTAATAGGTCCACAAAAAGTCCCCCAGTAGGGCAAATATCGTGATACGGTACATGCACAATAGATGATGGATGATGTAAACATAATCATTTATTAAAAAAACAAAAGTACTACATGTTCGGGGACCGCATCCCTATTAAAATAAAGGAAAATGAAAAAAAAAGTAAAAAAGGGGGGCCGACACATAATTCTTTGAGACGGTCCCTCAGCACGGCCGTCGACCGCTCAAACCGCCGCTTGGCCCAGCGCTCGGCCTCCTGAGTCAACCGCTCTGCATCCTCCAGATGCGCGTGAGCCTGCCAGCCATCTTCAAGCCTCTTCAGAGCACGCTCCAAGCCAGCAGAAGTTCGGGTGACCTTGTCGGCCTCCTGAACAATTAGCTCCTTATCTGTGCGGGAGGCCTCGAGCTCAGATTCCAAGAAAGCAAATTTTCTCTGGAGCTCGAGGATCTGCTCCCTCGTATCGATTATCCCGCGAGAGGCGGCCGCTTCCTGAGTAATGTAATCCTCTCCCCTGCGGCTCAGCTGATCATACTGTAGAGACAGATCGTGGAGGTCCTTCATTATAATCGGCTTGGACGCATCTCGTGCGGCCCTTACCTTCTCCATGATAGTTATGAGGAAGGCACGCTCCTGATCTATTGCTGAAGACAGATCGACTTGTCGCAGTACTTGAAACTGGGCCACAAGCTGATCCGCCTCTAGCAATTTGGGCTCCAGAAGCTCAACTATCCCTGCCCCCACCGGGGAGGGTTCTAAGGAGTTCAATCTGGCCACGGGCGCATTGACGGGCCAAGGCAAAAGAGGTCCCCCTCTCCACGGCAGCCTCAACCCCTCGCTTCAGGTGATGGTAGAAACTGTCAACCACATCCTTTGACGATTCATCCAGAACTTCCGAATAAGACGACGTCAAAGGAAGAGTAGCTGGCAGAGTCGAAGAAGATGCACCGGAACTTGATGCCTTTGCCACAAGGGAAACAAGTTCCGAGCGAAAGGATGCTTGAATAGCGGCCAATTCCTCCTCCGTAGCCCGAAGGATCCGGAGACTCGGCAGGGCGGAAAGGTCGACCTCCGGAGCCACATGAACAGAGGAGGGTGCAGGGACCATTTCTCCCCGCTCCGGCCGTTCCGCCGCTTGCTCTCCTGAACTCGATCCAGCAGGAGGTCCCTCAATGTAAGCTGGAGAAGGAGGAGGCATATTCTCTTCCACCAGATCCCCACTAGCGAACTCTCCCTCGATAATGTCCGTGGTTGGCAGTGAAGGAGCAGGACCTATATGTCCGGAGCAACCATCAATCAGCTTAGCCCGAAGGATGTGAAGATAGAGCAAATGAACCTCCTCACTGGTCAAAATTTGACTTAGCTTACAGGGGAGGGTTACTGGGGCTGAGGTTCGCTCACAGCCACCGTAGCCTCTTCACCAGCAACATTCGACCCAAATGCAGCTGGTTCATCTGCCCCAGCCGCCCCGGAAGGGGATACGAGTGGGTCAGCATCAACCGGCTGAAATTCAGTAGCCTCGGGGTTGGGTCCAGTAGAGCCCACGTCGCCCTGGATTGGGACGTCAACAACTGGAGGAACCTCAGCCGTCGCCGGGAGAACCCTGGCGACAAGAAGCTCGGCACTCATACCTCTAATTAAAGTAGTTAGAGCCGGGTCAATCGCAGAGACAGCAGCCGTCTCTGGAAAGTCCCCTTCTCCTACAGAGAAAAGAAAGATGATTAGGTCAAAGTTCAGGAAAAAGAAGTGCTAAAGAAGAAGATGGTTGTAATTCAATTTACCTCCGAAACGGTGTCAACATCCTCGCGTCTCTCCCTAATGAGCAGCCCGCAAGGCTTAACCGCAGCCCATTTCAGGGAGTAAGTTATGCCGCCAACAGCGGACTCACGCCTGCTTCGCTTGCGTGAAGGACCAGGCATGACAGGCAGCTGATCCGCCACCACATCTTCTGCAGAAGGAAGAGAGTTATCGGGGTCATGCTCGTCATCTTCTTCGTCCGCGTCGGTAGACTCCGAGTCCGACACAGCAGTCGTGTTCTTCTTCCTTTTTCTCGCCTTGGCCCCTTGGGGCTTCTCCTCCAAGTCAGTACCAACAATGAAGCTAGTACTTGGGTCAAAGTCAACAGGTGGCTTGTTCGCCATGACATGGTACAGAGCCGCCAAGTACAAGATCTGCCCTGACTCCCCAGCATCAGGAACTGAGAAGCTGGTACGGGGTGAACCATGTCATAATAGTGCCAGGCCCTGATGCCGTCAAGGACGCTACCTTCAAAACCCAGGCAGGAGCTGGGACTGTCCAAGAATAGCTGACTATACCCAAACTGTCGAGAGAACCGACTGGGCAAGTAGGGCTCCAAGTAGACAGAGTTGCGGTTGCGATAGACCAGGTGTGCAGGACGGATGTTGTGCAACCAAAGGAGCATCTTGTCGGATAAGAGGTGGGGAGGCCCAGTACCATCGAGATGTACGGCCCTCACTTCCTCAGCAATAAATTGAGGAACAGATACGAAAAAAGCGTATCTGTTCACTCTCGCCAGCGCCATCCGACAGGCACGCATGGTCTCGTAATCCCAAGGCATGCGGCGATACTGGAAGATGAAAGCATCTCAGCGGTTACGCCATCTTCGGGGCCAGGCCTCATCAAAGATGGGTAGTGCATCAACAGCCACCCCATCAAATAATGATAGGGCAGCTCAATTCGTTCAAAGTCCTTTGTCAAATCATGGGCAATGACCTTGGACGAGAAAGAGCGGAGGCCACGATGTATGCTGCACACCATGGCCGGAAGAATAGCTAGTTTGGCCCCAAAGACCAGCTTCACAGCAGGGAGGATAAAGTTACGGCTGATCCTCTCAATAGAACCAGCCCCTCCCGAGACCACGCAGTTCACCAGCCATTTTATCAGAAATCCTGCCAGGTGTGCCTTCTCTGACAGTTGCTGAGTATCGTGATAAAAATAATTAAGGGAGTCAGTTTGACTCCCAAATCTGTCGCTGGTGGTTTTCACCCTCTTGGCAGTCGACACCTGGACCTGTACTGCCTCCCCGGGTTTAAGGACTTCGGGGAGAAACCAGACCTGAGGCGCTTAGCGTAAAAAGATAACTCAGCCAGGCCTTAGTATGAGGAAGATTCCCTTCCGAGCTGTTGTCCTTCTTCTTGGACATCTGTTGGCATGTACTATGGTGACATAGTAGTTCCCGGTAGACAGCTACAAAGCCCGGGAACCGTTCTTCCAACTCCTCGAATTCCTCGTTCGTAGGGGTATACACCTCAAAGACTTCATTTCCCCAAGGGAGCTTGGAGACTTCACGCATCTCGTGGAGAGAAAGCCCCATCTCCCCTCCAGGTGTAAAGAATGTACCCGTACGACGATTGTACATTTCAAGCAGAGCCATGAACAATTTCTTGTTTATGGGCAAGCCGTAACAGGTGCCCCGAATAGCATGATAGAGGCCAATCTCGCACGGGAGAGTCTCGTACGTCCGCGCAATCCACATAGACAAGTTGGTCCACGAAGGGATGGGGTTTATCCAACTCGGTAGCGACAACCGGCCAATGGGATAGGACCCCTTCTGAGCAAGCTGGTTCTTGAAACTGTCAGCTTGGGAGAACTTGAAGTTGGGACCCTGCACATTCAAGAAATTTCCCGAGGCCAACCCCATCACGTAGCGGCTGACCGGTACCTTGCCCGCGTACACTGACCCCAAGTTGTTGTTATAGTGAATGTTGCCCACAAACATCCCAGACCGACTCAGAGTCAAGGAATCCTCCATTTTTCTGTCCATTGGCAGCATGTTGAACAACGACAACGGGAAATGACGCTCCATCTGAGGAATATGGATCGCCATCCCGTCAGAAGTAAAACTCCAACTCTCAGATATATCCAGAACTTGGGAGTTCTTCACAGTCAGGGCATCCCCGAAGAGGAACGCAGGTTTCAGGTGTTTGCCCTCCAATTGCCCCGAGTTCATCATGCTCGAGAGACAGAAGAAGAACTGGTTTTTAATGTCTCTCAGCCTCTCCTCAGGTTCGTCTTTGGGAAGCTGGTTCACCACATACTCGACTAAATGGTCGAACCTTACACCCACAGCAAATTGGGCTCGACCTACCAAGGGTTCTCCCGCAGGATTGACTGACAAATTCACTGAAAAAAGACAAAAGAAACAAGTTAGAAGATGGCCAGGTAAAACCACTTAGTGTTTCTGGGTTTATGCAGCTCAGATTAGGTGGGTCCTTATGCGGCACAATTAAAAAGGGGGGCTTATGCGGCTCTATTTTGGTGGGGCCTCATGCGGCCCAGTTCAAGTAAGCTTATGCGGCTCTGTTTAGCGGGTGTTCATGCGGCTTAGTTTAAAAGAGCTTATGCGGCTCTGATTTGATGGGGCCTCATGCGGCCCAGTTCAAATGAGCTTATACGGCTCTGCTTAGCGGGGCCTCATGCGGCACAGTTCAAGGAAGCTTATGCGGCTCTGATTTGGTGGAGCCTTATGCGGCATAGTTCAAAGGGAGCTTATGCGGCCCTGTTTGTTGGGGCTTCATGTGGCTCAGCTCAAAGGAACTTATGCGGCTCTGTTCGGTGGGTCCTTATGCGGCCCAGTTTATAAAGTGCTTATGCGGCCACGAGACGACTCTCATGCGGCTCGGACATGAGGCATACCCCATGCGGCTCGAACATGAGACGTACATGCGGCACATACAGCACAGCATTCATCACAATGAACTTGAGCAGTTCAATGAAGACGAAGATAGCACCGTGTGCCAAAGGCCCGCGCATAAAACATGCGACGTAGCCATTACGGTTAGGGTTTTGAGTCCATGCAATTTCTTCCAGCATGCTTACCGTCAATAGCAGGATGAACATCGGGATGAACTGTGGGCGCCGCAGTCGACGAGGAAGCCGCTCCTTTACCCTTTGCCGCAGCACTGGAGGAAGCCTTGGGAGCCATTGGTGATCGAAGGAGAAGAAGAGATAGCAACTAGGGCAAGAAGGCTTGAACAAGGGAAGAGAGTAAAGAGTCTCTCTCTCTCTCTCTCTAAAAATCACTCATATTTATAGGCTGACAGGGGGCGTGTGAACCGATAGGCGCTTCGGGTTTCATGCTGCCTAGAAGATAAGGCCAACCCTTGGGATTATATCCCCTCTCATGCAAAAAAGAATGCTCAGAATCATCAAGTCAAATCCAAATATCTAATGCCGACTCTTGGGATCCTACCCAAAAGACGGCTTTAAATCAAAGCAAATCAAGAGCAATTAATGAGACGCCTACGTGGCATGAAGGCCAGTATACGGCCAGAGAAGTCTATGCGGTCGGAGCAGTCTATGCGGCCGAAGCAGTCTATGCGGCCGAAGCAGTCCATGTGGCCAGAAAGTCTTTGCGGCCAGAGCAATCCATGCGGCCAGAAAATCCTATGCGGCCAGAGAAGTCTATGCGGCATGAAAAGATTACATGGACATGCTTCTTATTCAAAGTATTTCAATTTTACAAATTCAAAACTTTGAAGGGGGTCTTGTAGAAGCATGAAAAAGAATGGTAATTCATATGCGGCCCAGATTCAGCGTGAAATCTCCATGCGGCTCAAAAGCTCAAGAGATTCATGCGGCTCAGGAATTTTCGTGCGGCTCAGAGAGAGCCACGTGGCCTCATGCAGCTCAAAGAAGGCCAATACATCTGGCCATAATTACTCCCTGCAGCAGGCCATTAAATGCTATGACACAAAGTGACAGTTCTGACGGCTCTGACATAAAGAAGAGACGCGTCATACTCATCAAAAGACGAGAAAATCTCTGAGATAGCTGACACGGTTCACAAAATCCAAAGAAGTTCTCTATGCGGACCGCCTGTGCGACCCTCATGCGGCTCAGTTGGGGGGGGCCACCCTCATGCGGCTCAGTTGTGAGGCCGCCCTCATGCGGCTCGGCTGTGGGGGCCACCCTTATGCGGTTCAGTTGGGGGGCCACCCTTATGCGGCTCGGTTGTGAGGCCATCCTCATGCGGCTCGGTTGTGAGGCCAT
Source organism: Iris pallida (assembly GCA_029216955.1). Classification (NCBI taxonomy): domain Eukaryota; kingdom Viridiplantae; phylum Streptophyta; class Magnoliopsida; order Asparagales; family Iridaceae; genus Iris; species Iris pallida. Next base: position 19,283,393 of record JANAVB010015400.1, read on the forward strand.
CCTCATGCGGCTCAGTTGTGAGGTCATCCTCATGCGGTTCAGTTGTGAGGCCACCCTCAGGCGGCTCAGTTGTGAGGCCATCCTCATACGGCTCAGTTGTGAGGCCACCCTCATGCGGCTCTGCCATGACGCACCATTCATACGGCTCGCAGCATAATGGCGGTTGGGACACATGGCAGAAGATTGAGTGAGACTTATCCACGCGGATTTATTGCAACCAACAGATCATAACAATGCAGATTTATTGCAACCAACACAACAACCCAGATTGATTTCCAACAAACAGATCAAAGTTAATCTTAACCAATCCCAACCGCCCACTTTTCAAGGCGCAGTTACAAGGATGCGGCCACACCCCACTCAGCACAAATTCCTATAAATAGCATGGGATTATTTCTTTGCACACATAGAGTGACACACAGAGACCCAGAGCAATCCGAGCAGAGAGAGAGATCTTTTCTTCGCCGGAGCCAAGGTTGCGTTCGATCGTCCAAGGAGTAAGGCAGAGTTGATATCACTTTCCAGAGCCTCTACCGTCACCCCCCAGAATCAAAAACTAAACAATTGTACTTAGATTGCTTTTCCTAGGTTTTGTTCCTAGGCTCTCTTTGTACGAGCGAGTTTGTATTGTGAATTAAAGTTCAGTCCTCCCATAAAATTGTTTTGTTCTTTTATAATCAATGGCAAACAGCATGTCTACCTACTTAGTCCTAAGTATTTTAGGACTAGGGCATTACAACAAGCCTACTTGTCGCCCTAAAGCACAGTGACTTCGTCGCTCAAAATACAGCCTTCTCGTCGCTCATACGCACAGAGACTCCGTCGTCTTCGAAGCATAGTCCACTCATCGCCTGAAAGCACAGAGGCTCCATTGTCTCCAGAAGAACGGTCTGCTCGTCGTCCCAGAACTGCAGCAGTACTTAGACCTCGACAAAGGCACAGGAAGCATGGTCCGGGTTTGCTTAAACTGACTCTCTCGAAGATAGGATTGGGATCAATCATGATTGATATCTTATCAAATTGATTTAAATCTTAGACGAGGATCAATCAGAATCCAAATCTGAGATGAAATCCCAAGATTTACTCGGCTGCATCCGAACAAACAAATCGGCACACGCCACGTGTCTCCTCCTTCGGTTATTTTGATAATCACCAGAGTTCTCGATTGAAGGGAATCTCAATGTCTTCCATGTGTCAGCGCCGCAGAAGCCCGTACCATGCAATGACGGCAGATTCCTTAATATCTCAAAACCCTAATGCATATCGCATATGTGCTTTCTCCCCTATAAATATAAGGAGTTTTCCTTTCTCCAGCTCCAGGCATCCTCTTGATCGGCAACCCTAGAGTTCCATCAAAGGTATTAGAAAGTCAGAGCAAGTTCAACCCATCGTCAAATCGTCAACGAAGTAAAGGATCCACTATAGTGCTCGATCTCCACCGTCACACTTTTCCAGAAACTCTTCCCCTTGTAATTAGAATATCACGTTTAGGACTTCCTTCTCTGTACACAGGTCTTCCCTTTGTACTTAGAATATCCTGTTTAGGACTTCTTTCTCTATACACAGGTCCTTTTTATGTTCAATAAGCAAAAAAGTTCGTTCAACCTTTTGTGATGCCGAACAAAATGGTGACTCTGATGGGGACTACCTTCTCCTGCAATAAGAAGGCAGTAAAGCAATATGATGACGACTTGCTGGGATCTTCCCAGAAGATGCTAGTTGTACGCTTCGACCAACAACCTTTTGAAGATCTCATTTCTGATGAGAAGTCGAATCCTTTAAAATGGTTCATAAAACCGAAGAAGACTCGACATGTATGGAGGCCCAAGGCAGCTGCGACGAGCAGCACGACGGAATGAACTGCGATATAGAACCCCCTCAATGCCGAAGCCCCGAAGAAGATTTTGGCTGCTATAGCCATATCTTCTCGTTCGATTCCCACCCTGGGAATGTATAGCAAGGAAGACGGTGTCTCTATGGCGGGCCTGACGAAGGCACAACATCGAAGGAAGTGCGCGTTGGTTCAACCCCTCATGACGGGAGCATTGCCGGCGAGAAGATCCGTCTTCGACAGACGAATCGCCTTACCATCAGGCGAGCCTCAATTGGATTCTGAATACTGTATACCCACTGGGGGTAGTAGGAAGAAATCCAAGGCAGTACGTTCCTCGTACAACCAACGTACTTCGCCTATGACCGACCAAAGGCCTGCGTTGACAGTCACATGCGCTGCCGATGGGAAGTTATACAAGACTGGTCCCCGTGCTCCGATGCCTCGACCAGTTGAACCCCTGTCGCTTGAGCACCCCCGTGCGTGATGCAAGCCAGGGGTACATCCCGTAGAGAGAGACTCGCGCGAGTAGCGTTCCTGCAAGCATGATAGGAGTCTGCCTCGCCAGACCCTCTCTGATCGTACCCACATGCAGCTTCTCTGCGCGAACAATGGGGGTACCACGATGGAAGACCTAGTGATGTCCCAAACAGAAGAAGAATCGACGGTGCAGGGCAAGCCTAAATCAAGAAATCCTTGTACCCAGATTACCATCAACTGTTGTTGTCAACAGGCGGTTGTACTACCACCGAGGAGGCACTCCTTCATTCAAAGACTTCAACCGACGTCGACTGCACGTCAAAGACTCAACAGGGGGTCGGCGAGCAAGAGAGAAGATGAACTCTGTGTCGCCATGTGCATCGCGGTGCAGGGTTCTAAAACTCTTAAGAAGTCATCCAAGAATCCTCCCGTATCGACCACCATGCCCAAGAAGTGGCCCGAGAGAAGTAAGGCAAAAGTACCCAGCACAGGTGTGTTCCAAGGCACACGTTCCAAATCTACATTGGGTACCACGTCAGATGCTGGGGGTAGCCAACCTCCCACTATGCATGACAACGCCGCGTTCCAATCTGAGGAGGAGCCATACAATACGGACGCCTCCACAGGCGCAGCTAGCCACCAGATTAGGGTAGCAACCGTAATGAGTCTGAGGAAGACAGTAACCTCCTAGTCTATCCTCAGGATGACGAGGTTCGGACATCTGAGCCAAAGAGCGAAGGATCTACCGTCCCTTCCACCCATCCACACACAAGGTCCGTATTTATGGCTGAGGGTGACGAGGCGGACAATAGCGAAGTGCGTTACCAGCTGAAACGCATCGAAGCTCTCGAGACGAGCCTAGATACGTTAAATGCTACAATGAAGACTACATCTTCTCTCATGCTGGAGATCAAGGGGAATTTGGTACCCACTGCCTCCATACCTGCTCCTGGTCTAACAGCCAATGATGGATCCAGCAAACTGTACGTCGTCCATCAGACGGGACCATCGTCGTCTACTCCATCAACTAAAGGCTGGCAATGTCAACCGAGATACAGCAGGACATCAAGGAACTGTATGCTCGCTACGATGTCGAAGAGAAGCAAGTAGCACTCCAGAAGATGGGGATTTGGCAGCCATATCCTGCCGAGTGGGACAACGTAGTTTATCCTTCCAAGTACAATTCGTAGACGCTCATGCCCTACTAGGGAAAGGAGTCTCCCCGACAATACTTGAGGTAATTTGCCTCAGTAACAGGGCACTTGTCGAAGGATGACACCCTTCTTACGAACATCTTCATAGGAGCTCTGCAGGGAGTAGCCTATGAATGGTTCTGCAGCCTTCCGGACGATTGTATTTCATCGTTCGAGGACCTAAAGAATCTATCGTAGATTGATTCGATAAAGGAGGGATGAATATGACAATATCAACTCTCATGGAGGTCGTCCAGAGAAAGAAGGAGCCTGTCCACGCATACATTGAGCGCTTCTGTCATGCAGCCTTAAGGCTATCGCCTGGTATGCCCGAGCCCATGCTTATGGACTCATGCCGCAAGAACATGATGCCTGCGATAAAACTGTGGCACAGTACTTCTTGCACAGAGTGGACGTCGTTCATTACAGAGGCAGATGTGGCACAAAGGAAAGCCCAGGACGTGCAGCTCCTGGGATTGAACTTTTCTTCTCTCGAAGACAAGGGGAGTCGTTCGTCTAGCAACAATCCCAAGGACAGAAAAGGCAAGCAAGCCATGACCATCAACATCTCCAAAGGTTCGGTAACCATGAACCCCAAGTCTGCAGAAGCGCAGAAGCCAACGGAGACTTACTCCTTCAACGATAAGGATATGCTGGAACTCTTTAATATGCTGACGAAGAGTGGCAAGCTGTCTCTCCCAACACCAAGGTGCCCCGACGAAGTGGGGAAGGTGGACAACCCTAATTACTGCCATTATCATCAGTATGTCCACCATTCGATACGAGATTGCTATGTGTTGAAAGGACAAATTCAGCGCCTCATCGACGCCAAAGTCATATCACATGACTATAAAGAAAAGATTGTCACGGCCAACATGGTTACTCTCCAATTTGGAAGTTTTCCAACCACTAAGGCACATGACAGGGCCATCCCCATCCCGAGGACGACAATAGAAGTAGTCAATCTTCTACCAGTATGTGACAACGCTCAAGGGCTCATCCCGTTCTCCACACCACGAGGCAAGGTCATGTGGGCCCACCCCGACCCTACTTCCGACATGATGGCGCCCACAATCCCTTCTATCAAAGGGAAGAAGGTCAGGATATGTCGCATAGTCTCGGCTTCGACCGATGACACCTTGATGACCACTTGCTCGATGCAGCGACAAGAGAAGAACCAGGCTCAGAGGAGGCAGTGCCTCCACCAACTACAGCCCCTGTTCATGATGCATCAGAGGCAGGCCCATCTCAGACTCCTGCCGTAGATAGGCAAAAGCAAAAGAGGTTCGCTTTGACAAGCCTCTCAGAAAAGACTCGACAATAGGGCCTATCAAACCCTACAACTTCGTCATACTAGCGCGGCTAGCCAACACCCCGGCTAGATTGTCACTTTTCGAGATCCTCTGTCTCTCCAAAATGACCCGGGATGCGCTCAACGAAGCCTTACAAAACGTCGAGTCCTTCCTCACTCAGGTACGACCACCAAAGGAAGACCCTGCGACCTGCCTACATTATCACAAAGTGGTCGAAGTGATCCCCATTATCACATTTACCCAACAAGACATGCTGCTGAAGAACAACCGGCACAACAGGCCTCTATACTATACAGGGTATGTCGGTGCCATTAAAGTCGATCGCATCCACTTCGACCCGGGCTCCTCTCTCAGCATCATCCCAAGGAGTTTGCTCCAATCTCTAAGGATTCTGATGCATCGGTTGATTGCATCAAACACAACAATCAGCGGCTACAATACGGGAAAGAGTGAGCCTCTGGGCAAAATTTGCTTGAAGTGCCAAATCGGCGATCTCCACTCCGAAGTGACTTGCTATGTCATCGATGCTGACATAAATTACAACATGCTGTTGGGACGACCATGGATCCATGATTACATGATCGTTCCTTCCACCCTCCATCAGAGCATGAAGTACGTGGCCAGCGACGGGACTATCAAGGCCGAGTTCGTTGATCGACCCATTTAGGGGACTTGAAACTTACTGTACGGATGCTGATTTATACAAGTCAGTCCCTTGGGACGATGGCGGCAATGATGCTGATGACACGGCGGAGACGGCCTCAGGAAGCGCAGCGGTTGCCGAAGAACCTCTAAAGGTTCGACTGAAGGGAAGACCCCCAAGGTGTTTGGGCCTCTCGTCGTCAAGCTCCAAGGAAGAGCACCACCTTTGCCCTCAGTAATGTCAGATCATGGCCAGGAGCCTATGTGCATAAGGCTGCCTCAGAGGTCCCCAAGGTCGACCATGAAGGCGCAAGAGCCTCAGACCGCGACCCCTTTGGTGATCAAACTAAAAGGGAAGCATCCTCCTCCCCCTCCCTCGACAGCCCTAGTCCTCACCGATGAGAAGCTAGGAGACTACATTTGTGCCAACACGGAAAGCGCACACTTTTGATGATATAATCCCCCGAGATAAAATCTCTCATTTTATTAATAGAAAGTTGTCTTCGAATTACGCTTGTGCATATTGGAATGCTAGATACTTCCTAGACAACTCTCTATGTAAGCTGCAAACACAAGTGACAACCACCAACCATCCGAGCCAAGTTGTCCCCTCCCGGGGTGCCTACTTCTTCGTTCCAGCAAGGAATAAAGAAGAGGAACCCATCATCTTTGGTCGAGTGGAGCATCCTCAACGACTAGCTCCCGAAGATCCAGAATCCGACAACAGCAAGATGTAGCTCTACCGCTATGTTACTCAGGCCAAACACCTCATATAGAAGATGGGTTATGACCTGAATAGCAACAAAGGGCTCAATTATGGTAAAGGTCGGTGCCTTCCCTTACGAATTCGAGTTCTAAAGGGAAAGGCCCAAAATTATTACCAGCGTACCTGTCGGGGGTTGGGTTATATTACGCCCACTTCTATATTCGAAGGCTCGGAGACAGAAGTCATGATGCACTCACACTCTTCTGACTCCTCGACTTGGGACTCTGATATCAGTACCGGCCAGGTCTTCAAAAGGATGCTGTCAGCTAATATGGCCTCTGTAAGCCCTCCAGTCGGAGACGAAGACCAGGCGCTCAAGTACTTCGAAGATGAATCTTGGGCTCAACGCATGGGGTCTCAATGGGAATGGCTCTTCGAGCAGCGCAAACCTCCCATAGAAGATGAAGTCATCCAGGTTGAATTGGGAAACGAGGCGTCCTCTAAGCCCATCTTTATCTACAAAAGTCTGACAAAAGAAGACAAGCAATCTCTGATACAGCTTATCCGAGAATACATCGACGTCTTCGCCTGAAGCTACAAGGATATGCTGGGTCTAGACCGCAGGTTGTCATGCATCGCCTCAACATATTGCCCAACGTCAAGCCCGTTAAGCAACAACAGCATCAGTTTCGCCGAACATCATGGATGCTATCGAAGAAGAGGTCGACAAACTCATCGAGAGTGGCTTCATCCGTGAAGAGCAACATCCAGATTGGGTGGCAAATGTCGTCCCAGTCTCCAAGAAGAACAGAAAGATATGAATTTGTATAGACTTCAGGGATCTCAATTCGGCTTGTCCTAAGGACGAATTTTCTCTCCCGATCACGGATGTAATGATTGACAACACTTGTGGCTTTGAGCGTGTATCCTTCATAGATGGTTTCTCCGGCTACAACCAAATCAAGATGCTCCTCAAAGACAAGAAGCATACAGCATTCCGTCGGACTCCAAAAGGGGTGTACTGTTACACGGTAATGCCCTTTAGATTGAAGAACGCGGGAGCAACATACCAGAGGGCTATAAGTATGATATTCCTCAAGCATCTCCGAAAGACGGTGGAGTGTTATGTCGATGATATTACCGTTAAGAGCAAGGACAAGTTCAACCACTTGGATGACCTACGGACGGTGTTCGATCTAATACGAACGCATCAACCGAAGATGAATCCGACCAAGTCCTTCCTAGGCGTTTCCAGCGACAAGTTCTTGGGCTTCATCATCACAGCAAAGGAGATTCACATCGATCCAGAGAAGACTAAGGCAATTCTGGACATGGCTCCTCCAAGAAATCTTCGAGAGCATTCGAGGATTGCAAGGGTGCTTGGCATATATCAGTAGATTCATAGCGAATCTTTTCGGTAAATATCAACCCTTCACCAAGTTAATGAAGAAAGGGGTCTCCTTTGTATGGACCGAAGAATGCCAACACGCGTTCGACGACATCAAAAAGTACCTCACCAGTCCACCCGTACTAGTAGCAAAGGGGATTCACATCATAGCAAAGGGCGCTTGGCGTACGGTGTTTGTCTCAAACAGAGGCGCAAAAGGCACTCCGAGAGGCGCATGATGGGACCTGCGGAGCCCATCAGCCTGGTCCTAAGCTACAAGATCGACTGTACCGCATGGGCTATTATTGGCCCACAATGATGGCAGACGCCGTAGAAGTTATAAAGAAGTGTCGGGCGTGTCAGTTTTACGTTGACTTCATCCACCAACCTTCAGAATATCTGCACCCCACGTTGGCCTCTTGGCCATTCGAGGCATGGGGAATGGACATCGTTGGGCCAATCAGCCCGCCCTTCTCTAAAGGACACCGGTTCATCCTCGCCATCACAGACTATTTCTCAAAATGGGCAGAAGCAGTACCGTTGATAGAAATGAAAACCTCCAACATGATCAGCTTTATCAAGCACCACGTCATCTACCGCTTCGGAGTCCCTAGGAGGATTGTCCGCGACAATGGCCCCCAGTTCGTAAGCTATGCATTCCATCGGTTTTGCGACGAGTATTGGATTCAGAATAAAGCGTCAACGGCTTACAACCCTGCGAATAATGGACTAGCCGAGGCATTCAACAAAACTATCGTCAAGCTGCTCAAGAAAGTCGTCTCTTCTAACAAACACGACTGGAATGAGAAGTTAGGCGAATGTTTATGGGCTTACCGTACGACCGTTTGTACACCCACGGACAGCACACCATTCTTCCTTGTCTATAGAAGCGAGGCAGTCCTCCCCTAGAGATCTAAATCCCGTTCTTAAGGGTAGCCATCACTAACCAGCTGACTGACGAAGATAACCAGCGCCGGCGGCTACAAGAGTTAGAGACGCTAGATGAAAAATTCCTGCTAGCGCAGCAAATAATCGAGCTTTATCAGGCTCATATTTCTGGTGCCTTTAATAAAAAGGTACGAGAAAGAACATTCCAAGTAGGTGACCTCGTCTTAGCAGTCCGAAGACCGATGGTGATTACTCATAAAACGGCAGGGAAGTTCGAGCCCAAGTGGGAGGGACCGTTTGTTATAGAGACGGTCTACTCTAATGGCGCTTACCGGCTGGCGAACCTAATGGCGACTTCCTAATGATGCCCATCAACGGCAAGTTCCTGAAGAAGTATTACGCCTGAAGACAGAACTGGCATAGGTTCCCACATCCCCTAAGGGTGCCTATGAGTTCTAGTAAGGGGATTCCTCTCTTCTATATTTTTTTCCTCAAGTAGATGAAGCACCTCATGTCCATATTACCTCTGGATTGCTCCTCTACACCCAAAATCGCAGGCTACCATGTCCATATTACCTCTGAGTAGTCGCCCTCTCCTTGATTGATCCCATGATTATCATAGCTATCTAGAAAACAGTTCATGTTCATACTACCTCTGAATTGTTGTTCTACATCCTAACAAAAATTATGCCTGCTACGTACATATTACCTCTGGTTAGGCATATCTTCCGTGATGACCCCTTGTCATGGTCATTAAGGGCCAGGAAACCTTTCACCTGGGCTCGTTAAATAACGAGACAGAAAAGTACTTATACAGAAGCATGTGGCTACTAAGACCTATTATAGACTCTTCGTAGTTACATACACAGAGGCATTTAATGCTGAAGCTTAAGCACGACGTCAGCCTGGCAATATAAGTGATGGGCATCTCGTCTACAAAGAGATACGTGTTCATGCTTCTGTTCAAAGTACCCCGAGCTTGACCCAAGTTGGGGACACCTTGAAGGGGGTCTTGTAGAAGCATGAAAAATCTTAGCTGACAATATTCTTCTACCATAGCGTAAATAATACAACTGTGCAGACAGAGTGTTAAAAAGACAAAACGGAAGATATGGAAGAAAGTTCTTTTATTATCATGTCTACAAAGGTCTAGTACAGACTCATCAAGGCTACATATAAACGACCAACCAGTTCTTCTACAAAGGATCGATTACAGATTCAGCAAAGCCTAGAGGAGTCTACAAGGGGTTTAGTCTTCGTCAAAATGCAGTCCCCCTTCTTCTCGGTACGCATAACGAAGATTGATCCTCATTGAAGCGTATTCTGACTTTCTTGTGGGCGCAACCCTCTTAAAGCGCATCAGCTACTCAACTGAAGTGAGCAACGTCCTGAAGCAGCAATTGGCCTGAGTTTCGAGAAGGCACAAAAGGTCTCAAAAGCCCAGAATGGGCAGGGCAGACCACAACCTGTGGCTCTTTGGGTTGGCCATCCACCCACAAGCTAGGTCGTCAGGACCTCGAAGACCTCTAAGGCGTCGCCCAGGTTTGAACTCCTCATGAGAAGCGTTCCAGCATGTTCCAAGGCTCATCAACAGTTCTTCTACGAAGGCATAGCCCCTTTGAATGAAGGAATCCTCAACCAAAATCTGACTTAGGCAAGGCCAACCGCCGCTCGAAGCTAAGTCTGGATCTAGCATGGTCGTGGAGGACAAGAGGAAGAAAACGTGGCTCTTCAGAAGAAACTCCCCCTTTATATAGGGAGGGAGTGGTATAAAACACAGGTGACATGGTCGACGGTAAAAGCTTCCACATTAATGGGATGAACCTAGGACTCAGCACGATGAACCTCATTACATAAAGTTCATTCGACTAAGTTCTAGACTATCCTAGGACCCCTTGAAATTTCTTAAGTAACGGTGGCAATTAAGAGGGAGTCATTCATTATGGAGGGGTCATTCATTACTCTTTAAAAGAAGACTTCAGAGCCAATGCCTTCAATCCAAAGGTGCAGCTACATTACTGCGTACAACCTCAAGCGCAGACTGGTGATATTTTCACATCACCTCAACTCCAACGGCACAACACTCTCCTCCGACCCAGAAGCTCAACTACCATTCATCATAGACTTAGGAGATACCATTGCATCTAACACAAGTCCGCCTACTGCTCCAAAAGCACAGTAACCTGCACAAGTCTACTCGTCGCCCTAAAACACAGTGACTTCGTCGCTCGAAACATAGCCTTCTCGTCGCTCATATGCACAAAGGCTCCGTCGTCTTCGAAGCATAGTCCACTCGTCGCTTGAAAGCACAGAGGCTCCGTTGTCTCCAGAAGAACGGTCTACTCATCGCCCCAGAAGCGCAGCAGTACTTAGACCTCGCCAGAGGCGCAGGAAGTACGATCCCACCCAATCGGTTTGCTTAAACCGACTCTCTCGAAGATAGGATTGGGATCAATCATGATTGATATCTTATCAAATTGATTTAAATCTTAGACGAGGACCAATCAGAATCTAAATCTGAGATGAAATCCTAAGATTTACTCGGCTGCATCTAAACAAGCAAATCGGCACACGCCACGTGTCTCCTCCTTCGATTATTTTGATAATCACTAGAGATCTCGATTAAGGAAAATCTCAATGTCCTGCCACGTGTCAGTACCGCAGAAGCCCGCATCGTGCAATGATGGCAGATTTCTTCGTATCTCAAAACCCTAATCCATATCGCATATGTGCTTTCTTCCCCTATAAATTGAAGAAGTTTTCCTTCAACCGAGAGGACCGAATATCAAATCTCCAGCTCCAGGCATTCTCTTGATCATCAACCCTAGAGTTCCATCAAAGACATCAGAAAGTCAGAGCAAGTTCAACCCATCGTCAGATCGTCAACGGAGTAAAGGAAGCCGTTGCAGTGCTCGATCTCTACAGTCATACTTTCCCAGAAACTCTTCCCCTTGTACTTAGAAATCCTATTTAGGACTTCCTTCTCTGTACACGGGCCCTTTTTACGTTCAATAAGCAAAAAGTTTATTCAACCTTTTACGATGTCGAACAGTCATCATCTTGATCAAGAATTTCAAAGAAAAAGGGAATCTAGATTAAAAGACAATGTCAGGAAACTTACCAATCTAGATTCGAATTGATCAATCAATTCACACAGAGCTTATGATCCCAGAATCGGTCTAACTTGCCACAAAATTGATGAACCAAAGTTTAGTTCCAACACAAGAATTGATCTGATCAATTCTAGATCGATCAATAACTGAAGACAGAAAGAACAGAAGATTGATCAAGAATTCACCAATTAAGGTCGACGAATACGCCACAGTGTCATTTCTCTACTGATCAGTAGCACGACACTCCAGGACACCGTTTGCTACAACTGGAGGAGACGGAATAGCCATGGCCGGCGAGTTCATTGGCTCAATTGTAGATCTGTCCAAAAATTAGAATAAAATGGAATTAAAAAGGGGGGTCGATCGAGAAACTAATAGAGAAAAGAGAAAGATGTACTCACCAAGGTCTGACGATCACTGGTGCTACCGAAGAACACACTACGACACATCGACTCTGTTCATCGCCATGGTCACTCTCCCGATCGCCATGGCCAGAGTTCTCGAGCACAGGAAGAATGGAAGGTTGGGGAGCAATTCGACAGGGCTTCGCCTCAGTAAAGATTGGTGAAGAAGAAGAAGAAGAAGAAGACGAGGGCTCTATTTATAGGCACGGAGAGGTTGTTAGGCATTTACGGCTGGACGATGAACATTGAGCTGGCTATGTCGGTGGGTGCTCGATGGTGGAGATGCGTCCGACTAAGTCGGTGGCAATAAAGTATCAGGAAGCCTCTGGAAGAGTCATCGTCTTGATCCCATGGCCGCGCTCTTGCTGGCCGGTCGATTAGACGAGGAAGGGGAAGAAGAACGAACGACTGGAGAGGTTGCTCGTTCAGATCTGAACAAAGAAGGAAAAGGGATCTGGAAAATGAAAAGGTGTTTAACTTATTGGGTCGGGTCATTCAATTGGTTCGGGTTTTAAAATTATGTCGGGTCGGGTTGTACTATCGGGTTTTCAGGAATACAGATCCGGAGTAAAACGGGTGATGGGCTATAGGGAAAAGGTTTGGCTTGATAACTATGGACATACTAATAAAAGGGTTGATAGGGTTGGACTGGTTCAATGCTGGACTAATATGAGTTGGTCTTATATGGGCTGAGAAGATTAGAAAGGCTTACAATAATTGAATGATAATCAAAAGTAATAAAGGAATAAAGTAGCTAATTAGCATAATAGGAAAACCAACTCATAAGATAATTAGATATTCTAAGAAGACGTAATATATGGAAATATAACCAATAACCATGGTAGATGGAAATAACCAATTCTTTTATTTAAGAAAAAGGTGGAGTTACAAATCTACCCTCTTTGAAAATTTTTGTCCTGAATTTCAGGAGAGTAGTGAGTACATCATATCTCAAAAACATGCGTATTTATCGCTCATCTCATCCTCCCTCTCCCAGGTAGACTCCCCAGGAGAGTGATGCCTTCAAGCAACTCGAACCAGTAGAATCGTCTGATGGCGCAGTCTCTTCTTCCTGCGGTCAAGTATCTCTACCGGCTGCTCTGAATAAGTGAGACTGGAGCCCATCTCAAGCTCTGAGTGATCTACCATATGGCTGGAATCAGCTATGTACCTCCAAAGCTGGAAAACAAGGAATACATTATGTACTCCCTCTAGATTAGACGGCAACGCTAATCTATAAGCAACTGCCCCTACCTTGCGTAATATCTCGAAGGGTCCAATAAACCTTGGACTCAATTTCCGCCTCTGCCAAATGTGATAACTCCCCGAGTCGGTGAAAATCCGTAAAAACACAAGATCTCCAACTGTAAACTCTAGGGGTCTTCGACTGCTATCTACGCAGTTGTTCTGTCTGTCCTGAGCTATCCTCAGATGATCTCGAATCTGCCTGACCTTGTCTGCAGCCTCCATAATCATCTCTGGTCCAAGCAATGGTCGCTCTCCAACATCATTCCATGACAATAGTGTGCGACACCGATGACCATGTAATGCCTCAAAAGGAGTCAGGCCAACGCTAGCCTGATAACTATTATTGTAGGCAGACTCTACTAAGTGCAGATGATCCTTCCAAGATTCTCTAAAATCCAGAGCACAAGTCCTCAACATATCCTCCAGTATCTGAACGGTCCGTTCGGACTGCCCGTCGGTCTGGGGATGGTAAGCAACGCTAAACTTGAGATGTGTCCCCAAACACTTCTGCAAGCTCCTCCAAAACTAAGAAGTAAATCTGTTATCTTGATCTGAGACTATGCTGACTGGCACCCCATGAATCCTCACAATTTGTCTCATATACAAATCTGCTAACATCTTTGTTGTCAATCCCACTCTAAAAGAAATAAAGTGTGCTGACTTGGTCAATCTGTCCACTATCACCCATATGGCATCCTTTTCGCTCGGCGATCGAGGTAATCCCGAGACGAAGTCCATGGTGATATGCTCCCACTTCCACTCAGGAATGGGTAATAGCTGCAATAATCCTCCTGGTGTCTGATGCTCCGCCTTCACCTGCTGACAAACTAGGCATCTGGAGACAAATTTGGCTACATCCGTCTTCATTCCATACCACCAGACATACTCCCTGAGGTCCTTGTACATCTTCGTAGCTCCTGGATGCATCGAGTACTGAGACTGGTAGGCTTCATGCATGATATCCTCTTTCAAGCTCCCCTTAGGCACACACAACCTAGTACTGGGCCTCAGGGTACCATCATCTGCTATGACAAAGTCATCCAACAGTCATGCTCGGACTTGCTCCTTGATACAATGAAGACCCTCATCAAGGAACTGGGTCTTCTTGATCTTCTCTATCAACTTGGACTAAATCTGCATGCTCATAAGCTGTCCTTCGATCCTGGAATGATAATCTCTATCTCCAAGCTCTCCAAATCCTCGCGGAGATGTCTGTCTATAGTCAGAAACATCGCTACTGGATACCTGGTAAGTGCATCTACTACCACATTAGCCTTTCCTGGATGATATTGAAGGTCAATGTTAAAGTCTTTCATCGGCTCTAACCATCTCCGCTGCCTCATATTCATCTCCTTCTGTGTGAAGACATACTTCAGACTTTATATGGTCAGTAAATATCTCTACTCTCTTCCCGTAGAGATAATGCTTCCAAAGCTTTAGTGTATAGATGACCACTACAAATTCCAGGTCATGGGTAGGATAGTTCTTCTCATGAGGTCTCAACAGTCTCGAAGCATAAGCTATCACCCTCTTGTTCTACTCTAGTACACAGCCCAAGCCTTTTCCTGAAGCATCACTATAAATGGCAAACCCTCCTGATCCTAATGGCAAGGCTAAAATAGGAGCCGAAGTCAATATGTTCTTCAATTCTTCAAAAGTTGCCTGACATGCCTCTATCCATACAAATTCCTTATCCTTCCTGGTAAGCCTGGTCATGGGTTCTACAATCTTGGCAAAATTCTGCACAAACTTCATATAATACCCTGCTAGGCCCAAGAAGCTCCTGATTTTTGCAACTGAACTGAGAGTAGCCCATGACTTCACTGCCTCAATCTTCTTTGGATCTACTGCTATGCCTTCCCAAATCACTACATGCCCCAAGAACTCTAATATGTCTAGAAAGAACTCGTACTTCGACAGTTTTCCATACAATTTCTCCTTCCTCAAAGTCTCCAGCACTATCCTCAATTATTCTTCGTGCTCTTCCAGAGTCTTCGAATATATCAGGATATCATCAACGAATACCACCATGAACTTGTCCAAGTACTGGTGGAAAACCTTATTCATAAGGTTCATAAAGATTGGTGGGGCATTAGTAAGTCCAAATGGCATGACTAGGGACTCATACTGTCCATACAGGGTATTGAAAGCAGTCTTAGGGATATCCTGTTCCCTGACTTTCATTTGGTGATATCGGATCGAAGGTCTATCTAGGAAAATACCTTGGCTCCACTCAACTGGTCAAAGATCTCATCAATCCTAGGCAAAGGATATCTATTCTTGATGGTGATATTGTTGAGGGCTCTATAGTCTATGCACATCCTGACGGTCTCATCCTTCTTGGGCACAAACAGTACCGGTGCTCCCCAGGGCGAAGCACTCGATCGAATGAAATCCTTCCCTTCTAACTCGTTAATCTATGCCTTAATCTCCTTTGCCTCCTTAGGATTGACTTTATAGAAATTCTGGGACACTGGTGCTGATCCAGGAACTAAATCAACACCAAACATGATATCCCATCTGGTGGCAATTCCGACAAATCCTCGGAGAAAACATCTAGAAACTCTTCTATGATGGGGTACAGTAGAGGCTTCTCTTCCATAACTGATCCGAAGCTGACTCCCTATGATCTCTCTGCAACACTTCTGGTGACCTCAAATGGTAACTCTCCTGGCGGCCTAAATATAACCTTCCCTTGGTGGCAATCTATAAAAGCAAAATGCTCACTCAACCAATCCATCCCGAGGACTACATCGAATCCCGAAAGTGGCATTACGAGGCACTGGGTGTCATGACCGGCTCCCGAATAATCGGACACGAGTTGGATACGCCCAGCCTTCGTCGTTAGACACGACGAAGTAAGCTATACCAACCTAGGAAAATCTAACCAAATAACATGAACTTGCACAATCACAGCATCTATAAAACGTTCCCAGAAAGATTACCATAATCCACAAATCCTTATAACATAAAGGTACTAGAGTCAACAAGAATGAAATATACTATGAACTCTAAAAACAATATCTAAAGGTAAAGCTAAACAGCCTAAACCTGAAGCCTCTAGCTAAGTCATGTCTCCATCCTGCTCAGGTAAGATCCCGGGCTCTGGCCCATAAGGTAGAACAATATCCTGCAAGTACACCTGTAACATATCCAGTCAGGAGCGGAGCAAAGTACAGTTCTAGGTAATGAACAAGAACATCATGATATGACAATGAGTACTGGAGAACATGAAATATAAAGTACAGGAAAAGAACATGAATGTATAGGAATATAAGTACAGGAAAGTAAACCATGAACCTGAAGTACAAGACATGACATGTGCACAATGTTTGAAATACAACTAGCCTATGTGACCGGCTAGGGTGAGTACAGGAATATGTATAGGAGTACATGAATATCGGTACGGCTTAGGACCCGCGTGCACAGTGCGAGGCCTAAGCTATCTACATGAATTTTAGAACCGGAATTTGGTCACATAGCTAGTGTATTTCTCCTCCCCGATACAAGTACAAGAACAGGAAGTACAAGGGTACAAGATATCGTGTCACATCGTGTTATCAAGAGAAGTACAAGATATGTAAATGCACAAAACCATAGAAAGTACTTGCCTTGCTCAGGGTGATCGAAAATAATGAGGGAGATCTGTCTGTCCACCTGATTAATAATATAAATTGATTACTTTCTAAACAATATCATCTTGCCATCTACTCTCTAAACTTAGACTATTATAGAATTTTTAGTAAGAAATATTAGCTAATAGCCAACCTCACTAGTTAAAGAATAATATATAGTAATTAGTAAGGGAGTTGGAATTATTTATTTACTAAAACCACTAAAACATATATATAATAGCAATACTAATAAGAAATGTCTGAATTATATTTTAGAAGATCCAGCAATATCAAAATCCCATCCTGAAATGCCAAGTCAGGACTGAACACTCCTACTTTTCCATATTAATATACAACTCATAACTAGTTGTACAAACTCAGGGAGTTATACAACATCAATATTATTCAGTGAAATGAACAGAGGTTATAACCCAACTCAATGTTTTAAAATAACCCTCTACATAAACAAAGACATTACCAGGCCACACACTCAAGACCAGCTCCCTGTCGTGTACTACTATGTACTCAAACCAACTCATGATTTCCATGCACAGATGGCCAATATAAAACTAAGCTTCCAATAAAAATAAAGTAATCCAAAGTCTAATAATACAAAATGAAACCAAA
This sequence comes from Iris pallida, assembly GCA_029216955.1. NCBI lineage: Eukaryota > Viridiplantae > Streptophyta > Magnoliopsida > Asparagales > Iridaceae > Iris > Iris pallida. The sequence continues at coordinate 19,300,839 of JANAVB010015400.1, forward strand.
GCAACCAGCAGCTATACATAGCCCAACTCAATCTGAACGCATAACCTAATTTACATAGAACTGATCCTTCCCACACCAAGAACTCAGGATTTAGAAGGAACTGCTAAAACAGGATTTAAGAGAGGATCATAACAATTCAATCGAAAGCCACTAAGATCCATCAGGAACCCCACAGGACATTCATACGAAATATAGAATAAAGTTCAAGAATCCTCTTCGATCAACCAATTCTCAAATCCCAACTTAAATAGAGTAAAATAGTCGTGAATTTAAGATATTAGTTCCAATCCATGTAAACAAGAAAATATTCAAATTAATACTTAGAAGATGTTTGAAATCAATATACAGTTTTATCATCAATCAATTTAAATTGCGCAAATTATTCTGAAACTCCAAGGCTCGCACAGACTCCATAGGTCCCTGTCCACGCCACCACCTACTGATGCGCACGCGAGTTAGACACGAAAACACTTGGACACGAACAGCGTCATGGACATGCACACCAATACGAACAGAGACCTTCTCCACGACCCGACCCCAACTCTGACCACAACTAAACAACCAAAGCGTAGAACAATTAAAATTATCACCCAGAGGAGAGGTGAATGAATACCTGAATTGAGGAATCGATTGCAGAAACGAGAACACAATTCAAGGATCTGGACACGAAATCTTGAATTTCCAACGATTCACTGCAACATTCATCAAACAATCGATCCAGTATAGGGAACAATTCATCATTTTGAAATTGATTCAGGAACTCAATAAAGAGTTGAGCCGATACTTACCAGTAATTAGATCTCTACTGTTGCTTGTGCTAATTGAATCAAGCAACTGCGACTCAAGTAATCCTCTACAAGGACAGGACAGACTCGATCATTCCAGGATCAATAAGAAATTGTCAAATCCCAAGAAGTATCGAACCCAGCTCACTCACCTCGTCGATGCGATCAATCGATGACGAATGCCGAGAAGATGAATCAGTCGTGAAGAAGAATTCTTGATGAAGAAATCGAACAAAAGACCTAAGCCGGATCTGGATCAACAACTCCGATCAGTCGATCTTAACAAGAATTGATTTCGAAAGAGCAATGGAAAGGATCAATCGATCGGTTGTGTTCACCTGACGAACTCGAACAAGGACCGTCGCGTCGCCAAGGGATCCGTCATCACCGTCGCCATTTTCGTCGAGGAGTGGAATGAAGGAACGTCGTCGTGCGATCAGTTGTCGCCGCGTGGAACTCGACTAGAGGCGGCTCAGTCGCCGAGGAAGAAGCCCGCGGCCATCGCTGTCGTCCTCGTGGGAAGGAACTCTTCGGCCTAGGGACTTGTGGTGGAGAAAGGAGCTCGTCACTGGAGTGCGGGCGACTTTGCCTTCAGTCGCCGGGGTGGATCCCATTCGTCGCCGCCATGGAAACAACTAGGGTTAGGGTTTGGCTTCGAGAATTTGGGGAAGAGGAAAGGAAATGAGCTCTGGTTCGGATTTTAATTGACATGAATGAAATGAAAAATGCCACACTCTCTCTCCTCCCTCTCTTATATACAAAAAGAAAACATTAATGGTAAATTTCATTTAAGTCCTTCCACTCCAAAGATAATTGCAATAATTGCCCTAAATTCTGTTAGGAATTAGCTAGGTGGTTTAGGAGTTGTTAGAGAATGGGGACCACTCAAGTTAGTTATAACTAATTCCTGAATTAATCACTCAAGCTAAACTATATAAAATTTCTTCCCAATTTAACTAATCATAGGAATTTAATTAAGAACCTTATTTACTCAGACTAACTCAAATCAGGAGGAAACTTTTAAAATCCCTAAACTTGAGGAAGTGGGGTTACATTGGGTCCTATACTCTCTCTCGGCTATGCTAATAGTACAATCACATACATCACTAACTGATACTATACCCCCATCGGTCAGGATTCTACAACTCCTCTTAGAAAATGCAGGTATGATGTGGTGTCTATGCATAAACTCAAGTGATATGAAATGGCTTGGCTCCACACAACATACATCAATAACTGATACTATACCCCCATCGGTCAGGATTCTACAGCTCTATATGCCTTGACTCCAAGCCCTTCATAATCACTCAAGCTAAACTATATGTGCACCAGCCCTACATGTCAGCTGCACATATGTACGAAGAATACTCCAATATATGGAATCTTCATATATATATACATAAGCTGTAATAATAGAAATTGCAGGCCAGTAAATCATAAAGCTATATCTCATCCACAGCACACACAGAAGGTATCATAAGTCCAAAATAGAATAAATGAGTCAAAAGATAGCCGGGTGGACATGTCCACACCAAACAGCTATAAAAATAATCTCAAATAGAGTAGATGTCCACTATGAGTCTCAAAGAACAACATGAATCTAGATATCAGTGGAAGATGCCTCGTCATCAAGGTAGGAAGGATCTAGTGCCGAGCCATACTCCTGCGAAAAATCGTCTATACCTGGAGAGATCACCAGGTCCTCAGAGGAACGTAACAAGATACAGGAAGAACATGCCATATGAACTGAATATAAATGCACCACAAAATAAAGATAAAGTAAAAGTGTCCAAACCATAACACGGCTCAATATTCCATCATCGAAACAGTAGGCTACCCCTACAACCAAACAAGGACAAGGAATAACTTACTATTCTGCAATGTGACATTTTTCCATGCCATGATTGGAACATGAAATTTGCTAAGGTCTCCTAACCTTTCTAGTAGGCAATTTAGAAGACATATCGATGTATGGGCAGGTGAAGGCTGACTCCCCCAGGACAAGGTAATAACTCACAACATGCACACGTCAAGTACCAATACTATCTGCCGGCATAACTCGGGGCTAGCGGCCCACCTGACCCATCAGTCCACATAGCTCGAGGCTAGTGACCACCGTGACACGACTATCGTAGTACGCAGTTACTACGACTTTTGGATTTTGGTAGCCCATATATTTAATTGTCTTCTCCCTCCCAAGGTTACTAACAGAAGGTAGTTTGCTAAGACTAGGTCCATATGCAAACAAAAAGGCAAAAAGGAAAAATAACTGAAAGCAAAATAAAGTGAACTAAAAATAGCAAGTAATGGATCCAACTGAAAATAGATAATAAATGTACAGTAAATAAATAAATAAAGATGCATCTAATTATAAACAGTAAATAAAGAAAGGTATCTTGCCTGAGGGCGGCACGAGAAGCAGCAAAATCCAACAATCAGTATCGTCGGCACGAAACTCAAAATCTACAAGGAGCTCCGGATGCTGAAACAAACATCACAAACGTGTTCGGTATAAAAGATATGTATAGGAAATGCCTGTCCAAAAGTTAAATTCTGGAACAGGGACAAAATCGTAATTTTGGGTCAAAACGATGTCCGCCGTTGGACCCGTTTTGCACCAAAATGCATGCCAGTATCTATGGTCTCTAAAGTCATCAAACTATATGTCTACGGATTCGGTTTGAGAAGAGGAACTCAATGGTATGTCCAGTTTTGGATTCCGAGGAGCCGCGTACAAAATCGCCCGTTTGAGTGGGTCACGGGCCCGCCAAAAAGGGGTTCCGTTTCGACCTTCTCAGAATCGAACCAAACTTGGCACACAGGACCAAAATTTTGATTCGGACCTGTTGGCGCAAGTTTCGTCTCGAGTCGTCGACTGTACACGAACTTAGGGTAAAGTTTGCAAATTGGCGATACAGGAGTATCTCGACGGATACGGGCTGATTTCGTCGCGCACACACGACGAAACTGAGTTCCGTCAGTTCCCACTCGTCGGCAACGTCCATACGCGCCTTTCGATGCGTATAGCGCACGACCACGTTGCCCGGTTTGTCGGGGCGCACGCCGTATCGGGAAATTTTTTCCGAAATTTGAAGATTAAAACCCAATTTTTCCCTAAAATTATAAACTGTTTTAATTTCCGATCTAAGCAATGTAAAATAAAACTAAAAGAGAGGTTTCCATTACCTATATGATGTTATTAACTCTATTCAAATAGTTTGTCAAAACAGTCAAGGAATCGACCAAAATGGCCTTCCAACTTAGGGTTTCGAACTCATGGATTGCTCTGTTTTTGAACAGATTGTCACCAACTTTATGATGATTTCACAGGCCAGTTATTTGATTTCCCTATAACTTATTTACTGGGTCTTCTAGAGGGTTAAATAGGGTTTTCAAATTAGTTTACGAAACTAAAAACGATGAAGCGTAGGCGGAGAAATTTGGATGACAAGATGGGTACCTCGCAGTCGGGTGTCTGAACAGGGGGCCCTATTCTCGTCGGGTTGGGCTGTGCCCCGGCGGTGCAGCGGCTGTCGACTCAGTGCAGGCGATCAGGGTGGTTCGCCTGAGCGTGGGGGTCGTGCTGGGGTGGTCGTTCGGGATGGGGAGGAAACTTCGACAGTTCTTTTTATGAGAAAAACATTGTTGTTGCTCGGTTTTATATGTGGGCTTTAAAGATCTAATTCCCGATCAATCCCAACATGAATTTGATCGGGATTCGATCGAGATTAGATTAGTATTAATCTAGGAAAAGATTTTATGAGTTATGATGGAGATTTAAAAAAAAAATTGGATTTGAACGAATCTAATAGGGAGGATTCGGTTCTGTTCCAGTACAAGGGGTCGGGGTTATGGCCTTTCCATTTCTCGCGAGAATTTGCAATTCTCGCGAGATATTGAAATGGTTTTGGCTTCTTCTTTTTTCCCCGAGACCTCAGTCTCTGTTTTGTCTTGCGGAAATAATAGGGGGTGATGGTCGGTTCGGCCTGCAAGGAAGAGGAACAGTGTATAGCACTGTTCCATGACTCTCTCTTTTTTCCCTTTTTTTCTTTTTTTTCCTATCCACTTCTCTGTATATGTTTATATAATAAACAAAAAATATTTGAGTTAGTAAATACATTCCTATTAAAATATTTAATGCACTTTTATATTAGTACTATTCAATTATTATTATTAGTAAATCATTCTAGCATTTAAAATACTAAAAAATTAGAAAGCAAAGTTTAACCATATGTTATATACAAGAAAATATTCAGTATTATCATATAGTAAATGTTTTAATATCTAACCATAAAAAGACTTGGAAAAATCTCTAACCCTAATAATAATCGTATAAATAATATTTTGTAAATATTTATTAAGAGGGTTTTTATATACACATTTAGGTATAAAAAATCTATCATTAATATTATTCAACAAGAAAATAAACCAAAAATTTACAAATCATTAAAATAGTAAAAATTTAATTTAAGCCGAGACAAAAATACCCAAAAATTTGGGGGTTTACAATCGTCAAAGGATGTGGTTGACAGTTTCTACCGTCACCTGAAGCGAGGAGTCGAAGCTGCTGCGGAGAGGGGGACCTCTTTTGTCTTGGCCCGTCAATGCGCGCGTGGCCAGATTGAAATCCTTAGGACCCTCCCCGGTGGAGCAGGGATAGTTAAGCTTCTAGAGCCCAAATTGCTAGAGGCCGATCAGCTTGTGGCTCAGTTTCAAGTACTGCGGCAAGCCGATCTGTCTTCAGCGATAGATCAGGAGCGGGCCTTCCTCATCACTTTCCTGGAGAAGGTAAGGGCTGCATGAGATGCGTCTAAGCCGGTTATAATGAAGGACCTCGATGATCTGCCTCTCTAGTATGATCAGCTGAGCCATAGGAGCGTGGATTGCATGGCTCAGGAAGCGGCCGCCTCTCGCGGAATAATTGATACGAGGGAGCAGATCCTCGAGCTCCAGAGGAAGCTGGCTTTCTTGGAATCTGAGCTCGAGGCCTCCCGCACGGATAAAGAGCTAATTGTTCAGGAGGCTGACAAAGTCACCCGAACTACAGCCGGCTTGGAGCGTGCTTTGAAGCGGCTTGAAGATGGCTGGCAGGCGCACGCGTATCTGGAGGATGCGGAGCGGCTAACTCAGGAGGCCGAGCGCCGAGCCAGGCGACGGTTTGAGCGGTCGACAGACGTGCTGAGGGACCGTCTCAGAGAATTATGTGTAGCCGAGCCATAGTCGGCCCCCCTCTTTTTTTTCTTTGTCATTTTTCTTTGTTTTGATAGGGACGCGGTCCCCGAACATGTAGTATTTTTGCTTTTCAATAAATGACTATGTTTTCATCATCCATCATCTATTATGCTTGTACCGTATTTGTGATACTTGCCCCACTGGGGGACTGTTTGTGGACCTATTACCCTTGGCATACCTTGGTTTTAGGTATAGATAATAAGTTTGATAGAGATACCTAGAACTACTCTGTGGTGAGGCGGACATAGAAGTTCTTGGTATTGGACGAAAGAATGCCATCGAACAGTTGGGCTCCAAAGGCATATGATAATGAGAAAAGAGGCACATGTACTAGGGGACCTAGTACAGCATTTGTGGTCAACTGCGGACATTTGTGGTCAACTGTGGACATTTGTGGTCAACTGTGGACATTTGTGGGCCTATTATCCTTGGCGTACCCTGGTTTTGGGTACGGATAATAAGTCGAGAGAGAACCAACATACTTACTCAGAGGTAATGAGGACGTGGTAAATATGAGGGTTTCTTTAATGGAGTCTTCCTACTCAGAGGTAATGAGGATGTGGCAGGAGTGGACACCATGAAGGGTACATAGAACAATTCAGAGGTAATATGGACGTGGAAGTTCTATGTGAGGAGTGGTTTGTTTTTGATAGAAGTGAAACAACTCAGAGGTGACATCGACATGGTTGTTTCGGGAAATTTGTGGATCTGTTGCCCTGTTTGTGCACTGAAAGTGCGGGTATTAGATCATAAGGAAGATGCCCTTTTGGGAAGAAAGTTCAGAGGTATGATCATACATGACTTACTACCCAGAAGATGCGATATAGATTCATTTGGGATGACCAGAGTGTCAGTTCAGCGGTACCTGGGGGTACATAACTTAACATTCCGGTAGATTTGGAGGATATCGTTTAGACATAATACTTCTTCAGGAACTTGCCGTTGACGGGCAACATGAGCAAGTCTCCGTTTTGTTTTGCGAGGCGGTAAGCACCATTGGAGAATACAGCCTCGATGACAAATGGGTCTTCCCACTTTGGCTGAAATTTGTCGGCGATTTTGTGAGTCATAGCCATCGGCCTTCAAACTGCCAGAACGAGATCGCCCACTTGGAATGTTCTGAGTTTAACCTTCTTGTTGAAAGCTCCCAAGATGCGTGCTTGATAAAGCTCGATTCGTTGTTGAGCTAACAGGCGCTTCTCATCTAAGGCCTCCAACTCTTGTAGCCGGCGATGGTAATTATCATCTATCGTCAATCGATAGGTGAGGGCGACGCGGAGCGAGGGGATTTGAGTCTCCAGTGGGAGAACTGCCTCACTCCCATACACCAGAGAGAATGGTGTGTTCTCGATGGCCGTCCGGACAGTAGTACGGTACGTCCATAAGCATTCGCCAAGCTTTTCATTCCAGTCGCGTTTGTTGGAAGACACGAACTTCTTGAGTAGTTTAATTATGGTTTTGTTGAATGCTTCTGCCAACCCATTCGCCGTCGAATTATATGATGTTGAAGCAATATTCTGGATCCGATGTTTGTCGTAAAACCGATAGAAGGTGTGGCTTACGAACTGCGGACCGTTGTCGTGGATGATCCTTCGAGGCAGTCCGAAGCGATAGATGACGTGATGCTTGAGGAAGCTGATAACATTTGATGTCTTCACCTCTGCAAGCGGGACATCTTTTGTAATGCCTGTGGTTCGTATTACGCATTTGGAATACGTATACGTATTTTATCTTGTATTGCTTAATTCCTGGCTTAGCTTTTCCTTCTCGGCTCGGTTTATTCTTGGCCCGGGGTTAGCTTGGTTCGGTTGGGATTGTTTTTGGTTCATCATGAACCATGGATGAACCCCCTACCTACCACCACCTTTGATATTTATTGCCATTCTCCTTCTCTCTCTTCATTAACCTCTTCTTTTTCTTCCATTTACTCCTTCACCTACCAGAGAGAGGGAGAGGTCTAGGCAAGTGTAACTTGCTTCATGGAGGAACTCAAATTTTATTGCTTCATTCTCTTCCTTACAATATTTTAACTAACTTTAGTACTTGGCATTTTCACTTTCCATGGCTAGATTCTTGTAGATCTAAGTCTATTTTATTTTCAGAATTCTTCAGTTTTGATCTACTTAATCTTGTTATTTCCGAGTTTTGATGGTTCCATGTTGTAGAAAATTTTGTTCTACCCCATTTTGACCTATGGAAGTTCGAATTTGGGCTCCGGATGATAGAGTTATGCAGCTTGGAAGCCATGGCTTATGGTGTACTTCTTCTCGGAAATTTGGAGAAGAAGCACAGTCCCGAGCCGCATGGTAGCACTTGACCGCATGAACATTCATGCGGCAAGTCAGTTCCAACCGCATGCGCTATTGCCTTGACTTGACCGCATGACAAGTTCATGCGGCAAGTATTCCTTCTCAGCCGCATGACTGAGCCCCAGTCCTTCCTGGCCACATGGATTTCCAGCAACCCTGAGCCGCATGAGCTCAACGCTCGCGAGCCGCATAGACCGCAGTCTCCCAGCCGCATGGGTTTGTTTTCCTTGACCGCATAGTCATTGCTCCCCGCAGCCGCATGGGTTGCTCCTCCCCGGCCGCATGTACTAGATTGGTCAGCCAGCCGCATGGACCCATCCCCCGCCAGCCGCATGAGTTCCCTATCATCCTGGCCGCATATGTCTTGCCTTTCTCAGCCGCATGACTGAGTGGATCTCCGAGCCGCATATGACTGATACCCCTTTGACCGCATAAGCCCTTTGTCACGCCCCAGAACCAGAATACTGGAGAGCGGGGGAATGACTCAGCCAGCTACGTATTACGGGTAGATGAATACCGTATAATACGATCAATGCTGTCTAACCAGACGAGGGGGTGCATACTACATGAAAGTCTTACTATGGTCACTTCACATCTATTGTCTCAATCATTCAAACAAGAAACAGTAATAGAGAACATGTAAGATAAAGCAGTAAGGCGTCCCAAACGCTCAGTCAAAATGTTCTTGAGATCTGGCTTTACAAAACATAGCCAGATGGTATAGTAACGTATACACAATTGTTATCAGCTGCAGTCTGACTTAGTTATAGTCATGTAAAAGTAAGTGCAAGACAATTCGACTAACATGTCGGTGCCAAACGGCAAAGTATAAAGTAAATAACAAAACGAGTGGTGAAGTAAGGAACCCACTCGAGTCCTCCTGCGATCATTCCTCTAGTATTGACCATCTTGGAGGTAGAAGTAAGCTGAATCCTCGGGAACCGGCTCTAAATCTGGCCATGCAAAACCAGAGAGGTTAGCCCTCTAATAGCAAGTACCACAAGGGAGCACGATATGAAGAATTAAACCAGTAAGTAAAAGAATATAATAATAGATCTTTGCTCTCCACTAGGATTCACATAACATCACGACACTTCGAACCAACCTTCCAACCAAACAAGGACAGACGTTGGCCCGTCATGTCCTGACATTCTGATCATCTCAGTTAGGCAACAGAGTAGGTACAGTACACAAACAAATCATCTTGAACGGCCAATCAACTACTACGGCTTGCTATTGTGAGTCCCAAGTTATCCTGGAATTATGCAAATAGGGATTCCTCAGTTCTTACTATGTGCGAGCAAGGCTAGTCTATCCAATCAATCAATTGTGCCAATCATGTAATTAGACGAGTCCCAGCGGGACGCCCGCCGTTAATATAGCATGTACAATTTAATAATATAAACAGATACCGTTCCCTGCCCGTGTGACAGATTTACAGTATCTGTGGGAACCAGCCGGCCTGTCGGGCACTACTAGTCCCAAGAGGGCTGCCATGTAAGAACTCGGGAATCCATTCTCTCCATGCAATCATTATTTTATTTAACTTAATAGTCTCTACGTTGAGTGAAGTCCCATGCCGTGGATCATAGTCATTCAAATGAGTACTTTTGTACGGGGTACGATATGCGCAACTCTACAACGATACCCGTGCGGCTAGGTTGTAGGTCTTACATAGCGTAATGCAACAATCAAGTCTAACCACGGAGTCATCATGCCTTGACCATAAAGTACACATGCTATTTTTGTAAGATAAATAAATAACTAAATAAATAAATAAATAAATAATTTGAAACCTGCATGTGCCTGTATGCCAATATTCGGGATCGGCTAATCGATTACAATAGTTCATAACATGAACGTGTCTCATTCAATCAATTCAATAAGACGACTAGCCAGTCTCTTAGTTCCAACTAGGAACGCATGATCAATTATTATTCAATGTCACAATCATTATCAATGGTGACAAGGCATGAAAGTCAATTAGTATTACATGGGGTCGAGCCTATAACTCCTCAGAGTTAAGTTCTAGTCATATTGGGTATCCATGGATCAATCAGGACACAAGGCGCATTCCACATAACAATCTGTATTATCAATATTTACATATCATGATTTTATCAAGTTCATGCCAAAAGGCGTAAGGATATAATAGAAGAATTATCATGCCACCATTAAATGAATAAGTTATAGAGCAAATAGTAACACCCAGGTTAGAAAGTCACGCCAACAAGTCTATGCTAAGGCCAACAAGTCACGCCAACAAGTCTATGCTAAGGCCAACAAGTCACGCCAACAAGTCTAGGCTTAAGGCCAAAAGTCACGCCAACAAGTCTAGGCTTAAGGCCAATAGTCACGCCAACAAGTCTAGGCTTAAGGCCAAAAGTCACGCCAAGTCTAGCAGGAGCGAGCGAGCGTGTAAACAGCATGAGCGTGAAAAGTGGTAAAACATTTACGCTGGCACGCACAGTGTGAGCGTGAAGGGAAATTCACGCACTCAATCGTGAGCGTGAAAAGTGATAAGAAATTCACGCACTCAATCGTGAGCGTGAAAAGTGATAAGAAATTCACGCACTCAATCGTGAGCGTAAAAAGGGAGCGTGAAAAGTGATAAGAAATTCACGCACGCATGCAAAGATGGTGCGTAACTCAAATGTCACGCTGGCACGTAAAGGTGTGAGCGTGACTAAAAATTCACGCTGACACGCAAGAACGGGTGCGTGACTAAGAATTCACGCACTCACGTAATTCACGCAGACACGAAAGAACGTGAGCGTGACTAAAATTCACGCAGACACGTAAAGACGTGTGCGTGACTGAAAATTCACGCTAACACGTAAAGACGTATGCGTGACTGAAAATACACGCTAACACGTAAGAACGTGAGCGTGACTGAAAATACACGCTAACACGTAAAGACGTGTGCGTGACTCAGGAACCTTCGTCCCAAGCCAGAAATGAAGTTCCCATGGTTCAGAACCCATGGACAGCCGAGAATACAACAACTTAGATCTAGAAGAAACAAGCCACAGAAATCAAAAATGCTAAGTAGTAAACTCTCTTAGAATCACAAGAGGAAGACAAATGAACCATAAAAATGGTTCTCCAAGTGGAAGCAAGAAGCAAGATTGCACTTGCCTGCTGATGGGTTGGTGGAGAGAGTGATGAGGAAGAAGAAGAAGTAATGGTGAAGACTGAGAGTTATGAGGAGAGAGAAGGAGATGGGGGCTTAAATAGGAAGGGTGGTGGTAGGTGGGGTTTGTGGTGGTTCGGTTCATGTGAACCACCATGAACCCGAGAAAAATCCCCCATGAACCCGAACCACAAAGCAAGACTAAAGCAGAGAAGTTAAAAGCAGAAAATAAATTGCAGGAAATAAAATTGCAGGAAATAAAATACAGATAATTAATTAACATGAAATTAAAGGAATTTAAATACAGGATAATACATGATAAATACTAAATAAATATACATGAATTACACATGTATAAAAATACGCATTCTGGGAACGGGAGTGACACCCTTTCCTTTTTAGCCGCATGCGCCTGACCCTATTCAGCCGCATGGGCTGTTCTCTTCCAGCCGCATGAGATCATTCCTGGCCGCATATGCCTTAGCCGCATGGCTCCCTTATAGCCCTGTGTATTGATAAATCACGATTTGATTAACATGATTGAAATGATAGTTGTATATGACACAGTGTGACAAGTAAACATGACATAACCTGATAGTGGCCCGTCGTGGCGCACTCTTGACCAGTACACTTGACATGATAACCTGACATGATATATCTGATAAGCTGTTGCGACGGCTACCTGACATGATATGACCTGTATAATTAATCTGGACACCGTGGGCGATTGTGCTTGTACAAATAATCCAGTCCTGTCTTACATCATGTCTAGGAGGGGACTCCTGAGTACCACGGTCAGGAGTACCTACTGAAATGGACTGAGGCTAAATAACTAGATTAATACATTAGTCATAAAGAGATTTCCCAGCTACAGGCAATCCCGTTACCTGGGCACGTCTTGGGATCTGTAGCCTGCCGTCGAGTAGGGCACATTTCCAGCACACTGTCATGTGTTGCACCCTTCAAGCTACCTAAGGGTACATTCGTTTCCTGGACGATGTACCCACCTGAATTCAACTCTAATTCTTTTAACCCGGGTAACCTGGATGGACTGCAGGGCTTGTGGCTGTGGAAGATTCTCACTGCATCTTGCTAGTAACTAGGCCTGTGATAACCCTAGTTAGTTAAAGTATCAAGCCGTAATTCTTGCTTGGCCGTGAAATGATTGGATGGAGTCTAACTTGTCTAGTCTTGCCCTGATTTTGTCCCAGATTACTGCATGACCAGAGTGTTTGTATTATTTTATCGATAAATGGTGAGAATTCCAAGTTCTGTTCAGACGAAGGGTTACAACCCCGGTCCTTGTTTGGTTTACGGGTTGTAACCTGGTTATCTGAATAGTTCCATGGTTATCTCGTTGTATATCATCCGGATGTATTTTCTTTATTTCCAGTTCTTACCTTTATTATAATTGTGCTGATTGCTGGTTTTAGTTCCTAAGTGAAGCTTCCTTTGTGGCACTTGCTCTTTCTGGGATCTGACCCAGCTGGTTTTGTATGGCCAGATTTCGGAGCAGCTCCTGAGGATCTACCGCTTTTCCAGCCCGATGGTGAACACCAGACGTAACCAGGGCAACGAGTGGGTTATTTTTGGCTCTCCCACTCTATTGTAAAAATATTCTTTTGAGGCGTTTAGCCGACGAGCACCTGTTTAGCTCGATTGCACTTACTTACTGTCTGCCTATGGGCTGAAACATGATTGACAGATCCTAGGGTTGATCATGTATGACTAAACTCTTGCTAGTCCTAATATTTTGTAACGACTAGCTTCATGATCAGCTGAATATGTAATATTTGGGACGCCTTATTATTGTATATTTAATGATCATACATCTTGTGACTTTACTTACTTGCTTATGATTGAGACACTAGGCTTGTTCATGACCATAGGAGACTGTTGGCTTGTAGTAAACCCTCATGTATCTAGACAGCCGTGACCGTATAGCGAGGTGGGTTGCACTTCAATATACGTAGCTGGCTATGTCTGCCCCCGCTCTCCAGTATTCTGGTTCTGGGGCGTGACATGGTTTAAGTGGCGGCCCATGCAGGTCTTGTAAATCAAGATATGTGAGGGTTTACCGAATAGATGTCTCAATCAGTATTCGTCCTTGATCTCTGCTCGTATCTTCTGAATCCCTGGATTCTTGTCCTGATTACATGCTTGTATCGTTGATCTGTCTTGGTCCTTCCTTATTGTTCCCTATGTCGTCTTCTTCAGCGACATTGTTCCTGGACCTGCCGGTCAGCAAGGCGGATCACTTCCCGCGGATCAGCAGCAACCCGGAGATCAAGCCCAGCATTCGAGAGTAGCCTCCAGAGTCGTGCCTTCTGATGGAGAGCCACCAGTCCAGCCAGTTCAACCTGTAGAACCTGATGATGGAACTTTAGTAGGACTCGTCAGGACCATGATAGCTTCTCAAGATCGTCGAGGAGATACCTTACACCAGGCAGTGACAGATGCTCTGACCAGAGGAGGTCATCAGGGTAACAGCGCGGCCAACAGCTTCAAGCGCTTGAACCCTCCCTTCTTCGACGGTAGTGAAGATGCTATTGCCGCAGATGCTTGGCTTCAGGACACAGAGGTGATTCTAGAAGCAGCCAAGACCCCAGAGATCGAGATGGTGGCCGTTGTGCGCCTGCAGTTGTTAGATCTTGCCCGCAGCTGGTGGGCGGCTCAGGCCGTTGGATTAGTAGCACCCATTGCTTGGGCAGTATTCAGGGAGAGATTCCAGACCAAGTATTTTGATGCTGTAGCTCGGTACGATTTACAGACGAGGTTCACTAATCTGAAGCAGATGGACAGGACGGTCGATGGATATACGGCCGAGTTTTCGAGACTCAGTCGGTTTGCTCCCACCTTGGTGGCAACCGAGTATGATAGAGCCCAGCGGTTCCAGCAAGGGCTTCATCTGGAGATTCTATTGGCGGTTGAGCAGTTTGAGCATCAGACTTTTGATGCGGTCTTGAGAGGAGCTAGGAGGCATGAGTATACCTCCCAGAGGATTGTGGATAGGGCCGAAGGTCGCAAGAGATCCCACGGCCAGATGAATCAGTCTTTAGCACCCACCCCGGCAGCCAGGGCTTTGACTATTGGAGCTCCGAGGCGGGCGGCCTCAGTAACGTCGGTTCAGCATTCCATCCCGACGTATCCTCAACAGCAGAAGCAGAAGCAGTCTTCCGCAGTGGGATGTTCTCATTGTGGGAAGCCAGGCCATGTAGTGGCAGAGTGTCGTAGGGCACAGGGATTGTGTCTGGCTTGTGGAGCAGCAGACCATAGGGTTGGGTTCTGCCCGAATAGGGGTGGTTCATCATCGTCCAACCTTTCTAGCTCTTCGGTGAGAGGACCAGTTCCAGTCCAGCAGCAGCAGCAGTATCCATTGCCGAGGCCCTTGCCGCCTCAGACCCAAGTATTCCAGCAGCAGAACCCCCAGCAGTATGCTCAAGCCCAAGCCCAGAGTCATAATAGGCAGCGAGGATTTCAGCAGAGGGGACCAGCACCCCGAGGGCACGGTCAGGCTATGGTGATGACCGCAGAGGAAGGATTGGCACCAGGAGAGGTAGTGGCAGGTATTATTCTCGTCAACTCCTTTCCGACTTCAGCTTTATTTGATTCTGGTGCATCGCATTCTTTTATGTCTGCACGATTCGCGACACGGATAGGATTGGAGCCCGAGTCATTATCAGTAAGGCTCAATATACTTACTGGTAACGGACTTGTGGGAGTCGATAGGGTGTTTTCCTCGTGTCGGATCGTAGTTAGCGGTAGAGAGTTCCCCGCTAGATTGATAGAATTCCCGATGGCCGATTATGATGTGGTCTTAGGGATGGATTGGTTGAGGAACCAGTATGCTAGAATAGACTGCCACATTGGCAGGGTTATTTTTAGTATTCCAGGCGAGCCAGAGTTTTCATTTTCCAGAGGCGCAGTTGAGCCTTCTCCTCCAGTGTTGCGAATGGCAGTAGCAGCAGTACAGTTGCCTCGGATAGTTGAAGAATTTCCAGATGTTTTCCCAGAGGAGCTTCCAGGTAGGGATTCATTCGTGCTAGTGGATCGCCTTAGGGAGCCCCGATGCTTCTTGTAAAAAAAGAAGGATGGTACGTCCAGGTTATGTGTTGATTATCGTACCTTGAACTCAGTGACAATCAAGAACAGATACCCTCTCCCGAGGATAGATGACTTGTTTGATCAGCTCAAAGGGGCATCAGTATTCTCGAAGATCGACTTGCGCTCAGGATATCAACAGATCAGAGTCAGAGAGCAGGACATCCCGAAGACAGCTTTTAGATCGAGATATGGGCATTGGGAGTTCCTTGTTATGCCATTTGGAGCGACCAATGCGCCAGCGGTATTCATGGATCTCATGAATCATATTTTCATGCCTTATTTGGATCAGTTCATGATTGTGTTCTTGGATGACATCCTGGTTTATAGCAGGAGTGAAGCGGAGTATGAGCAGCTTCTCCGTGTGGTTCTCCAGATTCTCAGAGAGCACCAGTTGTATGCCAAGTTCAGTAAATGCGAGTTCTGGCTCGATCGCATTTCGTACTTGGGTCATATCATCACCCGAGGAGGAGTCGAAGTGGATCCCCAGAAGATTGTGGCCATTGAGTCATGGCCAGTGCCCAACACAGTTGCAGAAGTTCGCAGTTTTCTTAGATTGGTCGGCTACTATCGGCGGTTTGTTTCAGATTTTGCTCGGATTTCAGCGCCATTGACCCAATTGACCCGCAAGGATGTGCAGTTTGCTTGGACAGCAGAGTGTCAGAGTTCTTTTGAACAGTTGAAGCGAGGCCTGATAACAGCTCCCATTCTCGCACTTCCAGATGGAACCGGAGGATTCTCCGTGTATTGTGATGCTTCAGGCAGAGGTCTAGGATGTGTTCTGATGCAGCATGGGAAGGTAATAGCTTATGCGTCACGGCAACTTCGTGATCATGAGAGGAATTACCCAACCCATGACTTGGAGCTGGCAGCAGTAGTGTTTGCACTTAAGTTGTGGAGGCACTATTTGTATGGAGATAGGGTGGAGATTTTCACCGACCACAAGAGCCTGAAGTATGTTTTCACTCAGAAGGATCTTAACATGCGTCAGAGGAGGTGGCTGGAGCTACTTGTGGATTATGATGTCAACCTGCAGTATCATCCCGGGAAGGCCAACGTCGTTGCAGATGCATTGAGCAGGAGAGCCGGAGTTTATTTCCTAACAGCGCAGCCAGAACTGTTAGCCGATCTTCAGAATATGGGTATTGAAGTTGTTCTCCCTTCCAGTGTAGCATTGATGGCCAGCATGCAAGTTCAGTCCACTATAGTCGAGAGGATCCGGATGGCGCAATCAGCAGATTCCAAGCTTCAGCGACTCAGAGCAGAGTGTGAGGCAGGACGAAGACCAGAGTTATGCATTCATGAGGACGGTACACTTAGGCATGGTAAGCGTCTTTGTGTACCCATCGGAGATATCAGACAGGAAATCATGGCAGAGGCCCATAGTTCGCAGTATTCCATCCATCCTGGCAGTACGAAGATGTACCGTGATATCCGTCAGCACTTTTGGTGGAATGACATGAAGCGGGAGATAGATCGGTTTGTCTCTCAGTGTTTGGTTTGCCAACAAGTTAAGGCCGAACACCAGAGACCGGCTGGACTTCTTCAGCCCTTGCCGATTCCAGAATGGAAATGGGAGCATGTGACCATGGATTTTGTGACCGGATTGCCTAGATCCCCAGCTGGTCGAGACGCTATTTGGGTTATAGTTGATCGGCTCACGAAGGTAGCTCACTTCCTCCCATTCAGAGTTAGTCAGTCGACAGCTCAGTTAGCTGAGATGTACCTCAGGCAGATTGTCAGGTTGCACGGAGTGCCAGTCAGTATCACCTCGGACCGAGATTCCAGATTTACGTTGCACTTTTGGCGTAGCCTGCAAGGGAGTTTGGGGACTCATCTCCAGTTTAGTTCAGCCTATCACCCGCAGACAGATGGCCAGTCGGAGCGCACGATCCAGACTCTTGAAGACATGTTGCGGTCCTGTACACTTGACTTCGGTGGCTCGTGGGAAAATCACCTGCACCTAGTGGAATTCTCGTACAACAACAGTTTCCAGACTAGTATCCAGATGGCACCGTTCGAGGCACTTTATGGAAGAAAGTGCAGATCCCCGTTAGCCTGGGATGATGTCGGGGAGAGGCAGATGCTCGGTCCAGAAATGATTGCCCAGACAGTTGAAGTGATCAGAAGAGTCAGGGATCATCTTCGAGTTGCCCAAGATCGCCAGCGCCATTGGGCCGATTCTCATCGGCGCCCTCTCGAGTTTTCTGTCGGTGACCATGTATTCCTGAGGATTTCGCCTAACCGTGGTGTCATTCGTTTCGACGCACAAGAAAAGCTTAGTCCTAGGTATATAGGGCCATTTGACATTCTGGAGCGAGTAGGAGATGTGTCCTATCGTCTCGCTCTTCCTCCGTCGCTAAGCGAGGTGCATGATGTGTTCCATGTATCCCAGTTACGACGGTATATTCCGGACCCGAGCCACATCCTTGATCATTCAGAATTGGTTGTTGGTACCAACCTTTCGTATGAGGAAAGGCCCGTGTCTATATTGGACCAGAGAGAGAAGATACTCAAGAACAAGACTATCAAGTTAGTCCGAGTCGCTTGGGGTCATCACTCTTTGGGTGAGTCAACATGGGAGCGTGAGGATGATATCCGATCGCGATATCCCGACTTGTTTGACTCGTGAGGTATAATGTCTTTCTTATGCCTCATGCCTTCGATTCCTTGCTTGAATGAGTGATTGCCTGCCTAGTTATAGGTTGCTTGTGATTAATATAGCTTGTCCTCGTCTCTCTAGCCTCTTAATTAAATTCCGAGGACGGAATTCTTTTAAGGTGGGTAGAGTTGTAATGCCTGTGGTTCGTATTACATATTTGGAATACGTATACGTATTTTATCTTGTATTGCTTAATTCCTGGCTTAGCCTTTCCTTCTTGGCTCGGTTTATTCTTGGCCCGGGGTTGGCTTGGTTCGGTTGGGATTGTTTTTGGTTTATCATGAACCATGGATGAACCCCCTACCTACCACCACCTTTGATATTTATTGCCATTCTCCTTCTCTCTCTTCATTAACCTCTTCTTCTTCTTCCATTTACTCCTTCACCTACCAGAGAGAGAGAGAGAGAGAGGTCTAGGCAAGTGCAACTTGCTTCATGGAGGAACTCAAATTTTATTGCTTCATTCTCTTCTTTACAACATTTTAACTAACTTTAGTACTTGGCATTTTCACTTTCCATGGCTAGATTCTTGTAGATCTAAGTCTATTTTATTTTTGGAATTCTTGAGTTTTGATCTACTTAATCTTGTTATTTTCGAGTTTTGATGGTTCCATGTTGTAGAGAATTTCGTTCTACCCCATTTTGACCTATGGAAGTTCGGATTTGGGCTCCGGATGATAGAGTTATGCAGCTTGGAAGCCATGGCTTATGGGGTACTTCTTCTCGGAAATTTAGAGAAGAAGCACAGTCCCGAGCCGCATGGTAGCACTTGACAGCATGAACATTCATGCGGCAAGTCAGTTCCAACCGCATGCGCTATTGCCTTGACTTGACCGCATGACAAGTTCATGCGGCAAGTATTCCTTCTCAGCCGCATGACTGAGGCCCAGTCCTTCCTGGCCGCATGGATTTCCAGCAACCCTGAGCCGCATGAACTCAATGCTCGTGAGCCGCATAGACCGCAGTCTCCCAGCCGCATGGGTTTGTTTCCCTTGACCGCATAGTCATTGCTCCCCGCAGCCGCATGGGTTGCTCCTCCCCGGCCGCATGTACTTGATTGGTCAGCCAGCCGCATGGACCCATCCCCCGCCAGCCGTATGAGTTCCCTATCCTCCTGGCCGCATATGTCTTGCCTTTCTCAGCCGCATGACTGAGTGGGCTGTTCTCTTCCAGCCGCATGAGATCATTCCTGGCCGCATATGCCTTAGTCGCATGGCTCCCCTATAGCCCTGTGTATTGATATTTTATTAGATATTTTACGTCCATTTTATATCCTTACGCCTTTTGTCTTGAACTTGATAAATCACGATTTGATTGACATGATTGAAATGACAGTTGTACATGACACGGTGTGACAAGTAAACATGACATGACCTGATAGTGGCCCGTCGTAGAGCACTCTTGACCAGTACACTTGACATGATATATCAGATAAGCTGTTGCGATGGCTACCTGACATGACATGACCTGTATAATTAATCTGGACACCGTGGGCGATTGTGCTTGTACAAATAATCCAGTCCTGTCTTGCATCATGTCTATGAGGGGACTCCTGAGTACCACTGTCAGGAGTACCTACTGAAATGGACTGAGGCTAAATAACTAGATTAATACATTAGTCATAAAGAGATTTTCCAGCTACAGGCAATCCCGTTACCTGGGCACGCCTTGGGATCTGTAGCCTGCCGTCGAGTAAGGCACATTTCCAGCACACTGTCATGTGTTGCACCCTTCAAGCTACCTAAGAGTACATTCGTTTCCTGGACGATGTACCCACCTGAATTTAACTCTAATTCTTTTAACCCGGGTAACCTGGATGGACTGCAGGGCTTGTGGCTGTGGAAGATTTTTACTGCATCTTGCTAGTAACTAGGCCTGTGATAACCCTAGTTAGTTAAAGTATCAAGCCGTAATTCTTGCTTGGCCGTGAAATGATTGGATGGAGTCTAACTTGTCTAGTCTTGCCCTGATTTTGTCCCAGATTACTGCATGACCAGAGTGTTTGTATTATTTTACCGATAAATGGTGAGAATTCCAAGTTCTGTTCAGACGAAGGGTTACAACCCCGGTCCTTGTTTGGTTTACGGGTTGTAACCTGGTTATCTGAATAGTTCCATGGTTATCTCGTCGTATATCATCCGGATGTATTTTCTTTATTTCCAGTTCTTACCTTTATTATAATTGTGCTGATTGCTGGTTTTAGTTCCTAAGTGAAGCTTCCTTTGTGGCACTTGCTCTTTCTGGGATCTGACCCAGCTGGTTTTGTATGGCCAGATTTCGGAACAGCTCCTGAGGATCTACCGCTTTTCCAGCTCGATGGTGAACACCAGACGTAACCAGGGCAACGAGTGGGTTATTTTTGGCTCTCCCACTCTATTGTAAAAATATTCTTTTGAGGCATTTAGCCGACGAGCACCTGTTTAGCTCGATTGCACTTACTTACTGTCTGCCTACGGGCTGAAACATGATTGATAGATCCTAGGGTTGATCATGTATGACTAAACTCTTGCTAGTCCTAACATTTTATAACGACTAGCTTCATGATCAGCTGAATATGTAATATTTGGGATGCCTTATTATTGTATATTTAATGATCATACATCTTGTGACTTTACTTACTTGCTTATGATTGAGACACTAGGCTTGTTCATGACCATAGGAGACTGTTGGCTTGTAGTAAACCCTCATGTATCTAGACAGCCGTGACCGTATAGCGAGGTGGGTTGCACTTCAATATACGTAGCTGGCTATGTCTGTCCCCGCTCTCCAGTATTCTGGTTCTGGGGCGTGACATCTTTCTCCCATTTGGAGAAGTAATCTGTAATTGCCAGTATGAAGCGGTGCCCTCTGGATGAAGGTGGAGAGATAGGACCAATAATATCCATTCCCCATGCCTCAAATGTCCAGGATGCCACCATTGGGTGTAGGAATTCAGATGGTTGGTGTATGAAATCTGCGTGGACTTGACAAGCTTTGCACTTCCTTGCGTAGTCTATTGCATCTGCCACCATCGTAGGCCAGTAATAGCCTATCCGGCGAAGGCGATCTTGCAATTTCGGGCCAGGCTGATGGGCCCCGCAGACACCGTCATGTGCTTCACGTACAGCTTCTTTACCTTCTGTATTGGACAGACATCGAAGCAGTAATCCATCGTATGACCGCCGATACAACATCTTTGTTTCTGTATCGTAGAAGAATCTGAGAGAACGTCTTCTAATAGAGGTGGCTTCTTTCGGGTTCTCTGGCAAGATGCCATAAACTGCAAAGTAGATAAATGAGAGCCTCCAATCCTGTGTCTCGTCGACCGTCAGGGCAGAATAGCTCTCAGCAAATTTGACGGTGTTCTTGGGACATACCAACTCATGGCCTATTATGTCCACCAAATGATGATTATATTTTGGGACCGCTAGGGAAGCAGCCAGTCCTGCTAAGGCGTCGGCTTCAATGTTCTGGAGTCTCGGCACATGTTCTATGAAGAACCCTTTTAGAGACATAATGATGGCGATCTCTACCTGATGATAGGGGATCATGTCTTCATGACGAACTTCATATGAACCCCGGATCTGATTGACGATTAACTGTGAATCGCCATATGCCTCTAGGTACTCTACCCCCAGTTCTTTTGCAAGTCGGAGGCCGATAACCAAGGCATTGTACTCGGCCACGTTGTTCGAGCAGGGTTCTGTAAAGGAATACGCCCGGTAGATCACCAAGCTAGAGGGAGAAATCAGTACCACTCTGACCCCAACGACAATGTTGCCCTTGGGCCCGGTTCTTGAAGTACCGTCGAAGAACATTCGCCAGACGGAATCATCGGAAGCCATGTTTGAATTAACGACCTCATGTGGAATCTCTTTATATATTCTGGTTGACTCTGAACTTGGATGGGCTGCTAAAATGTCCGCCAGAGCTTGACCTTTAACAGCCTTTTGTGGAACGAAGATCATGTCGTAGGGAGACAATAATATCGCCCAGGTAGCGAGGCGGGAGCTGAGTGCACCTGGCTTGGTCATGAGAACCCTGAGGGGATTAACTCGAGATATGACATGGATGGTTTCTCCTGTAACATAGTATCGCATCTTCTGGATGGCGAACACCAGAGCAAGACATTCCTTCTCCACGGCGGTGTATCTATGCTCAGTGTAATGACCCGCTCCGCCCTAGCGGAACGCCGATTCAAACGGCAAGTGCAACGACTCAAACGAGCCGTCGACCCGAAGAGTTGGCATCGACCTGATGAAGAATCGATGCAAGACTTACATTGGCCCGCCAAAGATGAATCCAGACTTAGACTTTCAAAGGCGCGCTCGGAGTATCGCTCGGCCGATGCGAACATCGCTAAGGTGGGTGGCTCCGATGAGCCCATCTTTGCTTAGCCTAGACACATAATAATGCGGACACTATCACTGAAATCGCTAGACGATAACACCGCGCATGCTAATAAATGATCCAACACACCTAGCTAAGGGATTAATCCCATCTTGTATGCTTGTATAGAATATGGAAAAGAACATGAAAAAATGTGAGAACTCTCGCACCGTGCTCCCCGCTCGTGCTAAGGCACAAGCTTGCGTTCAAAAAATGAAACAATGAATGGGTTACAACAATGAAACGGGAAGACTATCAATATAGTCGTTCCGAGTAGAGTATAGCAACATTGAAAGACTATAGGACCGATGGGTCGCCAAGGCGACTCCCGTACGGGGAGTTGCATAATGAATGAATGATTGAAAATGTGAATGAACCAACGAATGAAAGAATGAATAAAAGATAAGAAAGAAAAGAATGGTTAGCGGCACGTGTGACGGGCACGTGCAACGGGGCTCGCTACCCGCGCTGCATGGACGCCAACCTGGTCGATAACGTAAGAAGGCTAAGGGTTAGCCTATGGCTCAGAGACAGCCGTTAAGTTAAAAAGACAAGTTAATACGAAATGGTCGTGGACAAACGGCACGGGCGAGGGGTGGCGATGCCGTGGCCGTGAAGAAAAAGGGATTCCGCGGCATGATCAAAGGGGGGATATGCCGGCCTAGGCGGAATCAAAGGGGGCTTACGGGCTGCCTGGGGGGGCTTGGCTACCCGGGGGACGTAATTGTAGGGTATTTCAAGACACTATCAACGTGTACCAGCCGCACGCTCTGAATAGTTGCGAAATACCAAGGGAAAAAGGGTCCAAAATGGCTTGTGATGCCAGCGATCGGTGCATATAGAGTTAAGTGGGCTTTGCTGGTGGCAATCCACGTGCAAGTCCTTGCATTGAAATCAAAGTAGTCTAAGTTAACTAAATGAAGTGCCTTCTGAACAGGCTTGAATATGACACACCAAATAATCGAGAGTACTTCGGCAAAGGAGTTAGAAAACCTGCCTACGACGTGCTAGGACCCGAGGCAGGGACACGTCCTTGACATTGAAAGTTTACATGAATTACGTATAAATTATTGACTAACTTGGTTTACTTTGGACAGGGAAGGCCGGACGGTAAGTATGGGTAAGTCATGCATATATTTCCATGCGACACTTGTATTCAACAACACGAGATAGGCTATGATATATGCCATAAAACTGATCCTAAGGCAAGATTAGAAAGACAATGAATGATAGACGGTGCACAAAAGTAAATAGAACGTGTTTGGTAATGATAGCATTGTAGGCGAGCTAGCCTCCCCACCAGTGCATAACAATGTACTGATAACCCCACAGTCTGCTTGCAGGATGCAGGAGACGTCGGCGGGTGCGGAGCTTCCATCGAACGTGTTAAAGTGCGGTGCCAACTCTGGGGCCTTGGAACGTTGCAAAAAGCTGAAACACCCTATACAGGACATAATGTATTGGAACATCGCCATGAATCATTCCATGTTGTAAGCCACATGGCACGCCTTTTATGTTTCAGAGAGAGAGAGCTTGAGCGATTTGTAATATCGGCCTAGCGCCGCTTGTAAACTTCTTGAATATCAATAAAGAGTTTGAATTTGCTTCAATTTGTGTTCATATACTTTTCGCTGCAAATGGGGACACTCTGTGCGACTCTGTGGCCTAGCTCAAATCGGCCGTTTCTGGACTTGGCCTTGCACGGGCGCAACCTAGGCCCGTGCGGCATCACGCCTTAGCGAGGATGATCGCTCCTACGGGAGCGGGGCGTGACAGATTGGTATCAGAGCACGGCTTTACGTCCTTGGACTTCATTTTGATTCTCTCAGTTTTGAAAGCTCGTTGAAACAAAGAAGTGTACGCTCTCTCTCGTTATGCCTTGGGATGTTCCATACAATAAGTCTAATATTTTCAAAAGCTCGTACGAGTACTCGGTTGGACGGGATCGATAGGCGAAGGCCTTTGTGCCACCACGACGGACTTGAGTTGGAAGGAACCGATGCTAAGAGTTAGCAAACCCAGTGCGTGCTTGAATGAGCTTACGCTGATAGCAAACGAGTACACGAGACCAAAGTATAGTTCGAACGGGATGGTTATGCACGCAGCCTTTTGGCTAAGTTGTGCAGAGTATCGTGCACCTAGACCTTCTGGTGCAAACGAGTTGCGAGTGAGATCGATTATCGCTCAAACGAGAATAAGTGAGCATGCGAACTCGAATATAGTCCGCACGGGATAGCTATGCACACGACCTTTTGGTTATGTTGTGCCGCGTGTCGCGCACCTCGACTTTTGGTGCAATCGGGTTGTGAGCGATATCAAGTATCGCTCGATCGAGAACGGAGATACACTTTGAGTGTCTATCGATAGGAACGCTATCGAGTTAACGCTTAGGCATACCCGAAAAGATTGGCTTGGATTTTGAGGATTAGTGCGAACGATTTAGTACGTCGAGGCGACATGAGCGATTATGCTAGAGATTCGTCAAACGAATCTGAAGGATGTCTTAGCGCATGACGCGAACGTGATTGAGGACTAGATCGTGTGGCTTGAATCCGAGTGGTGTATGTGATAGGTTCGGAGAAGAATAAGAATGAGTGTCGACGACTAGTCGAGTGCCTCGAACCCTGAGTGGTGTATGGACGTCATAGAAATTGTTCGAGCGAGACTAAAGGATATGCGGATAGAACGAGTATGTCGGCAAGCGATGATATCGCGCAAAGCCTTAGAACGTGTCACGCTTAGTTGGCCTTGACTTCAAAAGTCCTGAACGAGATGTCGCTGGACAACTTGTCAATGGGCAACGTGAATTAGAAAATGGTTCGGAACGATAAATGAAAATGAATGGTCTTGATCGAGGAAACTTAGAGGATCGCGCGTACGATTTCGGATCGATTCAAAAAGAATTGTGACTTGAGTTTGAACAACGATCTTGAAACTAGCTTGAGGAATAGCAGTTGAACTTGATCTTGAATATTAATGAAATTGTGGAATATCCAACTCGAACAACAGCATCAACGCACGACTCAAAATCGGTTGCAAAGGAAGATCGTCAGGTTACGCATATCGTCGATGGTATTGAGGCGTATCAAAGATCGATATGTGATAACTCGGGGGTACTCTGACTCGACGAATGACGATCGTGCAAATGTTATTGTTCCGTTGGATGCTATACTAGGGATGTTAAAAATGTGTCGAGGAAAAGATAGACTTGGCTCGAGGATTTTCTAGTTGAACGCATGACGGTCGGACTGTCGAATTGATTTGGCTTGGATGAAAATGTGAATGCTTGGATTTACTTCGACGATAACCCCAACGTCGACATGCTTGTCTTATGCGAGCGCAACTCCAGCCTCGCACATGCGTCGCGCCGATTAGGGCGATCATCCCGTGTGAGCACTGATATGGTGATTCATACAGCGGGGGTGATTGAACTAGCATGGCGTGGCAATTTGTGTGCTTCGACTTGTGGTGACGCGAAGGTGAACTTGAGAATGAATCGGTGTGCTTGATGATTGAGCTTGAGGATTGAGTAGGTCCAATCCGCGTATCGAGAATGGGTTAGTCTAAAATTCAAACAAGAGTTATGCCCCGATGAGAATAATTATTCCGCGGGAGCGTTGCATGGTGATTCATGAACCGCCGTGGATAATCGGACTCGCGTGAGATTGGGGTGCAATGTATTGTCGAGCTGGATGACCTCGTGATCGAATACATGAATTGGTTAGAACTGGTGATTGAACGGAATTGAATATGTGCAACGTAAGTATTGATACGAATTAGGTGATCATGCTCGATGTTTAGAAATTTGAGTGAAACGAACTTGGGTAGAAACTCCCGTACAAGCAAACAAATGGTTTGACCACAGGATTTGGGGTGAGCGTCGTGCGACGACCTTGCGTGACGAGCCACGGACCTGTCATGTAACTATGACCTTGTGAGCTGACCTAGCGGATAGGCGGACGACCCTATGCCGAGTGATTGAACTTGTGCGATTGACCTTACAGTATCGTCTGGATGGACGATAGACTTGGGCAGCAATACTTAGAGTAGGACGGGGAACTGAGAGTGTGTGTGAACGACGACGAGATTGGCCATCAAACGAAGGGAATGATAGGGATGGATGATGCGCAAGTAAAAGTTGGGATAACGAATTGAATCGTTGATAGGAAGAAATACTTGATGATGGTGCAATACTTGGTTTTGAATCAGGACGGAAATTACTTAGGCTTGGTCGACCCCGCTAAGAAGAAATCATACTGATTTCGTGGACAAAGCGCTTGAGAAGCGAATCGAATCATCTCGAGGACCGAGATAAACGATATGTGATACACACATGAGTTCGGTTTTAAAATCGAAGTTAGCAAAACGATCGACAATTCGAAACTATCACGAGTAGCTTGTCCGACTTCGCTAGTCGCTAAGCTTGGCTGAAATGTACGTATCCGGGAGACGCCTTGAATGCGTGCACGATCCAAACTCAGTGATATGATGAACTCGAATGCAGCTGCAAGTGGGTGTTGAGATGCGCATGAACGAATGAGTGAGTTTGCCTTAGCCTACGACTCTCGTGTTTGAGAATTTCAACGCACCCCGTGCGACCGTTTCAATCCCATGATACGTCAAAATAGCAACCGAGTCGAAGAAACGCTTGAATTGAATAAGTGCCATCAACTCTAAAATGAATGAAAAGTTATTCAATAAAAATCGACCAAACGTATGCGATACGAAACTTGGAAAGGTACCGAGTATAGTTCGGTGTCATAGAACGATAGAGCCGTTCGATAGGGATTGCCTAAGAAATACGACGACGTGAGTTAAGGAATAGTAGGATGAGCCGCACTCAGGAAGTCTCGAGGACGAGACTTGTTTTGAGTGGTGTATTATGTAATGACCCGCTCCGCCCTAGCGGAACGCCGATTCAAACGGCAAGTGCAACGACTCAAACGAGCCGTCGACCCGAAGAGTTGGCATCGACCTGATGAAGAATCGATGCAAGACTTACATTGGCCCGCCAAAGATGAATCCAGACTTAGACTTTCAAAGGCACGCTCGGAGTATCGCTCGGCCGATGCGAACATCTCTAAGGTGGGTGGCTCCGATGAACCCGTCTTTGCTTAGCCTAGACACATAATAATGCGGACACTATCACTGAAATCGCTAGGCGATAACACCGCGCATGCTAATAAATGACCCAACGCACCTAGCTAAGGGATTAATCCCATCTTGTATGCTTGTATAGAATATGGAAAAGAACATGAAAAAATATGAGAACTCTCGCACCGTGCTCCCCGCTCGTGCTAAGGCACAAGCTTGCGTTCAAAAAATGAAACAATGAATGGGTTACAACAATGAAACGGGAAGACTATCAATATAGTCGTTCCGAGTAGAGTATAGCAACATTGAAAGACTATGGGACCGATGGGTCGCCAAGGCGACTCCCGCACGGAGAGTTGCATAATGAATGAATGATTGAAAATGTGAATGAACCAACGAATGAAAGAATGAATAAAAGATAAGAAAGAAAAGAATGGTTAGCGGCAGGTGTGACGGGCACGTGCAACGGGGCTCGCTACCCGCGCTGCACGGACGCCAACCTGGTCGATAACGTAAGAAGGCTAAGGGTTAGCCTACGGCTCAGAGACAGCCGTTAAGTTAAAAAAATAAGTTAATACGAAATGGTCGTGGACAAACGGCACGGGCGAGGGGTGGCGATGCCGCGGCCGTGAAGAAAAAGGGATTCCGCGGCATGATCAAAGGGGGGATATGCCGGCCTAGGCGGAATCAAAGGGGGCTTACGGTCTGCCTGGGGGGGCTTGGCTACCCGGGGGACGTAAGTACAGGGTATTTCAAGACACTATCAACGTGTACCAGCCGCACGCTCTGAATAGTTGCAAAATACCAAGGGGAAAATGGTCCAAAATGGCTTGTGATGCCAGCGACCGGTGCATATAGAGTTAAGTGGGCTTTGCTGGTGGCAATCCACGTGCAAGTCCTTGCATTGAAATCAAAGTAGTCTAAGTTAACTAAATGAAGTGCCTTCTGAACAGGCTTGAATATGACACACCAAATAATCGAGAGTACTTCGGCAAAGGAGTTAGAAAACCCGCCTACGACGTGCTAGGACCCGAGGCAGGGACACGCCCTTGACATTGAAAGTTCACATGAATTACGTAAAGTCATTTCATATAAATTATTGACTAACTTGGTTTACTTTGGACAGGGAAGGCCGGACGGTAAGTATGGGTAAGTCATGCATATATTTCCATACGACACTTGTATTCAGCAACACGAGATAGGCTATGATATATGCCATGAAACTGATCCTAAGGCAAGATTAGAAAGACAATGAATGATAGACGGTGCACAAAAGTAAATAGAACATGTTTGGTAATAATAGCATTGTGGGTGAGCTAGCCTCCCCACCAGTGCATAACAATGTACTGATAACCCCACAGTCTGCTTGCAGGATGCAGGAGACGCCGGCGGGTACGGAGCTTCCATCGAACGTGTTAAGGCGCGGAGCTAACTCTGGGGCCTTGGAACGTTGCAAAAAGCTGAAGCACCCTATACAGGACATAATGTATTGGAACTTCGCCATGAATCATTCCATGTTGTAAGCCACTTGGCACGCCTTTTATGTTTCAGAGAGAGAGAGCTTGAGCGATTTGTAATATCAGCCTAGCGCCGCTTGTAAACTTCTTGAATATCAATAAAGAGTTTGAATTCGCTTCAATTTGTGTTCATATACTTTCCGCTGCAAATGGGGACACTCTGTGCGACTCTGTGGCCTAGCTCAAATCGGCCGTTTCTGGACTTGGCCTTGTACGGGCGCAACCTAGGCCCGTGCGGCATCACGCCTTAGCGAGGACGATCGCTCCTACGGGAGCGAGGCGTGACACTCAGGCCCAATCATCATTCGGCTGAGGTAATAGATAGCTTATTCATGCCCCGCGTCGTTGTTTTGTGCTAGTAGAGCACCGAGGGAATGCTCCATCGCTCGTACATAAAGCAAGAACGGCTTTCCAGCAACCGGAGCCACCAGAACTGGAGGATTTGACAGATATTCTTTGATGTTGTCGAATGCGCATTGGCACTCTTCATCCCATACGAATGAGACGCCTTTCTTCATAAGGTGGGTTAATGGTTGACACCGCCCGGAGATGTTAGAGATGAACCTCCTGATGTAAGCTAGCCTCCCTTGAAGTCCTCGGAGTTCACGGAGATTCCTTAGGGGACCCATCTCCATGATTGCTTTTGTCTTCTCCGGATCTATATGAATTCCCTGGGCAGTAATGATAAAACCCAGGAATTTTCCACTAGATACGCCCAAGAAGGATTTGGTGGGATTCATCTTCAAGTTGTGCGCTCGCATCAGGTCGAATACCATCCTCAGATCCTGCAGATGGTCTTCCTTAGAGCGGCTTTTGACAGCAATGTCATCAACATAACACTCCACGGTCTTACGTAGGTGATCTCTGAAGATGACACTCATGGCTCTTTGATATGTGGCACCAGCATTCTTCAAACTGAAGGGCATAACTGTGTAACAGTACACACCAATCGGTGTTCGGAATGATGTATATTTTTCGTCGTCAGAAAACATCTTGATTTGGTTGTATCCTAAGAAGCCATCCATATATGACATACGCTCAAAGCCACATGTATTGTCGATCATGATGTCCGTGATGGGAAGAGGGAACTCATCTTTAGGACATGCTTCGTTTAGGTTTCGGAAGTCGATGCAAATTCGAATCTTCCCATTCTTCTTGAGGACTGGTACTATATTGGCAATCCAGTCTGGATGTTGCTTCTCCCGGATGAAGCCGCTGGCTATCAGTTTGTTGACCTCAGCTTCGATAGAATTTATGATATCCGGGCGGAAACGTCTTTGCTGTTGCTTGACCGATTTTGCGTCCGGATGAATGTTGAGTTTATGAAGTGCAACTTCGGGGTTTAGCCCTGGCATGTCCTCATAACTCTAAGCGAACACGTCAATGTATTCTCTGACGAGTTACAACAGCGCCTCCCGCTCTTCATCTGTCAGGCTTTTGCTGACGAAGATTGGCTTTGGAGAGGACTCATCGCCGAGGTCGACTTGCATAACCTCATCTTTAGTGGGAGGTTCACGAAGTTCAAAGCATTTCTCCTATTGTGCGTCTAGTTGCTGGACCCAAGGTTCTAACTCGAGAAGTTCGGGTACATCTTCATCTTCTTCGTAGGCATCAGCAAATGCCATATTGACGGACAGAGCTTGCCTGAATACGTCCCCGATGCTGACATTCGAATCGGAAGTGGATGATCCGGTTGAATACGAATGCCAGTCGCATTCCTCATCTGAGATTTCAGGAGTTGTTGCAGGTGTAACATAACCTAGCCCACATCTGGTCTTGTTGTAATAATCTCGTGGTTTTCCAGCCGGGACTGGCAACTGTAAGGGTAACCGCCGACCAGTACCGTAGTTTAAGCCTGGCGTAGTCTCCAGATCATACCCCTATTTTTGCATGAGGTACTTGGATCGGGAGCTATACAGATAAAGGGGCAGTCTTCCGGTGTCGTGTTCGAGATCCACTTCTTCTATTCTGAAAGGCTGTGGATCATTCTTTCGGCCGAAGATGATTGGATGATCCTCTCCCTCGACTCTGAAGCAAGCGTCTTCTACGGGAGTAAGTTGGTTTGCGGTGTAGACATTTGTCACTTGTGTGTGTAGATGGGTGCCTATACCGTGTTCCATAGCATACATTGTACAAAGCTTATTAAGCTCGAGGTAGTTCAAAGATAACCCTTTATTGATGAAATAAGGTATCTTTTCTGGTGGAATTACATCATCTGCGGATGGAACATCAGTGTGAGCAGCCACATACTTGGCCAGCTATAACTCTTCTTCGGCCACCCCCTATGTCAATGAAGACTGGGAGGATGACCTGGGTAGCTTAATCATCAGGGGCTCCACTGGTGGAGCAGAACGTGGAGTCGTCGGTGCACTAGCGACCCCTAGTTTGGTGCTCGGTGCTGGACAGGGAGTTGTTGGTTCACTAGCAGTCCCCGACTTAATGCTCAGCTGTCGACTCATTCTGGGAAGACGAATCGTCATCGGCTTGACAGAGGGATTGAGCTCATTTGTTTGTTGCTGGCCGGCTTTCGGCAGCCTGATAGTCAGTGGCTCCATAGTGGGTCTTGGCGCTTGGCCAGACCTTGGCAGTCGGATTATCATCTGTTCCTTTTGTGCAGTGAGCACCGGGAGACCAGTTGCATCTCTACGCAGAGCGGCTGTCAGAGGTGCGGTCCTTTCTGGTTTACGGGATTGGAGATGGATCCTTAAAGGTTCCTCCGGCCGCACAATGGCCTCCGTCTGTTCTTGAACATCCTCGTTGACCAGGTGTCTCTTGGATTTCTCGTATAAGCAAGAGTCTGAGTAATAGGATTCGACCCCTTTGAAGGGATCGATGTCAGCAAATTTCGTCCTCACGAAGCCGTGCTTGTCGACGTACTTGAAGCACTGGTGCAATGTGGAAGGCACGATCATGTAATCATGTATCCACGGATGCCCCAGAAGAATATTGTAGGAGGTGTCTGCGTCGATAACATAGCAGGTCACTTCCGATTGAAGGTAGCCAATTTGGCACTTTAGGCGAATCTTCCCGATGGGATAGCTTCTCCCAGAATTGAAGCCGCTGATGGCGGTGCTGGTAGGAGTCAGCCGATGCATAGGGATGCGCAGATGGTGGAGTAAGCTCTTCGGGATAATGCTTATCGAAGAACCGGGATCAATGTGCATCCGATCCACCTTGACGTTGCCGACATATCCAGTATAATACAGCAGGCGATCGTGCAGGTTGGTCTTGATAAGCATATCCTGTGGAGTGAAGACAATATTGGGCATTGCACCTATGCAAGCGCTGTCCTAGAGATCTCCTGGCGAGTTCTCCCCTGTGAACTTGACTTGAGCCAGATAAGCATCAGTATTTTGAAGTACGTCACTCAGGGCGACGCAAACATCCTTGGAGAGCCTCAAGAGCTCGTATAAAGACAACTTGGCCGGTGTGTTGGCCAATTGTGCCAAGATGTCAAAGTTGTAGGGCCTCTCCAGCCCATGAGGTGCCTCTTTTCGGAGTGGCTTGTCAAAGCGAGTCTCCTTCGGTCTAGGCTTGTCGGTCGTCGGAGGCTGAGAATGTCCTGGAGCATCAGCAGCCGCCTGCTGCTAATTTTTAGCCGAGTTACCGGGTGGGGGTTGAGTTTGTGCACCGGATCGGGCAACAACAGTCGTAGCTTCTTCGACATCTGTCGAGACTGTACGGCAGGACTTGACTTTCCTTCCCTTCTTCTTACCAGTAGAGGGTGATGCTGGCTGGGTTACTTCAGATACTAAGTCCTGGTGGACCCATATGACCTCCTCTCATGATGTGGTGAGAGGTACCAGCCCAGCAGCCTGGTCTCGGGGAGGTGGAAGATTAGCGACCTCTATTTTTGCCCGGGGGACGGGTACTACGTCATCTTGGGTCCTCGTCGGAGGGAAGCTGCCGAATTGGACAGACACCATGTTGGCTGTCACAGTTACCTCCTCGAAATCAATGGCCAGAGCCTTAGAGTCGATCAGGTTCTGGATGTACCGCTTCAATTGGAAGCAGTCTTGAGTAGCATGATGGACGTAGCGGTGGTAGTGGCAGTACTTTGGGCTTTCCATCTCTGCAGGCCGAGGCTCACGTCTCGGTGGAGGGAGCTGAATCCTGTCTCCTTGTATGAGCATGTCAAGGATGGGCTTGACATGGCTGTCTTCGAAGGAGTAAGTCATCTGCGGCTACTGCTTCTCTACCGACTTTGGTTCGGGTTTCGGGGCTGTGTCGGCCACCATAGCCTGCTTGCCCTTGTTGTCTCGGTTGTTGGAGGAATTACCACCGTTGTTGTTGTTGGCATTAGGGCGTTTGCCCTTGTCCTCTCCCTTCCGAGATGTGCAACCCCAGTTGGCGAGCTTTCTCCAACTTGTCTTCTGCGCCAGTGGCGCTGATGATGAAAGTCTTCCAATCTTTTAACTGACTTTCGCCCATCAAGAGGCTGATTATGGGAAGCAGCCTCTTTTGGCAGATTTCAATCAAGGAAGAATCTGGATTGCCAAAGGGCAATTTCGCGGTTTGGCAAAACCGCTCAATGTAGTTCCTTGTCAGTTCCTTCTCACCTTGAACAACGTCCATGAGGGTGGACATCGTCACATCTTGTCCTACCTCGTAGAACCTTTCAAGGAATATATTTTTGAAGTCGGCGAAGGAATGGATGCAGTTGTCCGGCAGATTGCGGTACCAGTCAAATGCTACCCCCTCCAATGCCTCGATGAACAACCGCGTGAGGATGGCGTCGTCATGAGGCAGATGGTCGGTCGTGACTTCAAAGTAGGTAATATACCGGCTCGCAGATGTCTTCCCATCATATGGATTGATGTTAAATGGCTTATATCTTGGTGGGATGGGGACATCTCTCCATGCAGCAGGATACGGTTGTCGTATCCTGAGGTCTTGGAAGGTTTCTCGGGCGTGAAACATGGCCCGGAGCTCCTGGACCTCTCGTTTTGCCTCCCTGGCCTCGTTTGTAGTGGTGGGGGCCGATATTCTAGGAGGATTATCGCCCGGGTTTGGCGCAGTTGAGTTTGAATCCGCATTGACCGCGGGACCCAAGCTTGTTTGTCCAGGCATCCTTCCTTACAAAGCCGGTAGGGCCGCTTTGATCTCGTCCACGGATTTGACCAAGGTATGAAGTATGGCCTCCAGAGTGTCGATGCGTTGGCGATCACTGGGACCGTCTTAGTCGTTGTTCGTCATGAACACCGTCCTCACATGAGGAGAGATGGAAGGAACGGTGGAGGGCATGCCCTCTGAATCATACCCTTGCACCGAGAAATCATCGGAGTATGTAGGAATGTTCTCCTCTGGTTCGGACTCAGAGGAAGTGCTACCCCCTGCATAGGAGGCTGCCTCGTCTTGGGACCCGTGGACGTCCTCAGGGACGTCCGGATCCATTGCATCTGTGGGGGGAATTGCTTCCCCTGGTGTATCTTCTTGGAACACCGGATTGTTGTGAACGTTTGAAGGGGTGCTACCCGCGGCTTCGGCTACCCCCAGAGATGTAGATGACGAATCTCCAAGTATTGAAAATTTTATCTTGGAGCGGGTGCCCTGATAAACTCCTCCGGTGGTGGTTGTGGACAGCCGTTTAGACGTGAGTTTTCTAGCCGCGCCAGTAGAGATCGTCGGGCTGGAAATATTTATCTTCTTCCCCGCCTGCCGGTAGGGATCTTCCGAGCAGAATTATAGGAGGCGACATGAAGCGCCTCGTCTCCTGAGCGTTGTTGCAGGACCGGTCCTGGCTATTGCAGTCGTTGGAAGACGGACTGCCGGTCCTCTTGTACTGCCGCCTTGCTGCAGCAGCAGTTGACAATGACTTGAGTGCAGTGATGTCCATGAAAGGACTCTCTGTACACCAAGCTTTCTTCTCTTTCCTTGCGCTTGTGAAGAATCACCTCACGTAAGTCACTCGTTTTGTGGGTCTGGGAGTCCCGAGCACACGAGTGTGTTGGCACCATGTTTGCTCCATGATTGGGAGACTTTTGGGAACCACTCTGTCCATTTGCCGTTGGGGGCTGGACACGGTCGGTTCTGTACAACTTTCTATCAGAGGCCCGCTTAACAGTAAGCGAAGCTCTCTGATGGTCAGAGGTTGGGACAGCTGACTGAGCTCGACGAGCCCGAGCTGCCCTAAACTTCTTCCCTCTAGCACCCAAGGGCGCATAGTAGGAAGAGTCCAAATTGTGCCGCACAGAGTCTGGCACATTTCCATTGGAGCATCCGAGATCAGGACCGTATGAGAGGCGATCAAAGACAGAACCCGAGCCGCATGGAGCAGATAGTCTGCAGCTGGGATTGGTGGTCGTATAGGCATTCATGCGGTTGGCATTTGTGGCCGCATCAGCATTCATGCGGTTAGAATTTGTGACCACATAAGAGTTCATGCGGCTGGATTTGGCTGCAGCATGGACATTCATGCGGCTGGCATTTGTGGCCGCATCAGCCTTCATGCAGCTGGCATTTGTGGCCGCATCAGCATTCATGCGGATGGATTTGGCTGCCGCAGGAACATTCATGCGGCTGGATTTAGTGGCCGCATGAGCCTTCATGCGGCTGGAACTGTTGGCCGCATGAGCCTTCTTCATGCGGCTGGAACCCATATGCGGCTTCTTCCTGGACCGCATAGTCCCCATTTACTTCCTCAAGTCCAGCATCGTAGTGCTTTCCTCTGCCGGACTTGAGGACAGCAGAGTCCTCTACGGTCTGAAGTGGGGCCGCATGAGAGTCTTCTCGGCCATCTTGGGCAGCAGAGAGCATTTCTTCCAG
This sequence comes from Iris pallida, assembly GCA_029216955.1. Lineage (NCBI taxonomy): Eukaryota > Viridiplantae > Streptophyta > Magnoliopsida > Asparagales > Iridaceae > Iris > Iris pallida. The sequence continues at coordinate 19,336,805 of JANAVB010015400.1, forward strand.
AGCTTGGGGAGGAGCAAATGATTTGGGCCTCCACTCCCTGCAGGCCTTCTTTATGCGGGCTCGCTTCTGGACCAGCCTAGCGCTCCCGTCGGAGAGCATCTCTTCAAACGCCTGCTGGTCGAAGCGGACGACCAGCATCTGTTGTGTGGAGCCAAGTTTGGCTGCGTCCGATTGCGTCACCAACTTTCCAGCAGTGGAGAAGTTAGTCCCCAGCAGAGTCGCCTTCGTGTTTGCCATTGATTATAAAAGAACAGAACAGTTTTACGGGAGGACTGAACTTTTACTTCACAATACAAACTCGCTCGTACAAAGAGAGCCTAGGAACAAAACCTAGGAAAAGCAATCTAAGTACAATTGTTTAGTTTTTTGGAGGGTGACGGTAGAGGCTCGGGAGAGTGATAGCAACTCTACCTTACTACTTGGACGATCGAACGCAGCTTCGGCTCCGGGGAAGAAATGCTCTTTGTGTGTGCGGGGGTTGCTAGTCTCTCTACTCGGGCTCTGTGCGTATAACTCTGTCTCTTGTAAAGGAATAATCCCCTGCTATTTATAGAGCTTTGTGATAAGTAGGGTGTGCAGTAATTGCTCCTTAAAAAGCGGGCGGCTGGGGATCGATTAAGATTAGTCTTGATCTTTTTTGTTGGAAATCAATCTGGGCTGTTTATGTTGATTACAACAAATCTGCATTGTTTGTTGGAAATCGATCTGGGCAGTTATGATGGTTGCAATAAATCTGCATTGTTATGATTTGTTGGTTGCTAAATCCGAGCGAATAAGTCTCAGTCAATCTTCTGCCACGTATCCCAACTGCCATTTATGAACGGGACATCCTGGGAGAGCCGCATGAGTGTAGTCTGCTAATTGAGCCACATAAGGGTGGCGAGCCGCATAAGGGTGGCCCCCAACTGAACCGCATAAGGGTGGCCCCCCAACTAAACCGCATAAGGGTGACAAGCCGCATAAGGGTGGCCCCCAACTGAACCGCATAAGGGTGGCTCCCCAACTAAACCGCATAAGGGTGGCGAGCCGCATAAGGGTGGCCCCCAACTAAACCGCATAAGGGTGGTGAGCCGCATAAGGGTGGCCCCCATCTGAACCGCATAAGGGTGGCCTAGGCGGTCCGCATAATTAATCCTCCTTGGAATTTATGAACTGAGCCGGCTATCTCAGAGATCTTCTCGTCTTTTGATGAGCATGACGCATCTCTTCATTATGTCAGAGCCGTCAGAACTATCGCTTTATGTCAGTGCATTTAATGGCTAGTTGCAGGAAGCAATTATGGCCAGCTGTAATCGGCCTATTTTGAGCCGCATGAGGCCACGTGGCTCTTTTCTGAGCCGCATAAGATTCCTGGACCGCATGCGGCTCTCTGGGACTTTCTGAGCCGCATAAAGCTCTTCAAGCTTGTGAGCCGCATGTTGAATCTGGGCCGCATATGATTTACTATTCTTTTTCATGCTTCTACAACCTTCCGACATCGTTTTCGAATGGATAGAAATCTCTTTGGTCGCATCTATCATGCAGTTATAATGTTTGATGATTATTTTAAGCAAAAGCTTGATGCAACTGGAAGACCTGGTTTGAGTCCTTTACAGAAAATAATTGCACCTTTGAGGATGCTTGTTTATGGTGTTCCAGCAGACTATGTTGATGAATATGTTCAAATAGGTGAGAGCACAGTGCTTGAGTGTCTCAAACATTTTTGTGATGCTGTTATTGATACATTTGAAGAGAGATATTCAAGGAAATCAATTGGTGATGACATTACAAGGTTGCTAGAACAAAATTAAGATCGTGGCTTTCCTTGTATGCTTGGCAGTCATGATTGTATGCATTGGCATTGGAGGAATTGTCCCAAGGCTTGGCATGGCATGTATACAAATGCTTTCAAAAAGGTTCCAACTCTCATTTTAGAGGTCGTTGCTTCGGAGGACTTGTGGATTTGGCATGCATTCTTTGGCATGGCCGGTACAAATAATGATATTACTGTTTTAGAAAGGTCACCATTGTTTGACAACATTGTTAATGATATTGCTCCTCCATCCAACTTTGATGTTCTTGGTCATCAGTACAACATGGGTTATTATCTATCTGATAGAATCTACCCATGATATGCTACTCTTATTCAAACCATTTCTTACCCATCAAATGCCAAATAAAAATTATTTGCTAAGCAACAAGAAAGTGTAAGAAAGGACGTAGAACGTGCATTTGGAGTACTACAAAAAAAGATGGCATATTGTCAAAGGTTCGACACGTATGTGGAATGCAACTGATCTTGGAAAAATTATGAAGACATGCATCATCATGCACAATATGATAATCGAAAGTGAGCACCAACAAGGACTAAACCCAGAAAAATGGGAGCCTCCAACAAATAAATTTTTTTCTGCATGTTGAATTAGAGCATGATCCTCACTTTCTTACTGATATGTTTGTTGATAGGATGAAGCAAGTTAGAGACATAGAAGTTCACAACAGTCTCAAGAGAGATCTCATTGATTACTTGTGGTAATTTGTGGGGATAGTGATTTATATTAGTGTTTTATTTCTTTGTTATTGTAAGATCTGAGTAATCTGATCATTCCTTTTTGAAAGCATTGTCATGAACTACACGAGTTTATATTCTCATTGTTCGGGGCACTGGCAAGAGTGTCCAGATATTGCTACTCCTTTTGAAAATGTTTCCAACTGGGCAATGACATTAATTTTGGTACTAATTTGTAGCACGACTATATTGTCATATTTCCTTACAAAAGGGTGTCTTGCTACTTAACAAGCGTACAAATATAGAACCATATACTTAAACTCCAATTTTGTTAGTCCATGTCTATCTATTATATGTTTCCGAAAAATATTTCTAATGTATATGTTAATGCAATATTCAAAATTTTCTATGTAATTCTGTTGTAAACTTTTGCCACTACTATTTTACTTGATGTCATGAGAGGGCAATTCAAAAAATATTTTCAATGGCCTAAAGTTAACTGGAGATTTTTTTTCAGTATCCATTGAATTCTTATGTTTTCATCATTTTTGTGCTTTCAACTAACCTGGCTGTGTTGTATTTTAAGACTAGTATGTTGCTGCAACAGAATGTCCTATTGAACAAATAAGCAGGACAACACTGCAAGTTGCAACCTATATGAACAAGAATCTTCAGAAGATGGACATGCAACTTATAATATGAGCATCATTTATAACCAATTGAAAGTGTCAGATTGGGTTCAAACAATGAAGTAGGCATTTACTTTCATATACTGCGCCCATTTTCGAATGTGCAGTAACATAGAAGAGGAAATACAACAAAGTTGTACGCAGCTAAGCACGAGCATGCTAGAGAGCTATTCCAACCCGTATACTGCACCATTTCCCTCCTTATCCTCCCATTCAGCTACGAAAATATCATAAATAGAAAACCATCATAGTTCGTTCTTTATTAGAACTTCTACACCAATCCAACATGCTAAAAATCCTACCCTTATTCAAGCAACTCATAGAAAAACCTTATACATAAAAAACAGGGACATAGTCAAGACCCACATGTACCATAAATATTTAGTCATCTTAATTTTCCAATACACCAATAAAAAAGATTATCCAAGCATACAGATAGCACTGCCAATACACAAATAAAAAGATTCATCCAAACATACAAGTGTCTTGGATTATCTCAAAATGCAATCATATATATAACTAATGGTGGAAGTCTTCCTCTTGCCATTCTTTCAGTATTGAAGTTCGATATTGTTGCATAAGCTCATATTCTGAGGGATTAAGCTTGGAGAGGTCTTGATTCATAGCTCTTTGTTGATCTCTGCATCTTTGAATCTTCTTTTCCAATGCTAGTTCCTCATTTATTGCAAACTTTCGCAGTTCACTCATTTTTGGCGTTCTTCTTTTTAAACTGCAGATCTTCTTTAGGATGGTTCACTTGTTCTTGTATGCTTTTTTGAAAATTGCTCAAAACCTCCACCACAGTCTTGTCTTGCCCCTGCATCTTCTTATTATCTTTTGCTAATTTTTCTTCCAGGAGGTCTAATAACCCCATCACCAAAAATGGCACCCCCATAAGTGGCATCCACATCAATTGGTTCATTGTATTTGTCCATCAACGAGGGATTTGCTCTAGTTGAAGAATTTGGATTTGTGGATGTGTTGTCGTCATTTGGTTTATGTCGCTTTGAAGAAGTCGTTGTAAGCTGTTGCATACACCATTTTGTATTTTTTGTGCATTCAGCCCAACAGTGTTCATACAAAAATGATTTTTTTTTTCTATTTCAGTTTCAGTTGACTGTCCTTGAACACCTTATAAGCCTCTGTTTTCTAACAAATACAAACAACGATGAAAAATATTAGATAATTGATGATGACATAAGATCAATTTAATTAAAAAATAACAAAGAAACTAAAAAAAATATAATAAATTATTATCAAATTATCTGCGTTTGCTCCACTCCTTGGAGACCTATCCAATGCCTCATAAATTGAATGAAATTTGTTAACTGCCCCTTGAATGATGCACCAACGTTTAGATAGGCCTTTTTGTGGACGATCCTCTACAAAGTTCTCTCCCAAAAATTCTTTCCAAACTGCTTTTACTTGAGACCACATTGTGTCACTAGATTGATCCTTTACAATAATTGGATCAATAGAGATGTGCAAATATGCTTTTGTTAAAGCCACACCTTCTTCTTTTGTCCAATTTCGATAAGGACCATTAAATGCCTCAAACTCTTGAGTTTGATCATTTGGAGTTTTACTTTGTTTTCTGCCCCTCTTTTTAGATGATGTAAATGTTTGATTCTCTCCAGCAAAATGTGAGGCATTTATTGAAGGTTGATGTCCTATGTGAGGGGTGAACTTTGTTGGAATACCATAGTTCATGGGAAATTGGTTTACATAGTTGAGAATAGGACCAGGTGATGGAGGAATGGAAGGTTGTGGGTAGAAATGGGAGGCATTAGATGTATAAAAAGATCGAGAGTGTAAATAGTCATTTATATTGACTTCAGCATTTTCCAATAATTGAGATCATGGAAAACCACTACCATTCTGAGATTTCATTCCATCCGAAAAATCATTATTGCTCCTGGAAAAAAATACTCCACAATCACCACATGCTAAGATAGTATGGAAATTATAAACTCCACTCAAACAAAATAACAAACACATATGATGCAACATAACGATACTAAGTGTTTGACATGTAAACAATGATTGTTTAAATTTTATGCTCTGCTCCAGTGTGATGATTAATCCCTTGCATCATTCACAACAATGCCTTTGAACAACATGTAAATAATATTGAATAATCCCTTGAACAACATTATTGCTTACTTGTTGTGTAGATTGTATATAACTGTGACCCAATATAGATTTGTCCTGAATAATGTTTTGTACTTATGATGCTACATTGCTAATGGTATTACTTTGCTCCAAGAAATTAAAAATAATTCTTAGTACAACAGTATAGAGATTAAAGCACCTAAATACTCCACTCAAACAAAACAACAAACACATATGATGCATTAGCGGAAAACATAATGATGCAAGTGATCGACTTAGGTTTTGGCTAAATTTGGAATATGTACTTGAAAAATCATTAATGACATACCTCTGAATGTTATCTATTGGATCCTCGTCTCTTTCTCTAGTGTTACTTTTGTTCATGACTTCTTTGTTATCCATGAAAAAAAATGAGATGAGATGAATGATGTACACACAAGAATCGATATGTGTAATGTTTATGGTGAAATAGCGAAAAATCAACATGTAAAAAACTTACTTATGAAGATCGTGCTAGGGCTTCTAGTGGCGGGACAAAGAGGCTTTTTTTTTCTTTTGGTTTTGGGTGTTATGTTTAGCTAAAACACACATCTATCTCAGATTTTTTTTTGGAGTGAGAAAGAAAAAAAAATTGGAGGAAGAACGAAAAAAATTGGCAGCATTCTCGATCAATTCTTTTCCAGTTAATTTTTTAGAGGGTTGTGCAAGTAGGGCCCACCATTAGTGCCACCTAGGACGAAAACCCTCACCTATAGGATGGAAATTGAAGTAGAAATAACTATTGGAAAAAGTTTTTCCTACATTGGATTTCTACCATAGAAATAGGAGATCGAGAAACCCTCCATTGGAGACTCAGCTCCTGTAGAACTTTTGTTCCAATAAATCTAGCAATCTTTGTTTATTGTCGTTCATAATCCCATGAACAAGTCTAAGTAGCCTAGTACACCCCTTTGTTCTAACCCAAGGAACAAAGAGAAAATACAATAAAAAAAAAGACAAACAAATCAAGCAACAGACTTGATCGTCTAAACGTCCAAAATAATATAATTATTCGAAATTGGCTCTGATTTTTTTATAGGAAGGATTGATGCTCAAATCAACAAATGTTTTTTTTGTTTCATACACAAATTTTACACAACCTAAAAAAAAAAACTAATGAACCGATAGGATAATCGAAAGCCAGATCGAGGCTAACATGACCTCTCTATTGGTCCCATTCTCCAGCTAGTATCTGGGTCCCACGTTCTGTCAATAGAGGATCGATACGTTAGTGTCAATAGAGGACCGATACGTTAGTTAGTCTTGATCTGACTTTCGGTTCCCCCTCGACCTGTAAAGTAGCACTTAGGGTCTGTTTGGATCGATGTAACTCTTTGGAAGTGTGAAAGTGGCACTTGCAGCAAGTTGAGTTTCCGTTGACTTGCGGCAAGTGGCACTTTCCAAAATGTGTTTGGATGGAGTATTTTTTGTCTGCTGCAAGTGGAATAAAAATTGGTTTGGTGTTTGGATGACTTTTGTAAGTGGAAAAAAAGTAGTTCGGTTGTTTGGATTGTTGAAAGTGAAAATTTTATGGAGATGTGGTAAACCTAGGTATGGTTACCCCCAACATCCTCTTTTGTATATATTAGAAGAATAAAAGTAATTTTAGTAAAGTTATATCAATATTACACTTTGAAGTTTCAGAGCCATTTTATCAAATAGGATAATATAAATTAAATTAATATTAATAAAAATTTCTTTACAGTAACTTTATATTCATTGAAACAAACAAGTCATTGAAACATGGTTCCTGAGAACATTATAACATTATATGATTCAAACATTTCTTTACAGTAACATTATATTCATTGAAACAAACATGTATCCTGAGAACATTACACTTTGAAGTTTCAGAGCCATTTCAAACAAGTCATTGAAACATTAAAGTTTCAGAGCCATTTCAAACAAGTCATTGAAACAATATTACACTTTGAAGTTTCAGAGCCATTTCAAACATTGAAGTTTCAGAGCCATTTCAAACAAGTCATTGAAATAATATTACACTTTGAAGTTTCAGAGCCATTTCAAACAAGTCATTGAAACATGGTTCCTGAGAACATTATAACATTATATGATTCAAACATTTCTTTACAGTAACATTATATTCATTGAAACAAACATGTATCCTGCATATGTAAACTGCAGCCTTATCAAAACTGAATATTCAAAAACTTGGGAACCATGTAACATTATATCCTGCACAAGGAAGTAGGGCTCAGAGGAAGTTCAAGAAGTAATGGGCTCAGAGGAACCATGTAACATTATATCCTGCACAAGGAAGTAGGGCTCGAGGAACCATGTAACATTTTATCCAGCCATAATGAAAAAAAAAACCAACAAATGTTGAAGTTCAAGTTTGAAATGGGCTCAGAGGAAGTTCAAGTTTGAAGTTCAAATTGAACCAAAGAACCTGTATGAGAAAAATGTTGAAGTTCAAGTTTGAAGTTCAAGTTTCCTGGAACCAACATTTCCAAAACATAGGCCACTGAACATGTATCATAACATGTAGCTAAACATGTATGAGAACATGTACCAGCACCACAGCATAGCCCCCAAAGAAATGAACTAAAGAAGCTGTCACATTTTATAAGCATGTACCAGAACCAAAGCATAGCCCCCTAAGCTGTCAACATTTCCAATCTCGTATCATAGCCCATATGGAAAAACTGAATATCTGAACTAGCATGACAAAAATGTCAAAATTTGTCAAAAATGTCCAATCTCATCATAGCCCATTTCAACATGCCCAATATCTATCACGAAAGTATGTCCCACATTTCCAAAATTTGCAACATAGGGCACATATGAATAATGCCCACATGTGAACATTTCCAACACAGGCCACATATGAACAATGACCGTAATTATACTAGCAATCGCAGAATTAAGTAATGGATCATTGGGATTCGACAAATCCATCTGAAAATTTTTAAAATACATCAGAATTAAGTAATATTCGCAAGACATTCAGATCTACAAACTTCGAAAATTCACAAAACTGCAAATTATCAGATCTACACACTTCGAAAATACAAAGATCTGCAAATTTTCAGATCTACAAACTTCGATAATTCACAGATCGCCAAAGCTTCAGATCTACAAACTTTCGATCGAAAATAATGCACAAGACTTTCAGATCTAAGCACTTTCTTCGGGTTTGCACACAGATCTGGTGTATACTTTCCATAGATAATGAGTAAATTTGAAATAACACGCAAAAATCAAGCATATTATTATCATCGAAGATGAAACCCTCAACCATTTACCGGATCTGGTTCATAGAACCCAAAGAAGGATTATTTCATCACCAAAATGTTAGATCGAAGCTGAAACTCTAAATAAATTTTGGGATCTGGTTCTTAGAACCCAAAAAAATTTCGATTTCATCCCGAAAATGTTAGATCGAAGCTGAAACCCTAAATAAATTTTGGGATCTGGTTCTTAGAACCCAAAAATATTTCGATTTCATCACGAAAATGTTAGATCGAAGAGGAAACCCTACAGAAATTATTCGGATCTGGTTCATAGAACCCAAAATAATTTTATTTCATCACGAAAATGACAGATCGAAGATGAAACCCTAACGAAAATTTCGGATCTGGTTCATAGAACCAAAAATAATTTGATTTCATCACCAAAAAAAATTGATTTTAGGGAAAATAGGGTTTCACCTCAACGAAAATACCGGCGCAGCGCGGGAGGATGGTGACCAGAGCCAGGGAAGGGGAAGAACTCTTCTCGGTTGAGCAAAAGTGAGAAAAAATGACACTTTCCACACACTTTCTCCCATTTTCGAGCGTAGGTGGGAGAGTAAAGATCGGAGGGGACAAGTCACTGTGTGGTGGCAGAGATTCCCCACTTCCCGCTCCTTCCTTCCAGCTTCCAAACGGAGAAACTCAGCAAGTGTGCTGAAGAAAGCGACGCACTTCCCTCAAAAAGCCTCACTCCCCGCACAAATACGTGCATCCAAACAGCCCCTTAAAAACAAAAAAGTTAATTACATTGACTACCTCTATATTTTACACCTATTATACTTGTAGAAAACGTAGACATAAATCTAACAAAAATGTTAAGTTTACAACCAAATGGGTTAGAAATAAGAAAAAATCTAAAGGGCACGATTGTCCATGAAATCGAGGTGTCACGCGTCATGGCTGGACGGAGGGATCCACAAAATTTACACTCCTGCCATCATGAGTCAGAAATGAAGACCAATAGAAGACCGACACATGGCGTCGGTTTACACGTAGGTCCCCACGAGGTCGGTAAGGAACGACTGTAGAAATAACAAACTGGTGAAGAGAGGAGAGTCCAGACGGATCCACCTGGACCTTTCCCTTATAAATCTCCCCACCACACTCCATCAAACTAAAACTAAACAAAACTAAACAAGATAGTAAGAGGAAAAGAGGAAGAAAGTGCGGTCTCGTCCTCCGCCTATTCTTCTTCTTCCCACCAAAACAACCAGCAAGCAAGCAATGGAGGTCCGCCGGAGAAACAACTTTTCCGCCATAACTTCGTCGTCGTCGTCGTCGTCGTCGTCGGAGGAGGAGGAGGAGGAGGAGGAGGAGGAGGAGGAGAAGAAGAAGAAGAAGAAGAAGAAGGTCCATGCTTCCGACGCGCTCCCCCTCCCCATCCGCCACACCAACCTCCTCTTCTCCTTCCTCTTCCTCGCCTCCATCTTCTTCCTCATGCGCAGGTGGCGGGAAAAGATCCGCCTTTCCATCCCGCTCCACGTCGTCGACCTCGCCGAGCTCATCTCCGTCGTCTCCCTCGTCGGATCCCTCATCTACCTCCTCTCCTTCTTCGGCATCGCCCTCGTCCAGACCATCGTCGACGACGAAGACAACAACAACAACAACAACAACAATAACAACAACGTGAACTCCTCGTCGTCGTCGGAGGAGATGGTCTCCGTGGCTCCGTATCCCGACGCTGACGACGAGGACATCATCGCTTCCGTCGTGGCGGGGAGCGTCCCTTCCTACTCGCTGGAGTCGAGGCTGGGCGACTGCCGACGCGCTGCAGGTGTTCGGCGCGAGGCGTTGGAGAGGATCACCGGCCGGAAGTTCCAGGGGCTCCCTCTGGACGGGTTCGACTACGACTCCATCCTGGGGCAGTGCTGTGAGATGCCGGTCGGCTACGTGCAGCTCCCCGTGGGGGTCGCGGGCCCGCTCGTGCTCGACGGGAGGGCCCACTACGTGCCTATGGCGACCACGGAGGGGTGCCTGGTGGCGAGCACCAACAGGGGGTGCAAGGCCGTCGCCGAGTCGGGCGGGGCAGTCAGCGTCGTGCTCAAGGACGGGATGACCAGGGCGCCGGCCGTCAGGTTCGCGACTGCCGCAAGGGCTGCGCAGCTCAAGTTCTTCCTCGAGGACCCAGCCAATTTCGACACGCTCGCGGTTGTCTTCAACAGGTGATGGATCATATAGTTACACCTCCCGACTTATTTCTGACTAAAAGATTCAATTTATGAAAGAGAGATTTTGTATACGCGCCACCCCCCCCCCCCCCCCCCCCCCCCCACCCACCACACACCCCACCACCACCACCACAATTATTGTATTGGTTTCATCATTTCGGTCAACTAAGACGACTCCATGTGATGTCATGTGATGTGCGAAAATATAATTATATCCTCCACTTAACTCAATCGGCATAAAGGAAGGGTCGACACAATCCAATCGTGTCAGATATGAAGCACGAACATCTGCACAAGTTGAGGCAAGCTCAATCTCTACTGTTAGCAGATCCAATAAATTGAGTTGTGGATGGTACAATTATATTTTTGCACGTCATATGAGGCCACGTGAAGTGGTCTTGGTTGACCAGTCGGACGAAATGATAAAACTGTTAAAATATGAAAGGAAAATAGTGAGAATTAAGGAAATCGTGCCAAATGCAAAAAGTAATAAAAATGGGAGTTATACAAAATATCTCTTTTTGAAAATATGGGTTGTACTTTTTGGGCTCACTATAGCTACCGACTTGAGTAATTTACTCTATATATATATATATATATATATATATATATATATATATATTTTTTTTTACTATATATATATATATATATATATATATATATATATATATATATATATATATATATATATGACTCATTAGAGATAGCAACTTGAGAAGTTTCTCTATACTACTATATAATCTATACTTCTATAGTACTATATAATAAGAAAGGTTTAGGCTTCATCATGGAAGTTTTCTTTCCAAATATGCCCTTACCATCTATACTAATTATAATTATTCATTGAATTTATTAGGGCAGTTAAGTAATTACGTATTAAAAAATTAAAAAATGGGTTGTCGTTTGTTCTTCCCCAGTAGTCTTGCATCATTGTTTTTCTTTGCCCTTTTTTCTTCCCATGTAGTCTTGCATGCATTCATATAGCTAGTATCTCAAGTAAAGAAAATGGTCCATTTATTGATAGGAATGGTGGAAAATTCAACTTTGTAGCGTTGTCGTTTTGTAGAAAATGCTAAATTCTTATTGGTTTCTATCTAAATTTTGGATTTTTGCATATGTGCAGTATGACCTACTATTCTGGCTAAAGATTGGATTTCTTTGCTATATGGCTCAAGATAGCAACTTGTATTGTATGTTTCTGCTATAGGAAGTGGCCAATTCATTGCTGGCAAATGTTGGAATTGGCTGTACTTAGACTAAAAATTGTTTTTCTTTTTCTTTTTAAGTTCAGGCTAGTGCTTTCCATTTTTGGGCTAGATTGAGTGGAGGATATTGGATGTCTTGATTGTCTATAGCTTTCACAGTCGATTCTTGTTTGTCTCGGACATTAATTCCAGTGTTTCATTAGCATACAGTCTAATTATGCTGTTTCATAAATAATGTTAGGTGGTATCATCATAGAAATGTAAGGAGTAAAGTTCTTAAGTCGTTTTTTGGATCCAAATTAACACTGTTGCTATAGATATTTTTGCATCAAGTCTTATTATTAACAATACTATTATCTGTAAAGAAATTATTTAGTTAGAGTGCTGGATTTCTTGTCTTGACTTTGAAATATTACAAACATCAAGATAGCCACCTGGGCCGCTTGATGCTGCCCATGAACCTTCTGACCTGAAAAATTAGGAATCTTTAAGGGTGATAAAGTAGTAATTTTCTAATTTTAAAAAGGCTGACAGTCATCTTACCGCCATAGCGATACTGCATATTGTTCTGGAAAACAAAGCGATGGGGCTTCTCTGCAATGTTCCCATAGTTAGTGATTATCTGCATTTATTGATAGGAATGGTGGAAAATTCAATCTCTCTGACATGGTTAGATTTCTCATTTTGAAGCTTATATGATATTTTTAATTCTTGTAGAGTGCAACTATATGAAGACTATTTTGTTGTCTTTCTTTCAGTTTCTATTTACTTGTCTCTCCTGCATGGGCTTTACCTATAAGTTTGGTGGTGGTGTTTTTTTTCGAAATTCTAATCATCAAACTTAAATAACATCTGAGATTCTTTCTTCCCATGTCATCAGGTCAAGCAGGTTTGCTAGGCTCCAAGGTATCCATTGCTCGCTTGCCGGAAGGAATCTGTACATGAGATTCACTTGCAGCACAGGAGATGCAATGGGAATGAACATGGTCTCCAAGGGTGTCCAGAATGTCTTGGATTACCTTCAGAATGATTTCCCTGACATGGATGTTATCAGCATTTCTGGTTAGTTCTTTTCTTCTACTCGAATTAAGCTTAGGCTGTGTTTGATTGGGCTTTTTTTCAATGGAAAGTATTTCCATCACAAATTTTCCACCAATTGTAGTGTTTGATAGCTTATATTTTTCATGGAATTATTATCCAAAAAACTATCATTTTCCATTATTTCTTCTAAAATGGTGGAAAATGAAATTTGTCCAACCCATAGGAAAATATTATTTTCATGGAAAATAACTATTCTCCGTGGAAAATAATGACAATCAAACATCCAAATTAAGTTTTCCATGAAAATTCTTTAAAATTTCATGAAATTTTTTCCTAGGAAAATAATTTCATGGAATTAATTTCTTTTTCACATATTTTCCACCTTGCAATCAAACACACCCTTAGATTTTTCTGTTCTTGTGAATTCAACAGACTGCTAGATTGGGTCCAAACTTTAAGGCGAAGGGGAAAAACTTTGGTATTATTTCATTTAGGGCATGTTCGGCAACTGAAAACTATTTGAAAATCGGAAACTTGGTTTCTTTTGAGTTTCTAGAAACTAAAGAAAGTAGGTTTCCAAGCTAAAAATATTGTTGGTTTGCTAGAAACTAGAGCAACATTATGACATGTCAATATTTAAAACAATGTAAATGTGGACCATATTTATTATTTTGGACCATTTTTGTAATTAAACAATACTAATAAATATGATCCCTACCAGTTTCTTTGAGTTTCCACCATTTTGGATGGAAACTAAATAAGCCTATATCCCATTATGCTTATGTGGAGAAAGTTCTGAAACTTAGTTTCCTACAAACAAACAACATATCAACTGGAAACTAGGTAGACTTTCTACTGGTTTCCTAGTTTCCATGCTATTTTCTGTAGCCAAACAGGCCCTTAAGGTTTAGACCAAGTAAAGAAATCAATTGTTTGTAGCTCACAAATACAACTCTGGATGATCGCTAGAATTGTCACTGATATTTAAGCTACACTTAATTAATTGTAAGAAATTTCATTGAGTACTTTGAAATATGTTGAGTGTTATATTAGAGTTATTAGTTAATGGGATTTAGTCCCACATTGCATAGAATAATAGGAGAGGGGCTAGCCTCTCCTATATATATGTAGTCTCTCATCATTAATAAGATCATCCTATTATTTCCATCTCTACATGGTATCAAAGCCAAAACCTTAGCCGTCATCCACCACTCTCTCTTTTCACAAAATCCTAACCCTAAACTACCGTCCCCCTAGCCGCCACCTTCCATCCCCCCCTCTCCTACTGCTGCTGCTGCTGTCGCCGCCTGCTGTTCCCCCCCTAGCCGCCGCCTCCATCCCTCCCCTCCTACTGCTGCTGCTGCTGCTACTGCCCTACTGCTGCTGTCCCACCACCGCCGACAGCCCCCCCTCCTGTCAGCCCCCGCCGACAGCCCCCCCTCATGTCAGCCCCACGTCAGCCCCCCCTTTTCCATGGCTCAAAACCCTAACCTAACTCTTTTCCACTTCCACCTAACCGTCGCCCACTCCCCCTCCAAACCCTAACCTAGTTTCCAAAAGAAAAAAAATCAAAAAATAATCGTTGGAATTCTCAGAGGGTAAACATATGGTTATTTGCTGGAACCTCCGACTCTCAATGATTAATTCGAAAATTTAACAAAGAGCAAACATATGATTTATTTTGCATGAATCTTTGTTTCTTTTCTTGATCTTCACACCAGGATCTCACAGAGGTTAACATGGGTTATCTCTCTGTCCTGACTTGTGATCCATACTCTCTGCTTCCTATGCACGTGCGCCGGTTCTGGCTCCGTGTTTAGCGCATTGCAGAGTTGCTGTAATTATCCAGTTGGAAAGATCAAAGTCGACAGTCGATTCAAGAATCCTGAAAGATGACAGATTCTACGACGAATAGCAGTGCCACCGATACTAGTGTTAGCAACACACTAGGGGGACCAACAGGCACTAGCACGACGATTTCCTCTATTTGACTTGTCGATCGACGGTTGCAAGGACCAGAGGGCTACTCGACATGGAGAAAGAAGGTCGAGAAGACACTTCGCGAAATACGGTTGTCCAAACATCTGACAATCCTCCAGCAGAAGAAGATCCCATATTTGAGCAATGGAAGACAGATGATAGTCGATTGTTTACACAGTTGATGAATTCAATGGAACCATCGGTAGAAGACATGATTCAGAATACGGACTCCGTGAAGGAGTTATGGGAGGTACTGGCAGCAGCGTTTAATGGAAAACGCGATTTGTCTCGTATCTATGACTTGGTCGTTGGTGTATACCGAGCAAATCAAGGAGAAAAATCTCATAAGGACCATTTTCGGGCCTTTAAGGCTATGTCTGATGAGATCGACCGCGTATTACAACTTACGTTGGATATTAATGAAGCAAGGGCTCAATGTGAGCAGCTTCATGTCATGGCTTATCTTGCCTCTCTCCGCCCCTGATGCGGACTTCGCTTGCTCATTATTGCTGGATCTGAAGTTCCGTCCTTGTTGGAAGCGCACTATCGTACAAAAGTAGTTGAGATCACTCTGGGTGATACTCCTGTTGATCGTTCTGTTCTTGGTACAACTCGTACATGATTCCGTGGTGGTCATGGTGGCCGACGTAGTGGCCGAAATGCTGGTCGAGATGGGGGACGTGGCAATGGCGGTCGTGATGGAGGAAGACCACGCACTTGCTTTTACTGTGGTCATCTTGACCATTTCTACTGGCAATGCACTAAATCACTTGCTGCTAATATCACAACTGATGTTCCTGATGATGATGTCAGAGTTCCTTGATTTTCAGGCTCAACGTCGTGGTGAAGCTTCTACGTCTGGATCCACAGTCGGATACTTAGTAGCGTGCATAGTGAAACCCAAGCAGTGGTAATTGACTCTAGTGCGTCCTCTTACATGACTGGTGACGCGGGTATGATACATGATTATGTACTTGTCCGTCGTGTTTCTGGCATTACTGTTGCCAATGGAGGTTTCCTGACAGTCTGAGGACGTGGAAGTGCTAGTCTTTCTTCCGGACTGTCACTCAATTCTGTATTACTTACACCTGGGAACCCGTTCAGTTTAATTTCTATTAGTCAAATTACTCGTGAACTGCATTGCTCGGTAACCTTTTTTTCCTGATGGTTGTGCGTTTCAGGACCTGAAAACTGGAAAGACTATCGGTAAGGGACATATGGCTGGAGGCTTATACATGTTTGACGCACCATCTTCTGTTGTCTGTGCCGGCATGAAACTCGATCTTTTCGAGTTACATTGTCAGTTAGGCCATCCATCAACCCAAATTCTCCAGAAAATGTACCCTTCTTTAGATATCCCTGTTTCTTTTTATCGTGAGCCGTGTAGTTTAGCTAAGCATCACCGGGTTCACTCTCCGGTGAGTCAAAATAAAATTGCTTCCGCTCCTTTCGAGTTGGTGTATTTTGATGTATGGGGACCTTGTCCGATTGAATCAGTAATGGGTTTTAAGTACTTTGTTACTTTTGTTGATGATTACTCACGTGTCACTTTTGTTTATTTGATGAAAAATCGTTCTGAATTGTTTAACCTTTGGTGCAATTTTTATGCCGAAATAAAAACACAATTTGATATTCCAATCAAAAAATTTCGGAGTGACAATGGCCGTGAGTATTTATCTCGTGATCTCGATAGTTATTTGGCCCGCAATGGCATCATCCAACAAACTTTTTGTGCGTACACACCACAACAGAATGGTATGGCCGAGCGCAAGAATAACATCTCTTGGAAACAACACGTGCTCTTATGTTTCAAGCACGTACTCCCAAGAAATTTTGGTCGGATGCGGTTCTTACTGCTTGTTATCTTATTAACCACATGCCATTGTCAGTTTTCAATGGTAGCACTCTCTTCTCTCGGCTTTTTTCCGGACGAGAGCCATTTGCTCTGCCTCTTAGAATCTTTGGCTGCTTATGCTATGTTCGGGATGCCCGCAATATATTTTTCTTGGGTATCCTAAAGGTCAGAAAGGATATCGGTGTTATTCTCCTGTCTTGAAGAGATATTTTTTCACTCGGGATGTTACCTTTGTAGAAACTGAATTTCCTCCACTCCTACAATCAACGGGTCCAGCTCCCCTAGTCTATCCAGAAGAGAATTTTTTATTATTTCCTGATCAAATACAACAGCCCCCTATACGGGTGCCCTCCCTTACCGAGCCAGTTTCCTAGGCCGATGGTCCGTATACACCGATTCAGTCAGTGCTGACATCGTCCACAGAATCCTCCTCCTCCGGTTCCACCAGCAGCTCCGGCTCTAATCAGTTGCCTCCACCTGTTCCACCAGCAGCTCCGGCGGTTCCGCCTCCAGAACGTCCTCGTCGTGACTGTCGTGATATCCCTTGTATGTTGACAGCTACAAATGACTTACCAGTCACCCTCAGTCTCTGGTGGCTACTATTGATGGAATTTAGATTCCCAAGACCGCTGAGTAGGGTCTCAGACATCCTGGTTGGCGTGCTGCTATAAACGAGGAGATGAAAGCTCTTAGGAAAAACTACACTTGGGACTTGGTCGATTTACCCACTAGTAAACAGGCATTAGGTTGCAAATGGGTATTCACAATCAGGTGAAACCAGATGGTTCTCTTGATCGCCTGAAGGCTCGTCTAGTGGCCAAAGGATACTCTCAAACCTATGGTGAGGATTACTTCGAGACCTTCTCTCCTGTTGCTAAAATGACGTCTGTTCGTGTCCTCATGGCCTTGGCCGTTCGCTATGGCTGGTCGTTGCTTCAACTGTATATCAAGATTGCTTTTCTCCACGGGGATCTTGATAGAGAGGTATATGTGATGCAACCTCTCGGGTTCGTTGCAAGGGAGGGTAAAGTGTGTCATCTGAGAAAGGCTCTTTATGGTCTGAAACAATCACCTCGTGCGTGGTTTGGTCGATTTACACATGTGGTTACTCAGTTTGGATTGTGTCAATCAAAGAAGGATCATTCCGTATTCTACCGACAGATATCAGCTGGAAGGATATTACTTGGTGTCTATGTTGATGACATTGTAATCACAGGAGACGACAGTCGGGGTATTGAAGACCTCAAGAAGTTTCTTGGAGCACAATTTCAAACCAAGGATATGGGATCATTGAACTATTTATTGGGTATTGAGGTCATACGGAGTAAGCGGGACATTGTAATGTCCCAGAGAAAGTATGTGCTGGACATACTAAATGATGCAGGCATGATAAAAGTCAATGGAGCAACCTCACCTATGGATCCAGAGGCAAAGTTACTTCCAGACGAAGGGGCTCTAATGACCAACCCAGAACAGTATAGTCGAGTAGTTGGAAAACTCAACTACTTGGCAGTCATGACTCGTCCGGACATTTCTTTCGCAGTAAATGTTGTAAGTAGATTTATGGCTTCTCCAAGAGTTCCACACTGGCAGACTATTCTCAGAATCCTGTGTTATCTAGTCAAGAATCCAGGAAAAGGAATTCAGATGGAGAATAATGGACACACTCGTATTGAGTGTTTTATTGATGCTGACTGAGGAGCAAGTCTGACAGATAGATGATCTACATCTGGCTACTCAGTATTTATTGGTAGAAATCTAGTGTCATGGAAGAGCAAGAAACAAAGTGTGATAGCACGCTCAAGCTCAGAAGCAGAATATCGAACTATTGTTCATGGCACATCAGAGGTATTATATATGAAGCATCTCTTACAAGAACTGGAAGAAGATGCAGCATCTCAAGCGGCAGATCTATGGTGTGATAACCAATCTGCTATTCATATTGCCACCAACCCAGTATTTCAAGAACGGACGAAGCATATTGAAATTGATATCCACTTTGCTCGTGATAAGTATTCAAAGGGAATGATAAAATTTCAACATGTGAGAACCGGCGACCAGATAGCTGATATCTTCACAAAGGCTCTTTTGGGTCCTCGGGTTTAATTTCTATGTAACAAGCTGGACATGATTGACATCTATGTTCCAGCTTGAGGGAGGGTGTTAAGTGTTGTATTAGAGTTATTAGTTAATGAGCTTTAGTCCCACATTGTTTAGAATAATAGGAGAGGGGCTAGCCTCTCATATATATATATATATATATATTTTTATATATATATATATATATATATATATATATATATATATATATATATATATTTTTTTTTTCTCATATATATATATATATATATATATATATATATATATATATATATATATAATCTCTCATCATTAATAAGATCATCCTATTATTTCCATCTCTACAAAATACATCCGGAAAATAAAGAATTCGACTCTACTGCTATGGTACATTGAAGCTGAAAAGTTGAACAATAAATATAATGTCTAAACCATTATAAAAAGGTTGACGTTCTAAGGGCCAAAATTTTGAACAGGTCAACATTAGTCCCTTGGGAAGCCTTATAACTATATTCTAGGAAGTATGGATACTCCAAACTGGTGCAGTATTATCATATCCGTGTTGGATATGTATTGCTATCCGTTTGCCCCACCGGTAATTTATTATAATAGTTGCAAGTTGCAACATTGACCTGTATTCAAAGAGCAAAATAAAGAAGCATTCTTGTGAGCTTATTTATGAGGCATGTCTTTTCAGCAATGCACGTATTGGTCGCAACCATTGATCTTTTTTTCCAAGCCATCCGTAGAGAAGGATGAGAGGTCTTATTATTCATTGATTGTTTTGGATTTGAAATCTATAGGAGAATACGATATCCTTATTATGGTATCACCATCATGGGATCCTATCCATTTTAAAAAGTGGATCTGAAGTCACATCATGATGGATGGCCACAAAAACATATTTAAGTTTGAAAGTGACCTTGCGAGCTTGGCAGAAATTTGTCAACTTTGAACACATTAGGTCATTGTACTTGATGTATCCACTCCTTGTTGATAATATCCAACACTAAGACTTTCTGCCCTTTACTTTGTGAGACACCTTATCGGAGGGGAGTAAGATATAACTTTGCGGTCTTAGTACATCATGTTGGCTTTTACTCTTTTAGTCCCCTCAACATGAAATAATTAACTCTGAATATTATGGACTATAACATCAAGTTCATCTACTACTATACTTAATTTCACGTGGAGAGTACAAATATTACACCCACCCTCGTCCCCCTTTGTCATGGGAAACGACTCTTTATCAAGGAAAAACAACCAAGAAGCGTGTCAATCAATTGATGGCGAATTTGATTAGTTTTATGTAATAAGTTGGGCATGGCTAAATCCTTGTTTCGACATTAGGGTAGTTAGGAAAATATTTCTTCTAGATATTCCTCTTTCCCCCTTTGGCTTTATATATAGCCATCATTGTAACCATTCGGAACTTAAAGAGTTTAATCTCTTCTTCTTGGTGGACTCTTAAGTGTGCTTGTGGACTCGAGCAATCTCGTGGACTCGAGTACTCATGGGTTCATGCACAACAGTCCGAGGTCCGTGGACTCGGACAACCTAGGTGTCGACTTCGACTGGTGTAGCTATCCAATCCGCGACATTCCGGTGAGCCAACCTAGTCAAACTCCACCTTCAACACCTCTTACTTCCTCATCCTCTTTCACATTTGTGAGGTTCGGTCTTTCAAGTTTGCTCCGTACATTACCCTCTAATATAGTAACAAACTGGGCTAGTATTGTCAAAAGAAGCCAACTAGGTCCCCAAGATATATGGCCTCGTTTGATTTGCGGAATCATCGGATTGGGAAAGGAAAGTGACTACTTTCCTATGTTTGGGTGCCAAAGGAATTGAGGAGGAAAGGAAAGTGATTCCCAATGGAAGAAAAATTAGGGGTGAAGTGATTCTATCCATCAAAGTAAGGAATAACTTTTCCACATTGAAGTATTCACTTCCCTTTCCAAATTCCTTGGCATTTCAAAACATCAGAAAGAAAAATCAATGAGAATTGTAATTTTCCAAAGAAAAGGAAATGACAAGGAATTGATTTCCTTTTCCTTTCATTCCGCGAACAAAACAAGGCCTATGAAGAAAGTACAAATTCAAGCATGAGATTTTGTAAGTTTTAGATGTCTATATTTTGTATAATGATGTATAAATACATAAGATAGTGATTATTGCTTTTTGATAAAAGAATCGCCTATAGGCGGTTGAAGAAAGTACAAATTCAAGCATGAGATTTTGTAAGTTTTAGATGTCTATATTTTGTATAATGATGTATAAATACATAAGATAGTGATTATTGCTTTTTGATAAAAGAATCGCCTATAGGCGGTTTATAGGTTGTTCGTTGAATTGCTTATCAACTGGGATTAAATTTATGGTACAAGACTGGCTGTCTAAAATACATCTTAAGATAATATATTCATGCTTTCACAATTAGTTACTTTCTAGGTCAAAAAAGAGTTATGCCCGACAACCTAGTCTTGTACTCGTACTTTTACAATTTGTTGATCGGTGAAGTCTATCTTTTGCTCAAAACAGGTAATTTATGTTCTGATAAGAAGCCAGCTGCTGTTAACTGGATTGAAGGGAGGGGGAAGTCAGTTGTATGCGAGGCCGTTATCAAGGAGGATGTGGTGAAGAAGGTTTTGAAAACCAATGTAGCCTCACTTGTGGAGCTGAACGTGATTAAGAACCTTGCTGGGTCAGCTGTGGCTGGATCACTTGGGGGTTTTAATGCTCATGCCAGCAACATAGTCTCTTCAATCTTCATTGCGACCGGTCAAGATCCTGCTCAAAATGTGGAGAGTTCTCACTGCATCACCATGATGGAAGCTGTGAATGATGGGAAGGATCTACATGTCTCTGTAACCATGCCTTCCATTGAGGTAAATTCTGACTTCCCCCCATATAGATACGCATATTGAGGACGCATATTGGTAGCTCAATGAATTTTCACTAGGCTGAGTCCAACATCAGTTTATACAATTTTCACTAGGCTGATTCTACAAGATATATCGACGTAGTCGTCGGATATCATTGCTTCTGAGAATAGCCACTTATCAACTGTGTTGGTGTCTGCGTGCAGAAATGCTCACACTGTTAGTGTTCCTTAATATTTCAGGTGGGTACTGTCGGGGGTGGGACCCAACTGGCCTCTCAGTCAGCCTGCTTGGAACTACTTGGGGTGAAGGGTGCAAGCATGGAGTCCCCAGGGGCCAATGCGAGGCTCCTGGCCACCATCATAGCTGGCAGTGTTCTTGCTGGAGAGCTCTCCCTCATGTCTGCCCTTGCCGCTGGCCAGCTTGTCAAGAGCCACATGAAGTACAACAGGTCCTCCAGAGATGTGTCCAAAGTTGCAGCTGCCTGACCAAACTCATCTGTACAGTGGGGAGGGCTTATGGAGTATGGACCCCCGTCTTCCTTGACCAAAAAAAAAGGTCAGAAACATTCAAGAAAGCAATAAAAGTTGTGACGTAGGAAGAGTTGTTGTTTATTAAGTTTTCAAGGCAAGCAAACAAACCCCAAGAAGAAAAGAGAAAAGAAGAAGAAGATTTAAGTAGTAGTGCTTGTGGTGTTCACTTCTTCACAGTGTGATGATCATGGGGCAAGGATTCTTTGTCTTGAAGACTTGAACCCCCTGTTGTTTGGTGTATTCTTCTATCTATATATGAAAATGGTCTCTTCTTGAAAGTTGGTGGTATCATGTGGTCTTGTGGTTCTCTTCCTTTCTTCTCTCTCTCTCTCCTTCATGTATGACAGCTCTTGTTGGTGAGATGCATCATTTGATGAACCATGTGATTGCATCTGCAGCAAGCAATAATAATTATGTGCGTATGTTGAAGTTGTGGCCTTCATTTCTGTGTGCTTAATTTGTTTCGGGAAGGTGCGATTGGGCACATGTAATGTTTGGAGGAGACAGTTAGCTGTGGACTTGAATTATTTTACGGGGTTCTGGATACGAATCCGAGCCCATACTTGAAAATTTTTTTTTCCCCATTTTTCTCATAAGCACTTTCAATATTAGTAAAACCTAACTTCTTATTTTGTGTTCGCATTTGAATTTCTGTAGTCGAACTCATATAGATTCATTGGATAACTAATATTATAAGGTTTCCAAGAACTTGTGTGAGGAATGATATGTTAGATATATTGGGAATAAAAGCGAAAACTATTTCTTAAGACGCGAGTCCGCAACAACACAGTGGTTGAATTATGC
This sequence comes from Iris pallida, assembly GCA_029216955.1. Classification (NCBI taxonomy): domain Eukaryota; kingdom Viridiplantae; phylum Streptophyta; class Magnoliopsida; order Asparagales; family Iridaceae; genus Iris; species Iris pallida. The sequence continues at coordinate 19,359,934 of JANAVB010015400.1, forward strand.
ATAAAAATAAAGATTACAAAACTCAAACAAAGACACAAGAATTTAATAGACAATCCTAAAATTATCGATTATATCCGATAAGATATAAGAAACCAAAATTTTCTCTCAACCTTTTCGGTTCTTTTTTTTTTTTTTTCCCTCTCAACCTATTGGTGGCTACTCAATACCTTTCTTTTGAGCATACAGATCACTCATACAAGGAATTTTTTCTAGATAGACATGACATAAGTGTTCATATTCTAAAAACTCACCAAGTAGTATAGGACTTTGCTCAATCATAATACTTTAGGCCTCGTTTGGTTCGCAGAATCTTCGGTTAGAAAAGGAAAGTGATTACTTTCCTATGTTTGGGTGCCAAAGAAATTGAGGACGAAAGGAAAATAATTTCCAATAGAAGAAAAATTAAGAAAAAAAAATGATTTCACCTATCCAAGTAAGAAAATTAGAATTACTTAAGTATGATCCAAATCCTAACAAAAACGATGTGGAAGAGAGCTGGGCAGCCACGACTACGACGCATCTGTATCTTTACATATCCTTTGCTCGAATTTAAAGAGACATCGACAACTGTGCAAAGGATCACTACCAATTAAGCACAGAGAGGAAGGCTTCCCAAATTTATTATGTGAAATTTTTCTCAAAGAGAAGCCATCTTTTTCGCCTATGTTTTGAGTTCAGAAATCATTGTTGTGTTGCATTCATGTAGTTAGGGTGAGTACAACTAACTCTAAACAAGCGCATCAATGAAACTATTAAAAGAAGGTGAAGCAAGCTTATCATCTCATTCATTTTGCAGATGGGGAGGATCTAACAAACTATGTATGGGTTGTATTTAATGTTTATAGTGATTTGCAGTATTTTAAAAACCGGACCGGATAAGACCGGTCGGTTGAATCGGTCAACCCGTGCACTAAGTAGTTTTTTCGAGCTAGTTTAATAATGATCCATTATTTTTTTTTCGAAAAATTCGGTCAATCCTGTCGACCAAGTCGTCCAGTCCAGCGAATCGTCTGATCCAATTAGATTTTTAAATGGTTTGATCATGACTTTCAACTTTTGTTTTGGATTTTATATGCAATCAAAGTTAATATGTTTGCTTCTTATCGATACTATAGCAAACATGCAGAACTTGTAAGTACTATATATGTAGTTGTGTACTACGTAATATATGCAATGTATATTCAATGCAAGCTTATAAGTCTATATAACTGGTTCAATTCGGGTTAATCTACTGGTTGAACCGATTTGACTTAATCTACTTTTCTAACCGATCGATTTCTTGTACGATTTTTAAGACATTGGTTATTAGTGCCGAACTCGAGTGATCCTTGTGGTTAATGGAAAGAGGCATAAGACCCTGGGTGGGTGGCAGAATATTAGTAGATCGAGTCACGGGGGATGTCGGACATCTAAAAAAAAAGGACATTGGTTACTAGTGTATGTCAAAATTAAGTGCATATTTCCACAGTTTGTCTTCCTCTCATTTCTACTTTGAATAAGTCTCGCCTTTACTCATTATTAGTCAGGTTTTTCGGAGTCTATTTAGGAGGCAGATTGTGAGGAAGAGTTTAGTTGATTTTTTTTTTTTCAATTTTGCTAGCTACAAATAGATATATTTCCTTGACGAATAGTACAAAATCAATGTTATAAGCCATTTTTCCATTTTTCTCTAGCATATAAACTTTTGTTTCATGGTATCAGAGCCATCTTAGAGGGCACTAGTTTCTTGACCATCATGTGAGTGTCACTTGTTGGAGAAGATCTATTTTTTGTTACTTGAGGTTCTGAGTTGCCGAGATAGATATAAATTGGATTTATGGTGTCTCTATGCAATATTAATCACGTGCACGTGCGTATTTTTTATACAAATATTGTTCGTCAAAAATAATATATATTGGGCTTGTTATTTCATATTTTAACTGGCTTTACTGGTAAACAATATGTTGGGTACTTATATAACTTGTTTATTTTTTTTAAAAAGTCTAAATATTTAAGAAAGTCAATATTACAGTAAATCGAATTTAGCAAACAATAAAATACCTTATTATGCACAAAATAACATAAGTACATGATTTAGAGGGAAAACCATGTATGGAAGAGGGTAAAAAATTATTTTTATCAATTACATGTTTGAAGCACATCATGATACACAACATTTCTAGTATGAATTCCAGTAATCTCCTTCAAAATATCATTCATAACTAGATGTTTTGTTGTATTTATCAAAAATTTTAGACAAAGCAACATACAATTTTCCATGACATGCAAAAGACATGTTCGAATAAATAGATCCTCACATTGGTATCGTTTGCCCCAACTTTAAAGTAAGTTTATGTGGAGGCAAGCCACCTCGAGAAATCGAGTTCAAGAATTCTTGTAGATACAAATTATGTGTATCATTTTTCACAGTATCAAATAAATAATAGTTGGCCTCTTCTCCTGAAAAAATATCAATGACCTTCTGATTCAATATATTGACGAATTCATTTGCTGGAGTTATCAAAGCTCTTTGAGTCATGTAACTTCTGTCAATTGCATTTTCTTCTAAACTTAGAAAAACATGATCGTCTTAAGGATTTGTCACCCTGCCATGGCATGGTAATTTCAAGTGAGAGTCTGATCATGTCTTCCAATACAAATGGTTCAATCCCATCTCCTATATGTAGCAAAAAATGGGAAAACATTGGAACTAGTCTTGCATGCATGTTTTCTATGAAGCATATCATCTTTACATGTTCCCCAAAAGATGAATTTGTCATGCATGTATCAATTATTTTAACTCGTGTTCCACGTTCAACAACAGGTAATACTTTACGAAAATTGCCTTTTTATTTCCAATTATGTCATTTAAGGCCTCAAATGCACGATGATGTGTCATTATCACTTCGTCCAATATAAAAAAACTTGCTTTGCATAATAATTCAACTAAATTAGATTGTTTACTTATTTGACACGTTGAAGTTGAAATTGTAGCCAGAGATACCTTGAAATTTGAATGTGTCGTACATCATCCTAGCATCATTATTACATCAATTCCAGATGTGGTGTTGTTGCAGTTGTAATATGAATTTTGCTTCTTGGGTAAGCTAATATCGAACAATAAAAAAAATGTTCTACATGATCCATTCGGATCATCAATAAAGTAGATAGAGATTTCATTGCGAAAGACCGAATCTACTTTTTTTTTTCAAAAGGTATCTTTGATCATTGTTTAAATTCTCAAACGATGACAGGTCTTCCAAAGGATCTGGCACTTAGTGTTCCTTAATTACTAAATCTGGTGATTTTAGGTCCATTAGTGTCAGTGAGGGTTGAAAAATCGTAATCAGATGTTCTTTTCCATATTGTCTAAGTGTAGAATTTAAATCTTTTACCAAAATATTGATAGCATGATTGCTATGCTTGATGAGGGATAATCTTCAATCATGAATGGATAAAATTCTTCCAACAATTCACGAACTATTTGATCACAAAATACTAACAATATACAAAATAATTTCCTCAGTGAAGAAGGAATACGTACAGATGGTGCCTTACGAAGTGTTTCACGCAAATCTCCATCTGTTTCTATCAACCCCAGTTGTTCAGCAGCTTGTTTGATTGTTGTACAATTACAAATCCAATTCTTAAGAGTTCACTAAAAGACGTCGGACCTCTAACATGGTTTAAAGGCACTCGTAAATTAACTCCCGCCTTTAAAGGTGATATAACATATAATCTACCAATCACTCTGCAATGATAACTTTTTCTTACCCAACATCTTGAGGACATGATCCAAGTATAAGTTCTGGAATTCCCGATATAAATATTGCTTTGCACCTTGATCATTACAATTCACTGTGAAAAATTATGTTAGTAGTGTATGTGTTAACTTTTTTGCTTCTACCAACTCTTCTACATTTTTTTCTTCATAAAATATTACTTGCTGCCTAATTGGGAGGTGCACTTGTAATGAATAAACTGTTGAATACAATTTGTTCAAATTATTTTGTAAATTTTCTATTGTAACTCCACTTCCCATAATCAAGATTTAGTTATTTGCTTATTGATCTATATATATATATATATATATATATATATATATATATATATATATATATATATATATATATATATATATATATGATTCCTTAGTTATTTATTAGAGATACATTTTGAATAATTATATAGTTTTAGTATTTATACCTCTAAATATTTTTACTTAGTAAACCAGCCCTTTATCTTATGGTCGATCTATTTAGCAATTGAGAACCAAGCTTTTTAGCTACTAGCCCACACTTCTTTTAAGTCAGCCTAAATCCAAATTCTTATTTCAGCCCATTTGCACTAATTTACTTGAACCACTTACTAGGCCCAATACACCACAACTATAGCCACTTTAGTAAATTACCTATTTTTCTTAACTCTTCCTGGGCCATGCCATCTTAAGCCCAGTAGGCTCAGCCATAACCATTTGCTATCAGGCCAAACCCATTGAAGTTGAACCCGACCCAATAAGCCTAAACCATTATTTATTGTTTTGTTCTTCGTTCAGATCTGAACGATCATGCATCTTCTCCTTCCCTCCTTTGGATTTTTTGCCAACAACATAGAGCAGTCGCGTCTGATCGTTCCCGGTGGTGCCATGTCGACCGATCAGAGCTTTTCGAACTTTCTTCCCCACCGCCTTACCTCTGCTCATCTCGACTGTCCGTCGCCACCGAACTACTCCCAGCCGATTGTCGCCGTCCATTTCTAACCTGTCACGGCTGCACCCGATTTAGGGGCACGAGTGCGTGACAGCGTCCAGCCTACGTCGCAGCATCGGCGGTAAAATATTGTCTAGATCACTATCTAACAATCTCACATAATGTATAATGTACCTGTCATAGATCTAAACTCCAAAATGGAGGACAAAGTACAGATAATAACAATGAATACTCAATCACAATCTAAAGCACGATAAGATATCAAAGAGGTCTAATCAACTACAAGGTCTAAAACATTAACAACTTCTAATACAATATCAAAATCCAAGTCTCAAATACAATAACAAAATCTCCTATATATATACATGCCAAGAGTTCTAACAGTGAATTTAACACAAAGCTAAAAATAACTAAGTCTCTCGGTAATCACTCCTGGGTATCAGGACCCATGGTTGCTATCCCCTCCTCGGATCCGTAGAATGTGGGACACAAGTTCCCTGAGCAGTCATCTGAAAAATATATCCAGTCGGGATGGAATGAGCACATCTCAGCTAGCAATTCCAATTAAATGACAAGGACTATAAAACAGTTATAGTAAATAATACTTGATGAACATAGGAAGAATGAGTTAGGAAATGAAATATAACAACAACTAACTAAAGTACAAGGAAAGTAAATATGGTAAATCAGAAGAACATGGCAATAAAGACTGTAAATAGAGATAATTGAACCAGAACAGATGTGATATGAGTCCAGTCAGTATAATGTGAGTCTAGTAAGTACAATATGAATCCAGTAGAAAGCACTGAACTAGTGTGTTTTGAAATACCGCTTTCGATATGTAAACAGTTAGGGGGTAAATGGCACATCGCACACTTGGCAATCATACAACTGCTATCTTTCTAGATTAGACTAGTAGGGGTGATTCTAGTATGATTGAGAATGTTTACATGTCTACTCGAGTATTTTCTCGCCTCGACCAGTACAAGTAAATCCATATCTCGACACGTAATCAAGTACAAGTCCAGCCAGAAAGTAAGTGATACATGTAGGTGATTCCAGTATGTGGTTCCAGTAAGTGATTCCAGAAATAGAGGCCATACAAGTATAATACATGTGTTGCAAGTGAATGAATCTAGAAATACCAATCCGTGTCATGTCAGAGAATCAGATAATACTGTAATAGGAGCTGAATCATAATAATCATCAGATAATGAAAACTATCAGAGAATGTACTCGCCTATGGTCCTGAGCAATAAATGTAGATCGAGGTCCAAACTGACGTCACACAAACCTATATATGAGATATAGAGTTACTTGGTGTTCTAGAGTAAACAATATCTTTGAATGCATTAATTATATGCTTATAGGCCTTTTCTAGTCATAGAAGTCAAACTAGGTCAAAGCTAGTCAAACTAGGTCAATCCTAGGCTTCCGGGGTCAAACTAGGTCAATTTGACTTAAAGGTTGACTTTGGGTCACTGGTCAACCTTGGTCAAACTGAGTCAATTCTAGGTTAAGTATCAATATATATAACTATGCATATAACGATATCCATTACCCTTTTTTTCTACATGTAATGTAGTGTCCCGTCTCGCTCAGTTAATAGGAGAAATCGAAATGCCGATGGCGTTCAGACTTAGCCATGCAATGGCGACTCGAAGGCCCGCTCGGTCGAGGCGACTCCTCGCTCAGGTGGGTGGCTTCGGTGAACTTGTCTCGTATTGGCCTTCGCACTAATGATATGAAAGTTTTCAAATGCACAAGTAGGCTTGATAATAAAAGAGACGAATCTACATAGCTAAGGGAATAATCCCAAGTCGGGTCAATTGAGTTAGAAAAGAAACAAGGTCCTACGGTCGGCTTAGAATCGTTGCACGATGGCTTTCAAAATGACACTCGGTCCTTCGTCCCATGGCTTGGGAGAAGGAAAAGTTGGTCTTTGCCATAAAGTTGTGAGTTAGCCTAAGTCATAGGCGTTGCCCGCATAAATGCTTGATAAGCATGCACGGTCCCATCATCCAAGGCTTGGCATAGCCTTTGCTCGCCCGACAGGTTAAGTGGTATCGCACGGCTTGTGACATAAGTCTAGGCACCCAAAGAACTTGGTTGTTCAAAGTCGAACGCGTGTACGGCATGTTCCCACGGTACAATGTTTGACGCAGTCTTTGCTCGTCAAGTTGTTGCACGATTAAGTTAGGCAAAGTTATGTTAGGCTATCGGAGTAGTAGCATGCACGGTCCCATAAGTTCTACGGCTAGGTATAGCCACAAAGTCCTACGGTGTCAAAGCTAGTCATATGGAGGGTGAGTTGGACGGTAGTGTCGCATAGAACAAAAGTTGGCTTAAGGCACGATGTCACGGACTTAGTGTTTTATTGCACAAGCCACGTTGGATTCAAATAGAGTTTGGAAAAAGGGCTATTAAATAGGCGTTCCTGAGTTGAGTAAAAATGATAGGGCAACAAGGAAGAATGCTCGCGACCATGGGTCATCGAGGCGGTCCCAAATGTTAGAAGTCTTGAACTTGGTCATGAAAGGATGGTAATATTGGAAGAAAAATGACTGTGTGAGACGTCAGTTCGAGTTGAGTCTTGCATGGTCATGAACAACTTGTCGACAAGGGCGATGGTTCCTCGAGCGGCAACCCGGGTGTAGTGCCCCGAAATTCGTGATACGTATTTTATACGTGTTCGTATTTCTGACCCGTATTTCTCATTTTCTTTGATTAGTTAGTTGTGGTTTATTTTCATATTTAGCATTGTGGTTTAATTGTCGTTTATTGTTCATGGATTTATTTTGATTAAGTGGAGCTTGGTTTTATTCGGATAGGAGAAGGATTGGGTTGGTTCGGCTTGGCTTGGTTTACTTGGTTCATCATGAACCAAGGTGAACCCCTACCTACCACCACCATCCTCATTTATTAACCCACCCTCTTTCTCTCTCATCATTCACTCTTCTTCTTCCTCACCGTTGCTCTCCACCTACCAAGAGGTTTAGGCAAGTGCAACTTGCTTCTTGAGGGATCTTGATTTTTATTGTTCCATTCTTTTATTTACATGATTATAAACCCCTTTAGAACTTGGAGTTTTAATTTTGATGGATAGATTCCTCTATATCTACATTTTAACTTTGAGTTCATGGAGTTTTCTTGGTTTTGATCTACTAAAACTATTTATTTTCGAAAACTAATAGTTCCATGAGCAAGAGCACGAAATTTCGTGTGAATTTGGTTTTTGATTCACCTCATTTCGAGTTAAAATGAAGTTTTTATGGCCAAAACAAGTTTTCTGAATTTTCATGTCGGCTGAAGAATCTGGTTCTGGCGTAAAATGAAATTTTACGCAGGAAGCTAGCGTAAAATCAAATTTTACGCAGGAAGGCTTGCGTAAAATAAAATTTTACGCAGGGAACCCTGGAATTGCGTAAATTACGCTGGATTATATCCAGAATGTAATATTTTACGCAGGGAACCCTGGAATTGCGTAAATTACGCTGGATTGTATCCAGAATGTGAAATTTTACGCTGGGAACCCTAGAATTGCGTATATTACGCTGGATTGTATCAAGAATGTAAAATTTTACGCTGGGAACCCTGAAATTGCGTATTTTACGCTGGATATCATCCAGAATGTAAATTTTACGCTGGAACCCTCCCCTTTTGCGTATTTTATGCAGAATTGATTTTTTTGGCATAAAAAGTGCACAGAATGACTGTTTTTGCCAAATTAAGCTATTTTCTAGCCATAATTTTGAAAAACTTAAAACATGAAAGTTTTAGATCTTTGTCTTACCTTTCCGAATATCTCTGGAGCACCTTAAATTGAGTTCGTATGTGGAAGTTATGCCCCGTCTCCCTGAGCCGCATGATTCCTCCACAACTCTTGCACCCTGTTTATATTTATATTGCATACACGCTTATACCAGATTAATGTTAATTTTAAATAAATGACCTGACATGATAGTGACCCGTCGTGGCGCACTCTTGACAGTAATTTGTCATGATATATATATCTCGAATGCCATTGCGACGGCTAGCATGTCATGACAGAATTGAATGGCCTGGACACCGTGGGTGATTGTGTTTGTACAAAATAAACCGGTAATGTGTGCATCATGTCTAGGACATGGATCCCTGAGTACCACGGTCAGGGATACCTACAGTAATTGACTAAGGCTAATAAACTAGAATAATTCAGTAGACATGAAGAGATTCCCAGCTACAGGCAATCCCGTTATCTGGGCGCGTTAGTGGTCTTGTAGCCTACCGACGAGTAGGGCACATTTCCAGCACACCGTTGCGTGTTGCATTCTCCATAAATGGAAATTCGACCTAGATAACCGGATGGTCTGCAGGTGTCACGCCCCAGAACCAGAATACTGGAGAGCGGGGGAATGACTCAGCCAGCTACGTATTACGGGTAGATGAATACCGTATAATACGATCAATGCTGTCTAACCAGACGAGGGGGTGCATACTACATAAAGGTCTCACTATGGTCACTTCACATCTATTGTCTCAATCATTCGAACAAGAAACAGTAATAGAGAACATGTAAGATAAAGCAGTAAGGCGTCCCAAACGCTCTGTCAAAATGTTCTTGATATCTGGCTTTACAAAACATAGCCAGATCTGATGTAGCAAAAATATACACAATTGTTATCAGCTGCAGTCTGACTTTAGTTACAATTATGTAAAAGTAAGTACAAGACGATCCGACTAACATGTCGGTGCCAAACGGCAAAGTATAAGGTAAATAACAAAACGAGCGGGGAAGTAAGAAACCCACTCGAGTCCTCCTGCGATCATCCCTCTAGTGTTGACCATCTTGGAGGTAGAAGTAAGTTGAGTCCTCGGAAACCGGCTCTAAATCTGGCCATGCAAAACCAGAGAGGTTAGACCTCTAATAGCAAGTACCGCAAGGAAGCACGATATGAGGAGTTAAAACCAGTAAATAAGAGAATATAATAATAGATCTCTGCTCGCTACTGGGATTCACGTGACATCACGACACTTCGAACCAACCTCCCAACCAAACAAGGACAGAAGTTGGCCCGTCATGTCATGATGCTCTGATCATCTCAGTTAGTTAACAGAGTAGGTACAGTACACAAACAAATCAACTTAAACGGCCATCCAACTCCTACGGCTTACTACTGTGAGTCCCAAGTTATCCTGGAATTATGCAATAAGGATTTCTCAGTTCTTACTATGGACAAGCAAGGCTAGTCTATCCAATCAATCAATTACGCCAATCATGAATTAGACGAGTCCCAGCGGGACGCCCGTCATCAATATACAATATACAATAATATAAGCAGATACCGCTCCATGTCCGTGTGGCAGATTTGCAGTATCTGTGGGAACCAGCCGGCCTGTTGGGCACTAATAGTCCCAAAGAGGGCTGCCATGTAAGAACTCGGGAATCCATTCTCTCCATGCAATCATTATTTTTATTTAACTTAATAGTCTCTACGTTGAGTGAAATCCCATGCCGTGGATCGTGGTCATTCGGAATGAGTACTTTCGTACAGGGTACGATATGCACAACTCTACAACGATGCCCGTGCGGTTAGGTTGTAGGTCTTACATAGCGTAATGCAACAATCCAAACTAACCACGGAACAATCATGCCTTGACCATAAAACACACATGCTTCTTTTATAGTAAAATAAATAAATAAATAAATTGAAGCCTGCATGTGTGCCTGTATGTCAATATTCGGGATTGGCCAATCGATTATAGTAGTTCATACTTAACATGAACGTGTCTCATTCATTCATTTCAATAAGACGACTAGCCAGTCTCTTAGTTCCATCTAGGAACGCATGATCAATAATTAATCAAGATAACAATCAATGTTAATTAATGCCAAATTCGGAAAATAAACATTGGAAAATAAATAATGTTTGGGAAATAAAGAATCTCATGCGCTGTGGGAAATGATTGGGAAATAAATAAATCTCATGCACTGTGGGAAATGATTGGGGAATAAATAAATCTCATGCACTGTGGGGAATGTTTGGAAAATAAATAATATCATGCGCCTGAGGGAAATGATTGGGAAATAATTAAACTCATGCGCTGTGAAAATAAATAATCCATGCGCCTGAGAATGCGGCTGTGGAAAATAAATATCATGCGCTGTGGAATAAGATTGAGAAATAAATAATCCATGCGCCTGAGGAATGAGATTGGGAAACAAATAATCTCATGCGCCTGAGGAATGCGGCTGTGGGAAATAAATATCATGCGCTGTGGAATAAGATTGAGAAATAAATAATCCATGCGCCTGAGGAATGAGATTGGGAAACAAATAATCTCATGCGCCTGAGGAATGCGGCTGTGGGAAATAAATATTATGCGCTGTGAAATAAGATTGGGAAATAAATAATATCATGCGTCTGAGGGAAAGGATTGAGAAATAAATAAACTCATGCGCCTGAGGGAAAGGATTGAGAAATAAATAACTCATGCGCCTTGGCTGTGGGAAGCGATTGGGAAATAAATAGATTCATGCGCCTTGGCTGTGGGAAGCGATTGGGAAATAAATAACTCATGCGCCTTGGCTGTGGGAAGCGATTGGGAAATAAATAGATTCATGCGCCTTGGCTGTGGGAAGTGATTGGAAAATAAATAGATCATGCGCCTTGGCTGTGGGAAGTGATTGGGAAATAAATAGATCATGCGCCTTGGCTGTGGGAAGTGATTGGGAAATAAATAGATCATGCGCCTTGGCTGTGGGAAGTGATTGGGAAATAAATAGATCATGCGCCTTGGCTGTGGGAAGTGATTGAGAAATAAATAGATCATGCGCCTTGGCTGTGGGAAGTGATTGATTTGATGCGCTGTGGGAATAAAGATTTCCATGCGCTGAGGAATGAAGATTTCTGTGGGAATAAAGATTTCCATGCGCCTGAGGAATGGAGATTTGATGCGCTGTGGGAATAAAGATTTCCATGCGCCTGAGGAATGGAGATTTGATGCGCTGTGGGAATAAAGATTTCCATGCGCCTGAGGAATGGAGATTTGATGCGGCTAGGACTGTTCTTCTTCTCCGAATTTTCTGAGAACAGAACCATGGGAACCATGGAAGCCATTACTTCCAAGCTTCATAAATCCTTCATCCCAAGCCCAAATATGGACTTCCATAGGTCAAAATTGGGTAGAACGAAATTCTCTACAACATGGAACCATCGAAACTTGAAGATAACAAGGTTTACTAGATCAAAACCTAAGAAATCCGAAAATGTATCAAACTTAGATCTACAACAAATAAGCCATGGAAATTGAAAATGCTAAGTACTAAAGAGACTTAGAATCAAATGAGGAAGATGATGGAACAATAAAAATGGGGATCCATCATCAAGCAAGTTGGCACTTGCCTATCTCTTCTAGGTTGGTGGGAGAGTTATGAGGAAGAAGAAGTGAAATGGAAAGAAGTAATGAAGAGAGAGAAATGGTTTTGGGCTTTAAATGAAAGGGTGGTGGTAGGTGGGAGTATTGGGCCGGGTCCAATGGGTTCATCCAAGGCCAACCCGCAAGCAAAGCAAAGAGGTAAAAGCAGAAAATAAATGCAGGAATAAAAGCAGAAAATAAAGTGCAGAAATAAAATTGCAGGAAATAAATTAACATGAAAATTTAAAGAGCAGATTAATTAACTAACATAAATTTACAGAAATTTAAATACAGAATAATACATGGTAACTATTAAATAAATACGTATTCTGGGGACGGGAAGTGACAGCAGGGCTTGTGGCTGTTGGGATAATCTCATTACATCTTGCTAGTAACTAGGCCTGTGATAACCCTAGTTAGTTAAAAATATCAAGTCGTACTCTTGATTGGCCGTGATTGATTGGATGGAGTTTATCCCAGCTTAATCTTGTCCCGATCCTGTACAAGATTGTGACACGACATGATTATTGATGCTTGCCTTAACAATAACGATCGGGGGACCAGTTCCGTTCAGGCGAAGGGTTACAATCCCGGTCCTTGTTTGGTTTAAGGGTTGTAACCTGGCTCCCGGAGCAGTTCTGTGTCCTCTCTTCGTTTATTGTCTTATTGCACCCCATGCCATGCTCGTCATGTTTTACCTTACTTCAACAGCATGATTAATTATTTATACTGGCCTTAACAATAAAGATCAGGGGTCCCGTTCCGTTCAGGCGAAGGGTTACAATCCCGGTCCTTGTTTGGTTTAAGGGTTGTAACTTGGCTCCCGGAACAGTTCTGTGTCCCTATTCGTTTATTGTCCTCACTGTACCAATAGTATTTGAGACGGGTTTCTATTCAGGTGAAGGGTTACAACTCCGGTCCTTGTTTGGTTTAAGGGTTGTGACCTGGCTACTTGAATGGTTTTCTCGTACTCAGTTTACTGTGGTTTGTAGGCCTCGAAAATGAAAGTCACGCTGAGTTGATCAAAACAAAGTCTAAAAGTCACGCTGAGTTGATCAAGACAATGTCTAAAAATACACGCTGGGTTCTACCAGACTATTTTCTCAATATACGCTGAGTTCAGCTCATCATTTGTCAGAGTGTCATTATGACTGACAGCACGACAGTCGAAGAATATCTCCTCGTATGCCACGTATGCACGGAACTCGAGAGATCACAGCCGACTATTGCGTGATTTTTGAAATCTTCTTCAACAAGACTAAGCCTTCGTCAAGTTGGCGTACCAAAAGAGCTTATTATTATTTAATGTGACTGACAAAGCAATCACTGTCAGAGATTTTGTGTCAGTCGAGGCACGTCGAATCAAGACAGCTGGCAGTCCTGCCTCAATCTTGCGTATATTTTGAGCCTTCTGGCTCAAGTCTGCGTGTATTTTGAACTTGTATGTTTCTTTCCTCAAGTCTGCGTGGATTTTGAAGCTGTTTGTCCCAAGTCTGCGTGGATTCTGAAGCTTCTTGCCCCAAGTCTGCGTGGATTTTGAAGCTTTCTGCCCAAGTCTGCGTGGATTTCGTCTTCAACAAGTCTGCGTGGATTTCGTCTTCAACAAGTCTGCGTGGATTTCATCCTCAACCAAGTCTGCGTGGATTTCGTCTTCGACAAGCCTGCGTGGATTTCATCAAATTGGAGTACGTGGCAGCCATGCCACCGATCTCTCGCCTGCGTGTCCTGTAGCTTGCACACGACTCATGCACGATTGCCATGTGTCCAACAGTTACAGGCCACGTCCAGTAACTGCTCATAACCTTGCGTATGTTAAATCCTGCGTAATTTTCAACTATGCACAGGCTGTGAAGACAGTTATCTTTTCAGTTATTTTTTGACTCTATAAATAGAGTTCTTTTTCTCATTCGTTGTACAGATACAGAGCTATCTAAATTGCTGTTAAAATTTTGAGAACTTTTCTTCTTCGCATCGTCCAAGGGATAAAGTGATCGTCTTCTAGATCGGATTCCTACAGTTGTAATTTTCCCAGATACACAATAAATAAAGTGAATTTATTTATGGAAAACAAATTGGCGACTCTGCTGGGGAAAACCATCTCCTCTTCTGAGATGGCAACAACTCAATGCGACACTTCGTCAGTCGGCTTGACGAAGAAGGTGATATCGACCCAACTTGATCAACTCGCCTACGAAGAAATGCAGCGGGCTAAGGGTGGCAAGCCCACTTCAGCCTCCATCTCTACTGCCAAGTCGAAGGGACGATCTGTCTACGTCCCTAAGAATCTATTGGCAACTAACAGTGAAGTTTCTGCCACAGTGTCTACTCCTAACACTGGCAAGAACTCTACTGCAAGCACGCACGCTCTTGTGTGCTCGAAGACGACAGCAATCAAAAGTCCCGCTGACAACACTGGCTCCTTAGCCAAATTTGTTCCAGCGTGCAATCTCAAAATCAAAAGTCACGCTGACAGCACTGGCTTCTTAGTCAAGCCTGTTCCAGCGTGCAATCTCAAAATCAAAAGTCACGCTGACAGCACTGGCTCCTTAGTCAAGCATGTTCCAGCGTGCAATCTCAAAATCAAAAGTCACGCTGATAGCACTGGCTCCTTAGCCAAATCTGTTCCAGCGTATATTTCTAAAGTCAAAAATCACGCTAACAGCACTGGTTCTTTAACCAAGCCTGTTTCAGAGTGTATTCCAGCATACTATAAGAAGAATAGCTCTTTAGCTATCTCTTCTTCTTTGCCAAGTTCTACTGGAACTGGGGGTGGTCTTGCTAGAACTCCTTCACAATTGGCACACAAAGTCCCTTCGAAAAGGAACAACTCTTTAGTTGTTTCTTCTGCTCCTGTAGTGCTTACTTCAGGAACAGCTTTGACTGTCAGTTTTGTTAGTCAAGGAAAAGGAGATGGTCTTTTGACTACTCTTCCCTCTGGACATTCTATGTCTCAAAACTTGAATAAGTCCAAGAAGAAACATTTCTTAATGTCTTCTTCTACGACTTCTTCGAATTGGGCACAAAATTTGTCTATAAAAGAGGGTTTATTACCAACTCCTAATCAAGGGGGTGGTTCATCTCTTCCTTCTCTACAAATATCCAGATCAATGGAAGGAAAACTCCAAGTGTCAAAAACTAATGTTTTACTTCCAACTGATCTAAGAACAAAACTTAATCAAATCCGTTTGGAAAGCACTTCTGCAAGAGATCCAGATGTAGAGTATGCTAGAAATTATGTGGCTCATATTAATCATTCTCTATATAATCAAGAGCCATCAAGACCCAAGAACTGGAAATATATTCCTAAAAATACACAAAGAATGTTCTCTGATGTACCTCAATCTTCACAAACAGATTTACGAGAACACCTTCAACAGAAGAGAAGGAATAATTCTGTGTCAATGGATCATGCTGAATGTGACTTCCAACCAAGAGTCATAATTCAATGTAGATGTCAATCAAGGGATCAGGACCATGCTGATCATGAATGTGACTTCCAGCCAAGAGTCACGATGCAATGCAGATGTAAATCTAAACGACAATCTATCTTCAACCGGATTCAGTGTGAACCTATGCCTGATGAAGATGAACCTCTGTTTGCTTCTGTCAACATGACTTCTCGGGATATTGGGGGTAGACCTGATAGTCCAGATGGAGTATATAGAGGCACCAGATCAAGAGTTATGGCTTCTAATCAAAGGACTTTGATTCCTGAAGATGATTCTGAATTTCTTGGAGAATCTAACTTCCCACCTCTTCCTACTGGGGGTAGTTCTCCTGCAAATGACTTTGATACACAAAGTAATGATTCAGAACAAACAACATCCAGTTCATCAATAATCCCTCGTACAGTCACGACTTATATGGTCGATGGGAATATTGATGAACCTTCTTCTTCGACGACTCCTCAGGATCAAAGAATTGCTTCTTTGGAACAGCAAATGAAATCTATGGCTGACACTATGAAGTCGATGTATGAACTCATGGCAACCCAGATGCAAAATCGACAGACTATACCTGAAGCCATACCAATTGATACTGGTGTAATTCCAGTACATGTTCCTCCAGCAGTACAATCCAATACTCTTGGACAAGTTCAACCAGTTCCTAGTCACTCAGGAGCTGGGGGTAGTGCTTATAATGCTGTTCCTCCTCCCAACTATTCTGTACAAGCTACAACTCCACAATCTTCCGGAGTTGTTACTGAAGAATTGAAGAACCTCAAAACTCAATTTGAGGCATTCAAACAGAAGGATGGTTTGCAAAGGTTAGGTATCAAGCAACCTTACCCGATAGAATGGAAGCAAGTATCTTATCCTCCTAAATACAAGCCTCCTACTATCTCATTCTATGATGGAACCACTTCTCCAAGTCAATTTATCAATTACTTTGAAGTGATGACTGACCAGTTGCAACCAAGTGACGCCCTCCTTACTCGGGTGTTTGTCGGATGTCTCAAGGGAACGGCTTATGAATGGTATAGAAGTCTCCCTGATGGGTGTATTACCTCATTTGTCGATTTCAAACAAATGTTTCTTGAACGATTCTATGAAGGGCTCAATGACATGACTATGTCTGCTCTCATAAGAATCAAGCAGAAGAACAATGAAACTACTGAAGATTTCATTGAACGGTTTCGAAGAGAAGCTCTGAAAATACCTCTTGGAACTCCTGATGCTGTTACCATCGACACATGCAAATCAAATTTGTTACCAATCATCAGCATGTGGACAGAATCTACACAATTTCAAGATTGGCCTTCCTTCATAGTAAGAGCCAAAGCTGCAGAAATCAGTGCTGAAACCTTCAAAGGTTTAGGAGTGCAGATGAATCCCAAGGAAACAGGCCAAAATGCTAACAGTAATGCTAAAAACAATGCTCGCAAAGGAAAAGAAACCCTTGAAGTTAATCTTCAGAGTAAAGATGCATCGACTGTTCAAACTCCTCCTGCCTCTACGACTCAACAATCAAGAACACCTCGTCCCAGAGAAGAATATTCTTTTGATGACGATGATGTCCTTGGTATCTTTGAATGTCTGCTTAAAGGTAATAAAATACAATTACCTGAAATGAAGAAACCCGATGAAGCCGGTAAGACAGATCATCCTAAATATTGTCCATACCACAGAATGTTGGGTCACACAATTCGTACATGTTATGTACTGAAAGGAAAGATCCAAGAAATGATCAAGTCTGGAGCCATCACTCTCACTCCGAAAGAGAAGACTGTTACTTCCAACGTTGTCTCTATGCAATTCGGAGATTTCCCTCCTCAACTCCTTGAAAGCGGGATTGTTCCTATTCCCAAGGCAACTCTTGAAATAGTGAATATTCCTCTTCCACAGTCTGAAGGTTTAGTTCCAATCACTAAGAAAACAGGAGAAATCCTATGGATTCATCCTGATCTAGTGGCAGATTTTGAATCTCCTCCTCTTCAAAAGATTTCTTCCCGAAAATCTAAGAAGGCTGGAAAGACTAAGTCATGTCATATGACTTCTTTCGAGTCTACTCCCGACACAGAATCAAAAGACAAAGCAGAAGCACTTGCTGGTGCTACTAGAACAGGGAAACCTTATCTAAAGGATTATTCTAAGAATCCTAAAGATACACCTGATATCTCTCCTGCTGACAAAGATGCTCCTGATGTCCCTCTTGAGGAAGAATCATCCACTGCACCTGTTCCTTCAACTACACCGGGGGTACCTACTCCTTCCAAGCCTACAGCTCTTCAGAAAGGCAAACAACAGGCTCGATTTGATAAACCAATCAAGAAGTCCCCTCCTCTTGGGCTTCAGAAGCCTTATAACTTCGACATTCTAGCTCAACTTGCTAATACTCCAGCTAGAATGTCCCTCTTTGAACTTCTACGTCTTTCTAAAGAGACTAGGGAGACATTAAGTGAGGCACTTCTTCAGGCAGACTCTTGTCTTGCACAATTAAAGAAGCCAGATGAAGAACCTGTCACTTGCTTACATTGCAATAGTGTATTGGAGATTATCCCGAATATCACCTTTACACAAGATGACATGCTACTGAAGGATAATCAACATGATCGACCTCTCTACTACACCGGTTATATCGATACGATCAAGATAGATCGTATCCTCATTGATCCAGGGTCTGCTATAAGCATAATGCCTAAGAGTCTGTTGTATGAACTAAAAATCCCTCTTCACAAGCTTTCCAAGACGGTTACTACTATCTTGGGATTCAATCAAAGCCGAAGCGAGCCTTTGGGAAAGATTCATCTAAAACTTCAGATAGGCGATTTCAGATCCAAAGTCACTTTCTACGTGATCGAGATCGTAGGGTCTTACAATCTTCTTCTGGGAAGACCCTTCCTTCATGAAAATAATGTGGTTCCTTTCACTCTTCATCAGTGTTTTAAATACATTGACAGCAATGGACAAGTACGAAAAGAAGTTGCTGATATAAATCCTTTCCATGGGGTTGAAGCTTATTTCAATGATTCCCGGATGTACAAAGAAGAGTATACAAGGCTTATACAAGCTATGGAGAAAGAGGATTCACAAAGTGAGACCTTGATAATTCCTATTAAAGGTCGAACTACTCAGCAACAGTCTCCTAAACCCTCTGGAGAAGATTCTTTCATTGTTCCAGTAAGTGGACGAATTTCTCCATTACCTCAGTCATCTGCTCAAGATACACTGATCATTCCTGTCAGTGGGCGTACTATAGTTCCTGTCTCTTCACATATAAAACAGGATACTCTGGTAATCCCGGTTGGAGGGCGGACTACTCTTCCATCTCAGGCTTCAAGGGAGCTCACCTCTTCTGAGCCATTTGTTATCGATCTTAATCGAAACAAAACTTCTTCTCGTTCTTCTTCTCCCCCTTTAGTCATTGATTTGGCTAAGATTTCTAAAGCTCAGCCTTCTCCTGATGTAAATACTGCTACTTTTGAATTTAATGAAAAGTCTCCATCTTTGCAGTATATTGATGTGTGTAATCATGTTCATAGTTATTTGCATCTGTTGGATGATTTAAGAACAATAACTATAGGAGTTGTACAGACTTTTCATACGGGAGTATCCCTAGAATCAGTGCAAGCTTCATACTTTTTGGTTCCTAGCAGAAAGCCAGGAGATATTCCAATATTCTTCTACAAAGGGCCCCAAAATCCTTCTGATTTGGAAGATGATGACAAAAACGATGACACCGGGAGGTTACAACTACGTCGTTATAGTCAGCAATCTAAAGACATTATCAAGAATATGGGCTATGACTTCAGAACTGGCCTCAGTAATGGAAGAGGAAGAAAAATGCCTGTCCGGATTCCTCCTTTGAAATATGGAAGGACAAAATGCGGATTGGGTTATATTGCTTCTACTCCCTTCATCAATACTATCCATGAAGATCCCGAATCTGACGAAGATACGAGATCTGATTCTTCTAGTACCACCTCTTGGGATTCTGATACAAGTATTGGTGACCTCCACTACAACATTCTGTCTTCCAACATGGTCTCCATTGACGGTTCTGAGGAAGATGATGAAGACGAAGATGAATTTGAAATCTCACCTGAATCAGAACAATGGGCCCAAAGATTAGACAATCGATGGGAATTCCGATTTGAGCAAAAAGAACCTCCGACTGAAGACAAACTTGTTCAAATAGATGTTGGTGAAGAGGGATCCCCTAAGCCAATATTCATCAGTGAAAGTCTTTCAGAAGCTAATAAGCAAGACATGATCAAACTTATTCGTGAATACATCGATGTCTTCGCTTGGAGTTATGAAGATATGCCAGGACTTGATCCACAGATTGCAACTCACAAACTCAATATCATGCCGAATGCTAAACCGGTCAAACAACAACAGCGACGATTTCGTCCAGACATTATGGATGCAATTGAAGCTGAAGTCAATAAACTCATGGCTTCCGAATTTATCAGAGAAGAACAACATCCCGACTGGGTAGCTAACATAGTTCCTGTTCTCAAAAAGACTGGCAAGATCAGAGTCTGTATAGACTACCGCGATCTCAATGCGGCATGTCCTAAAGACGAGTTTCCTTTACCAATCACTGATGTCATGATCGATAATACCTATGGGTTTGAACGGATGTCATTCATGGACGGGTATTCCGGGTACAATCAGATTAAAATGTTTCCAGATGACGAGAAACACACTTCTTTCAGAACGCCGATTGGTACATACTGTTATACAGTGATGCCATTCGGTCTCAAGAATGCAGGAGCAACTTATCAACGAGCTATGAGCACTATATTCCGTGAACATTTGCGGAAAACAGTCGAATGCTATGTTGTTGACATTGCAGTTAAAAGTCGACAAAAGGAGGATCACATCCAAGATTTGAAGACTATATTTGATCTAATGCGCAAGCATCAATTAAAGATGAACCCTACTAAGTCCTTCTTAGGCGTCTCTAGTGGCAAATTTCTCGGCTTCGTCATTACCTCGAAAGGTATACACGTGGATCCCGAGAAGATCAAAGCCATCCAAGAGATGCGTCCTCCACGCACCTTAAAAGAGCTACGAGGATTTCAAGGAAGGATCGCTTATATCAGGAGATTCATCTCTAATTTATCAGGACGCTGCAGACCATTCAATAAACTCATGAAGAAAGGTGTTTCTTTTGTCTGGAATGATGAATGTCAGAAAGCATTCGCTGATATAAAACAATATCTGATGAGTCCACCAGTATTGGTACCTCCTGTCTCAGGAATTCCATTCCTCCTATATACCCGAGCAACGAGTCATTCATTGGGTGCATTGCTTGCTCAAAAGAATAAAAATGGTCATGAACAAGCCATTTACTATCTCAGTCGTACCATGATCGGAGCTGAACCTCGATATTCACCGGTCGAAAAAGAATGTCTAGCCTTGATGTTCGCTGTTCAAAAGACACGACATTATATCATTGGCCAGACCATTCATGTCATTTCCAGGATCAATCCTATACGGATCATGATGAAGAAACCAAGTGTTTTAAATTCTCGATTGTCTAACTGGGGAATCTTACTTGCTCAGTATGATATGCATTATATCCCTCAGAAATCAGTCAAAGGACAAGCTTTAGCTGATTTTCTGGCTGCTCATTCAATTCCAGAGAATTCAAAACTCTATGATGAAATTCCAGATGAAGTCCTAGACTCAAATCAAATTGCTGAAGAAGATCCTACTTGGCGTCTATTCTTTGATGGAGCTTCAAGAATAGGTCCTAATGGTGACATTGTTGCTGGAGTTGGAATTGTTCTTGTATCACCAGAAGGTCTTGCTATCCAAAGAGCTTATTCCCTCGATCAGCCATGTTCAAACAACGTTGCTGAGTACAATACATTACTCATTGGTCTTCAGCTCGCCAAACATCTGAACACTCAACATTTGGAGGCGTATGGAGACTCTAAACTCATTGTCAATCAGATAAGGGGCACTTATGAAGTTTGCCATCAAGATTTGGTTCCTTATCATAGATCGGCTATATCTATGGCTTCTTCATTTGAAGAATTCTTCATCGAGCATATTAGACGAGCATGTAACACAGAAGCGGATGCTCTTGCTAATCTCGCGGCAGTCTTGGCTATTCCGATTAGACGGCAACAAATGATTGTTGTTTGCAATCGAGAATTATTCCATCTTGAGAATAATCTGACTCTAGGACTTCCAATTAATATTGAAGAATCAGCATCTCATGATGTCAATACAACAAGAGGATTCGGATTTGGTTGTAAATCCTTTTCATCTTCATCTGATTCCAGTATAGAATTCACCTTTAACAATTCAGCTGAGAATCAGAATACAGATAAAGATTGGAGACTTCCTTTCTTAGATTTTGTATTGTATGATATTCTCCCAGATAATCTGAGTGAGGCAGCATCTATCAGACGACGATCACTCAGATTTTATTACAATCATACTACAAAAACCTTATATCGTCGAGCTTACGATGGTTTACTTCTTCGATGTGTTGCCGGTGATGAAGTCCAACAAATTATCCGCGAAGCACATGATGGAATTTGCGGAGCACATCAGCCTGGACCAAAACTTCAAGACCGTATTCGACGTATGGGTTATTATTGGCCTACTATGGTATCAGATGCCATCGAATACGCAAGGAAGTGTAAAGCTTGTCAAATCCATGCGGATTTTATCCATCAACCTTCAGAATTTCTACATCCAACGGCAGCATCATGGCCCTTCGAAGCTTGGGGCATGGACATTATCGGTCCAATCAATCCGTCGTCATCAAAAGGTCATCGGTTTATTCTTGCAATAACCGATTATTTCTCCAAATGGGCCGAAGCTATTCCTTTATCTGAAGTTAAAACGTCCAACGTCATCAACTTTATCAAGCATTATGTCATCTATAGATTTGGTGTTCCTTGACGCATTATTCATGATAATGGACCACAGTTCGTCAGCCAGAAATTTACTCGATTCTGTGACGATCATCGGATCAACAATGTAGCTTCTACCGCATATAATCCGGCAGCTAACGGATTAGCAGAAGCTTTCAACAAGACCATCATCAAACTCTTAAAGAAGTTTGTTTCTACTAACAAACGGAATTGGAGTGAGAAACTTGGTGAATGTCTGTGGGCTTACTGCACTACAGTTCGTAATGCTACCAAATGTACACCTTTCTCTCTGGTGTATGGATGTGAAGTTGTTCTTCTATTAGAGATTCAAATTCCTTCTTTAAGGATAGCAATCGCTAATGAACTTACCACTGAGAATAATGATCGTCTTCGACTTCAGGAATTAGAAGCTCTGGATGAAAAGCGATTATCTGCTCAACAGAATATCGAATTCTATCAAGCTAGAATCTCAAGAGCTTTTAACAAAAAAGTCAGAGTTCGAGCATATCAAAAAGGAGAACTTGTTCTAACAGTCAGACGTCCTATGACTATGACTCATATGAGCAAAGGCAAGTTCGATGCAAAGTGGGAAGGTCCTTATGTTGTGAACAAAGTTTTCTCAAATGGAGCTTATCAACTCTCAGATCTAGACGGTCGAATTGTTATAATGCCTATTAATGGCAAATTCCTTAAAAAGTATTATGTATAAATGCTTATAAATCATCAGACAAGTTCAAGTCTATAAATAAAATTCGAATTTTATTTCATCATGAATGATAATACATGATATTAAGGAAGATCACTATCATCCTTCTCTACATTTGGACGTGGGCCACTGCCGTCCTTCTCGAAAATGCGGTCAGCAAAAGAGCCGAGAACCTCCTTGCTAGAACCCACGAGGAACTTACAAACGGCTATCCTCATGGCTTCTTCTTCTTCAGTCCTTCCTGGTTCGAGCAGGAAGTCCAGAATGTCCCTTGGTGGTCGGGGTGTAGAAGAACCTTCGCCTGCTTCTGCCTTCTTTGGCTGAATTGGATCTGCAGGGTGGTCTTCAGTGCCCTTCTGAACCTTCGAGGCGATTTCAGCCTTCTTGGATGCTTCTCCAGACGACATTTTTATGTTGAAGAGTAGAAGTGTTCGTTCCTGTCAGATTCCTGCTATATTTATAGGCAGAAGTTTCTCAAATAATTAAGCGACACATTCATCCGACGGTTCGCTCGTTCAATAATACCTGACGGTTCATCCGTTCATTTATTACATTCATCCGACGGTTCATCCGTTCATTATCACTTGACGGTTCGTCCGTTCATAATCTTCTATGCCGAATCTACCTACTCATTTGTCATTTTCTATTTTTGACCTCTGCATAGAAATCAATCTATTTTCTTTTAAGTTCCTACATATTATCACGTCCATATTACCTCTGATAGTATTATGTACTCTAAATCAGAAAAGAAGATTTCATTATCTATCATGTCTACAATTCATCCAAATAGATACAAATCATTGAGCATAGAAGAATTATCATTTTCACTCTCATATCATCATAAAAAGTCTATTACATTTTCTTAGACTTTCTTACAAATCATAATGGAAATCTATTACAATTTTGGATTTTCATTCTATGCACACAACAAAAACCTAATGGAGATCTATTTCTTCTTTGGATCTTCTTTGACGGGTTCGTTGTTGGTGGCAGTTCCTGACTGTCCGAGCTCCAATGGCAACCGGAACAGCAGGAATCAAACTCTGGTCTTCTCTCTCAGAAAAGAGGAGAACCCCAGAGTATGGCAGCCCGAAGGCGTATTGCTGCCAATACAACTGGTGGATTAGGAGCGGCCTCTCAGAGGAGATAGGAACGTATCCAACATTGGGATACAATTCCTAGTTCTGCCGTGAAAGGAACTCTACTACCCGATTTCTCGGGGTAGAGTTGGCTCCACCGTCCAACTCTCCGTGTATAAAGGCTCTTCCTACCATCGGAGGAAGACCCTTCTATCCCACGAAGAGTTCTGAGTTGTCTGATTTGCGCGTCAAAAGCGTATGAGCTCCCTGATGTTGGTGTCAGAAGAATACTCTCCACAGCATCCAAATCGCCAATGCCAGTTCTGAAAAAAAATTTCAGCCAAACTCCTGCAGAAAGCAGCAAGGAAAAAGAAATTAATCAACAGAAATGTCATTATCATTAGGCGTGCACTGGTCAAACAAAGACAAGCGCACTGGCTAGTCAAAGACAGACTCATCCTGTTCAGTCAGAGACAAAAGCTCATCTTCAATAATAAAAAAGTGGTATGCATACTATGTTGGACTCACCATCGAGATTAAAAGGTTTTGTGCTAAGGATTGGCAAACCAATGTCTGATGATGTAACGCACAAGAATACAACATCAGAAAGCATTGCTTTCTTGTTGAGAATGAAATCTTGCAAAAAGGTCATTCTCAGAGAAGAAGAAGAAGAATAAAGAGATGAGTATGCGTGAAACTCAGCTATCTATTTAAAGGGTCAAGGCGCGAGTCTATTTTTGGAAAGTCCGAGTAAAAAGCGCTCATAACCATGGAATGAGTGTCACGTGTGCTTTGGAAGACAGCACAACATTGGAAATATTCAAAGAGTACCGCCTAATGCTCTTCATTAGCGCACGCTATTCGGAGTAAAGCTAGCTCTCAATACAAAACTGTACCACAGAAATATTTGAGTATTCAATGCAAAGATAAGTGGCACTAATGACCTTACATAGATAAAAGAGAAAAGAAGTGCAACATTTTCAAAGAAAACAGAAGCATGAAAGGACACGCCCTATTTTGCGGAGTGACTGAGCTTGGCGCCCAATTCCTCTACACTACTGACCCCCATACGGTGTAACAGAGCATCGAACGCTTCCCGCTGCTCTGCGAGGCTGCGCCCATTGGAGGAGGATGAGCCGTCCAGACCAAAATGGCTCAGGAGGTTCTTGGCTAATTGTGTAGGGTCATCTTTGAACTCGAAAACTAAAGGCTCCGATTCCTTACCCCCGAGAGTAGGGTCGCCATGGGCACAGAAACCCAACTTTCGTGCTTCTTCCTCAGCTTCTTCCTTCGGAGTCATGCTGACACAAGATGAAGATCAAAGCTGAATTTTTCCCCCGTTTATATAAAGAAGCTCGCCGGTGGTTCATATTCCACCATAAATTGGATGCAATCAGTCTCGAAAAATGAAGAGTCATCATGACATTTAATAAGTTCATTTGCATGTTTTCAAAGTATTTCGAAATTTTGAAGTCTTTTCAACTTTCAAAAACTTTGAAGGGGGTTTTGTAGGCCTCAAAAATGAAAGTCACGCTGAGTTGATCAAAACAAAGTCTAAAAGTCACGCTGAGTTGATCAAGACAATGTCTAAAAATACACGCTGGGTTCTACCAGACTATTTTCTCAATATACGCTGAGTTCAGCTCATCATTTGTCAGAGTGTCATTATGACTGACAGCACGACAGTCGAAGAATGTCTCCTCGTATGCCACGTATGCACGGAACTCGAGAGATCACAGCCGACTATTGCGTGATTTTTGAAATCTTCTTCAACAAGACTCAGCCTTCGTCAAGTTGGCGTACCAAAAGAGCTTATTATCATTTAATGTGACTGACAAAGCAATCACTGTCAGAGATTTTGTGTCAGTCGAGGCACGTCGAATCAAGACAGCTGGCAGTCCTGCCTCAATCTTGCGTATATTTTGAGCCTTCTGGCTCAAGTCTGCGTGTATTTTGAATTGTATGTTTCTTTCCTCAAGTCTGCGTGGATTTTGAAGCTGTTTGCCCCAAGTCTGCGTGGATTCTGAAGCTTCTTGCCCCAAGTCTGCGTGGATTTTGAAGCTTTCTGCCCAAGTCTGCGTGGATTTTGTCTTCAACAAGTCTGCGTGGATTTCATCCTCAAATGAGTCTACGTGGATTTCGTCTTCAACAAGTCTGCGTGGATTTCATCCTCAACCAAGTCTGCGTGGATTTCGTCTTCGACAAGCCTGCGTGGATTTCATCAAATTGGAGTACGTGGCAGCCATGCCACCGATCTCTCGCCTGCGTGTCCTGTAGCTTGCACACGACTCATGCACGATTGCCATGTGTCCAACAGTTACAGGCCACGTCCAGTAACTGCTCATAACCTTGCGTATGTTAAATCCTGCGTGATTTTCAACTATGCACAGGCTGTGAAGACAGTTATCTTTTCAGTTATTTTTTGACTCTATAAATAGAGTTCTTTTTCTCATTCATTATACAGATACAGAGCTATCTAAATTGCTGTTAAAATTTTGAGAGCTTTTCTTCTTCGCATCGTCCAAGGGATAAAGCGATCGTCTTCTAGATCGGATTCCTACAGTTGTAATTTTCCCAGATACACAATAAATAAAGTGAATTTATTTATGGAAAACATGGTTATCTCTATTATTAGCAATTCTTTATTTATTATCTTTATTATTCTATTATTGATGTGCTGGTTTTAGTTCCTAAGTGAAGCCTCCTTTGTGGCACTTGCTCTTTCTGGGGTCTGACCCAGCTGGTTTTGTATGGCCAGATATTGGAGCAGTCCCAAAGGATCTACCTAACTTCCAGCCAGATGGTGACCACCAGGCATAACCCTGGCAATGAGTGGATTTCTTTTTGTCCTCCCACTTTATTGTAAAATTATTCTTTTGAGGCATTTAGCCGACGAGCATGTGTTAGCTCGATTGCACCTTTACTTACTGTCTGCCTACGGGCTGTAACATGATTGACATATCCTAGGGTTGATCATGTATGACTGAACCCTTGCTAGTCTTGACATTTTGTACGACTAGCTTCATGATCATCCAATATATAATGTTGGGGACACCTTACTATTGTATATTTGGTGGTCTTACATCTTGTAACATTTACTTACTTGCTTGTGATTGAGACAATAGGCTTGTTCTTGACCATAGGAGACTGATGGATTGTAGTTAAACCCTCATATATCTAGACAGCCGTGACCGTATAGTGAGGTGGATTCCATTTTATTATACGTAGCTGGCTATGTATGCCTCCGCTCTCCAGTATTCTGGTTCTGGGGCGTTACATGGTTTTAGTGGTGGCCCATGCAGGTCTTGTCAATCAAGAAATGTGAGGGTTTACCGGATAGATGTCTCAATCTATACTCGCCTTTGATCTCCACTCGTATCTTCTCATCTCCTTGGATTCCTGACTTGATAACATGCTTGCATCATTGTTCTATCCTGGTCCTTCCTTAATATTTCCGATGTCATTGCTTCAGTGGCATCGTTCCTGTTGATCAGCCAGAAGAAGTTCGGCCGACAGACCAGCAACTGCAAGAAGATCAAGATCAGTCCTCAGCAGCCGCCTCCCGAGCCATGCCTTCTGGAGAACCAGTGCCTCCAGTCCAGCCAGTTCAGCCAGCAGGGTCAGAGGATGGGGTTTTGATAGGGCTCATCCGTGAGTTGCTTGCGTCTCAGGACCGTCGAGGTGATGCCTTGCAGCAAGCAGTACAAGAAGCTGTGAGCGGAAATGGTCCTCGAGGGAATAGTGCGGTCAACAATTTCAAGCGCCTGAACCCTCCCTTCTTCGATGGCAGCGAGGATGCTATCGCTGCAGATGCCTGGCTACAGGACATTGAAGTTATCTTGGAGGCAGCCAGGACCCCTGAAGCAGAGAAGGTGGCGGTGGTGCGCCTGCAGTTACTAGATCTAGCCCGCAGCTGGTGGGCTATGCAAGAAGCGAGTTTGGGTACGCCTGTCATGTGGGCGGTATTCAGTGATATGTTCCAGACCAAGTACTTCGATGCAGTGGCTAGATATGACCTGCAGGCCAGGTTTAGTAATCTCAGGCAGATGAGCAGGACGGTCGACGGATATGCGGCCGAGTTTTCAAGGTTGAGTCGGTTTGCTCCCACCTTGGTGGCAACCGAGCTAGACAGAGCACAGCGATTTCAGCAAGGGCTCCATCTCGAGATTTTGTTGGCAGTGGAACAGTTTGAGCATCAGACTTTTGATGCAGTGTTGAGGGCAGCTAGGAGGCACGAGTATACCTTCCACATGATCGTGGACAGGACCGGAGGTCGGAAGCGATCTCACGGCCAGATGACCCAGTCGACAGCACCCGCCCCGGCAGTCAGGGCTTTGACAATTGGAACTCCGAGGCAGGCGGCCTCAGTGACGTCGGTCACGTCCCCTCCGCAACAGAAGCCGAAGCAGTCTTCCGGAATGGGCTGCACTCATTGTGGGAAGCCAGGACACGTTGTTTCGGAGTGTCGCAGAGCGCAGGGATTATGTTTGGCTTGTGGGGCACCGGACCCCAAGATAGGGTCCTGTCCGAATAGGGCCAGTTCATCATCGGCCCAGAATAATCCCTCAGTAAAGGGACCAGCCCCAGTCCAGCAGCAGCAGCAGCACCAGCCTCCGAGGCCATTGCCGCCTCAGGTCCTAGCCTTCCAGCTACAGAGGCCTCAGCAGTTCGCCCTGGCCCAGGCCCAGATCCAGAATCGGCAGAGAGGTATCTGTGTCCTATTGTCTTGCTTTCCGCCGTCGTCATGCGGGACACATGTCATGTTTCATGTATCTTGATTACAACGGTATATCTTGGGCCCGAGCCATGTCCTAGATCATTCGAAAAAGGTTATTGGTACCAACCTTTTCGTATGAGGAGAGGCCCATGTCCCTGTTTGACCAAAGAGAGAGACCTTAAGCGCAAGACTATCAGTTTAGTTCGTGTTGCTTGAGTTCATCGCACTTTGGGAGAGTCAAACGTGGGAGTGTGAGGATGATATCCGATCACGTCATCCCAATCGGTTTGGCTCGTGAGGTGTAATATCTTCTTTATGCCTTGCACTTCGATTCCTTGCTTGCATGTATGATTGTATGAATGATTGGTAGCGTAGATTGCTTGCGATAGTATAGCTGTCCCGACATCTCTAGCCTCTTGATTAAATTCCGAGGACGGAATTCTTTTAAGGTGGGTAGGATGTAGTGCCCCGAAATTCGTGATACGTATTTTATACGTGTTCGTATTTCTGACCCGTATTTCTCATTTTCTTTGATTAGTTAGTTGTGGTTTATTTTCATATTTAGCATTGTGGTTTAATTGTCGTTTATTGTTCATGGATTTATTTTGATTAAGTGGAGCTTGGTTTTATTCGGATATGAGAAGGATTGGGTTGGTTCGGCTTGGCTTGGTTTACTTGGTTCATCATGAACCAACGTGAACCCCTACCTACCACCACCATCCTCATTTATTAACCCCACCCTCTTTCTCTCTCATCATTCACTCTTCTTCTTCCTCACCGTTGCTCTCCACCTACCAAGAGGTTTAGGCAAGTGCAACTTGCTTCTTGAGGGATCTTGATTTTTATTGTTCCATTCTTTTATTTACATGATTATAAACCCCTTTAGAACTTGGAGTTTTTAATTTTGATGGATAGATTCTTCTAGATCTACATTTTAACTTTGAGTTCATGGAGTTTTCTTGGTTTTGATCTACTAAAACTAGTTATTTTCGAAAACTAATAGTTCCATGAGCAAGAGCACGAAATTTCGTGTGAATTTGGTTTTTGATTCACCTCATTTCGAGTTAAAATGAAGTTTTTATGGCCAAAACAAGTTTTCTGAATTTTCATGTCGGCTGAAGAATCTGGTTCTGGCGTAAAATGAAATTTTACGCAGGGAAGCTAGCGTAAAATCAAATTTTACGCAGGAAGGCTTGCGTAACCCTAAAATTGCGTAAATTACGCTGGATTGTATCCAGAATGTAATATTTTACGCAGGGAACCCTGGAATTGCGTAAATTATGCTGGATTGTATCCAGAATGTAAACTTTTATGCTGGGAACCCTGGAATTGCGTATATTACGCTGGATTGTATCCAGAATGTAAAATTTTACGCTGGGAACCCTGAAATTGCGTATTTTATGCTGGATATCATCTAGAATGTAAATTTTACGCTGGAACCCTCCCCTTTTGCCTATTTTACGCAGAATTGATTTTTTTGGCATAAAAAGTGCACAGAATGACTGTTTTTGCCAAATTAAGCTATTTTCTAGCCATAATTTTGAAAAACTTAAAACGTGAAAGTTTTAGATCATTGTCTTACCTTTCCGAATATCTCTGGAGCACCTTAAATTGAGTTCGTATGTGGAAGTTATGCCCCGTCTCCCTGAGCCGCATGATTCCTCCACAACTCTTGCACCCTGTTTATATTTAGTTATTGCATACACGCTTATACCAGATTAATGTTAATTTTAAATAAATGACCTGACATGATAGTGACCCGTCGTGGCGCACTCTTGACAGTAATTTGTCATGATATATATATCTCGAATGCTGTTGCGACGGCTAGCATGTCATGACAGAATTGAATGGCCTGGACACCGTGGGTGATTGTGTTTGTACAAAATAAACCGGTAATGTGTGCATCATGTCTAGGACAGGGATCCCTGAGTACCACGGTCAGGGATACCTACAGTAATTGACTAAGGCTAATAAACTAGAATAATTCAGTAGACATGAAGAGATTCCCAGCTACAGGCAATTCCGTTATCTGGGCGCGTTAGTGGTATTGTAGCCTACCGACGAGTAGGGCACATTTCCAGCACACCGTTGCGTGTTGCATTCTCCATAAACGGAAATTCGACCTGGATAACCGGATGGTCTGCAGGGCTTGTGGCTGTTGGGATAATCTCATTACATCTTGCTAGTAACTAGGCCTGTGATAACCCTAGTTAGTTAAAAGTATCAAGCCGTACTCTTGATTGGCCGTGATTGATTGGATGGAGTTTATCCCAGCTTAATCTTGTCCCGATCCTGTACAAGATTGTGACACGACATGATTATTGATGCTTGCCTTAACAATAACGATCGGGGGTCCAGTTCCGTTCAGGCGAAGGGTTACAATCCCGGTCCTTGTTTGGTTTAAGGGTTGTAACCTGGCTCCCGGAGCAGTTCTGTGTCCTCTCTTCGTTTATTGTCTTATTGCACCCCATGCCATGCTCGTCATGTTTTACCTTACTTCAACATCATGATTAATTATTTATACTGGCCTTAACAATAAAGATCAGGGGTCCAGTTCCGTTCAGGCGAAGGGTTACAATCCCGGTCCTTGTTTGGTTTAAGGGTTGTAACTTGGCTCCCGGAACAGTTCTATGTCCCTATTCGTTTATTGTCCTCACTGTACCAATAGTATTTGAGACGGGTTTCTATTCAGGTGAAGGGTTACAACTCCGGTCCTTGTTTGGTTTAAGGGTTGTGACCTGGCTACTTGAATGGTTTTCTCGTACTCAGTTTACTGTGGTTATCTCTATTATTAGCAATTCTTTATTTATTATCTTTATTATTCTATTATTGATGTGCTGGTTTTAGTTCCTAAGTGAAGCCTCCTTTGTGGCACTTGCTCTTTCTGGGGTCTGACCCAGCTGGTTTTGTATGGCCAGATATCGGAGCAGTCCCAGAGGATCTACCTAACTTCCAGCCAGATGGTGACCACCAGGCGTAACCCTGGCAATGAGTGGGTTTCTTTTTGTCCTCCCACTTTATTGTAAAATTATTCTTTTGAGGCGTTTAGCCGACGAGCATGTGTTAGCTCCATTGCACCTTTACTTACTGTCTGCCTACGGGCTGTAACATGATTGACATATCCTAGGGTTGATCATGTATGACTGAACTCTTGATAGTCTTGACATTTTGTACGACTAGCTTCATGATCATCCAATATGTAATGTTGGGGACGCCTTACTATTGTATATTTGGTGGTCTTACATCTTGTAACATTTACTTACTTGCTTGTTATTGAGACAATAGGCTTGTTCTTGACCATAGAAGACTGATGGATTGTAGTTAAACCCTCATATATCTAGACAGCCGTGACCGTATAGTGAGGTGGATTCCATTTCATTATACGTAGCTGGCTATGTATGCCGCCGCTCTCCAGTATTCTGGTTCTGGGGCGTTACACCGGGGCCACGGGACCGACTCGGCCTAGGAGGAAACAAAGTATAGTCGTACGAGGATGATAGCACAGGTTAAGCGGGAACTTGCAACTGGGCTAGCTACTTGCGTTGAAAGGACCCCGATAAGAAAATTATACGTCCAGGATAGCTTGTGATGCTAGTGACCTTTTATATAGATGGGTCGGCACGGGCGACAATCCGCAGGTGTGTCTTTGAATTGAATCGAGTTGAATAGGTGCACGATCGGAAGACAATGTTTGGGCCTAAGATTTGGCTGCAACGTAGATACCGTGCTTCGGCACGAGATGTGACGTTGAGTCTTAAGTTGTTGGCATAGAGTTGCACAAGTTGGATTTGAGTCGTTGCGAGTTTAAGTCAGGAATCACCACAAGGCAAAGTTGGTTAGGTGACACTAAGTTCACAAGTCTTGATTTGGTCAGTTGGTGATTAAAGCAGCAAGGGTCGCGAGGCGGCAATATAGTTAATTCATACTGATTTGCAAGGCACGGCCTCAATATGGACACACGAATAGGTCTCATGATATGACCACGTTGACGGCACAATGGACTTGTAGCATGGTCACATGGAAATTGGGTACTATCGTGTAGTTGCGTATCTAAGTATTGGCCGAAAGACAAACACGACTTGATAAGTTGACGTTATTGACACGAAAAGGGTTTAGAGGCAAAGTATAAGTAAGTTGCTAGTGGCAAGGCACAGAGATGGTCTAGAGACACAAAATAGGCTGAGAGTATATGTCCTAAAACTGAACCTAAGGCAAGATTAGAAAGACAATCGTAAAGGGATTATGTTGCACAAAGTAAATGAACGTGTTGGTTTTGTATGGGTGGGCGAGGAGCTCATTCCACCAGTACAGTTGAGTACTGACATCCACACAGTTTTCATGTACAGGAACAGGTAGAAGCTCGTTGGTGCGGAGCTCGTTTGGATGCGTCGAGGCATGGAGTTCCTTGGCATTTCGAGGTACGCGGCCGCATGGAGTCTGGACTTATATGGGACATAATGTATGGACATCGCCTATCTAAAGCTTCCGCTAGCCTACTCAAATTGTATTGAGAGATGAGAGAGAGCATAGTGACTTGTAATATGAGAAGAGTGAGCTTGAGTGATTGTAATTTTGGCCTCGTGCCCCCTATGTGATCCTTGTATCAATATCAAGAAAAGAGCATTTTGTATGACTTGTGTTTTGCTTCAAATTTTCGCTGTTGTATCAATGTTTCCGCTTGGGACTTCTATGCGACAACCCCGTCGCTTATCCTGTAATCGGTCGTTTTTGGAACCCGCCTTACGTGAGCGCAATCTAGGCTCATGCGGCATCACGCCTTAGCGAGGACGACCGCTCCTACGGGAGCGGAGCGTGACATAATGGTATCAGAGAACGGCTTTACGTCCTTGGACTTTCGATTGAATTCTTTAACTTCGATATTTTCGTAAACTTTGATGTTGCTTCCGCAAGTTGATATCGTTGGTGTGCTTATAGAAGAATGGAAAATATAGGGTTCATGCGGGTCACAATTTGCCGTATAAGTACTTTGGACCAAACTGGTCCGCATAAAAGAGAGCCGCATGACATATTCAGCACCCTATGCGGCCCGTCTGTAAACAGACTGATTCGAGCCGCAGAAGAAAGATATGCGGCCAAGTTGTTCAGTCCGCCTAATAAAGTTGACAAATTCTGTCAAAGCTGACAAAATTGACAGCTCTGACACTTTAACAAAAAGATAAGACGTGATCAGACAAAGTCATGCGGCCAGAAGGATTGCTACCCAAGCCGCATGAACCTTATGCGGCTTAAACATATGCGGCCCTAAAAGTCTCTGAGCTTCATGCGGGCAAGGGTGACTGTAACCTAAGCCGCATGAGCTTTATGCGGCCCAAAATACAGAATCTATGTGGCACAAAAGTCCTTAAGCTACATGCAGACTAAGGAAGACTATGACCTAAGCCGCATGAGACTTATGCGGCCCAACATGGCTGAAAGCTGAGAGACTCATGCGCCTCAAAATGATTCCGATCCAGCGATAGGACACGTGGCAGGCTGACCAAGTCTCAACCACCCAGATTTGTTGCAACAAAATCCTAACAAATCGCTAGTTGGCGGCCAAAGAGAGGGTCTTTACATACTGATTAGCCACGTGGCCATAGGCCACCTATGCGGCTCAAAACACACATCACTATAAATAGCAGAGTGCCACACCCATGCAAAAAACTGGCAACCTTCGAAAGGAAATTTCTTTAAGAGCTAAAGACTGTGTCGGATAGTTCAAGGAGTAAGGCAGAGTTGATACACTTTCCCGAGCCTCCACCGTCACCCCCCAGAATCAAAAACTAAACAATTGTACTTAGATTGTTTCCTATAATTTTTTTTCTAGGCTTTTCTTTGTACAAGCGAGTTTGCAATCAATTTCAGTATTCCTGTAATACATGTCTTTGACATTTAATGGCAAACACGATGGCGACTCTGCTGGGGACATCCTTCTCCTCTGATGAGAAGCTGGTGACACAATCCGACGCATCCAAGCTCGGCTCTACGTAGCAAATGCTTGTGGTTCGTCTTGACCAACAAGCCTTCGAAGAAATGCTCTCTGAAGGGAGCGCCAGCCCGCCATAGAAGTGAGCCAACCCAAAGAAAACTCGCGGGACGTCGGCGCGCAAAACTGTTACCCCCGACCAAGTTCTCGAAGAAGCTCCTTCTGCGGCCCAAGACAGTGATCAAAGCTCTCATGTGGCTTTGCTTTCGACCGCAGAGGACCCCACTGTCCCCAAATCCAGCAAAGAAAAATACTACGATGCTGAGTTTTTGGGCGCACAAGAGAAATCCATGCGGACGAAGAAGAGACCGCATAAGAGAAATGGGCAGTTTGTCCATGCGGCAGCCAAGTCTTGCCGCAAGCAGACAATCCATACGGCAGCCAACTTTGGCCGCATGCAGATGGCCCATGCGGCAGCCAACTCTAGCCGCAAGCAGACAATCCATGCGGCAGCCAACTCTAGCCGCAGGAGCACAGCCCATGCGGCAACCAACTCTGGCCGCAGGAAGATGGCACATGCGGCAGCCAATCCTGGCCCTGGAAGGTAGAGCATAAAGGAAGATAGATAAAACATGAAATCGAAAAGAGATACAACAGATAGAAGTCTAAGTGTCTAAGGTACAAACTCAGAATACATCTCAAAGCTCAAATACAGTAATCCATAAAATAAATACAACTCCAGACAACTGAGAATAGCTAACTAAATAACCTCTAATGGGTCTCCTCTAGGCTAGCAGGCAATTTCCAAGCTATCTGTAAAATTTGTCAACGTATCCTGTCAGGAAAATGAGCAAGTACAAACACCAACAGCAGTTCCATATGAATTGAGAAATACTATAAGAGACAGTAATAATGAAATACAAGACAAAGATATCGGCGACTTGGGAACCATTTGAAAGTCGAGTTACAACCCTTAAACCAAACAAGGACCGGGGTTGTAACCCTTCTTTCAAACAGAACTTAGTCCCATAACCATGGTACAGTATAAAAACAGGTAGAGCATGTGAGTAATAGAATCATAGCATGGTGAGAAGTACAGAAAGTAAAGCTGAACTGGAATATAAGATACGCTAATAAATGTAAAAGGTGATTTGAACTATTAGAGCGATATGTGATCGGCTAGGGAAGCAAGAGATGGTTATCCACTTGGCCCGGCAATCCGCGGTGACCTCAACGGAGAGACATGCCGTCCAACCTGGATAACTGGCAAGGGGGTATCTGCTACACCCTACGTGAGGTGAGGGTGGCGCTAGCAAAATATAGTTACAGGGAGGCTTTGATCACATAACCCCTAATAATTCCACCATCCCCGAGTAGTATCACGGATCCGGACATGGCACGTCATGACACAAGGTTCGAGAGCAGGGGGCCAGCCCACTCCCAAATCAATGTCTATACAAGTACAGGAACACAGAAATATCTCATACCCATATACCAAGAAAGTCCAGGAATAACATCTCATGACAGGATCCGACGTATACTAGTCCGTGAATCGTCGTGTCAGGAATCAAGTAAAACACTACGACTGAATCGGATATAGTAGATATCAAGACAATGAAAACTATCAGTGAATGTACTCGCCTGATATCTGAATGTCCAAGGTAAAGATACTGTCCGAGGAGAGGTGTCTGGCTCCTAATTAGAACAGCACAAGTCACAACATGTCCAGAAGGGTAATATAAAGTACTACAATGCATTCTACATGAATCTAGGTCAAACTAGGCCAAAGTCAACCCTTGGTCAACTCTGGTCAACTGCACTAGTCAAACTAGGTCAAACTAGGTCATGTCCTAGCCCAGTAAGTCTTACTAGGCCTAACCAAGACTATCATAGCAAGCACACATCAATACAAGGCTATACAAGCCAACATACACCCAACTCTATATAGCATGCAATTATTCAATACTCAAATAGGCAAGAATTCACATTGGATATACACTAGGTAATCTATTACTTTAAGCTATATATGTCTACACATATATACACATGCATATATTGGTATTCAATATTAGGTCTATAATCATGGCATTTCAAATGGTTATATAAACTTATATATTACAACACAATATGCTAACATATATATAATATACATACATAGCTAAGTTAACTATATTCATAAATACTTATTTAAGAGGCTATGTGTGTGTATGTGAACATGGCAAAGGGGCAAGTGAGGGTTAAATGGGCATACATAGTGTATACATATCAAAGAGTGTCAAAGTGTAAGTGAACAATGTGTCAAGTGTGATAGTGTCAACATAGTGTAAGGGGGTACATGAGGTAATATAGGATTTGTGTTAACATAGAACATTACATCTCATTAACTTGTATATTGCATACATTACATCTATTATTACATTACATTCATGCTTGCATTCATTCATCATTCATTTATTCTCTTGCACTACTATATGCACCATACATTACATACTATGGAACCTACATATTCATTACAAGCCATACTTATACATGCTTACATTAGATAGGATACTTACACCTCATACATCATTTATTTAACCATTTACTCATGCTTTCATTCTCTATTTAATTACATAATGTATATACATTAACATGGGTTAAAATCAAATAGAACATTATATTACACACATGGGTGCACAAAATGCATATGCCGAATAGTAACTCCTACTAATAATCAATACTGTACCATCTCAGCATGAATTAAAATTTAGGATTAAAGTATGTTATAGATCTATGTGTTAGCTTTCCGAAACTTCAAACGGATCGCGTTTTCGTTTCCGAAAACTCCCGGAATCGCGAAAACACCGAGAACGCGTTTGTCTTTCGTACAACTGACACTCAAATAATTCTCCAGAAAGTTACAGAAAGAATTAGGCCTATTAATACATGTTTTTGGAAAGCTAACTTCAATACACTTCTTTAAAAAAAACGGGAGATTAAACCGAGCTTTGAGCTAGAAGTTATGACATTTCTAAGTTATGGCTGAAATTAAAAACGTGGATAAAAATCATGACGGATTTTGGTAGTTTGAGACAAAAGAACACAAGTATATAACATAATATATCAAGAACTCACTCTCTACACTAATATATATATATGAGACACTATAGAACACATCTCCAATACAAAAATATGAGATTAAACATGTAATAATTCATTCATACATAACAACAACACATAGTGTGTCCAAATTTGGGATTTTCCCACATGGACACAACCACAACACAAAGGACACTCCTATGACCTCCAAATGGACACGAAATGGACACAAATGGAGATACAACCATGGGAGTCATTCCTATGGGTTCAAAATAGACCTATATGCATGAGGAAATGAAAAGGAGAAGGGATTTATACCTCCCGGTAGATCGAATCGAAGAAAAGCCTTCCCGGGGCGACACCGACACGTAGAGATTCCAAAAGGACACGAACGAGCTCTGAATCTTCCCAAACTTGGGTAGCTTCCTCCTTGGCTAGAATGGAGAAGGAAAGAAGAAGATTTGGTGGCAAAATGGAAGGATTTGGTGGAGAAATTGCTAGGGATTGCTCTCTAGGAATTTGGGGAAGAACAAGAGAGAGAGTGTGGATGAGAATAATGAAATGAACTTGAGCCTATCCTCTCCCAAAGTGGCTGGCCATATGGGGCTATTTGTCCTATTATGGTAAGGTCCAAAATGCCCCTACTAACCTATTCTATGAGTATTAGGAAAGGGCTAATTGGTTGGGGCTAAATTAGTCATTCTAAAGTCTCTAATCACACTAACCTTATCCATAATAATTAGTCTAACCTCTAACTAAAATATTTCTATCATGTGGACTAAAATTAATATCATGTGGGCCATGCCTAACTAGTGTGTGGGTCCCACTAGAGTCAAACTACCCCCGGGTCCCCGTTTCAAGTCGGATTGAGTTGAAATTCGAACCCGACTCAAATAACCCCAAAACAATATCATAGATAATAAAATAATATCAAAATAATTCAAAGAGGTCAAATGCAAAAAATATCCTTAGGCCAAAAATGACATTAAAATATCATAATCACATGGTTAGGCTCTAGGTCAAACAGTCTTTAGGGTTTCACTAGCACAACGTCAAAACCACAAGTCATTGATTTAAATAATTTTAAAATGATTTAAAATCACCAAAAATTATATCATGAATTAAATATCATTATTAAAATAATTATAAACACAAAATTTCAAAATTACCCTCATTTGGGAAACTGGGTGCTACACCTTCTTTCGGCGATCACGACCCCACCTACGTGGCGCAGTGGGCGGCGTACGCCCACGCCTTAGGGTCGTACCGCCGCTACTACTAGCCCTCCGTCTGCCGGTCGCCCGTAGGGCAGGTGTAATGCCCCGCTCCGCACGGCGCATTACGCTGAAGCGTTGACTCAACGAGTCACGTTGATGCAAGGGAATGTATCGATGCAAAACGATGCGAGAGTTAAGTTGTCCCGAGCAATGCATCAAACTAAGTTGATGCGAAGAGTTGCCTTGTCCTGAAAGAATGCATCGAGTTGAATCGATGTGAAGCGCCGCGTTGCCCCGAAGGATGAGTGCGTTGAATCGGCTCGAAGATTGTAAGAAATCGAATCGACCAACGCGCAAGTCCGAATCGATGCAAGTATTGATTTTAGTTGGTTTCGTGTGCAGGTTATACTTTGACGGGAAAATATTAGAGGTCGATCTTTTGCAATATTTAGTAAGGGGTCCGTGAAATCAAATCGTCGCCTTACGACGGGCTAAGACTTGGGCGCGCTAAGGCAAATCGGACGTATAACTCAATGAAGCACTAAGTGCTCGAATGGCTAAGTCAGGAGAGTGGCCGTGCAACAAAGTTATGGAATCGAGCCGCATCGGCTCGGCGAAACGACGAAGGCATATCGACTCAAGGTGGGAGGATTGACTTCTTTTTACTCCTTCATTCGATAAGTCAAATATATCATTGTATGCTAAAGTTAACCTATCGACGCCACTGGCGTGGACCGATCGGAGGTAAATCATAGTGTGAGTCGAACACTAAGTTAGAACAATTAAAATGAAAGGTGCATCAAATGCACGAGTCGCTATGGAACATTGGATATCGCTAAGGCGAGCGCCTCGGTGCGCAAGCCGCAAGAACATGGGATAACTGTACTCGGCGAGTGCCTTAGTGCATGGACCATACCGTGTCTTTGCTACACGAGTTAGACTGCTAGAACATTGGAAGACAATAGGCGAGCGCCCTAGCGCGCAAGCCCCGAACATTGAATGCTAAGTTATAGAACATGGGAATATGGTCGAACGTGCCTACGTGCACGGGATAATAAAAGATGGCTTCGTTGCGAGAGAATACAGTTGTGGCATGAATGTGGCGGAACTGTCGGATATGACATGGTGCCTCGAAAGGTGCTCAAGACCTTCGGGTCGTTCGGTTGACGAGCATTGAGTTGAGGCACGATGCCATTGAATCATTGAAACGAAGTACGAAACGTAAGAACACAGAAAGTTAACGAAAGAGATGCGAGATGATAAGTCTGAGTCTCGGACTCAAGACTATGTTTGGTTGTTTGAATTTGATTACTGAATGATAGGGCGTTGCATGGTCGATTGGAATGGGCTTGAGATTAAATTATGATAATAGCCCGTGCACGGGTGTTTCCCCCAAAACGGTTAAATGCCGGAGGAGCGCCCCGGAACCGATTGGTCGCGGAGGGATTCGAATAATCTTTGAAGGCGCACATCCTTAAACGAGTAGCGCTCGTCTTATAGATGGGAAAAGCCGCAAATGATGGCATGCAGCGGGAACGTTTCGGTTGTTGGGCCCGCAACCCACCCGTGAAATGCCGGGCAGCCCGACAAATAGAGAGAAAAGAAGGAGAGAAAAGAAAGGAACTCCTTTAGTCCATTCCGGCGCGGATACGCCAACGGCCCTCATATAGTTAAGGAACGATGGGTTGAAAGTGTAGGCGCGTATGCGTCCCGCATAGAGATCCTGCTTAGAGATGCACAATAACATGACAGGGAAGGATTACGGCGTATTCACCTTGCGTCGGTGCAAGGGCGAGTGCGTCGACTTGGTAAGTCGCGCCACGAATCAAACACGAGATTGCTTATTCGCTTGCCTATTAAATTCGATAACATGCTGCTATATAACATGCTTTACGCTTTCGAAGATGCCATGAAATTGACCCTAAGGAGAACATAGCAAGATCATAAGCTAAGTTGCATGATTCAACATAAATATTAAAATGTCGGTTTGGAAAGATGATCTTTGCTTCAGTACATGCGAGGACGAACGTACTGATCCCCCACTAGCTTCATACAGGGTACATGGAATGGATTGCTCGCGGCGAAGCGTTGCTTGAACGTGTTAAGGCTTGGAATGCCGAAGCGCATTGAAGCGTGCTATCGCATTGACGTTCAGACTACGCAGCTGGATTGATGCGGCCGAGATATAGAAGGCATGATGTATGGAACGGTGAAATCCTTTGTGGGCAAGAGAGAACCTGGGTGTTGTAGCCAATCTGGCATGTATTGTTAGGCTATCGAAAGCCTTTGTAATCTCTGTTTCGGATATCAATAAAGAGAATTTGTTTCGTATGCTCTGTTTCCTTTCGTTGTTAAATATCGAATCAAAAGATAACCATTTGAGAACTTGTCATCTTGCCTTGCACGAGCGCAACTCCAGGCTCGTGCGGCATCACGCCCCCTGCGAGGACGATAATTTGGGTGATTCCGGGTCGGGGCGTAACAAATTGGTATCAGAGCTCTAGGCTCAATTTCCTCTGGACGCTCGCTTCATCACAATACTAAAAGTTGCCAACCACCACTTGATATCACTCTTGACTCTACTCGATGCCGCACTGGATGTTCCATACAATAAGTCTAATACAAATCGTGTAATTTTGCCGCATGTGTTTGGAAATTACAGATGTTTGCTAAGAAAGTCGCGACGGGTATATTGCATTGAATGCAAACGAGCGTAAAAATGTTAGTTGCTGCAAGCGCAACAAATTGTGAAATACGATTTGAGACGTTGTCGCAATGTAACATGTTGAAAGAGAGATAAAATGATGCACGAAGTGCAACGAGTAATGGTGAATATACGTTAAAATGAAAGTGAGAAGTGATAAGCCAATACCGAATGTGTTAAACGGATTGTGCATTGACTTGAAAAGTCGAGAGTAATTCGTTGCACGAGGTGCGGTAAATATCGGAAATAATCGTTGCCCGATGTGCAACGCGTGTTGGAAAGTAAAATCATTGCACGTGGTGCAACGCATATCAAATTAATCGTTGCACGAAGTGCAAAGGAAATTGGAAATAAATCATTATACAAAGTGAAATGAAAGTGTCGGAAATAAATCGTAGCATGATGTGCAACGCGTATCGGAAGTGAAATTTGTTGCACGGGGTGCAACGCGTATCTAAATAAATTGTTGCACGAGATGCAACGTAAGAAAAGAATTGAAATCGTAAATCGATAGAACGAATCGTTCGGCTGCACACCAAACTTATGTTGGCAAACGAGAACATTGACCGAGTTGCGTCGGATTTGATAGAATCAAAGTTACGGTTGTGATCAAGCACGATCACTGCGGAAATCGTGAGTCGGAAGAGATCGTTGGTTTACACTAAGTATAGCGCGAGGGAAATGGCTTGAATTCCGAGTGGTATATGCCATACCACGTAGGCGATGAATGACTCGATTTCGAGTGGTATATGGTATATCACTTGTGCGTTGAATTGCATCGACGTGTTGTGAGAATTGCGGAAGAATTGTCCGCAACGGACGGGGGAGTACCGAGACTCGTTGAAAATTTGTATGGCGATATGTTGATGCAAGTGTTCTTCGAAAATCGGTTGGGACGATAAGGCGAGACTTGTATCAATGAACGATACGTCGGATTATAAGTTGGTCGAACGACCAAGACTAGCGAAACGATTATGCCTTGACGCAATAATCGGATCGACGGGAAAGGAATACTCGAGCTTACAAATGAGTCGTACGACTTGCGATCTCGATAGAAATGTTGAACGAGGCGAATCGATTCGCACGACTTGCGATTTCGATAGAAATATTAGGCGATGCGAATTGTAATCAAATCGCACGATGTGCGACTTCGGTGAAGAGTTGGTTGATGTGAGTAATCGTGCCTAAGAAATAGTTGGTTACGTTACGGCGACACTCATTTGAGTACGACTAAAAAAAAACACGCGAAACTTAGAGGGCGAGATCGTATAACTCGAGGGCACGATGTTGGATAATCGGTAACTCGGTTACGCGATCAAAGTATAGCGGGTTGCGGCGAATCGGAGAACGAGTAGATGCGTATGGAAAAGTTTGTTGCGAACTTGGATGTATGCGATGCGAGTTAAGTTGATGTTGAAACGGATTCGAAGTCGACCCACTTGCTATCGAAATTGATATGAACTATCAAGATCGATATGCAAGGAAACGTAAGCACGATGTGGGAATACAAAATGGAGTACGCCTTGCGCTATCAAAAATTTTGTAAGTAACGATACGAGAATGAACGAATTTGGTTGATCGTAAATTTTGTGATTAATCAAGACGAGACTATAAGTCATCGACGATTGCTCGATGCGTATAGCATCTCGTGTGTCGACCCGTGAATAAGATAGACTCGAACTTGATGCGAGTAGATGTTTCGTAAATTGTGGAATCATCGACGGCAGTACATGACTTGACTCGGAGGATAGTTGCGCATCAGTTGCGCCGATAGAAATGGTTTGTCCGAAATTGGGTAGTCGCATAGAATCATCGGAACGTGATTTGGCTCCGAAATAAGATATAGCATGGTTCGTAGTAAACTGTCCTTCGGTGATGATCCACAATTATCGAGCGTAGCTTCGGGGCAGCTGACCCTAGAAGACTTGACCGCCAAATCAAATTGAATGCTGCAGACCGTAAGATGACCCATGCGATATCGCATATGAGATTGCACCGATAACAAATATAACACGGTGCATGTTGACGATAAGAATAGGCGATTGCGAGAAATGTGCTATACACGAGAGGGAACGATAAGGGAATAACTTACGAGTCATGTCGTTAGATTCGGATTCACCTTGTAATTGAGCTTGCGTGAATCGAAATTTACATTCGATGTTGCGAGATGGATAAGTTGGGAATTTGGCTATCGAATTCCTACTCGTTAGGAAATTGAATGTAAGACGCGTCGTAAAGACCTTCGTGCTAAGGCGATCGTTGCCTTGAGCACTGTCGCCTTGCTGTAAACTTTCATGTCGGATAGATTGTGGCCTTTGTGAAATGTCAATTTAAACTTGCGTCGGGAAAATCTAAGCACGCGGACTATGTAAGTAACCTAGCGGGCGTAGCCCTGAATGTTGATGCATTTGCAAGTCAACAAAGAAAAATCGTAAAAGTTGCATAAGTAAGACTTCGAAAATAGTTGGGTAGCGACTTCGAACGCAAGGCGTTGCGGAGACTCGTTGTGATTGGATGCGCGACGGCTTGACGCAATGCGTAGATTGATAGTTCCGATGAAACATACGAAACGAGAAGGCGATTGTGAATCGCGTCGCGTGCAGTGACTTTATTGAATGAATCACGTATGTATCGAATATATGTATGCGATGAAATTTCGAGAACGGTTGCTAAGGATAAGTCCGATCGAGAGTACGAGATGGCAAGCATAGGATTGAAATTTATCTGTCAGCTTTGTTCCAATTTGCTACCACTGGAATTGGTCAAAATACATATATCTTCGGGACGCCTTGAATATAAGTATGGATCCAATCGAGTTGTATACAAAATTCAAATCGAGCTGCAGGGATGACTTTGAAATGTTAATGAAAAGCTTGCACGAAGTGTGGAATTGAACAACGTTGGTGGGACGAGATCGTGATACGA
The DNA here is from genome assembly GCA_029216955.1 of Iris pallida. Lineage (NCBI taxonomy): Eukaryota > Viridiplantae > Streptophyta > Magnoliopsida > Asparagales > Iridaceae > Iris > Iris pallida. Next base: position 19,404,714 of record JANAVB010015400.1, read on the forward strand.
TCTGTAAAACACTTAGTCGGAGTGTTGGTTTTGGTTCGAGGGCGAACCTTGTTTTGAGTGGTATATTCTATAATGCCCCGCTCCGCACGGCGCATTACGCTGAAGCGTTGACTCAACGAGTCACGTTGATGCAAGGGAATGTATCGATGCAAAACGATGCAAGAGTTAAGTTGTCCCGAGCAATGCATCAAACTAAGTTGATGCAAAGAGTTGCCTTGTCCCGAAAGAATGCATCGAGTTGAATCGATGCGAAGCGCCGCGTTGCCCCGAAGGATGAGTGCGTTGAATCGGCTCGAAGATTGTAAGAAATCGAATCGACCAAGGCGCAAGTCCGAATCGATGCAAGTATTGATTTTAGTTGGTTTCGTGTGCAGGTTATACTTTGACGGAAAAATATTAGAGGTCGATCTTTTGCAATATTTAGTAAGGGGTCCGCGAAATCAAATCGTCGCCTTGCGACGGGCTAAGACTTGGGCGCGCTATGGCAAATCGGACGTATAACTCAATGAAGCGCTAAGTGCTCGAATGGCTAAGTCAGGAGAGTGGCCGTGCAACAAAGTTATGGAATCGAGCCGCATCGGCTCGGCGAAACGATGAAGGCATATCGACTCAAGGTGGGAGGATTGACTTCTTTTTACTCCTTCATTCGATAAGTCAAATATATCATTGTATGCTAAAGTTAACCTATCGACGCCACGGGCATGGACCGATCGAAGATAAATCATAGTGTGAGTCGAACACTAAGTTAGAACAATTAAAATGAAACGTGCATCAAATGCACGAGTCGCTATGGAACATTGGATATCGCTAAGGCGAGCGCCTCGGTGCACAAGCCGCAAGAACATGGGATAACTGTACTCGGCGAGTGCCTTAGTGCACGGACCATACCGTGCCTTTGCTGCACGAGTTAGACGGCTAGAACATTGGAAGACAATAGGCGAGCGCCCTAGCGCGCAAGCCCCGAACATTGAATGCTAAGTTATAGAACATGGGAATATGGTCGAACGTGCCTACGTGCACGGGATAATAAAAGATGGCTTCGTTGCGAGAGAATACAGTTGTGGCATGAATATGGCAGAACTGTCGGATATGACATGGTGCCTCGAAAGGTGCTCAAGACCTTCGGGTCGTTCGGTTGACGAGCATTGAGTTGAGGCACGATGCCATTGAATCATTGAAACAAAGTACGAAACGTAAGAACACAGAAAGTTAACGAAAGAGATGCGAGATGATAAGTCTGAGTCTCGGACTCAAGACTATGTTTGGTTGTTTGAATTTGATTGCTGAATGATAGGGCGTTGCATGGTCGATTGGAATGGGCTTAAGATTAAATTATGATAATAGCCCGTGCACGGGTGTTTCCCCCAAAATGGTTAAATGCCGGAGGAGCGCCCCGGAACCGATTGGCCGCGGAGGCATTCGAATAATCTTTGTAGGCGCACATCCTTAAACGAGTAGCGCTCGTCTTATAGATGGGAAAAGCCGCAAATGATGGCATGCAGCGGGAACGTTTCGGTTGTTGGGCCCGCAACCCACCCGTGAAACGTCGGGCAGCCCGATAAATAGAGAGAAAAGAAGGAGAGAAAAGAAAGGAACTCCTTTAGTCCATTCCGGCACGGATACGCCAACGGCCCTCATATAGTTAAGGAACGATGGGTTGAAAGTGTAGGCGCGTATGCGTCCCGCATAGAGATCCTGCTTAGAGATGCACAATAATATGACAGGGAAGGATTACGGCGTATTCACCTTGCGTCGGTGCAAGGGCGAGTGCGTCGACTTGGTAAGTCGCGCTACGAATCAAACACGAGATTGCTTATTTGCTTGCCTATTAAATTTGATAACATGTTGCTATATAACATGCTTTACGCTTTCGAAGATGCCATGAAATTGACCCTAAGGAGAACATAGCAAGATCATAAGCTAAGTTGCATGATTCAACATAAATATTAAAATGTCGGTTTGGAAAGATGATCTTTGCTTCAGTACATGCGAGGACGAACGTACTGATCCCCCACCAGCTTCATGCAGGGTGCAGGGAATGGATTGCTCACGGCGAAGCGTTGCTTGAACGTGTTAAGGCTTGGAATGCCGAAGCGCATTGAAGCGTGCTATCGCATTGACGCTCGGACTACGCAGCTGGATTGATGCGGCCGAGATATAGAATGCATGATGTATGGAACGGTGAAATCCTTTGTGGGCAAGAGAGAACCTGAGTGTTGTAGCCAATCTGGCATGTATTGTTAGGCTATCGAAAGCCTTTGTAATCTCTGTTTCGGATATCAATAAAGAGAATTTGTTTCGTATGCTATGTTTTCTTTCGTTGTTAAATATCGAATCAAAAGATAACCATTTGAGAACTTGTCATCTTGCCTTGCACGAGCGCAACTCCAGGCTCGTGCGGCATCACGCCCCCTGCGAGGACGATGATTCGGGTGATTCCGGGTCGGGGCGTGACAAATTGGTATCAGAGCTCTAGGCTCAATTTCCTCTGGACGCTCGCTTCATCACAATTCTAAAAGTTGTCCACCACCACTTGATATCACTCTTGACTCTACTCGATGCCGCACTGGATGTTCCATACAATAAGTCTAATACAAATCGTGTAATTTTGCCGCATGTGTTTGGAAATTACACGATGCTTGCTAAGAAAGTCGCGACGGGTATATTGCATTGAATGCAAACGAGCCGTAAAAATGTTAGTTGCTGCAAGCGCAACAAATTGTGAAATACGATTTGAGACGTTGTCGCAATGTAACATGTTGAAAGAGAGATAAAGTGATGCACGAAGTGCAACGAGTAATGGTGAATATGCGTTAAAATGAAAGTGAGAAGTGATAAGCCAATACCGAATGTGTTAAACGGATTGTGCATTGACTTGGAAAGTCGAGAGTAATTCGTTGCACGAGGTGCGGTAAATATCGAAAATAATCGTTGCCCGATGTGCAACGCGTGTTGAAAAGTAAAATCATTGCACGTGGTGCAACGCATATCAAATTAATCGTTGCACGAAGTGCAAAGGAAATTGGAAATAAATCGTTGTACAAAGTGAAATGAAAGTGTCGGAAATAAATCGTAGCATGATGTGCAACGCGTATCGGAAGTGAAATTTGTTGCACGGGGTGCAACGCGTATCTAAATAAATTGTTGCACGAGATGCAACGTAAGAAAAGAATTGAAATCGTAAATCGATAGAACGAATCGTTCGGTTGCACACCAAACTTATGTTGGCAAACGAGAACATTGACCGAGTTGCGTCGGATTTGATAGAATTAAAGTTACGGTTGTGATCAAGCACGATCACTGCGGAAATCGTGAGTCGGAAGAGATCGTTGGTTTACACTAAGTATAGCGCGAGGGAAATGGCTTGAATTCCGAGTGGTATATGCCATACCACGTAGGCGATGAATGACTCGATTTCGAGTGGTATATGGTATATCACTTGTGCGTTGAATTGCATCGACGTGTTGTGAGAATTGCGGAAGAATTGTCCGCAACGGACGGGGGAGTACCGAGACTCGTTGAAAATTTGTATGGCGATATGTTGATGCAAGTGTTCTTCAAAAATCGGTTGGGACGATAAGGCGAGACTTGTATCGATGAACGATACGTCGGACGAAAGTTATAAGTTGGTCGGACGACCAAGACTAGCGAAACGATTATGCCTTGACGCAATAATCGGATCGATGGGAAAGGAATACTCGAGCTTACAAATGAGTCGCATGACTTGCGATCTCGATAGAAATGTTGAACGAGGCGAATCGAATCGTACGACTTGCGATTTCGATAGAAATGTTAGGCGATGCGAATTGTAATCGAATCGTACGATGTGCGACTTCGGTGAAGAGTTGGTTGATGTGAGTAATCGTGCCTAAGAAATAGTTGGTTACGTTACGGCGACATTCATTTGAGTACGACTAAAAAAAAACACGCGAAACTTAGAGGGCGAGATCGTATAACTCGAGGGCACGATGTTGGATAATCGGTAACTCGGTTACGCGATCAAAGTATAGCGGGTTGCGGCGAATCGGAGAACGAGTAGATGCGTATGAAAAAGTTTGTTGCGAACTTGGATGTATGCGATGCGAGTTAAGTTGATGTTGAAACGGATTCGAAGTCGACCCACTTGCTATCGAAATTGATATGAACTATCAAGATCAATATGCAAGGAAACGTAAGCACGATGTGGGAATAAAAATGGAGTACGCCTTGCGCTATCAAAAATTTTGTAAGTAACGATACGAGAATGAACGAATTTGGTTGATCGTAAATTTTGTGATTAATCAAGACGAGACTATAAGTCATCGACGATTGCTCGATGCGTATAGCATCTCGTGTGTCGACCCGTGAATAAGATAGACTCGAACTTGATGCGAGTCGATGTTTCGTAAATTGTGGAATCATCGACGGCAGTACATGACTTGACTCGGAGGATAGTTGCGCATCAGTTGCGCCGATAGAAATGGTTTGCCTCTCTGCTCCCTCCTGCGAGGACGATGATTCGGGTAATTCCGGGTCGGGGCGTGACAGCAGGGACCCGGTCTATCCTCGTTTGCCTCTCTGCTCCCTCCCACTGGCGCCGCTTCTCCGCCTCGTTTGGCCTCTCCGCCTCCCCTGCCGGCTCGTCCCGTCTCCGAGTCCTCGCATCCCGCCCTCCCTCCCTCCGGAGGTCGAGTCCTTCCTCTCCTCCTCCTCCCTTTCCCCTCTTCTTTGTCCGAGTACCGCCTAGTCCAGCCTCCGGCGGTCGCTGGCCCCTCTGGCCGTCTCCGGCCACCGTGGCTCCCTCCAGACTCTCGGCGGTTCAGCTCCCCCTTCACCTTGGCGCCGGAGACCCCTCCCCCGTCCCCTCTCTGGCCAGAGCCCCCCCCCCGCCCCGACGGTCGTCTCTCCCCGTCGACTCTCTCTCGGCGGCAGTCCCTCCCCGGCGACGCTCTCCTGGGTCTGTGTCGTTCCCCCCATCGATGGCACGCGCCCCCCTCGGGCCCAGCGCCAGGTCCATCCCTCGGGCCGCGCCCCCTCGGGCCTAGCGCCCGAACCAGACCCCCCTCGGGCCCCGCGTCGATCTGCCACGTTCCCCCCCCCCCCGCTCCGGGCTGCGTGCGGTTTCGAATTTCATTTTCGAATTAGCTGCGTGGTCTCCCGCCAGCTGTATGGTTTTGGTTTTTTCGTTTGACTTTTGTTCGGGTTGGCCGGTGGTATGGGCCCGCCTCTACTGTTCTGTGGTGTTGGTTTCTGCTTCAATAAAACTTCCTTTATTCAAATATATATATATATATATATATATATACATAAAAAACTTATATATATATAATACTCATGATGGCAGAAAATAAATATAATAATATTTAATGATAATACAATTACTATTTTTTTGGTCCAAGGGCTCACAAGTCTACCCTTCGTAAAAATAATTTCATCCTCGAAATTTAAGGAGAATGAAATCAAGAAGAGTATACTATAAAATATCTAGCTTGGTCATTCTATAATAGAGTGACCCTATCCGAAATAAGCAACTAGCATATTAATCATAAAATTTAACCCATTCCTTAATTCTATCCTAAAATTTCTAACTGTTACCGTTAGTCGCTCCTTGTAGTACTGGTGTTTGTTGTCTGGCCTGCGCAAATCGTATTTCCTAATCGGGAAGCGGTCCTTATGGATTCCTTCCTTGTGCTACAGGTCGACGCTTTGGGCAATCTCGAAACTGATGTTGATCCGAACCACAGTTTAAACACTGGCCTAGTCTCCAACGGTAATCGCTTTGGGTATGTCCCTTCTTTTTTCAATACTGACATGTTGCAAGCTCTCGATTCGGGTATGGGACGGCTCTTGGTTGATGATGTATGGCAAGACATCTTTTCGGTCCTCCTAGAGGTGCTGGAGCTCTACTAGAAGGTTAGAACTATTGTTGTTGTGAATGAGGCTGCAGGTGATACTGCTATGGTGAAGTCTTCTTCGGAATAGTGGGACATTTTGCCGATCCTAATTGGCTACTACCTCCTCCGTATGCATTTCGATCTCTCTTCGACTTGTGACTCAGATCTTTCTCTACTGCTTGTGCGACCTTCAAGATCTCTTTGTTGGTAGTGGCTCGACTCGTGGCAATAGCTAGGCAAATCTTGTGAGATAATTCTTTTCTGAATTGTCGGGCCTTGCTTTCAGGGGTATTGACCATGTTCTCTGTGAAGCAGCTGAGGCGAGAAAACTCTGAACCGTACTCATCGGCAGTGAGGTTTCCCTACCCTAGACTCTTGAACTGACTCACTAACGCCTCTCGAGCTACGTCGGGGTAGAACTTCATCTTGAACAGTTGCTTGAACTCCTCCCAAGTCACATCTGGTGCAAAAAGTTGAGGCTCATCTCTATACCACATCCGGGCGATGTCGAAAAGCTGCATGCTGGCTGACTCGATCTTCAGATCTTTAGGTACTCGAGCCATCCGAAGAAATTGCTCCACGTTCTCTAACCACTCATCAACATAGAGAATCCCTTCTGTCCCATGAAATTCCTTGGGCCTGAGGTCCAAGAAGTCCTTGGAAGTCCCACGGCACGGTCGAGGAGCATCTCTAGTCTGAAGAGCCTCTCTGAAGGTGTCGCAGAAGATGTTGGCCTGCTCCATTTGGGAAGTGATGAGCCGTTGGAAGATCCCAAGAAGCCGAGCGTTGTCCAATACAGGTGCTGGAGGTAGAACATTGTAACCACCACATTTTTAATTTAGGGATATTTTGGTCATTTTGTAATTATTATATTATTTATTATTTTATTGAATTCATGTGATGATAGGTGGTTTTGTTTGATGTTTGTGTAGTATAAATGGGTTTAACTTAGCCAACATTGACTAGAAGCCTAATAGTAATAATTAGAATTAATTTGACCTTGTAGGAATTATTTTAGAATTAATTAGTTATTTTAGAATGTTTTAAATAAATTTTTAGTCATTTTACTCTTTTAGCCATTTTGGCCTTTTTGTGATTTTCTAGATATGTTGACTTGTGTTGTGCTAGCAACTGGTTTAGCCTTAGAGGACATTATATAGGAGCCTAACCATGCCTTAGAATTATTATTTTTATTTTTAGAATTTATTTTAGGCTTTAGTTTATTTTTAAAGGTTTTAATTGATTTTTTAGCCTTTTTCATGCTAGTCTTTTAGTCTTTTTGACTTGGGCCCATTTCTACTTGAGAAAGAGTTGGCCCAAGTGAAACCCTAACCCTAGAGAACCCCCTTGGCCACCCAAACAGCAGTACCCCTCCCCCTTGCATTCATTTGTGAAGTTTTGAGCCTCCACTAGGAAACCCTAATAGATCCCCTTCTCTAAAACTCATAATTCCTTCATCCGGAGTCCGTTTCTTCCCAAATAAACTCCGTTCCACTCGTCGAGGAGAGGAGGATCTGCTGGAGCATTTCTAGCGAGGAGGCGGAGACTTTTGCTTGAGGGAAATCGGCCGACACGACAACCGAGGAGCCCCGTTCATTGAGTTTTTGACACTCAATAGGTAAATCCCGATCTACCTTCGTTTCTCTTGAATTTTCTTCATTATTGCATCCATATAGGCACCCTTGATCTGTGTACGAAGTTTGGTTGGGGTTTGACTTCGTTTGATAGCGGTATCGGACACGTATCGGTCTCACGTTGCACGTGTTCGGCAAAATGCCACTTAGAATTGAAAAGTGTTAATTTTCGTTTCTGTTTTCACGAATTCCTTCCTTATATGATTTGTACCAACTTTCATGAAGATGGATCGGAAATCGACACGATTTCGGCATCCGAACGGACACGGACACGCGTGCACGAGATCCCGTGCACGGTCCCATGCACGCCCTGCAGCCTGTGCGTCATAACTCGACGCACAGAGCTCCGTCTTGCATGAAATTTTACGAGCATGTAGGGGCAACCTCTGCCCACATGTTCGTAAAATTTCATGACGTTTCGTCTAGCGAGCGCGGAGTAATCGCGCGTGCACTGTTCAGCCATTCTGTGCACCCGGCTGAAATTCGGGACTGAAACGGACTTCGTGCGTGCACACGACGCTGCGAAGACCCATTCCAGGACCTGGGACATGTCGACCTATACCTAAACAACACGTAGGGCGAACCCCGAGTCGCGACATGGCCCGACGAGCGAGCCACGAGGGCGGAACCGCGTGTACGAGGACGCGTGTGCTCAGCAGGCTGCGCGGGTGCGGGGGTTGCGTGCGCTGCTTCGGGCGACATGTTGCTGCATGCCCATGTCCTAGACCTACCCCAGGACCCCCCCAGCTACGTGCACAAGCACGAGGTGTTTCGTTGTGTGTGCGGCGCTCAAACGAGCGAGAACACATGCGTATCACGCGGTATCGAGAATTTCCGATACGCGTTCTGTGGACACGACACGGACACGATTTCGAACCCAAGAGTATACGAACGCATCACGCGGGTCGAGACCAACGTGTATGCCGAGTTTCGCGGGTTCGTTTGGTGTATTTTGCATTTTGGGTCGTTGTGTGAAATTGGGTTGTTTTCTTTAGTTTCGATTTTGAGTTGAAATGTAATATTTTGTTTTCCAGCCTTTTAGCTTATAAATTCTGAGTTTTTAATATGTATATGAGGTTTCGGATATGTGGGAACCAACTTTTGGTTTTGTTTCATAATTTTCCATCATTTATGAGTATATATGCTTTCTATATAGCTATATATATACTTTTAACTATATATATATATATATATATATATATATATATATATATATATATATATATATATATATATATATATATATATATATATATATATATATAACCCCGTTGAAACCTATTGCTAACACATACATGTTGAGAATAGGTCGAGGGGGATTTAATTCCAGATTTTAAAATCTTTAAATTATGTCGCACCATTGCGAATCTTTCCATTTAAGAGTTTGTGTATATATATATATATATATATATATATATATATATGTAGTTTTCTTACTTTGTATATATATGTAGATAATAGTATATTAAATTGTGGTATACCATGGTTGTGTTTTCTATTTTTAATCTCAGATTTTTCCCATTTCAGTAAGCACCAGGACACACACACACACACCATCTTTTGTTAGATTTAAGGTTGACTTGTATTGTATATACACATGTGTGTATATACCTATATGTATATAGATATTATGCTTGGAAACCCTCTTAGAATAGATTATAGTTGTGAATAAAACTATAGGAATCATAGGACAGATTTGGTTTGTCATTTTGAGCCCAGTTTAGTCGAATTGGCCGACAAGTTGACCAAATTGACAAAATTCAACTTTGGGTCAAACTTGATCCAATTCAACTCAAACGAATTCCAAATGACCTAGAATTTTGTGTATGACCTAAGAATTAGTAGACGGACTAGTTGACCCAGGTTTGACCAGGTTTGACCAGAGTTGACCGAGGGTTGACTTTGACCAAAATGGACCTAGAAGCATGTAGTCTTGCATTGTAGCTATTTCTTTTGATATTGTGGACTTGGTTGTGACATGTGTATACTTAAAATAGGTTTATATCACTCCAGTTCAGTTATACATCCTCATCAGCAGCTCGGATTGTCAGGCGAGTACATTCTCTGAAAGTTCTTTCATTTACTTGTCGAATTCTATATTTCAGTTTTAGTCAATTCCATTTGATTCTCGATTACAAACACGAGTTGATATTTTTCTGGAATTCTTATATACGACACACATACCTTACTTGTCTAGCCTCTATTACAAGTACTATTACAAGAATCACCTACAAGCACCTTTATGTTCCGGCTAGATTTATTCTCGATTTACGTGTCGTGTTATGGATTCACTCATATTTGTCGGGCGGGGAAATACTTGAGTAGACATGTAGACATTCCTAAATACTCGAACCACCTCCCTGTGAATTATACAAGAACGATAGCCATCCCACACTTGGCCAGTGTGTGATGTGCCGGATTACCCCTAGCCGTTTACATGTCGATCTCAGTATTTTAAAACACACTGTGAGTAGTGTCTAGAATCTTTACTAGAATCATCACAAGAACCATTACAAGAATCACCCTACTTGGATCATTGAATGGAATCATACTTGACATACATTGTACCACTGGACTCATATCATATTATTCTGGTTCAGCTAGCTTTATTTACAGTCTTCATTGACATGATATTCTGTTTCACAGCTTTTACTTTCCTTGTTCTTTTACTATAGTTTTTCATCTTAAACTGTCTTGAGTTTCTATGCTTCATCAATAAAATTGTCTATAATTATTTTATGGTTTTCGTCATTTACTTGGATTTACTTGATGAGATGTATTCGTTCCTGTCCTGACTGGACCTGTTGAAATATTACAGATGTTAGCCCTGAGGATGTTTGCCCTACTCACTATGGATCTGGAGAGGGATTAGCTACCTTTGGCCCCGACTCTCAGGAGTGATCGGGAGACTAGTTTAGTAAACTGTTTTAGATTTCTTTACTGGAACTTGAATTGTAATAATTTGAGAGTTGTCTTATTTTGAGTTGTTTTGAGTTATTATCTTTTAGTAGTTTTTATTATTTTCTTTTAGTTATAGAATTCTGTGATATCCTATCGTGCTTAGACTGTGATTGAGTTATATTATTTCTGTACTTGCCCTCCGTTCGGAGTTGAGTTTTAAGACAAGTACATTATACAATTGCATGAGTTGGTTTAGATAGTGACCTAGAACAGCGTTCTACCGCCGATTCAGCGGCGTAGGCTGGGCGTGGTTACGCACTTGTACCCTTTCACTGGGTGAGAGTCGTGACACATTTTTAGTGGTGGCCCATGCAGGTCCGATTCGCATTATTGCGATATCGTGGTAGTACGGCAACTTAGTTGTACTGCTACGAGCCTGCGATAGGAACTAAGAAATAGGCATTAGCGGAGAGGTACTCAATCACAGTTAGGAAGAATTCTGATCTAATTCGTGCCATCTACACATTCTTGCTGATAATTGCCTTCTTTTGAAATAACTGTCCTCCTTTGATTATATCGCTTCCTTCTCAGTAATTGATTCTTTGTTTGATCTGTCTTCAGGATGGTGGAGACACGATCGCAGCGCTCTGGTCTTAGGGATACCACTGAGAGGTCTGCTATTTCTCGTCCGACTCAGCAGGTCCTAGGGACCACAGTGCCTCTTGTTCCAGCTCAGGTGGGCCCGTCTGCAACTTTTGGGGGTGCTCCTCCACCAGGTCCGAGGACTACTCCAGGAGTTCAGGGGATGCTACCACCACCGCCCCAGGGGACAGTTGATGTGGCGTAGTGTTTCGCTTTCATGCAGCAGATGATGGAGATACAACGACGCCAGGCAGAGGACATGAGGCAGGGCATTGACAATGCCCATCAGCTAGCCATGGTAGCAGTAGAGAAGGTGACTGCCCAGCCGCAGGGAGGGCAGGTTCAGCCATTCCAGCCGAAGACACCCGGCATTCAGGAATTCCAGAAGATGCGTCCGCGAGACTTCAAGGGTTCGGAGGGTATCCTTTATGCGGACGACTGGATCGAGCACATAGAGGAGATATTCCGCCTTACAGAGATACCAGCCCGGCTCCAGATAGAGGCAGCGGGCATCCAGATGCAGGACCTTGCCCGTACATGGTACCAGACTGACCCCAGGGTTGGTACAGAGGGGCAGACTTGGGAGGCTTTCAAGAAGCTTTTCAAGGAGAAGTTCTTTTCCGATACTGCACTTGGCGCTTTGGAGACGTAGTTCGAGAACCTAGTTCAAGGGAACCTGACAGTAGAAGAGTACGCTGGAGAGTTCTGCTGCCTGGGCAGATTTGTGGAAGGCCTTAGCGAGACAGCGAAGGCTAGGAGGTTCAGGAAGGGCTTGGTTAAGGAAGTCAAGTCCATGACCAAGAGCAACAGAAATGCTACTTTTGAGGAGATTCTGTTGGGAGCTTTGGCAGGAGAGGATGACTTGGAGCTCAAGTCCAAGAGGAGTCGAGATGATTCAGGAGGGGCCAGTGGGAGTGGAAAGCGTCCCTGTGTGCAAAAGATAGTGCACCAGCCTCAGCAGGTGCAGGCACCAGCTCGGGTTCATCATGGACAATATCAGCCTCAAGGTCAGGATCAGAGGATGCAGAGTTGTGCCTACTGTAAGAAGTCGGGACACATTTGGGAGTCTTGTAGGAGGAGGCTGAAAGTTTGCCTATTTTGTGGATCCGACGCTCACCAGATAAAGAATTGTCCCTCGAGACCCCTACTTGGTGGAGCACAGGATCAGAGATAGGGAACTAGGCCACCTGTAGCACAGCATCATACCCAACACCAGAGGGGTGGAGTTTTTGCACTAAGGGTCGAGGAGACCGATGCCGCAGGAGATGGGTTAGTAGGTCTGTCTTTCCTATCCTTCTTCTCCATTCTTGTTGTGTGATTTCATTAGTACATGTCAGGATAATCTTGTGATGTGGTAGATAGTATAGTAACCCTGTTTGAGACTGTGAATTACGACCAGTAGGACCATGTTTTGCATGTTTTAGATATAATTTTCTTGACCTTGATTGTCGGGGGTTTAACCTAGAAGAAGTGCAACCATCTTAAATTTTGAGGACGAAATTTTTCTAAGGGTGGTAGATTTGTAACAACCACATTTTTAATTTAGGGATATTTTGGTCATTTTATAATTATTATATTATTTATTAATTTATTGAATTCATGTGATGATAGGTGGTTTTGTTTGATGTTTGTGTAGTATAAATGGGTTTAACTTAGCCAACATTGACTAGAAGCCTAATAGTAATAATTAGAATTAATTTGACCTTGTAGGAATTATTTTAGAATTAATTAGTTATTTTAGAATGTTTTAAATGAATTTTTAGTCATTTTAGTCTTTTAGCCATTTTGGCCTTTTTGTGATTTTCTAGATATATTGACTTGTGTTGTGCTAGCAACTGGTTTAGCCTTAGAGGACATTGTATAGGAGCCTAACCATGCCTTAGAATTATTATTTTTATTTTTAGAATTTATTTTAGGCTTTAGTTTATTTTTAAAGGCTTTAATTGATTTTTTAGCCTTTTTTATGCTAGTCTTTTAGTCTTTTTGACTTGGGCCCATTTCTACTTGAGAAAGAGTTGGCCCAAGTGAAACCCTAACCCTTGAGAACCCCCTTGGCTGCCCAAACAGCAGTACCCCTCCCCCTTGCATTCATTTGTGATGTTTTAAGCCTCCACTAGAAAACCCTAATAGATCCCCTTCTCAAAAACTCATAATTCCTTCATCCGGAGTCCGATTCTTTCCAAACGAACTCCGTTCCACTCGTCGAGGAGAGGAGGATCTACTGGAACATTTCTAGCAAGGAGGCAGAGACTTTTGCTTGAGGGATATCGGCCGACATGACAACCGAGGAGCCCCGTTCATTGAATTTTTGACACTCAATAGGTAAATCCTGATCTACCCTTGTTTCTCTTGAATTTTCTTCATTATTGCATCCATATAGGCACCCTTGATCTGTGTACGAAGTTTGGTTGGGTTTTGACTTCGTTTGATAGCGGTATCGGACACGTATCGGTCTCACGTTGCACGTGTTCGGCAAAATGCCACTTAGAATTGAAAAGTGTTAATTTTCGATTCTGTTTTCACGAAATCCTTCCTTATATGATTTGTACCAACTTTTATGAAGATAGATCGAAAATCGACACGATTTCGGCATCCGAACGGACACGGACACGCGTGCAAGAGATCCCGTGCATGGTCCCGTGCACGCCCTGCAGTCTGTGCGTCATAACTCGACGCACAGAGCTCCGTCTTGCGTGAAATTTTGTGAGCACGTAAGGGTAACCTCTGCCCACATGCCCGTAAAATTTCACGACGTTTCGTCGAGCGAGCGCGGAGTAATCGCGCGTGCACTGTTCAGCCATTCTGTGCACCTGGCCGAAATTCGGGACTGAAACGGACATCGTGCGCACACACGACGCAGCGAAGACCCATTCTAGGACCTGGAACATGTCGACCTATACCTAGACTACCCGTAGGGCGAACCCCGAGTCGCGACGTGGCCCGACGAGCGAGCCACGAGGGCGGAACCGCGTGCACGAGGGCGCGCGCGCAGCAGGCCACGCGGGTGCGGGGGCTGCGTGCGCTGCTTCGGGCGACGTGTCGCTATGTGGCCGTATCCTAGACCTACCACAGGACCCCCCCAGCTACGTGCACAAGCACGGGACGTTTCGTTGTGTGTGCGGTGCTCAAACGAGCGAGAACGCACGCGTATCACGCGATATCGGGAATTTTCGATACGCATTCTGTGGACACGACACGGACACGATTTCGAACCCGAGAGTATACGAACGCATCACGTGGGTCGAGACCAATGTGTATGTTGAGTTTCGTGGGTTTGTTTGGTGTATTTTGTATTTTGGGTCGTTGTGTGAAATTGGGTTGTTTTCTTTAATTTCGATTTTGAGTTGAAATGTGATATTTTATTTTCCAGCCTTTTAGCTTATAAATTCTGAGTTTTTAATATGTATATGAGGTTTCGGATATGTGGGAACCAACTTTTGGTTTTGTTTCATAATTTTTCATCATTTATGAGTATATATGCTTTCTATATAGCTATATATATATACTTTTAACTATATATATATATAAAAATATATATATATATATATATATATATATATATATATATATATATATATATATATATAACCCCGTTGAAACCTATTGCTAACACATACATATTGAGAATGGGTCGAGGGGGATTTAATTCCAGATTTTAGACTCTTTAAATTATCTCGCACCATTGCGAATCTTTCCATTTAAGAGTTTGTGTATATATATATATATATATATATATATATATATATATATATATATATATATATAAAATAAAATATATATATATATATATATATATATATATATATATATATATATATATATATATATATATATATATATATATATATATATATATATATATATATATATATATATATAAAATATAAAATATATATATATATATAGTTTTCTTACTTTGTATATATATGTAGATAATAGTATATTAAATTGTGGTATACCATGGTTGTGTTTTCTGTTTTAATCTCAGATTTTCCCCATTTCAGTAAGCACCAGGACACACACACACACACCATCATTTGTTAGATTTAAGGTTGACTTGTATTGTATATACACATGTGTGTGTATATACCTATATGTATATAGATATTATGCTTGGAAACCCTCTTAGAATAGATTATAGTTGTGAATATAACTATAGGAGTCCTAGAACAGATTTGGTTTGTCATTTTGAGCCTAGTTTAATCGAATTGGCCGACAAGTTGACCAAATTGACAAAATTTAACTTTGGGTCAAACTTGATCCAATTCAACTCAAACGAATTTCAAATGACCTAGAATTTTGTGTATGATCTAAGAATTAGTAGACGGACTAGTTGACCCAGGTTTGACCAGGTTTGACCAGGTTTGACCAGAGTTGACCGAGGGTTGACTTTGACCAAAATGGACCTAGAAGCATGTAGTCTTGCATTGTAGCTATTTCTTTTGATATTGTGGACTTGGTTGTGACATGTGTATACTTAAAATAGGTTTATATCACTCCAGTTCAGTTATACATCCTCATCAGCAGCTCGGATTGTCAGGCGAGTACATTCTCTGAAAGTTCTTTCATTTACTTGTCGAATTCTATATTTCAGTTTTAGTCAATTCCATTTGATTCTCGATTACAAACACGAGTTGATATTTTTCTGGAATTCATATATACGACACACATACCTTACTTGTCTAGCCTCTATTACAAGAACTATTACAAGAATCACCTACAAGCACCTTTATGTTTCGGCTAGATTATTTCTCGATTTACGTGTCGTGTTATGGATTCACTCATATTTGTCGGGCGGATAAATACTTGAGTAGACATGTAGACATTCCTAAATACTCGAACCACCTCCCTGTGAATTATACAAGAACGATAGCCGTCCCACACTTGGCCAGTGTGTGATGTGCCGGATTACCCCTAGCCGTTTACATGTCGATCTCAGTATTTTAAAACACACTGTGAGTAGTGTCTAGAATCTTTACTAGAATCATCACAAGAACCATTACAAGAATCACCCTACTTGGATCATTGAATGGAATCACACTTGACATACATTGTACCACTGGACTCATCACATTATTCTGGTTCAGCTAGCTTTATTTACAGTCTTCATTGACATGATATTCTGTTTTCCAGCTTTTACTTTCCTTGTTCTTTTACTATAGTTTTACATCTTAAACTGTCTTGAGTTCCTATGCTTCATCAATAAAATTGTCTATAATTGTTTTATTGTTTTCGTCATTTACTTGGATTTACTTGATGAGATGTATTCGTTCCTGTCCTGACTGGACCTGTTGAAATATTACAGATGTTAGCCCTGAGGATGTTTACCCTACTCACTATGGATCTGGAGAGGGATTAGCTACCTTTGGCCCCGACTCTCAGGAGTGATCGGAAGACTAGTTTAGTAGACTGTTTTAGATTTCTTTACTGGAACTTGAATTGTAATAATTTGAGAGTTGTCTTATTTTGAGTTGTTTTGAGTTATTATCTTTTAGTAGTTTTTATTGTTTTCTTTTAGTTATAGAATTCTGTGATATCCTATCGTGCTTAGACTGTGATTGAGTCATATTATTTCTGTACTTGCCCTCCGTTCGGAGTTGAGTTTTAAGACAAGTACATTATATAATTGCGTGAGTTGGTTTAGATAGTGACCTAGAACAGCGTTCTACCGCCGATTCAGCGGCGTAGGCTGGGCGTGGTTACGCACTTGTACCCTTACACTGGGTGCGGGTCGTGACAAATATGGGTTGGAGGTGGAGTCCGCGAAGGAAACTGTGGGGGTGGTGGGATGTCGTCTCTACAGAATCTCGAGGTCTACGACTGTGACGGGTCACCCAGATAAGTAAACTGGCATCCATGTGTCGGTGGGGTCCTATTCATGGAAGAACCGCCTGTAATTGATGGGGTGTTCAGTGGAGCTATGTTCCTATCTTGAGAATCCATTTAACTGCAACAAAAGAAAATATTTAGCCACTGAAGAATTTCAAGCAGGATACAAGTTAAGGATTCAATGAAAAACAAGGATAGAGGTCAATAATGTGTCAAGACTTGTGGATGAGATCCTAAGAGTCTAATCCTATTTGCAGGCGCACGTCGGTACAGTAACGTAACCGACGTGATTAACGTAGACCTGCATGGGCCACCAAAAAAACTTGTCATGGCCCACACCCGCTTTTCGGATGCGAGTCCGTATCCAGGTCCAACCTATGCAGCAGTATCGATGGTAGAACGATGTCTAGTATACACAAGTCACAAAAATCTAAAACTAACATGGCAGTCTATGTCTCATCCACAGAAGTAAAAGATACAACCAACTCCAATAAAATAAATACCGAAGAACTAAATAATGGAGAATAATATAAAAATAATATTTCAAGTTATCAAGATTTTAAGTCACATTCGGTGGATACAAATCCAGTACCAGTAGACGAAAATAAAATAGAGACATGAAAATAAAATAACAAGGTCCAACTATGCTAAGTCATCAGTTGCAGTGGTACCGTGATCTAGTGCAGCTCATAAAACCTGCTCGTCTTCCCCTTGCTCAACCTCGGCTAAACCTGTGGTCCTGAGATGTGGATACGGGTCAGAGTCCGTACCTAGGTCCGAGTAACCTGTTGGTGAATCAAATGGTTCCTCTTAGTGATCCCATTCCCGAATGGCAGACCTTCTCGACTTGAGGCACAGGAAATTAGGGTTTGTGGAAAGGAGTTTGGCTCTGCTTTCTCTCCCTATATATATTCTAGGTGTTGATTGATGCTAACCTTAGGCGGATCAAAGGAAATCTAAATTTGAATTGGATTCAACTGGTACGGGATAGGGGCTTTGGCGTTCTACTATATCAAGAATTTGAAAAGGGGGTTTAGCACTTAACCCCTCCCCAAATGGGTTTTGACATAAGTGGTCCTCCCCTCTACTCACTAACTCATATTATATATATATATATATATATATATATATATATATATATATATATATATATATATATATATATATATATATATATATATATATATTTTGTTATATATATATATTAATATATATATATATATATATATATATATATATATATATATATATATATATATATATATATATAAATATATAAATATATAAATATATATATATATATATATATATATTTTATACATATATATTTGTTTATATATATATATATATATATATATATATATATATATATATATATATATATATATATATATATATATATATATACTCATTATGGCAGAAAATAAATAATAATAATAATTAATGATAATACAATTACTATATTTTTGGGTCCAAGGGCTCATACAACTCCAGCCTCGCACATGCGTCATGCCAGATTATGGCGATCATTCTGCGGGGACGCTGCCATAGTGATTCATTTCCAGCGGGGATAATCAAACTTGCGGGAGATCAGGGTGTGGCAATTAGATTATGTTGACTTGTGGTTTGATGCGAAAGTGAATTCGAAGATTGTCTGGACTTGTGATTGATGATAAAGTAAGTTTGAGGATTGGGTAGACCCAATGTGCGTATCGAGAATGAATTAGTCTAGACTCAAAGCAAGAGTTACACCCCGAGGAGGACGATTATCCTGTGGGAGTGTTGGCATGATGATTTCATGTCCAGTACAAATAATTGGACTTAAGAGAGATTGGAGCATGGTATATTGTTATGATAGACGACCTTGTGATCGAATACATAAATTATATTGAATGACGTAGGGAATATGGCATGAGAATTATGGTTTAGCGACAAATCGTGTCGTAGTATATTCGACTTGGATAGGATGGATATATCAAACATGTTTGAAGAGATAGACTATATTAATTGCTAGTTTGGGCATGCGATAGTGATATGAGAGGATTTGGTTGAGCAGAACTTATAGTAGGATGGCTTTGTTGAACGACTCGGACCCTTGGGAATGAATGTTGCGAATGCGAACAAAATAAATCTATGCTCGAAGTTTAGAAATCAGAGTGATGCGAGCTTGGGTAGAAAACCTTAGGATTGGGGTCAGTGTTGATATTATTGTTTGGGAACGGTGATTCCAATATTGACGTTGACTTTAGCCTTGAGAGATGGCCTAGCGGTTAGACAAGACATCCCTGTTTCGAGAGCTAGCATCGGTACAATTGATCTTGAGTATTGATAGGACTGTATAATAGTATTGGTGGATAGAATGATTCATTTATGTGGAGACACGACTCACGAGGATGAAATGCATATATTTCGGAGACGTCTATATATGTGCATGATCCGACTCGCGTAGTAATGGCGGATTCTCTATCACGAGGCTTGGTTGAAATGCATGTATTTTGGAGATGCCTTAAATATGTACATAATCCAACTAAGTGATACGTTGAATTCAAGTGAGACTAAAGGAACGAAAAGGTATCGAAGACTATGAAATCGTGTGTATCAAAGAAAAATATTGATGGTAGTACGATCGTTGGATTCAAAATGAACTTGGATATTGAGTGATCGGGTGGTTTGCCCTAGAACTAAGTTGTTTATGTGCGCGACGAGTATAAGTAGCCACAAGTTTGAGATATAGTTGTTCGAGGTGAAAAATAAATAAGGCGCGAGCGTGGCTCGGATTGAAGAAATGCATAGGCGAAGTGTGTGCGAGAATCATTGGATGTTGAATCAAGTGATAAGTCGATGAGTTTGTACTCAGTAAGTTTCATAACGGACGAAACTTTTTCTGAGTGGTATATAATGTAATGCCCCATCCCAGTCAGTTCAACCGGAGGAATCGAAACGCAACGACATTTGGACTTAGCCATGCAACGGCTTGTTCGAAGTCCCGTTCGCCCGAGGCAACTCTTCGCTCAGGTGGGTGGCTTCGATAAACTTGCCTCAGCTTGACCTTCATACTAATAAAATAAAAGTTTTTTATTGCACTGAATAGGCTTGATAATAAAAGAGACGAACCCATATAGCTAAGGGAATAATCCCGCTCTGAGTCGGATTGAGTTAGAACATGGAAAGGTTCCATGGTTGGCTTAGAAATGTGCACGATGTGCTTTCAAAATTAACACTCGGTCCTTCGTCCCGTGGCTTGGAGGAAGGAAACGTTGGTTTATGTTGCCATAAGGCTATGGATTTAGCATAGCCATAGGCGTCGCACGACATAAATGCTTGGTAAAGCATGCACTGTCCCACCGTCCAATGCTTGGCATATCATAATTATCCCAGAAGTCTCAGTGCACATTTCCATGGTGCAAGGCTTGGCATAGCCTTTGCTCGTTCTACGGGTTAAGTTGTATCGCACGGTTTATGGCATAAGTTAAGGCACCCAAAGAACTTGGTTGTTCAAGTTGAACATGTGCACGATCCTACGGTCTCAAGGCTCACCATATAGAATATGACTTAGATGGCAGTATTGCACGAAACATAATTGGGTTAAGGTACAGTACACGGCTGATTCAAGTGATATGTCTATAATTCTACAGTTTGTCATATATAGTATGCCATAGTCTATGGAACGGATAGAACATGTCTTGTTCAAGTCAAGTAAGAAGGCTATGCAGTAGCCATTTTCTGGGTTCCAAGGAATGGAAAAGTTCACGTGATCATTTGTCGTCGAGGCGATCCCTCGTTTGGGAGTCTCCAATGAAGCATGGTTATGAATAAAGTAAAACATGGTTTGAGTCATATGGTGAGTTAGGTAGGTACTATTGCATGGTCATGGACAACTTATGCACAAGGCGTAGTCTTCCTCGAATGAATCACCGGGGCACCAGGATCATATCGGCTTAAGAGGAAGCAAGTTGGCAAAGCAGGATGTCAGATATATTGCATAGGAGATTCGGGGCTTCCATGGGCTAGCTACCCGCATTGGATGATCGCCATCTATCCTAAGCTAAGTCCAAGATAGTTTGACAGTGCTAATGACCCTTCATATAGATGAGTCAGTATAATAGCGACTATCCGCGTACATTCTTTAGATTGAGTAAAGAAGTGTAAGCACGACATGAATGAGTCAAGAAATGTGTGCACGATCTGTAACACCAATATGAAGACTATGATTTGGCTATAGCAAGAGACACGTGCTTCGATACGAGATGTGGCATTGGGTGTCTGAGTCAAAGACACAAGTCTATGAGTTTGATTTGATTCGATCATATGTTGAAACGAGAAAAGACTGTAAGAAAAGTATGAATGGGATACACTATGTTGTGAGGCACAGCCTCGATGTTGTCACAAAAAGGGGTCCTGTGGCATGGCCACGATGTTTGTACGACTGGATTTTGCAGCACGGTTTCAAAGAGATGATAGTATTGGTGGGCGAGGAGCTCATACTACTAGTACGGTTGCGTAGTGACACTCATACAGTTTTTATGCGCAGGTTGCAGGTATTGCTCGATTGGGGTGGAGCTCGCTTGGACATGCTGAGACATGGAGTTCCTTAGCATTTCGAGGCATACGGCCGCATTGGAGTCTTCACCTATACAAGATATAATGTATGGACATCGCCTTCTGAAGCATCCGTAAGTGGCAGCCTTGAACTATTGTATTGAGAGATGAGAGAGACCAGAGTGACTTGCATTCTGAGTGAGTGCTGAGTGATTGTATTCTGAGAGAAAGTGGGCTTGAGCGACTTGTACTCTTGGCTTCGTGCCTTTGTAATATTACTTTCATTATTAATAAAAGAGTGTGATTTTTTTCAATACTTGTGTTGCCTTTGTTTATTCAATGTTTCTGTTTGGGACTTCTGTGCAACTACCCCATCGCAAGCTGCTGTAATCGGCCATTATGGAACCCGCCTTGCGTGAGCGCAATCTAGGCTCACGCGGCATCACGCCTTAGCGAGTACGATCGCTCCTCCAGGAGCAGGGCGTGACAGTCTAGTCCAACTCGGTCGCCACTAAGGAAGGGGCAAACCGACTAAGCCTGCTAAACTTCACTGCATAGCCATCGACGGTCCTGCTCATCTGTCTGAAGTTGTTAAACCTCTGCTGCAAATCGCAATGTGATACCGCGTCAAAGTACCAGTTATGAAACCTCTCATTGAAGTCTGCCCAAGCAATAGGTATTGTGAGAGAAACCTCATGAGCTACCCACCAGTCGTGGGCAAAATCCAATAGCTGAAGCCTGACCACTACTACCCGCTCCCTAGGTGGTGTCCCTGCTGCCTGTAGAATGGCCTCAGTATCCTGAAGCTAGACATCAGATGCTATCACGTCCTTTGTACCATAGAAGTACATGGGATGGAGGCACATGAAGCTATTCGCAGAATTGTAGACCTGAGCTCCACCCCTCTCCAAAGCTGTCTAAATTGACTGAGTGAGAATAACACTCTAATACTGTTGCGTCACCATGAAACCTCCAAACACACCTACCAGCTCACGAACAACATTTTCTGGCTGCTCTAGCTGAACTGGCATTGCTGGCTGATCAGGATGAACTGGCATCTCTGGCTTCGGTTTGACTCTGGACTCTGCTCCCGAATGCTGAGACTGAGCCTCCAAAATGGTCTGAACAGACGGATGCTGACCCGCCATCAATGGAACCCGGACGAGCTGATCAAAAGGACTAGGAATAGTGCCCCTAAAAGTTAAAGGACACCAGGATCAAAATCGAAGGAATAGGAATGATCAAGGACCAATGCAGATATCAGGCCAAAGATCAGAGATATATAGTAATACAAAAGATATCAATGAGGAAGATTTAGTGATTGAGATAACTACAAGTAGCCCCACACATCTGATAAATCAGACCTGTATGGGCCAACACTAAAACCTATGTCACATCCCAGAACCAGAATACTGGCTAGTAGAGACAGACCAGTCCAGCTACGTATACTGAAGTACTCCAGTACTTTAAAATATGATCAAAGCTGTAGATATAGGGGTTACTACTACAAACCAACCGTCAAATTCTAGGTCAAGCATATCCTAGATATCTCAATCACATGCAAGTAAGTAAGTACAAGAGTATGATTATCAAGCATATAAGAAAGTAAAGCGTCCCAAACTATAATATATAGATAATCATGAAGCTCGTAATACAAAATAAAGAACTAACAAGAGTATAAGTCATACATGATCAGCTCTAGTTGCAGCCTATAATATACAAATCATGTCTAAGCTCGTAGGCCAAAATATCAAGTCCACTACATAAGCTAAACACGTGCTCGATGGCTAAATGTCGAAAAAGACTAAATAGATAAGGGTGGGTAAGAGAGAGAACACCTACGCAGGCACCCTTGTGCTCTGGGTGGTCACCATCGAGTGGAAGGTCCGGAAGATCCTCGGACTCCTCGACCAAATCTGGTCAGACAAAATTAGTAGGGTCAGACCCCCAAATAGCAAGTACCACAAAGGAACCAAACTATGAGCTAAAATAACATGCAAATCATAATAACACTAAGTAAGGCAATAAAAGCAAGCATAAATAATGTAAAGATACCATAAGAAGTATGAAAGAAAATTGAAAACATGTAGTAAAGTCGGGCATATGAGCAAATTAAATGAAACCAAGCAGGTGATCATGTAAGGTGAAGCCGAGCAAGTAAACATGTAAGTATAGCCGAGCATGCAAGGCAAGTAGTGAAATCAGGCATATAAGCATGTAGTAAAGCCGGGCATATAGAGCATGTAAAGGAATAGCAGGAATCTAAGTACTGAAGTAAAATTAGCTGGAGCATGACTAGACTAGGCAAGACAAGAAATGGTTTCCATCCATTAATCACGACCAAGAAATGAGTATGAGTTGATACATTAGCTAATTAGGCTTATCACAATCCTAATTACTAACATATACACATTAAGATGTTCGATCCGGCTACCCGCCCTATAGAATACCCGACTTATCCAGGCCAAAGACAAAGAATAAATAGTTTATACATCACCAGGGAGACAAATGTATCCTAAGATATGTAAAAAGGTTCAACACACGACGATACCCTAGAAATGTGCTCATCATGACAAATAGCTCAAAATCTATCATGTAAAGGCTGGAACAAAGGGTTTGCAAGCAACCGAGAAATTCTTCCCTCCTAATGCATCTAGATAATCAAGCTAGTTGTTTAGTCCTTAACAGTTTCATTCAGGATTTCGGGTATGGCATTCCGTATAATTCATCATAGAAATGAGACATACAAGACTAGACAAGACAAGTAAGAGTGCACTATAACAAGCCACAACAGGAAATATAAGTATCAAGATAGGAGTGCGCTACGTCGAGCCACTATATCAAGCTAGACAAGACAAGAATCAAGAGTATGCCATGTCGGGTCACTATCAGGTAAGCTAGACATGTACGAGAAGTCCAGACAGACATGGTGGTACATAGCAAGAAACATGGCATAACATATAAAGGAAAGCAATAAAAAAGAAGAAATCAGAAAATCAATACAAAATCAAGAAATACATAACTTGGGTATCATGGCGATATACCGACGGTATACTCCGGTATACCGGCGGTAGCCGGACAAGGGTGACACAAAACTAGCTGGATATAATGCACAAGATCGGTATACTGACGGTACAGACCAGTACATCGATGATATTTCGTTAAGTGTAATAGCAAGTTTTTGATCTAAAAATGACTCATAAACCGGTATGTCGTCGGTATATACCGGTCCGATGCTATCCCGTTTCTAGTCGAGAAACAAGACTACTACACCAAAATAGGCAATTGCCAACGGTTACCGTGACAAATAATTTTCGTCACGGTAATAACCATGACGAATTGGGCGTGACTAATTTTTGTAATAGTTTTTGTAACGGTTATTACTATTACAAATCATGATTTTTGTAACGGTAATAAGCATTACGAAACATTCGTTCATCACGTTAATAACCACTAACATAGTAATGGTTTTTTCCATTGCTAACAATTTTTACCGTTATAAATAGTGTTTTAACGTTACAATTTGTATGATTGTCTGAAGATTTTTTTCTTTCACTTTTGTAACAGCTATTTATATTTTCCATGGACATGCTTCTCAATGAAAAGTAATTAAACCACACTCCAATTAATATTATAAGTTCAACAATATAAGTTTAAAATACAACAGAAGACTATATCACTGAAAGTTTGGGCATAAAAGTAAAATTTTACAGACTTGTATTATAAAGCAAACAAATACATGTAGAGGTAATTGGTTTTGATGTACAAATAATCATTGAAAGTCGATCAAATTTGAATCATCTCTTGTTTGTCAATGTTTCATCTCTTGCTCAGATTCGTCTTTTTTTTAGTTGCTAGCTTAGCTGAAGCATCCTTATCCGGTTTATCTTCTTCTATTTGATCATCCGCAGCCTCACCCTTGAACTTCTTCTTCTTGCTCTTCTTAGTAGAAGCTTCATCACTTCCATTATCAATATCTAATAACAAAAGTGAAACAAAATTGAGAATATTGTGCTAAGGATGCTGCAGTGGTAATTTGAACTTTTAGCAAGATACATTTGACAGCAATAAAGTTTTCTGGATATAAAACAGAAAATAATAGTAATACAAAAAAGAGGGAGGTTATCTAGAATTACAACAAAGAGAGAAACAAGAATCTAGGTACCTATATGACTCCATTTATCAAAAAGAAATAGTATATTGTTCCACCCAAATCTAGCAGATAATTTGACTAGAGTATATTTTACAAAATGTAAGAGTTAGTTTCTATTTGTTTCTTCCTGATAGATAATTACGAGCTTAAACTGACTACGTATTGCATTATAATACATAATGAATCATTTAAATGGTATAATGAATCACTTCGGATTAATGGAGCATTTCAGTAAGATATAACGCAAAGGAAGAAACTATATATTGTTTGGAATTACCATATCCCTCTTGTGGTCCACCATTAACTACCCTCTCAATGGTGGTTTTCATCAACATTCTTACAAGGAGCAATGCCCTTGTCAAAGAAATCTAATCCCCTACCTGTTCGCGTTGCTTTTCACCAAAAACAATGGTACTCGAATCTGGTTCATAATCATTTTAGTTAGAAAAATTAATTCTAAACCTCTTAAAAGGTTTCTGGGAGGAGAAGAAATATAAGCAGGTCAAGAGTATAGAAAAGATGCACCAACTGTTGAAACTACAACTTATAAAGTAAAAGCATACCTGAGAAACAGTCAATACGAAAAGCAGCAATGGAGCACTTGTTTGCAAGGTAACAAGCTAATCGACTTTTTTTTAGTAGATGCTCGGCCAATGAAAGAAGAGTGGAAAATGAGACCATATTTTGGAGTGTTCCCTCGACTTTTCAAAGCCCTATAAAGCCAAAAGAAATATGAAATTTAATATGGACAAATAGCGAAAAGTGGAAAAGGAGGTACAAATTTTGTTCATTTCTGAGAAGGTAAGATGCTTGATAAAATAAGCCAGGATTAAGTACATATATTGCATTGATCTTCTGAAAAGAAAAACAAAAATTATATGGTCGTATGAAGCTACATGAAACCTAAAAGGAGCCTTCTCTTCACCAAATACCTGTAGTATAGAAGATGGACAATTGGCCAGAGTTGTGAGACTTCCAGCATGAGAAATCAATTGAGCCCCAACAATTTCACCAATTAAAGAGGAACATACATGGTTGGAAAAAAAATATAATACACATGGAATCAACAAGCGTGGATGCAGATCCGTAACTGAGAGGTTACATGCCTCATTCATTAGGAACATGACCATTAACTAAAACATAGTAAATGAGTTGTTAACACCTATAGAGTGGCTGATCTTGGTCAAACCAACCCCCAGCAAATAATCTACCACAGTTTACCAACTTGATTCAATGGTTGGTAACTCAACCATTGTAATAAAGCACAAAGTAAAAATGTACAGTTCTCACTATAAGGATGGTGAAGAAGGCAATATACAAGCATACCTATTGTAGTTGCGGTAAAATCTTTCCATCAGAAAATAAATCCATGATGATGCCTATTTTAAAATAAGTATTAAAAACAACTTTGTGGTAGACAATTCGTTAAAATGCATACAGCCATGTTTGCAATAAGAACATGCAATTTACAAATCGTTAATTGTAAACACATATCAATAGTTATATATAATTTCGAATGCATATTTTGCATATTGATTAAGGATAATTGCTATCTTTTGCACATGCAATTTAACATTTCTTACAAACGAAAAGAAAAGCAATCTTTACCAATTAATTCAGGAAATAACAAATCAAAAGAAAAATATGTGGCCTTCAATAGAATTTGAAAGCTACCAACAAAACCTCATTCAACTACTATAGATGGAGAAAGTATCATCGATGTGGAGAAAAACTGAACCACCGACTTGTGTGCCCTTCTATAACTCAGATAGACCAAATTACACCCTTGACATGTCAATTAACTGTCAAGATATGTAAATGGGTTATATGACAACATCTGCGCTTGTTAAGGAAAAAGACGAAAGTGAAAATCAAGCACGTACAAGCTATCTAGATAAAAAATCACCAATCTTTTACGAACCATATTTAGGGAGTATATTTGATCAACAAATTTATCAGAAGCTTTTTTCTGCACAAGAAAAACCAACAAGGTTTCAGCCTAAAGAAGGTACCAAAGACAGAAAGACCATGATACCCTATCAGGCACCTATGAACTCTAGTGCTCAAACAAGCAACAAAACCATTTTTCTTCTTTTCAAGGAAATCAAGCAGTCACGGAATACGAGAGCTGGAGTTGGGATCACTAGCTTAGGAAATATTAATGTCCTAAGCTTGAAACTCTAATATATATAGAAGTGAGTGGCAAAGGAGAAAATGAGAGTGCCTGGACATAGTGTTTGAAGTATACAAAGACTACTTCATAGTTTGAACATTGAGAAGCTCTAACATAATGCGAACTACATAAGCAACATGCAGATGAAAAATAGTCAAAGACATAAAACCAAAAACAAGCTCATGAGTCAAGACCCAAAAGTAATTCAATCTTGGTAGGAATGATTTATCCATTGAACAATTAGTGGCTTCTCCTTAATTACGAAGACTATCATAAATGTCATGGTACTTGTAAGTAAATAAATGTCATGGTACCGAGGAAGGGGCTAGTTTCTTTGAGATGGAACACCAACGATTGCCTGGAGTCCAATTCAGAGTACAACCTCACGCCTCTCTTGTTATCCATTCCACTTTGATGTTACAATAGTACCTGGAAATATAAATTTGAACCTCGAATTTGATAAGAAAATCAATCAAAATGTAAGCAATGCTAGAGAGGTTACCGATGAAGAATTTCATTTGGTAAAACATGAAAGAAATCAAATAAACGACCAGGAAAAAATAACAAAAGGAAAATCTTACTCATCAAAACATTTCACAAATAGTATCACATACTAGCTAATTAAATCTAAGTGACTTCTAAATTAAGTACAGAACAAACAAACTGGCAGCGTTGATCTGCAGTTCTAGGGTCCGAGACAGGAAGAAGGGGATAGGAGGAAGTGGATGAGCATTGAGAGTTCCATTTCTCGTTGCTCTCTTTGGCGAATTGTAGGAACTCGACCAGCATTGATTCTCTAATGGAAATCTGTGGGTCTGTTAGCTTATCCAACACCACTTCCTCCAAAGGATCTATGGTGTCGATGTCGGCCGCGATGGTCTGAACTTAGGGAATTTAGGGGTTAGGGTTTCATCGGATGTTATAAAGGAAGATAAAGAGGAGGAACATGATTTTGATTTTGAAGAACCTTCAGCAGATGAGGATTATTCTACGACCATGAGATTGTGGAAGATGTCACAAGCGGAGGCGTAGGAGAATGGGACTGGATAGGAGACACCAAAACGGTCGCACCAGTCGACAGTTGTTGTAGCACCAACCGCACAAGGAAGTGGAGAGAGAGAGAGTATAGGAGAAAATGGATGAGGTCGATGGAGATGGTGGTGGTAGTAGTCGGGTTATCGCACATGGAGGGAATGGTGAAAAAATGAGGGGGAATGGTGAATTCGAGGGGGGATGGTGAAAATGAGGAGGGAATAGATTTTTTTACTTTTGTAACTGTGCTTTTCTTTTGTAATAAAATTTGCTGTTACAAAATAACAAAAATATAAAATTAGAATTTTAGTAACAAATTTTAAGTTATTATCACAGTTATTACCGTTACAAGTGTGTCATGGTAATAACCGTTACTAATTATAAAAAAGTGTTACAAATTGTTTTTTGGTGTAGCTAAGAGCAGAAACTAGTTTCAGAAAGCAAGGTTCGACCCCAGAGTTGTTAAAATCAGTATAACCATGGAAATAATACTAGAGGAAGGTCGTGTACAACATATATACTAAATCTCATAGCAAGTACTTCGGTATCGTTCCCAATACGAAGTTTTCCTACTAAAAAATATCAAGATTTCACAGTAAATCAAAACCTAGCTCAGGCCAAATTTCGAGAGGGTCAAAATGATAAGAATATCGAGAAACATATTTAGTAAAACAAATACTAGGCAATAATGGATTATCAAAGCAATAGAAAACAAATAGCAGTAAAATAATATTCATCCAGTAGTTCGACAAGATATACTTGCATAAAATAGCTCCAAGCCTAATTCTTCAACTCAACCACCAAGAGGGGTTCAGAAACCACACTCTGAGGCATCAAGACCAAGCTCCTAGCTCATGAGGAAAATGGAGAGGAAATAAAAAAAGAAGAAGAGTGGAGAGAGATTTTAAAAAGAAATGAAAGGATATATATATAGAAGCTGAATAATCGTGACCGTACAATCACGATCCGCGACTCGATCAGGATCAATCTCAACCATTCAGAAGAAAACCAATGAATAATAGAATGTATCATTACTATTCATGAAAATTCTAAATACTATTCACGAAAAATACTAAAATCAAAATATCAAAAATATGGAATTATCTTCCGGACGGTACACCATCGGTACACACCGGTATGCCGGCGGTATGTCGGTCAAGAGTAAAGTCTCAAAATCAAGTTTTTCTTTCGGTACTCCGAATTCATAAAATGCAGAATACAGTATAAAATATGTATCGTATACGAATACCGATACTGTGAGACGAGTCTCACATAATTGCCTGAAATGTTTGTTTTTTGTGGTGAAAATTGTTTTGATTATTTTCTTGCATCTTCCTTTTTTCATGCACAAAGATCTTGTGCTCAGGGCCCCACATGGTTCATGGATCATTTGTTTTATGACTACATTGTATAAATCTGGCTTTGGATATGGAATTTCTACACATACTAGTTTGTCATAGTTATCGGGAGTGTTGAAGCTTTCAGAATTAGGAGGATATGAGCATGTTAAGCCTCTTTCTAGAATTCAATCACATGGACATGTGATATGACATGTTCTAAAACTCCTTTTTAAAATAAGTCATTCTTTAATTCTTCAAATTTTGAAAAAAAAACTCTTGGCGTTAGGTCTGGTCCATTAGCAACAACCTGGCCCGACGATAATGATTCTTGATTTCTTCCCAGTTTGATTGCATGTGTGAGACTCGTCTCATAATATCGATATTTGTATACGGATACGTGAGTATTTACTGTTTATTGAGTGTTTTCGGTTTTGTGATTGTGGTATCGTGTGACACTCCTGGTTTGGTACGCAGTATTTTGTTTATTTGTGAAAAAAAATTACGGTGGAAATCTATTATCATGTTTGTTTGGGCTATAAAAAAATATTTTCAGGAATTAGGAATACCGGATAAATAATTTACCCATAAACATAGAAATCTATCCCTTAAGAATAGGTGGGTCTATATTTTTTACTGCCTGGACAAAAAAAATTGTTTAATTTGTTTTTTTTTATCGTTTTTGAACATTTTTTCGTTTTTTATCATTCTTTTTCACTTTTGATCGTTCTTATAGTTTTCATCATTTTTTCATTTTTGGTTCTTTTTCATTTTTGATCTTTTTTGTCCTTTTTGGTTTTTTGTCCATTTTTTGGTCATTATGTCGTTTTTTTTTAGGTATTTGTCGTTTTGGTCGTTTTTGGGTCCTTTTTGCCTTTTTTTGTCGGTTTGGTCGTTTTTGGGTTTTTAGTCATGTTTGCCCTTTTGTCATTTTTTTTTTGATTTTTATCGTTTTTGCCGTATTTTGCCGTTTTGTGGTTTTTTTTTGTCGTTTTTGTTTTTTTTGTCTTTTTTGTTTTTGTCTTTTATTGTTTGTCTTTTTGTCGTTTTTCTCATTTTTTTCGTTTTTTGGTCATTTTGTTTATTTTTTGTTTTTTTTATTTTGGTTTTGGTCGTCTTTTTACTTTTGGTCTTTTTTTTCGTATTTTGACTCTTTTTTTTCATTTTGGGTTTTATAATTTTTTGTTTTTTTTCTTTATCCTTTTTCATTTTTTACGGGAATATTTATTTAGTAACAAAACATTAGAATGCAATTTTTCCACAAATTTAATTACTTGAAATTTATTTTTCAAAAATATAAAATTTTTGACTATATAGTATTTCGTATACCAATCGTCCTCTTTATTTTATGATATCGGAGCCACCTGAGGGGCTTTGGTTTTCTTGACCATCAAATGAGTGCCACTTGTTGGAGAAGATCTATTTTTTGTTACTCGAGGTTTCGAGTTGTCGAGATGGTTTTAAAATGAATTTTTTGCGTTCTTGACCATCATATGAGTGTCACTTGTTGGAGAAGATCTATTTTTTTGTTACTCGAGGTTCCGAGTTGCCGAGATAGTTATAAATTGAATTTTTTGCGTCTCTATGCAATGCTAGGAACGTGCATGTGTGCTGTACAATTTTTAAGATAGATTGTTGGCCAAGAATAATTTAGGCTTAATTGCACTTTGCTACCCTCAACTATACCATTTTTCAACTTTGTACCCAAAACTATTTTTTGTAACAATTTGGTACCCAGATGTTATTTGGACTAAAATGCCCCTACCCTACCCCTAACCCTCCCCCCCTGCACGCTCCGGCCGCCCCCCCTGCTCACTCCGGCCGCCCCCCTGCTCCGCTCCCCCTGCCCCCCACCCCCCTGCTCACTCCGGCCGCCCGCCGCCCCCGCCTCTCCCCTAGGCCGCGGCAGCACGGGAGGAGGGGGGCTGGGGAGGGAGGGCGGGGCGGGAGGCGGGGCAGGGGGGAGGGGGTGCCGAAGGTAGCAGGGGGGGTGGGGGGGGGGGGGGGGGGGGGCGGAGCTAGCAGGGGGGGGGGCGGCCGGAGCTAGCAGGGGGGGTGGCCGGAGTGGGGAAGGGGGTGGAGGGAAGGAAGAGGGAAGGGCATTTTCGGAATTTTTGAAAAATTAGGTATCAAGTGAAAAAAAATAATAGTTGAGGTACCAATTTGTTACGAAAAAAAGTTTATGGTATCAAGTTGAAAACGCGGAATAGTTGAGGGTAGTTGTGTACTATGTAATATATGCAATGTACTATTTAATGTAAGATTGTAAGTCTATATAACTGGTTCAATCTGGATTAACCTGCTGGTTGAGCTGATTTGACCTAATCCAGTTTTCTAACCGGACCAATATGTGGTACAATTTTTAAGGCATTGATTATTAGTGCCGAACTCGAGTGACCCTTGTGGTTAATGGAGAGAGGCATAAGGTCCTGGATGGATGGCAGAAGATTAGTGGATCGAACCACGAGGCGCCGGACATCTCAAAAGGAAAGGACATTGGTTATTAGTGTAGGTCATAATTAAGTGCATATTTACTCAGCTTGTCTTCCTCTCATTTCTAATTTGAATAAGTCTCGTCTTTTCTCATTATCAGTCAGGTTTGTTGGAGTCTATTTAGGAGGCAGATTGTGAGGAAGAATTTATTTATTTATTTATTTTTGAAGCAAGTGAGGAAAATTTAGTTGATTTCTTCAATTTTGTTGGCTACAAATAGATATATTTCTTCATGAATAGTACACTATTTGCTGTGATTTGGATAAACCCAAATATGGATGCCATTATCCATACCCACAACCACCTCTATCTCTTTCCCTCTATATATGTTATCAATGAGAAAAGCTACGTACATTCTTTCTGGCTACCACAATTTTTCTCTTTCTCTTCTATTTTCATAACACGTTATCAGCACCACTGCTCGAGGAGTTTCATGTCCATCACCGAAAGGCAATATTCTTTCTCCGTCGTCGATGTCACGAAGATGGTCTCTGCGGCCTCGGACGAGGATATCGATATTAAACCGCATACACAAAAGAAAAATAACCAAATAACTTTTGGGCTTCTGGTATGTTTCCGAACTCATTCTTAGCTAATGCATTCTGAAGATGATTATAATGAAATCCTAAACCATGTATATGGTCATGTAGAGATTTTCTTTCTGGGACAATTATTGTTGTTTGCTTTTTCTAGCTACATGGAAATCGTGTTATCATAAGCATTACTTTCTTTTATATTGTGACGACCAATTCCATAATCTAATTATTTTTTCATGTATTTATTTACATTGATTAGCTTCTTTCCTCTTGAAATGAATCTTTGTGGTCTGGATAATGTAATGTGATTAGTTATGGTGTCTAATAGACTACAAATATTTTGGGTACACGATGCCAATTAGAAAATACAATATATTCCTGTAACAACCTTAAGTTTTTGAAGGTATTGTTTCTTTTGAGTTCCAAAAAAAATAGAAAAAAGAAAAAAAGAGGGAGGAAGTGCATGATACATGGAATCATGATTTTACCCATTCTTCTTTTTTGTGTTATTTCATGTTTAATGATTAATGCATCATGTTATTCAATGTGTTGTCCTGCTAATATAATTGCCTATCTACGCACGTATGGAATAAATCCATGGTCTTTAATTAGTTGACTCTAGCAATTTTCAATTATGTTTTATTCATTACTGTAAACCCTAAACCTAATATTGGAGATACATGTCAGCCACTACTGTAGAGATCTTTTGAGAAATCAAACCTGTAGTAATTTGAGTGCATCCTAAATTAACCATAACTGAATCAGTAATGAATGTATAAAATCAAGGTCTATGACGCCATGATATTTTGGCATATAATGATTATGCAGTTAAGTTTTAAATTAATTTTATGAGAACAACTAGATAGCAAAAGAGTTTTGACATATGTGCTTGATCTTCTAGAACATTGGCTGAACTCTTATGTGCATGAAGTCTTGAATTATATTTCTATGTAGATTTCGGCATCATTACTGAAATCTTAGGACATTTTTTATAGCTTCAGCATGCTACAATAGATGCATATGCATGGCTACCAATAGATGCATATTCATGACTTTCTTCTTTTCTTTGGTTTTATTATGTGACGTTTATCAGTTTTAAAAATGCACCAATATGTACAGTGCTTGCATTTGGATATTGTGAATACATACTTTCCTAATGTGTATATAGCATTGACTAATCTATTTGTGGTTAATATTTGACTCCGATATAAGGTCTAAATTTCTTCTGATAGCTTATAAAAAAAGGAAAAAGATTTTGAGTTTTATTGGTTGAGCAAATGAATTACAAAATACCATATTTTGAGATGATAAAAGAAATTTGTTTTAATGTGTCAGTAAACTATCAATTCTCCATCTCAAAAGTTGTGCACCTGCTTGACATTGGAAGTATTGTATACTTTACCATGTCCACTCTATCTCAAAGGTTCTTCATGTAGAAGAAGTAGCTACCACATATAGCAGAATTACCATATATTACCGGAAATGCCTTATGCACAATTATTAAGGCACATATATTATGGATTAAGACAATTGTGGGAGATTATTTCTTCTGACAAGAACATCTAGTAATATATGTTTATATAGTCAAATAATCGCATAGAATAACATGAAACATTTCATAGAGTTACACTTGTGTTAGCAAATATATTAAGCTAGTGACTTGGTGTCAATTCGAAACATACAATGTGGTTTGAGAATGTCGGATTATTTTGTGACCAACTTATCAAATTATTTATACAAATGGTTATTTGTATATGTAAAATTGTGGTTACATACAAATAATTTTGTTTGTATATATATTTTTGGACCATCCCAAAATGGGTGCATGCATGAGAGGTTGCGTTGCATATCCGGGAGAAACCAGTCACCCTGCTGGCCTATGAAAGACCGACAATATTAACAATAACAAAATATGGTTGATAATACTTTAGAATTCCTATTAAACAAAATAGACCTGAAGTCCTATGTCTAGTTGTCTACAAACACCATTGTGAATGCTGGTATTTCATAGTTGCATATTTTTTGAAGCTGCAAACCTCTTATGAATTCGAAAAAAATTAGAGTGTGTTCCGTACGTTTGTTGAATCCGTAGGGTGACTACGGATTCTAGTTGTCGTACATAGACCTGAAGTTCTATAGACATATTTATTTGTTTACAATGCTGCTACACACACAATCCTTGTCTATAGGATCTTTCTCCAACATGAATACTAGACCGAATGTAGTGTCCACGATAGCTAGTCTTGCTCACATTAATTAAAGGCTCCGACAAAGCATATTTTATTCAATAGATACATAATGTGTCGTACTCTCATAATTCCAGAAGAATTTTACTTAGTTTTAAGGATATGGTAAACTTTGAGCAAGTGAAATAAGGAATAATTTTGTGTAACCATTCGTTTAAGAGAACCAGAAGTTTGTTTAAGAGAACCAGAAGTTCGTCTAAGAGAACCAGAAGTCAGTATAGATAGATTCTCTATCTATTCAGTAGAGAGATACGCCAATCACATTAAGGATGCAAATCACATACTACATGAGCCAGAAGAAGCTAATCCTATCATGAGCCAGAAGCTCAGTCTTAACGGTCCATTGTGAGCCAGAAGCCGAATGATCCTATAACTTTTAAAGTGTGTCATAGTCGACAAGACACCCCAAGAACATAATGATTATCAAAACTAATCCGTGTGATCATCCCTTACCTAATTGCAATATACATCCTTGATCTCAAGGATAAGTTCGTTTCTAAACCATCAATCCTGAAGATTATATCTGAATAACTAGTAAGACAGCTTTGACCTGCATTAGATGACTTATGTTAGAATTATTTAAAATTGTAATATTTGCATCTATGTTTTGTGAATTATTATGTTTATCTCCTTAGATTATTAAATCTTATAGACATGAGATATATTTTTTGATCAAATATTTTTGTGATCTGTTACATTAATAAGACATAATTCCCGCCGTTAGTGGGAGATATGAAGAAGATAAATTATCGTTCTAGAAGAACGTCGTGAATTATCGTTCTATAAGAATGTCGTAAAGCATCGTTCTAGTAGAACGTATTGCATCATCGTTCTCGAAGAACATTCTAAAGCATCATTCCAGAAGAACATATCATGGAATATTTCTACTTTATCTAATCTTCACTAAATTTGGAGAAATTATCCTTTTTTTGACTGCAAATGAAATATTAAGGGCTTACTTGATGTTTGTAATTATGTTGCATAAAAAGCTATACCGACTATATATTTATTTTCTAATAGAAGTAACAAAAGAACCAAATAAAGGCAACAAATGAATAAGTTCTTTTGTAAGAACGAATAATACCTAAAGGTTCTAAATATTCAACTCTCCAGAAGAGGACCAAGTAATATAACACACCCTAATGCTCTTGAAGAAGCAGCTCCCGAAGAAGCATCTCCTGTAGAGAAAAAGTTTATGACGGTCCGAAAGTGTCATGAACCAAAATTAAATTTCTCAAAGTATATCGCTCCGGTAGAGGATATACGTCAGATTCCAAAAGAGACTGAGAAAGAGATACCGGTACCCAAGAAATCTATGTTCAAGAGAAATTTGGAATCAAGAAAATTTGTCATAGATGACATTATGGAATGAGAATAAAAAGGGTGATAAAAATTACAGGATAACACTAAACAATGAATAATCTAATAAAAAGATGCGATATCTCTCACAAGACGTGGAGTATTCGGTCCTACAGTACAAAACCCAAAAGGAAAAAACGGTAGGTTTTGAATGGGTGTTTCTAAAAATATATTCAAATGTATAAGGGCAATATTAGCTCAAGGATTCACGAAATGATCATGGATAGAATATGAATAAATATATTCTCCGATCATGACAACCTATGATAAGATATATCCTCGAAGGTCATGGATTTAAAATTTTCAGATATATCCTTGAAGGATTTGATATTACCATGTTATTTCGAAGGATCTACAAATGAGCCATATGTGGATTAAACCATCTAGAAGAATATGATAGACTCATTGAGTTTATGGAGAAATCCCTGAACGGATTCATCAAAATGGTCACCTCCTAAAGAGAAGATCTCCTGAAGAGATTAAAGTACCTCCTGAAGAGAAATCTCCTAAAGAGAGAAAATATGACAGCCTCTTAAGAGATTTGAAATATCTTCCGAAGAGATATGGAATCTCCCAAAGAGTTATGGAATCTCCCAAAGAGATAAAGAATCTCCCAAAGAGATAGGGAATCTTCCGAAGAGATAAGGATTCTCCTGAAGAGATTGGAATCTCCCGTAGAGATTAAAATCTCCCGAAGAGATAAAGATAAATATCCAAAAGAGATCTCATGTAATCTCATGAAAAGATAATCTCTAGAAGAGATCTACTATAAATCTCCTGTAGAGATAAATCTCCTGTAGAGATTTAATTTCTATATATAATGGTCAGGTCAATAGGATCTTTTACAACCAAAAGAACATGTTCTGGGTCCTGAAGTACCATATTTAAAGAATATAAAATTCTTTATTGTCATTTACTCAACACAATATTTTAGAATAATATTAGGCACATTTATTCTTCTTGATTAATGTTTTGATCTAATGAGATATGCAGATGAATGATATTTATCTGATACTCCATTAAGTGGATACCACAAACAAGGTATGTTTATGAATAATGTTGCAGGTATTTTAGAGAGAATAAATCAAATCACTGCAGTAATTTCATCAAAGCAAACAAGAGAATGTGCAGGGCTATGTTTTCAACAGTTCAACATATCAGGAGGAGTTGCAAGTTTCCAGGAATAACTAATGAGTCTACAAGTATTCGTTAGGATATAGAGATATATATAAAAATGTATAGACAAAGGTTGAGGTGAAATGTAACATTCAAATGTGCTGGGGGTATTCTTTTTTTATTGATGTAAGAACTACATATAATTTTTATAATTTGAGGGGGAGCATCCGGAAGATGCACGCTAA
The DNA here is from genome assembly GCA_029216955.1 of Iris pallida. NCBI lineage: Eukaryota > Viridiplantae > Streptophyta > Magnoliopsida > Asparagales > Iridaceae > Iris > Iris pallida. The sequence continues at coordinate 19,442,822 of JANAVB010015400.1, forward strand.
TGGAGACATCTCGAAGTATGTCTTTACATATTGTACTCTTATCCTTCGTTGAGGTTTTTTCCCACTAGGTTTTCCTTCGAAAGGTTTTTAATAAGGCAGTGTAAGCCGCACCCACTTGGATTCCTAAAGAATCATATTCCTGAAGAATATTATTGTACTCTTTTCTTTTCTTTGAATTTTTTTCCAGAAGATAGGTTTTTCCTCAGAAAAGTTTTTAATGAGACAATAATTAAGTGGGCATCCAAAGGGGAGTGTTGTGATTTGGATAAACCCAAATATAGATGCCCTTATCCATACCCACAACCACCTCAATCTCTTTCCCTCTATATATGTTATCAATGAGAAAAGCTACGTACATTCTTTCTGGCTACCACAATTTCTTCTCTTTCTCTTCTATTTTCATAACACAATCAATTATATTAGCCATTTTTCTCTAGCGTATAACCTTTGTTTCATGGTATTAGAGCCATTTTAGAGGTCATGGTGTTAGTTGGGCCAGGCGGCCCGATTTTTGGTTCGGATCCGGTCGGGTCAAACTCGGTCTGGGCTAGCCCGAGCTCGGTCAACGACTCGGACTGGCTTGGCCCGAGTACCCCGCGGGTCTAGGTTGGGTTCATAATTTTTAACCGATAGCCTGACCCGGTTTGACTGCGGGTCTGGGCGGTTAAACCCGGTAAACCCGATCGGGCCGGCTCGATCTAAGGCTCGGTCCAGGTCCAATCGGACTGGTTTTTGGTTTATTTGGAAAGTTTGAACCCCCAAATGTCCGAAATGCCCCCATTTTGGGGTTGCTTTTTTGAACGTTTCAAGGGCATTTTGGTCATTTTGCTGAAAATGACCAAAAATATCCTTATAACAACTATATTTTGAGGGTAGGATAATTTTGCACCAAAGTTTCCTATAAATAGGTCATAAATCTTTAAAATTAATCACACCAAAATTATTTTTCATTTACAATATCTACAAATAATCTAGTGTGAAGAGGATATTTAATATCATGGATAATGATCAACTACAACAACAACCACAAGTTCAGCAACCACAACTTGCACCACAACCTAACACGCACCGCAATAAGAGCTGGAATCAAATTCGAACATTTGACATCATTTAGTGGAGTTTACAATAAGCGCGAAAGTGATGATACAAAAAGAAGACACTCTACTAAAGTTCTTGTTGAATGTTTGCATTATAGAAAACGAATCAAATGCGACCATAGTTATTGTACAAGAAATCTATGCAGACATCTAAAAATTTGTAGGGATATATAGTAATCATGTATGAGTCATAAATTTCAACTTATGTACTTAATATTAGTATGTGTAACACCCAGTTTTCTGAAATTGGGGTATTTTTGAAAAATTATTATTTTTATTATTTATTAATGGTGTTTAGGGCATGATATGATTTATGGTGATTTCTAGTGTAATTAGAACCATCTTCTAAGACATGCTAAGTCATGACTTATGACTTTGTGATTTTGTTAGTATAACTTAGTGTAAACCCTAGTTTTCCTTAACCTAGAAGTTGCCATGACCATGTGAGCTTAGCCATAGGCTTAGAACATCAAGTTAGTGATTTTTGGCCAAAAGGGTATTTTGGTAATTTACTAGACTTTATTTGAGTTTATGTGATTTTTAATATTATTTAATCATGGTTAAGTACCATGATTAGTCCCTAACCTATCCTACCCTAATCTAGAGGTTAGCCACTAACCTAGAAGCTTTAGGATGGATATTTAGTCATGGGTTAAAGCAAGTTAAATATCTAGATATTACCTTTATTGATATTTGCTTAAAACCCTCCAAATATCTCACCCCTTTACACAAAAGTCTTGCCTTAACCATGAAGGAAAGGGCAAGGACACCCCCCCATGCCATGGCCGGCCAAGGACCCCCCCCTCTAGCAGCCACACTTGCTATTTAACCTCATCACATTAATTCATGAAAATTTTACATGAATTTTAATCCTAGAAAATCCCATTTCCTTCAAACACCCACAACTTGATCAATTTTGATCTAAATCACCTCTAGTTTCTTGCATTGGACTCCCCTACACTAGAGGATACTAGTTAGGGCCTGCTATCAAGGATTTGTGGAGCTTTGGGCATCACCAAGTGGAAAGACACCCCCCCCTCTTTTCATTGATTTCCATTGGAAATACACAAATAGGTAAATACCCTCAAACCATGTTAATATTGTGTTTTCTCTTCATATTTGCATGCATCTTGGTACCAGGGAACTGTAGGTCAAGTTTGGTGAAAATTTGAGTTGGTTTGGTGTCCGTATCGGATACGTATCCTAGGCTAGGAAACCTTGTTTGATGAAATGCCACAAAGGATTTATTTTTGTTAAAATATAAAACAAAATATATTTTTGGGTAGCCCTAGACATGTAGGACACAACCCTAGTTGTCTGAGCACACTTCGAGTTGTATCCGTGTCCAAAACAGGACACGAACACACTGTTTAAAACCACACTGTACACTCGGTTAACCCCACTGTTTGACACTTCGTGTCGTGTCCACACGTGTCGTGGACACGATACAGGAACTTGGACACATGCCCTGACAACCCCACCTATCCTAGGACACGACCACGACACCATAGGATGCACACACGTGGCCCTAGACTGGCCGACACGCGCGCACGAGACTGTGCACGCTGTCCTGCTACTCGACACTGATTGCGGATACGACACAATACGTGGACACGTGCCACTTGGCACGAGGGTAGGGGCACCCTCTGACAACCTACCCACGAAGTTTCATACGACCACGTGTCGTATCGGACACGAAATCGCCTCTGCACTGGTCACTCACTGACAGCATACACGTGGAAATTAGGCTCTGATACGGGCTTCCCATTTGGACACGGCGACACGTGGACACCGTACAGACACACTGACACCTAGCCTGACCCTAGGCGAACCTAGGGACACGACCACGAGACACGAGGACGTGTGTGTCGTGTCCTAGAGCTAGCTGCACATGTGCACGATACTGTATTTGTGTGTGTGTGCACTGTGTTACCCGATTGTGTTTTTAGACACTTGGACACGCCGTGTCGTGTCGTGGTAGACACCTAGGGACACCCACGACACGTATACATATGGGGCATTAGTTACCAACCACTAGTTTCGAGTCTTAACTCGTGTTTGTGTGTGTTTATGGGTTTACCTAGTTTCGAGTAAACAGTGCATAATTTCCTGGATTTGGGATTTTTCACAGTTTTGCAAAAGTGAATTTCAAATCGATTTTGATTGTGATTAATGCATGTATAAGTGTATTTTCAGTATATATATATATACGTAGTATATATGTATGTGAGAGTGTGGGTGAGTTTTGAGGATATTGGTTGTGTGTATAGGTGTTTGTGTATGTATATACATATATACGTATATATGTCACAGTGTGTGTGTTGGGGCCTTTCCTGGTTCCAGGAACTGGAACCCCCTCCCCTTCCAGTTAGTTCTGTCTCTCTCTCTCACTGTCCCTTTCTCTCATTCTCTCTCTCTCACTCTATGTCCCTCTCTCTTATCTCTATATATATATATATATGTAATATATAAGTTGATATATATATATATATATATATATATATATATATATATATATATATATATATAAATATATATTATATATGTGAGTGTGGGGTGTATTTATATAGTAGTTACATATTGGTATTTGGGTAGTAGTATATAGAGTATATCTATATATCTATATATATATATAATATATATATATATATATATATGTCTAATATATATATATATATATATATAATATTATATATCATTATATACTATTATATATATATATATTATTTTTTTTTTTTTTCTATATATATATTATATATATATATATATATCTATATATAATATATATAAAATATAATATTATATCATATATATAGATATATATTAATATATATAATATCTATATATATATATATACTCTATCTCTACATATTATATATATAATATATATATATAATATATCTATATATAATATATATAGATAGATAATATAAAATAATATCTAGATAGAATATATTATATATATATATATATATATATATATATATATATAAATATCTAATATTATATATATATATTATTATATATATGTTATAACTTGTTAAGTATAGTCTATATAGAAACCTATGACATGGCCTATGGCCAAGATACTAGCCTATGGTTTGGGGCTAACCCTAATGACCTAAAAACACTACTAGTGACCCTTGTTGACTAGGGTTGACCCAAATCAACCTTAGGTCAAAGTTGACCTAGTTAACCTAGAATTGACTAGGAATGACCTAAACAACTAGTTTAACTAGTTGACTAGTAGACATAGTTTGACTAGATAATTGACCATTGTGACCAAAGTCACTATAGGTCAACCATGACCTAATTGACCTAGAAATGGCTTGGATAGACTTAAGAGGACTTGTTGACTAAGTTTTGACTAACCCTAGGCTATTAACTAGTTGGTTTAGGGTTGACCTTATATAATTATACTATTGTGACTTGGGTTTTGTGGAAAGACCTATGTAGATTAAGATATGTATGGGGTTAAGTTAGATACTTAGAGTTGAGTCATGACTTGAGATTGGAATATGGGATTAGCTTGAATATAAGATTAAGGTTGGTATTATATATATATGTATTTATATGTGGTATACTTGTATAGGTATTGGTTATACCTTAACCTTGTGGTGTAGTACTTTAGATAGTCTAGATTGACCTAGCTTGACCATATTGACTAGTATTTGACTAGTCTGACCATTGATTGACTAAACCCTAGATAACTTGACTAGTTTGACTAGAATATTGACCAAGAGTTGACTTAAACCTAGATTAGACTAGTTTGACCCTATTTGACCTTGTTTGACTTTATTTGACCTAGTATGACTTCCTGTGACCTAGTTTGACTGTTGAGTTGACCAAGAGTTTACTTTTGACCAGATTGACCTAGAATCATGTAGTATGCATTGTATACTTTATTTTTACCATTGTGGATACATTGTGACTTGTATTGCTCTGATTAGGAGCCATACACCTCTCCTCAGACAGTATATCCTCTTCAGACATTCAGTTATCAGGCGAGTACATTCTCTGACCGTTTCATACTTGTTCAGGCTTTACTTCTCGCTCTAGATTACTTTACTTGATGCTGTCACGTTGGTAACACGGATTGGTACTATATGGATCTTTACATGGGATGTTATCCCCCTCGGGAGCATCGGGTACTTATGTTACGTGTGTTTCACTTTCATCATGTACTCATGTGCTTCCATCATGCATGTATGCTCATGTGATCATGTACTCTCATGTTTACTGAGCCCTCATGTATACTATCATGTGCACCCTTTCATGGGCCCCATGTGATATCATGTATAATAACGTAACTTGTCTCGATCCTTGTGTATTGATTGGGGTAACGGAGGAGTAGAAGTGGACATGTGAATAATTCCAAAGTAGTGTAATCATGTGCAAACTCAGTAGTGTAATCATGTATAAATTCTAGCCATTCACATGCCTATCTTGTACTCTACATCACTAGTCACTTATAGTTCTCTATATACAGTAGATATTTCATTACAGCTATCTCTTTTACAGCGTACATTTCCTTTCAGCATTTCTTGTATCTTACTCTATTGCCTGTATCGTATTTCCTAACCTGTTATGAACTGTGTGAGATGTATTGTGCTCGTTCCTGTCCTGACTGGACCTGTTGAAAATATTACAGAGGATGAGGATGAGGCCCTGGTGACTACCTATTATGGAGCAGGACTAGATGATACTTATGTTGTGGACCCTCAGCAGGATCCACCTGCAGCTGAGGATGTTGCCCCAGTAGTCTAGGCTAGTTTAGCTAGACAGTCTTTCGGTATTATCATTTTGTCTCACATCTGAGTTGTATTTTGAGATGTTGAGATATATAGACTCTTAGACTTATTGTATTATGAGTTGACATTCTGGATATTATGTTGTACTAGACACTTAGACTTATTCATCTATGATACTGTTCTCTTGAGTTACTATCTATCTATCTATCTATCTATCTATCTATCTATCTATCTATCTATCTATCTGTCTTTCGTTCTTCTACCCTAGATGTGATTGAGATGTATATTGTTATGTCACCTCCATTCGGAGAGTATAAACTGTACAGGTACTTTGGTATTGTTAGATGATTGACCTAGGACAACGTTCTAACCCGCCGACACTGCGGCGTAGGCTGGACATACCCACTTCTCGTGCCCTTACTCTAGGGTGCGGGTCGTGACACGTTTTTAGTGGTGGCCCATGCAGGTCGAGTTTATGTAGTGATATTCGAACTAGAGTATCACTACAGCCTGTGATAGGATTGGAGGAATAGGCTTAGTGAGAGAGGATACTCAATCATTGTTAGGATACCTTGAGAGATTCCTGGGATGACCCTTGAGAATCTTATTTGAAATTACGATTTAAACTCCTTTTCCCTTGACTGAATTTGATTTTGGAGGATTCACTGTGGAACTTGAATCCTGGTGTTAGTTGATGATTTTAAAATTTTTGTAGTTGTAATTTTAATTTTTTGTGTTTGATTCAATATCTTTTATTTTAAGGTACTCAATCACATTTATGAGAAAACTCTTATCTGTTTCTTGCCATCTAATTCTCTTGCTAATTGCTTCCCTTGAAATGAACTGTCCCCTCCATTTTTTTGCATCTTGCTCAACCCTTTCTACCAAACTATGTGACTGTATCCCAAAACCTGACTTACTCGACATTTCCTCAAATAAAGACTTTATTGAGACCTTCTAACCTTGACCTTTGATTTGATCGAACCCTAACTATATTCATCTAGTAGCCTATCTATCCCTAGGACTGTGTTCCTAAATTATTTACTGGATTCCTAATTAATTTTATTCCATGGGTTAATTTGATCTTCTTTAACTTTTGCATCAATTATCACGTCTTGAACTCCCACTTCCTATTCTAGATCATTGGACGTCCTTTATCGTGACTTAGATATTCAGAGTATAATACTAGCTGTTACCTCACAATAAACTTCACATGTAAGACCTAGACTAGCCTACCTTCATGTAGGTATTCCATGTCCTACTAAAACCCATCTCCTTGTACTCTATTTTCTTGATATGATTTTCTGGTCAAATGGCTAAACTATAACCTCTACCATGATACTAAATTAATTCTTATTTCAATTAGAGATCCACCTTGGCTCAATTCTTTTGACTTGGCATGTGATGGTGTTCTGCTGGAACCCTTAAATGCTTAACCTTGAATGCTTGACCCGATTGGTTAAGGATCTTGGACTATGTATCTTCTTTCATCATTTCCACCCTTACTTATATCTTATGCTGTAAATTTATCCTTAGTTTTACAAGCTTATCCTTTTCGAGCTTGATCATGATATATTTTATTGGGTGCGCACCCACTAATAAAAATTGTTAACTTATATTTTCTCAAATTTGTTTTAGTATGTGTTATAACATATTTAAATTTTAATGGAAAAAAATTTGTTAAGGAAAATTTGTTAACTTTTATTGTATATATATATATATATATATATATATATATATATATTTATTGTATATATATATATATATATATATATATATATATATATATATATATATATATATATATATATATATATATATATATATATATATATATATATATATAGGGAAGGGATATTGCATCAATTGTTGCACCAAACAATCTCAACCACACATTTATTTCTATCATGTGGTTATAAAACATTCCATAAAGTTGTTGCCAAGTCAACATGCTTTATAACCACATGATTGAAATAAATGTGTGGTTGAGATTATTTGGTACAATAATTGATGCAATAAGTTTGGTGCTATATATATACATATATATATATATATATATATATATATATATATATATATATATATATATATATATATATATATATATATATATTGAGGTTTTTTTCAAAAAAAAATTGGACCAACCCAGTCCAACCGTGAACCGACCCGGCCCAGGCCCAAGTTAGCCCGGCCTGGCCCGACCTGGCCCAGGCGTGATCAAACCCCAGTCAACACTGGGTCCGGGCTGGCCCAGCCTGACCCAATTAACACCATGACTTAGAGGGTTTTGGTTTTCTTGACATTATGTGAGTGTCACTTGTTGGAGAAGATCTATTTTTTGTTACTCGAGGTGCTGAATTGCTGAGATAGATATAAATTGGATTTCTGGTGTTTCTATGTAATACTAGCCACGTACACGTGCGTATTTTTAGTACAAATATTGTTCGTCAAAAATAATTCATATTGGGCTTGTTTATTTAGTATTTTAATTGGCTTTACTGGTAAATAATATGTTGGGTACTTATATAACTTGTTACTTATACAAATATTATTCATAAATATTACAGTAAGTTGAATTTAGCAAACAATAAAATACTTATTATGCACAAAATAACATAAGAACATGTTTTGGAGGGAAAAATATGTATGGAAAAGGGCAAAAAGTTATTTTTAGTTGACATTAGCGTCACTATTTTGTTCTCCAATTACATGTTTGAAGCACATCATGATACACAACATTACTAGTTTGAATTCCAGTAATCTCCTTCAGAATATCATTCATAACCAGATTTTTTGTTGTGTATATTGAAATTTTTAGACAAAGCAACATACAATTGTCTATGACATTCAAAAGACATGTTCAGGTAAATAGATCCATTGCTTGGCCATGTGATTTGTTGATTATAAGAGCAAAACTCAAGCGAACGGGAAATTGTTTTTTAAGGACAAATGGAAATTTCAAGTTATACAGAGGACTTAGCGGTATTCGAGGCATGAAGACTCTTGTCCGAACAATTATCTGTGACAATTTTTGCGTCTATGACATGCCTCTGAAATCCTCAACTTAACAATATGGTACCATTGCATAAATCTTTTTTGGGGTCCAAATTTCTTAACAAAATAATTGGTGCCCCTAACTTTAAAGTAAGTTTATGTGGAGGCAAGCCACCCAGAGAAATCGAGTTCAAGAATTCTTGTGGATACAAATTATGTGTATCATTTTCCACACTATCAAATCAATAATAGTTGGCCTCTTTTCCTAGAAAAATATCAATGACCTTCTGATTCAATATATTGACGAATTCATTTGCTGGAGTTATCAACGTTCTTCGAGTCTTGTAACTTATGTTGGATACATTTTCTTCTAATCTTGGAAAAATGTGATCTATCAAGTGTCTTAAGGATTGGTCACCCTGCCATGGCATGGTAATTTCAACTGAGAGTCTGATCATGTCTTCCAATACAAATGGTTCAATCCCATCTCTTACATGTAACAAAAATTGGGAAAACATTAGATCTAGACTTGTACACATGTTTTCTATGTGGCGTATCATCTTACATGTTACAAAAATAATGAATTTGTAATGCATGCATCAATTATTTCAGGTCGTGTTCTATGTTCAACAACATGTAATACTTGACGAAAATGGCCTTTTTATTCCCAATTATGTCATTCAAGGCCTCAAAAGCACAACGATGTGTCATTATCGCTTCGTCCCATATAAGTAAACTTACTTTGCCCAGTAATTCAGCTAAATTAAATTGTTTACTTATTTGACATGTTGAAGTTGAAATTGTAACCAAAGGCACCTTGAACCATGAATGTGTTGTACGTCCTTCTAGCATCATTATTGCATCAATTCTAGATGTTGTTGTTGCAATTGCAATATGACCATTGCTTCTTGGATAAGCTAATATCAAATAATAAATAAATATTTTAATGGATCCATCCGGACCATCAATAAAGTAGATAGAGCTTTCATTGTGAAAGACATAATCTACTATTTATTTAAAACATATATTTGATCATTGTTTAAATTCTCAAACGATGCAGGTCTTCCAAAGGAAATGGCACTGAGTGTTCCTCTATAACTACTTCTGGTGTAATTTTAGGTCCATTAGTGTCAGTGAGGGTTGGCAAACCATAATCAGATGTTGTTTTCCATATTGCCTAAGTGTAGAATTTAAATCTTTACCAGAATATTGATAGCATGATTTTCTATTCTTGATGAGGGATAATCTTCAATCATGAATATTTAAAATTCTTCCAATGATTCACTAACTGTTGGATCACAAAATACTAACAGTATACCAAATAATTTTCTCAATGAAGAAGGAATACATACAGATGATGCCTTACAAAGTGTTTCACATAAATCTCCATCTATTTCTAGTAACCCCAGTTATTCAGCAGCTTATTTAATTATTGTACAATTGACAAATCCAGTTCTTAAGAGTTCACTAAAAGACAATGGACCTCCAACATTGTTTAAAAGCACTTGTAAATAGTACCTCTCGCCTTCAAAAGGTGATATAATATATAATCTACCAGTCACTCAACAAGTATAACTTTTTCTTACCCAACCTCTTGAGGACTTGATCCAACTATAATATTTTGGAAATTCCTGATATAAATATTATCTTGCACCTTGATCGTTACAATTCACTATGAAAAATTATGTTAAAAGTGTACGTGTTGAGTTTTTTTGCTTCTACCAACTCTTCTACATTTTTTCCTTCATAAAATATTAATTGCTGCCTATTTAGGAGATGCACTTGTAATGAATAAACCGTTGGATACAATTTGTTCAAATTATTTTATAAAATTTTCATATAGCTTCTTGCGTGCATATCCAACGTGCATCAATAAATTGTTTATGAAAAAAATATAAATAATTATTATAATATTCACAAAAAATGTAACGTAATTCATATGGAAAGAGTTGTCACCCTGCTTAATTTCATTTTGGTTGTGTTATCTTGCAAGCTCCATAGACACGCGATCCAACCCTTTGTACATATATTATACAAATATTTCACAGATAGTATGACAATTATATTATTTTAATAACCATGGGCTATATGAAAAAACCCAATGATTGTCGATGGATTTACCATTAGAAAGAGCAATTGTTCAACCATCCTCCCTTTTCATATAAACATGATATGAGTAATTGCCTTGAAGTGTTTTGTGGTGAAAATTGTTTTGGATTATTTTTCTTGCATCTTCCATTTTTCATACACAATGATCTTGTGTTCAGGGGCCCACATGGTCCATGGATCATTTTTTTATGACTACATTGTATAAATCTGGCTCTTAGATATGGAATTTCTACACATAGTACTTTATCATAGTTATCTGGAGTATGTAACTTGACACTTTCATCAAGAATTAGGAGGATATGTGCATGTGGTAAGCCTCTTTTCTGGAATTCAATCACATGGACATATGATATGACCATTCCTAAGACTTCATTTTAAAGTAAGTCGTTCTTTAATTCTTCAAATTTTAAATGGAAAACTCTTGGCGTTAGGTCTGATCCGTCAGCAACAACTTGCCCCGACAATAAATGATTCTTGATTTCATCCCAATTTGGATTGCATGTGTGAGAATCGTCTCACAATATCGATATTTGTATACTAATACGTGAGTATTTACTGTTCATTGAGTTTTCTCGGTGTCGTGATTATGGTATCATGTGATACTCCTGATTTGAGTTTATAATTATAAATTTATTATCAGACCGTTAGAGACTTGTAGAATATCGTTTACATTTCCATAAACCTGTGCTAGGACCTGTGCGTAGAACAAAGAACCCTAGAATTTCTCAAATAGGGAATTTCCCTTTCTTTTGGATCATTCTTTGAATATTTGAAAAATTCCGTTGGATCATCCGAATGAGCCCCCTAGAAACTTGATGTGATCGATCAGATCATCCATTGATAATACGAGGAAATTTGTTAAATAATCCAAATGGTCAAATATTTGTCATGAAAGTATGCGATTCGTGCTATTATTGGTTTCTTGGTTTTGATTTACATTATTATCCATTAGTTTCTTGATTTTCTTTGATGGATGGATGCAATCACTCGGTTTGAGTCATGGATTGCTGACATGGTAGATCGGACGGTCATGTTTAATTTACCCGTCTAAATATACCCCTTCGGTTTATTTTAGTTTCTTTTACTTTCTCTCTCTTCTCTTTCTCTCTTTATTTCCTTCCATTTTTCTCGTGAGCTTAGAGCTTGGATTTGAGGCCGAAGAGTGTGGTTTTTGAACCCTACTTAGTGGTGGAGTAGATGAGTTAGGCCGGGGGGGGGGGGGGGGGGGGGGGGGGGGGGGGGGGGGGGGGGGGGGGGGGGGGGGGGGGGGGGTCATTTTTAGGCAAATACATCTTGCCGAACTATTGAATATTATTGTTATTTTTATTTTCTAAAGTTCATTATTGCCCAATACATGCTTTATTAAATATGTTTCTCTTATGAGTCTCGTCTAGTTGTATATTTCTGAATTTTTTTGAGCTAGGTTTTGATTTTTTGCAAAGTCTTGTTAATGTATTAGTTGAAAAACTCGGTAAGGAGAGTGATATGGGAGTTATCACCATGAGACTTAGTCCACATTCTATATGAGACTTACCTTTTGTATTGCTTCTACCAGGATTTGACATAGCAAGGTTCGGGACCAAATTTTGGCCATTGTTCCTACCATTTACTGTGTTTTTGTCCAGGTTTTGGAAATCCGTCGAAGATTCGCAACAATCCGTTGAAAATCTGCGATAATGCGCCAGATCTTCCGACAAGACTCCAAAATTTCTATATTCCCTAATTTTGTTCCAGTTTCTTAATTTCTTCTTGCACATTGCTTTTCCTATATATGCCATGATATTTTCTTACTAAGTTTTACCTGCATGCCCAGATTTATTGTACTGTACTACAGTTCATGCCATGTCTAGTCCTGATTATGATTGCTTTTGAGCATGTAGTTGCTATCTTGACTATCTTATTCATGCTATTTTCTAAATTGCTTGACAGTGGCCCGTCGTGGCATATTCATGATTCTTGTATTGTCCAGTATTGATTGATAGTCGACTATAGTGGTGCGCTCATGGTTCTTGCATTGTCCAGTATTGATTGATAGTGGCTCGTTGTAGCGTGCTCATGTTTTTAGTCTCTTGTGTATCTTGTTATGGTGTCTTGTCCAGTCTCGTATATCCTGAAGGGAGTATCATGTCTAGGATGGTTTATGCGAAAAGCCACACCTAAAATCCTGAATAAAATGTTAAGGACTAAAATAACTAGCTTGATTATTTAGATATATTGGAAGGGGAGATTTCTTAGTTACTTGCATACCCTTTATTCCGGCTGATACAATAGATTTGGAGCTATCCGTCTTAAGGGGCACATTTCTAGCACACCATCAAGTGGGGACAAACTACATGATTATCTTTATTTCTATTAGCTCACCATAGTGTTAGGCTTACTTCATTAGGATGCACATCCCTCGGGTGATGCATCTACTATATTTATATGTACATGCTTGGGCTTGGACAATTTGGGGAGACTACATGGCAGGTAACCGATAAGAAATTCTTAAACTGTATATGTTAGTAGTTAGGATTGTGATAACCATAGTTAGCTAATGTATCAAGCTGTACTGATTATTTGGTTGTGATTAATAGATATAGTCCAATTCATGTCTTGTCCAGTCATATCTTATCTTGTCTAGCCTTGCTCTAGTCTTGCATATTCCTATACATGTTTACTATTTATGCCATAATTTCCTGATCTTGTAATTACATGTTATTCCAGTTTACTTTCATGATCTTGTACACGTTCATATGTTCCAGTTTTTTATGTGTTTCCAGTTTTCTTTCATATTTTTTGGTGCACTTTACTTTATTCATGTTTATGCTTATCGTCTTCCTTCAGTCTTTGTTATGTACGCTGGTTTAGCTTATTAGTTGGCTTCATTTGTGGTACTTGCTATCTGGGGCCTAATCCTATTGGTTTTGTTTGGCCATATTTGATAGAGGAACCATAGGATCTTTCATACCTTCTATTCGATGGTGACCACCAGGATCACCAGAGTACCTGATTAGGTTTTCCTTTCTTTTACCTATTAGTACCTGTACATATTCTTTTATAGCATTTTGCCATAGAGCATGTGTTTAGCACGTGTTTTGAACCTTGACATTTAGCCTACAGGCATAACATAATTGTATATACTAGACTGCAGCTAGGGCGGATCATGTATGACTTACAATACTCTTACTAGTTCTTCATTTTGTATTACTAGCTTCATGATCATCTATGTCACACTCCGATTCCATAGAATCGATAATCGTCCCCCAGACGTGATGCCGTGCGAATGTAAGTTGCGATCGCACAAGGCATAGTCATAAGGTTATCTGAAACACAACATATAGAAGAGTACGCAGAGAAATTGAACAAACACATTTGAAAATGGAAGGAACTTTTCTTTCATTGATAATAAAACATTATTTACATGACTCGTTACAAAAATTATCATGCGGGCTACAATATGACTCGATTACAAAATGAACGCTGATGAGATAGTCGTCCATACATTACATCCCTATTTACAGGTAAGACATTTCATTCCACCTGGTACCGTCTCGAGTCGAGACATCTTTTTTTTCTGAACTAATGTGGATTCTTCAAAAGGATTCAAAACAAATGTTCAATACACGGACGAGGTATCAAATGTACTTGCGTCGCCTTGAGCTTAAGTGGCACACCCTTCTTAGTTCAGGGTACCTGTGGAGAGCGAAGATCAGTACATTATACTTTGTACTGGTGCGAAGCAAATTAAGTTCCATGCTCTCATTTGGTTGAAGAGTTTATATGACTTAGTTTGAGATCTTTCTAACCATCCTAATGAATTTCAGGCAAGCATATGACAGGAATAATATAAATTACGCTAGAACTTACCCACGGTACAGCATGCCGTGCAATGTGAGACTTACCTGTTCGACGTAACAAAAGGTTGAATGAACTTTTTGCTTTATTGAACGTATAAGGTATATGTGTACAAAGAAGGAAGTCCTAAATAGGACATTCTAATTACAGGGAGAAGAGGTTTCTGGGAAAGTGTGACGGTGGAGATCGAGCGCTGCAGTGGCTCCTTTACTCTGTTGATGATCTGGCGACGAATCAACCTTACTATGGCTCTCTGGCACCTTTGATGGGACTCTGGGGTCACCGATCAAGAGGCTGTCTGGATGAGAAGATCCCTTCAAGATGGTTGGTTAGTTAGTTCTTTGGTTGATAGGTGGATGAGGGTGGTCGACTCTTCGTGGATAGAGATTGCTGATCCTTTGAAGATTGTCGATTGTCAATATTCCCTCTCTCTTTTTCCTCTCTTCTCTTGGTGGAAGAAGAAATCCTTCTATTTATAGGGAATCGAGCACATATGCGATGTGTATTAGGGTTTCTGAGATATGAAAGAATCTGCCGTCATTGCACGGTGTGGGCTTCTGCGGCGTTGACACGTGGCGGATATCGAGATTCCCCTCAAACGAGATCTCTGGTGGTTATAAACATAACCGAAGGAGGTGACACATGGCGCATGCCGATTTGCTTGCTCGGATACAGCCGAGTAAATCTTAGGATTTCATCCTAGATTTGCAGTCTAACTGATCCTCGTCTAAGATTTAAATCAATTTGATATGATATCAATCATGATTTAATCCCAATCTTCTCTGCAATAGGCGGTTTAAACAAACCAATTGGGGTGGACCCATGCTTCCTGCGCCTCTGGTGAGGACTAAGTGCTGTTGTGCTTCTGAGGCGACGAGTAGACCGTCCTTCTTGAGACGACGGAACCTCTGTGCTTTTAGGCGACGAGTGAACTTGGCTTCGAATGACGACGAGACTTTTGTGCATAGAGAGCAACTTATGAAGCTGTGTTTCGGGCTACCGGAGTCACTGTGTTGTAGGCGACTAGTAGGCTTGTGCTTCAGGTTGGCGAGGTTACTGTGCTTTTGGAGCGACATGTTGACTTGCATTGGTTGCGATAGAAGTTTCCAAGTCTCTTGTAGAGAAGTGACTTAAGCTTCTGAACTGGAGCAGATGACCATACCATGGGAATGGAGATGGTGTGATCATATCACCATCCTGTCCCTCATGCAGACGCAGGTAAGTAGCTGCGCCTTTGAATAGTGAAGGCATTGGCTGCGAAGGGAAGGGTATGACACCATTGCGCATCTGAGATTGGCGCAGACAGGTAGCTATACCTCTGGAGTGAAGACACAGGCTTCTAAAATAAAAGAAGGGGAGGGGGGCCTACCACCATCTTGTTTTTGAGGTTGGCACAGGCAGGTAGCTACGCCTCTGGCTTGAAGGCTCTGGCTTCTTCAAAGTGCTGAGTTACTGATATGCTTCTGAGAGGCTACGCCCACAAGAAAATCAGAACATACTTCGATGGAGGTTAATCTTCCAGCATGTGTATCGAGAAAAAGGAAGGCTGCGCTTCGATGAAGACTGCATCCCTTGTAGATCCCTTTAGGCTTCTGTCGAATCTTTACTAGATCCTTTGTAGAAGAACATAATTAGTCCCTTATGTATAGTCCTGATGTGTCTGTACTAGACTTTGGTAGACATGACAATAAAGTGACTCTCTCCATATCTTCTGTTTTGTCTTTTTAGTACTGAGCCTCAATCTTTTGCATCTTTTGTGCTTTGGCGAAGGGATGTCTTCAGCTGAGATTTTTCATGCTTCTATAAGACCCCCTTCAAAGTGTCCCGAACTTGAGTCAAGCTCGAGATACTTTGAACATAAACATGAACACGTGTCAGGACTGTACGAGCTGGGTGATGGCTGGTGTCACGCCTAGCTCTTAGCATTAATTGTCCTGAGTCATCATTTCAGAGCATGGGCTCCTGATGGCTTCTTGATATTGGAGCCTCTTGCGTCTTTGCAGGGATCGTAAATCTCTTTAGCAGAGGAGGTTCAGAGTCACGTTCCTTTGGTCACTCGCAGTATTGTCATCTGTCATGGAGTGGAGCTTTAGCTTAAATTGTAAGCTTCCTTCTAACCGATATCTGGCTCGTGCTTGGACCACGTGTCACGCCCCGCTTCCGAATAATCGGGTACATGCCGATGCATGCCCGGCCTACACTGTCGTTGACAGCGGTAGTGAGCCATCTGGTCATCAATAACAAAATAATCTCATCACAGCACTAACCACGGAATCTATACTAACCATCACAGCAATCCACTATACAATTATTACAACTTATACATGAATGTCCGGGTACAAAGCCGGTAAAATATAAATGATACAACAACAACATGTAATCAAATACACTTAATCAATCCCTATACATGAACTAGATACATCAATATCAAGCGAGCTCCAATGCCAGTCATGACGATCTAAGATCCATCTCACCTGTAATCAATGATCCAGTCAGGAAAGGAGCAAAGTACAATGTAACTCAATAAAACTCACCATGAAGATCAATGGAACGGTATATCAATATAACTGAAAGACAGAGAAACAATGTGAATAAAATATGCACTAGCTACGTGTACATGTACAATTAGATGTTATCAACATGTGGGGACTAATATGTAATCAGGCATATAAAATATGCTATCAGTCAATCAATAATCAGGCATGTCTGACGACAATGCTATCAGTCACGCAATAATCAGGCTGTCTGACGATAATGCTATCAGTCACGCACGAAATGGACTCAGGCATACGGAGTATGCTATCAGGCAATATTTGTCCAATATTAGTCAATCACATGTCTCTAGAACGTCCCCCTCCCGACACGAGAACAATGCAAGCAATCAATCGAGAACAAGGAAATACAATATATGACACGATAACAAGAGTGAGTGAAATGCATGCAATGATGGTAATACTGAGTACATGTACTTGCCTTGATTCCGGGGTTTTCTCCGAGTCTCTAGATCACCTAAAATAATGAAAAGAATTTAGAAATATTCTAAATCCTTAAATAAATTCCTAACTACTAAAATTACTATCATGAATCAATCTAACCAGTAGAATCCTTTACTGGTTGGCCCAACTAGCTTTTAACCATACTAAATTATTACCACATAGGTGACTATCTCATATGTAGTCATACACCCAACTATATCACTAAGAATAGTATTTAAACTAATGGTCTCTATCCTATGCCAAAACCCAATTGCCCCCAAAGTCTGTGAGCCCAGCAAATTGTCTGTACAAAACTGTTAAGAATTCAATAGGGCCCAACAATTACTACTCAAATACCTAACATCCTTAACCACATGACCTAGTCTGTTCTGTCTTCAAAAGTCCAATTACTGCCAACCCTATAAATTCAAATCCAACAGCTACATAATAGTAACTATTCAATCTCAAAAAACTTTCTGCCAATCGTGTCGACACAGAGAGTGTGTCCATATGGTTATTCCAGTGTCCATCCCATCACTGGACGCAACACCCAGATCCCTCCTAGATACAGGCCACAGGCTATTGCTGTATTCCACTAACCGTTGTGTCCTCCAGTGTCCAGAGCTCCAAATAACAGATAATTCGATCAGAAAACATACTTGAGTCAAAAACAGGGTCCGATACTCAAGTGCCCGTGTCCAAGGTTGACAGTGGAAGCGGTTCAGTCATTTCATCAAACAGCTGACGTGCACGAAAAGAAAGCAGTAATATGAGTTCGATTTGAATCGGTTCAACTCCAAAATTTGGAGAAATACACAGGAACGAATCTAGAGCTCACCAATACAAATTTCGAATCAAAATGAACCGATCGATCGATCGATCCCAATAAATCAACTCAAACTAAAACAGAGGATCAAGAACTCGTTCGGAAATTTGAAATCAAACACTGCCAATTTAAGGAAGAGTAAGAATACTTATCCGTCGATCAAAGAGAAAGGATTCCAGAAGCTGTGAGCAATTCGAGATCCGATCATCATCTACGAAGTAGATGCCATGGCCGACTGCCAGTGAATAGAGAAAAATCTATCAAGACCAGTGGAGAGATTGAAATCGAGGAACACAGAGGAACAATACTTACTCCACGACGCTTGGCTGTCTTCTTCACAGAGTCGCCTAGCTCACCATGGCCACTTTTCGTCATCGATGAAAGAAAGGGCAGGGTGGGGAACAATTTGGCAGGGCTTTGCCGCTCTCAAGTCTGAATGAAGAAGAAGGGAGCTGGGCTCTATTTATAGGCGGGGCGTCGGTCAGGTGGTTGGCCGGGCACTTGCCCGACGGTTGGGCGGGCAGTGGCCGTTATGATTCGACGGTCGGGAATTATTTGGTTGTTGGGTATCGACGGTGGGAATGAGGTAGGCAGTTAGGTAGTTAGGGAGAGAAGCTTCTAGAGGAGACTAGATTTCTTGGTGTCGCCGTTGTCGTCGTCGGCGGCTCACAGCAGCGGTGGAGGGAAATGGAGTTGGAAAGAAAGGAAGGGAATTTGAATTATATAGCTGTTGGGTTCAGCTGTCGAATTTCGGGTTAGCGGGTTGGGTTTTCGGATCGGGTGGCTAGTGGGTTTGAAGTTTGGACCCGCACCCAAGGTTTAACAGGCCGGGCTGGTTGGGCCTAATAGAATGGGCTGGCTAAAAATTAAATAGGCTGGAAAATAGTTGGCTGAATATTTTGAGTAGGGACTAAGGGAGCTATGAATGGGTCAGTTGGGCCATTCAAATGGGTGAAGTGAACCCAAGGAAAAATAGAAAATAAATGTTAGGAATAAAGGAAATAATAGAATACTCAATCATTAACTAAAATAGTTAAAAGGATTTAAAATAGAATATTCAAATTATTAACTAGGAATTAATCAAGAAAAAGAAATATGGAAAATATTCATTTATTTATGAACAGTGGAGTTACAAATCTTCCCTCCTGAAAAATTTCGTCCTCGAAATTTCAGATGGCACGATTAAGAGCAATCAAAAACAAATTGGCACGATTCAAGCGGTACAAAGTGATAGTCAGAAATCATGATCAAAGGATAATAGTCTTAATAGTATCCAACAATCATACATATCTGGGGTCACTTCCCCTATAGTTTCTGCCCCGCCAGTATGCTTCTAGCTGCAGTGAACCTTCGGTTCCATGGTCCCGATAATAATATATTACCAAAATACTCTGTCAACTTTATCCGATATTAGAAAACATTATGAATTTAGGACTTAGTCTCAATAATACCCGAAAGCCCATGATTACCTGTAATTACTTCAACTTAGAGTCCATGCCTCGCCAGTGTGCAGCTGGCTGCAATAAACTTTCAGTTTCCATAATCCAGGTAAATGTCTGCAGTGCACATCTGCCACATCATAGTAGCCGTCGAATATTTCTCAACTGTATCCCAAAGATTTCCAAGGTTTTGTGAAGAATCAAAATGAATTTTTAACAGTCAAAGTCATGATAGGAAGTGAACAAGTAGTTTTATTAGGTACTAAAGGACAGTAAGGATCAAACAAGTGACCAATATGAAACAATACAGAGACTTTAGAAACAAGTTTTGAATATGAAACAACAAGGAAAATCTAGATACTAGAAAAAATCAAAAGAGAAATGATGACCCACGGTCTGCTCCAGCTATGCGAGAATGTCTCTGGTCTCTAGTCCTCGTCAGGAATCAGAATAGCCTCTGCTCCTTCCTCTGCCATAAGGTAGACTCGTCCCTCTGGCTGTGGAAGTCCCGAAGATCCTGCTGCCGTACGAGCAATGGTGCACAACCTTGCCTGATGATTAGCTGCACCACATATGAGGCACTGTCCAAGTCTCTTCCTACACACCTGCCAGGTATGGCCCACTTT
Organism: Iris pallida; assembly: GCA_029216955.1. NCBI lineage: Eukaryota > Viridiplantae > Streptophyta > Magnoliopsida > Asparagales > Iridaceae > Iris > Iris pallida. Next base: position 19,463,476 of record JANAVB010015400.1, read on the forward strand.
CTGACAAAATCTACAAGGCTGCTGAACTGGTCGTTGCTGCTGCTGCTGTGTCCCCTGAGGAGGCTGGGATGTGAAGGTCTTCGTCTGCTGGGTGTTGGGACGTTTGGATGGTCCCGAGTGACTACCTCCTCCACTAATGTCACGGTCTCCCTTGGGTCGGAGGCTCAGATCAATCTCCAATCTCTGAGCAACGGCGACCATCCCAGTATAAGTACTCGCTCCGTTAGCCACGTGACTAGGTAGCGAAGGTCATGGCTCAAACCCTGCCTGAATCTCGTAGCTTTCACGACTGGATCTCTGGCTCTATCCTCTGCAAACCGACTAAGTCGCCCGAACTCTGCTGCGTACTCATCAACCGAGCGAGTCCCCTGCTCAAGAATCTGAAACTGGCACTCCAAAGCCTCTCTAGCTACTACTGGGAAAAAACTTCTCCTTGAAGATTTCCACAAACTGCTCCCAAGTCAATCCAGGTACTGCGAGCTGAGGCTCACTCCTAAACCAGGTACGCGCCAGATCACGCATCTGCACGCCGACTGCCTCCACCTTGAGGTCCTCAGGAAGCCTAGATAGTAGCATCACCCTCTCTATATCCTCTAGCCACTCATCGGCGTAGAGTATACCCTCAGTCCCAAGGAACTCTCTAGGTGCCATCTTTTTAAAGTCTAGAATAGACCCCTCTCTCTGATGGTGGGTAGGAGTAGACTGAGTATAAGTAGGAGAAGCACGAGTATGGATGGGAGGCGGAATAAAGGAAATAGGCTCAGGCTGAACAAAAGTGGTGGTAGTAGGGTGTATAGGAGCCTGGGTGGGTGGTGGAGGTGGAATATATGATGGATGTGGAGCATATGGCGGAGGTGGGATGTATGATAGGGTCGGTATGGTAGTCGGTGGAGGTGGAATATGCGATGTAGGTGGAGCGGTAGTCTGAGGAAGTGGAGGTGGTGGTGGTAGGAGTGGGCTAACTAATCTCTCAATACCCTCCCGCAATATAGTGGTCTGCTCCCTCTGAGCATCCAACAAACTGGTCTGGGCTCTCTGGGCCTCCAATAGCCCATGGACCAGCTCATGCATCTGGGTGCCCCTCATAGAACTGATGGAGTGTCGTGAAGAAGCCCTCGTGACGGGTGGTACGTGGGTACCGGAGCCCTCTGGGTCTACCATAGGTAGGGCAGATGATCCTCTCTCGGAATGGGCTACACTCGGAGTGCAGCCTCGCGGATGAGGTTCCTTCCTTCCTTTGGCCATCTCTGAAATTGTAGGAGAACCATCAGTGACTCGTAGGTGTACTGTGTGTGTTAGCAGGATATATATAAGACGAAAAATAAGCAACATCATAACGGTCCTATGCTGTGATGAGTTTTCTAATTTCGCAAGCTTCCAATGGTACTCTAATCCTAAGCACCATTATATAGAGACCTGCATGGGCCACCACTAAAACATGTCACGCTCTGCTCCCGAATAAGCGGGTACGGGCCGATGCATGCCCGGCCTATACTGTCGTTGACAGCGGTAGTGAGCCGTCTGGTCATCAATAACAAAATAATCTCATCACATCATCTAATCACGGAATCTATACTAACCATCACAGTAATCCACTATACAATTATTACAACTTATACATGAATGTCCGGGTACAAAGCCGGTAAAATATAAATGATACAACAACAACATGTAATCAAATACACTCAATCAATCCCTATACATGAACTAGATACATCAATATCATGCGAGCTCCAATGCCAGTCATGATGATCTAAGATCCATCTCACCTGTAATCAACGATCCAGTCAGGAAAGGAGCAAAGTACAATGTAACTCAATAAAACTCACCATGAAGATCAATGGAACGGTATATCAATATAACTGAAAGACAGAGAAATAATGTGAATAAAATATGCACTAGCTACGTGTACATGTGCAATTAGACGTTATCAACATGTGGGGACTAATATGTAATCAGGCATATAAAATATGCTATCAGTCAATCAATAATCAGGCATGTCTGACAACAATGCTATCAGTCACGCAATAATCAGGCATGTCTGCCGACAATGCTATCAGTCACGCACGAAATGGACTCAGGCATACAGAGTATGCTATCAGGTAATATTTGTCCAATATTAGTCAATCACATGTCTCTAGAACGTCTCCCTCCCGACACGAGAACAATGCAAGCAATCAATCGAGAACAAGGAAATGCAATAAATGACACGATAACAAGAGTGAGTGCAATGCATGCAATGATGGTAATACTGAGTACATGTACTTGCCTTGATTCCGGGGTTTTCTCCGAGTCTCTAGATCACCTAAAATAATGAAAACAATTTAGAAATATTCTAAATCCTTAAATAAATTCCTAACTACTAAAATTACTATCATGAATCAATCTAACCAGTAGAATCCTTTACTGGTTGGCCCAACTAGCTTTTAACCATACTAAATTATTACCACATAGGTGACTATCTCATATGTAGTCATACACCCAACTATATCACTAAGAATAGTATTTAAACCAATGGTCTCTATCCTATGCCAAAACCCAATTGCCCCCAAAGTCTCTGTGAGCCCAGCAAGTTGTCTGGACAAAACTGTTAAGAATTCAATAGGGCCCAGCAATTACTATTCAAATACCTAACATCCTTAACCACATGACCTAGTCTGTTCTGTCTTCAAAAGTCCAATTACTGCCAACCCCATAAATTCAAATCCAACAGCTACATAATAGTAACTATTCAATCTCAATAAACTTTCTGCCAATCGTTTCGACACAGAGAGTGTGTCCATATGGTTATTCCAGTGTCCATCCCATCACTGGATGCAACACCCAGATCCCTCCTAGATACAGGCCACAGGCTAATGCTGCATTCTACTAACCGTTGTGTCCTCCAGTGTCCAGAGCTCCAAATAACAGATAATTCGATCAGAAAACATACCTGAGTCAAAAACAGGGTCCGATACTCAAGTGTCCGTGTCCAAGGTTGACAATGGAAGCGGTTCAGTCATTTCATCAAACAGCTGACGTGCACGAAAAGAAAGCAGTAATATGAGTTCGATTTGAATCGGTTCAACTCCAAAATTTGGAGAAATACACAGGATCGAATCTAGAGCTCACCAATACAAATCTCGAATCAAAATGAACTGATCGATCGATCGATCCCAATAAATCAACTCGAACTAAAACAGAGGATCAAGAACTCGTTCAAAAATTTGAAATCAAACACTGCCAATTCGAGAAAGAGTAAGAATACTTACCACTCGATCAAAGAGAAAGGATTCCGGAAGCTGTGAGCAATTCGAGATCCGATCATCATCTACGAAGTAGATGCCATGGCCGACTACCAACGAATAGAGAAAACTCTATCAAGACCAGTGGAGAGATTGAAATCGAGAAACACAGAGGAACAATACTTACTCCACGACGCTTGGCTGTCTTCTTCACAGAGTCGCCTAGCTCGCCATGGCCACTTCTCGTCGTCGACGAAAAAAAGGACAGGGTGGGGAACAATTTGGCAGGGCTTTGCCGCTCTCAAGTCTGAATGAAGAAGAAGGGAGCTGGACTCTATTTATAGGCGGGGCGTCAGTCAGGTGGTTGGTCGGGCACTTGCCCGACGGTTGGGCGGGCAGTGGCCGTTACGATCCGACGGTCGGGAAGAATTTGGTTGTTGGGGATCGACGGTGGGAATGAGGTAGGCAGTTAGGTAGTTAGGGAGAGAAGCTTCTAGAGGAGACTAGATTTTTTTGTGTCGCCGTCGTCGTCGTCGTCGTCGGCTCATAGCAGCGGTGGAGGGAAATGGAGTTGGGAAGAAAGGAAGGGAATTTGAATTATATAGCTGTTGGGTTCAGCTATCGGATTTTGGGTTAGCGGGTTGGGTTTTCGGGTCCGGTGGCTAGTGGGTTTGAAGTTTGGACCCACGCCCAAGGTTTAACAGGCCGGGCTGGCTGGGCCTAATAGAATGGGCTGGCTAAAAATTAAATAGGCTGGAAAATAATTGGCTGAATATTTTGAATAGGGATTAAGGGAGCTATGAATGGGTCAGTTGGCCCATTCAAATGGGTAAATTGAACCCAAGGAAAAATAGAAAATAAAAGTTAGGAATAAAGGAAATAATAGAATACTCAATCATTAACTAAAATAGTTGAAAGGATTTAAAATAGAATATTCAAATTATTAACTAGGAATTAATCAAGAAAAAGAAATATGGAAAATATTTATTTATTTATGAACAGTGGAGTTACACCACGCAAACAACCCACATAAATGACTGTCCCCCTTCAAGAGGAGACTCAGCTGCTTCAACAATGGCCTTGCTTGCCCGATGTTCGGCTCCTGATGATCCTGGAGTTCGCTTGAGGCGGCCGTCGGTGACAAATCTTTTTATCCAAAGAAGCTGTAGTAGAACTACTACTGGATCTCAAGACGTCCCACGTCCTGGATGTCCTGGGCGTCAATGGCGTCTCTAACCCTAGCTTCCTAACTTCGTATTGGTTGCCATGCTGACCGAGGAATGGCAAGTCCTGCTGCTGTGGTTGCTCTCTCCGGTCAGTTGGGGAGATGGGGGAGTCCTGTGTATTGGGAAAGAAACGCGGAAACCTTTCCCCAAACTAGAGAGTACTTGCGAGAGAACCGAGCAAACAACGCACAAACCAAAACACCAAAAACAAACCACGCAGACACAGAGAATTTTTGACGTGGAAAACCCTTGCGGGAAAAACCACGGGACGATCAGAGTCCAACCCTGAGAAGCCTCCACTAATGGAATAGAAGAATTACACCCTCTACAAACTCCTCCCGATCCAAATCGGATCCCAACAACACTTAGAAGCAAGAACAATGATTACAAGGCTACGAAGAGCGAGAACGACGAGTAGAAATTACCCGAACGCGATCTCCTTCGAAAACGACCTTCAATGCTCCGTCTTCTCTCCCAAAGTTGCAATGGCACTCTTGCCTCATTCCTCTCTCTTCTTCAATATTCTCCGATGAATAGGGTTAGGAATAACCTAATATTAACTCCCCTAATCCGCAGCAAAATCTGGACCATCAGATATGATCCAACGGTGAGAAATCACCCTGAATTTCCGCTCAGCCCCGACGACACAGAGTTCGGCCAGAACTTTGTGTCGGGCAACCAGAACATACCGGCAACATTCTGGAACCAAAAAGCAGAATTCGGGCAGAATTCTGTATGAGGGCAGAATTCGGGCAGAATTCTGCCTCCCCTGTTCCAAAATGTAAAAACATGGCTCCCGAGTTTCTTCTTCGTCTCCGAATGGCCTCGTCACCTCCCCGAGCTTCTCTGACACACAGATGGCGCTCGTCGCACTCCGGGGTCTTCTCCATATAGGGTGGGAACCCCACCCACTCCAACAAATCTCCCCCTTCACAACTATGGGGAGGATATCGTCATCCCGACGATCTGCCTGCAGTACTCAAACTTCTCCCTTGGTAGAATCTTCGTGAACATATCAGCTCCGTTGTCATCTGTATGAACCTTCTCAAGCTCCGCGTTCTTCTTCTCAACCACATCCCGTATCCAATGATACCGAGTCTCGATGTGTTTGGACCGGCTATGAAACGTCTGATTCTTCACAAGGTGAATAGCACTCTGACTGTCGCAAAGCAAAGTATACTGCTCTTGCTTCAGTCCCATTTCCTGCAGCAGCTTCTTCATCCACAACAGCTCCTTGCAAGCCTCCATCGCCGCAATGTACTCTGCCTCTATCGTCAACAAGGCAATACACTTCTGCAACCGCGACTGCCACGACACCGCTCCTCCCACAAACATCATCACGTAGCCCGAAGTCGATCGCCTCGTGTCTACATCTCCAGCCATATCAGCGTCGGTATACCCAACCAGCTTTGGCTCGTCACCACCAAAGGAAAGTCTCCAACCAGCAGTGCCCTGAAGATATCGTAGAATCCACTTGACCGCAGTCCAATGTACCCTTCCATGATTTGAAAGATACCTGCTAACCATACCAACTGCATGAGCAATATCTGGTCTCGTACACACCATGGCATACATAAGGCTTTCCACAGCTGAGGCATATGGAACCCGCTCCATATCTTCCTTTTCGTCCTCGGTAGATGGACACTGCTCCTCAGTAAGCTTAAAGTGAGCCGCAAGGGGGCAACTCACTTTCTTCGACCAGTCCATACCGAAACGCTGAAGTACCCGGTAAATGTACTTCTTTTGGGACAAGTGTAGCAGCTTGGACTCTCTCTCTCGGCTGATCTCCATCCCAAGAATAGTCTTCGCTGCGCCCAAATCCTTCATAGAGAAGGCCGCGCCCAGTTGGCGCTTCAGCTCCGCTATCCTAGTGGCATTCCGATACACTAATAGCATATCATCAACATAGAGCAATAAAATGATAAAATTATCATCGGCAAAATATCTCACAAATACACAGTGATCCGACGTCGTCCGTGCATAACCATGCTCCCCCATAAATGACTCGAACTTCCTGTACCACTGCCTCGGAGCCTGCTTCAGACCATACAAGCTCTTCCTCAACCGGCAGACCAAATGTGACTTGCCCTTCTCACAGAATCCCTCTGGCTGCTCCATGTACAGCTCCTCCTCAAGATCACCGTGGAGGAATGCCGTCTTCACATCCATCTGTTCGACCTCCAAATCGAAACTGGCTGCTAATGCTAGCACCACCCAAATAGACGAATGCTTGACGACAGGCGAAAAGATCTCATCATAATCCACGCCTTTCCGCTGACCGTAGCTTTGACTACCAGCCTCGCTTTGTATCGAGGGCGAGTAGCATCATCCGTCTGCTTCACTCTAAACATCCATCGATTCTTCAAAGCCTTCTTGCCCTTTGGCAACCGCACCAGCTCATAAGTGGAATTAGTGTGCAAGGAACTCATCTTCTCCTGCATGGCCTCCATCCACTCCTGCCTGTGTTCGTCTTCCATAGCCTCTGCAAAGCTTTCGGGCTCTCCCCCGTCAGTCAATAGCACATACTCATCCGGTGAGTATCTCGTAGATGGTCGACGATCTCTGTCTCTCCTTCTCGGTGGAGCCACTGGTGCTGGCTGTATACCAACAGTCTCCTCCCCTTCAGGAACTGCCTTCCCGGCATGCTCATCCTCCTGAGGGACACCCTGACCACCATCAGCAGGCTGATGATCAAGGTTGGGAGCAACTCCATGTACTGGCTCCCCCATAACTGGATCCTCTGCGACGTCCTCTGGAAACTGCTCGAAGCAAAATGACTCTAACTCAGGCAATTCCTCAGCCTCAGAACGCGTCTCGGAATCCTGAGTGTTGGTCATGGTCTGATCCTCGACGAACACCACGTCCCTGCTTCTGTAGAGCTTTCCTTCCACTGGGTCGTAGAGTCTATAGCCAAACTTATCTCGATCGTAGCCGACAAAGACGCATCGCCTCGTCTTCGGCTCAAGTTTGGTCCTCTCGTCCTTCGGTACATGCACGAAGGCCTTACAGCCAAACACTCGCAGGTGATTGTATGACGGCTCTTTGCCGTACCATACTTTGCCAGGCACATCACCCTGCAAAGGAGCACTAGGAGATAAATTAATAACATAAGCAGCTGTGAGAAGAGCCTCACCCCAGTAACTGCCCGGTAAGTTTGCTTCTGACAGAAAATATCGCACCCTCTCCATCAGTGTCCTGTTCATGCGCTCCGCTACACCATTGAGCTGAGGTGTCTTGGGCGGAGTCTTCTGGTGTCGTATCCCTTGCTCTTTGCAATACGCATCAAAGGTACCGATGTATTCGCCGCCATTGTCGGACCGAACACATAACAACTTCTTGCCCATCTCCCTTTCAACAGAGGCCTGAAACTCCTTGAAAGTAGGCAGCACCTGATCCTTGGTCTTTAAGGCATAGACCCAAACCTTCCTGGAACAGTCATCAATAAAGGTTACAAAGTAAGAAGCACCACCAAGAGATTTACCTTCATAGGAACGCAGACATCCGAGTAAATCAACTCGAGCAACGCCGGCTTCCTCGAACTTGGGTGACTTTGGAAAGACACCCTATTTTGCTTTCCAGCTAAACAGTGCGTGCACTTCTCCAACTTTGTAGACTTGAGCCCCGGAATTACCTTCCTGTTCACCAAGTAGCTCATCCCCTTCTCGCTGATATGGCCGAGCCGCCTGTGCCACAACTCGGTAGACGCATCACTAACTGCGTTCACCTCCTGTGCCCCCTGTGCGCTCCCCTCCATATTGTAGAGACCGGACTTCTTGCTTCCTCTGGCAATCACCATCGAACCCCTGGAAAGCTTCCACTGACTGTTCCCGAAGAGACTGAAGAATCCCTCGTCATCCAACCTTCCAACCGACACCAGGTTGAAACGGATATCAGGGACATGACGAACATCCTTGAGAACAAGAACCGCACCCGTCTTCGTTCTCAAATGCACATCTCCAACGGCAACCGCCTTCGACACATCTCCATTGCCCATTTTCAACACTCCACAGTCGTCTGTTGTGTAAGTGACAAATAGTGCCCTGTTGTGAGATACATGTGCTGAAGCCCCTGAGTCCACCAGCCAAGAATTGTCATCGCAGGCGAGGTTTGTAATGACCTCATCACCTACGACGATCACATCGCCTCCATGCATCGAGGCCGTCACTGTAGTGTTCTCTTCTTGCTTCCCCTTGTCGCCCTTCTTCTCTCTCTTCCAAGCGAAACATTTCCGCTTGATGTGGCCCTTCTTACCGCAATGGTAACACTCTGAGTCCTCGTAACGACCCTTGGACTTCCCCCTGCTCTTGTCTCTGCCACCACCTGGACCCCTGCTTTTGCCCCTTCCGCGGCTCTCTGAAACAAGTGCCTCTGAGTGGTGGGATGTGGATGAAGTGCCCTGAGAACGTCTCCGCATCTCTTCATTCAACACCCCGCTCTTGGCAAACTCCAGACTGACCACGCCCTCTGGAGCAGAAGCGATCATAGATACTCGTACGGTCTCCCACGAGTCTGGCAAAGTACACAGCAGCCACAGTCCCTGAACTTCGTCGTCGAACTTGACTCCCATAGAAGACAGCTGGTCAACCACGCCCTGGACTCACTCAAGTGGTCCGAAATAGATGCCCCATCCTTGTATCGTAGACCCATCATCGTTCGGATCAGGAACAATTTGTTTACCCCGGTCTTCTTCGCATACAAGGATTCCAGCTTATCCCACAACGTCTTCGCGTGCTCAATATTGGCAACGTGGTTGTACACGTTCTCGTCCACAAACTGCCGTATGTACCCACACACTTGTATATGCTCGAATGTCCAGTCCTCCTCGGATTTATCACTGGGCTTCTCGGATGCAAATACGGGCAGATGCAGCTTCTTGACGAACAACAAATCTTTTATCTTGCTCCGCCAATAGTGATAGTTGGTGCCGTTCAGGTTCACCATGCGCACCGGCTTCGCGTCCATCTCTCCTCTCTGGTTTCTGTCAACTCCTGACACCCTTCTGAATTCCAGAACCTGGCTCTGATACCACTCTGTTGGGAAAGAAACGCGGAAACCTTTCCCCAAACTTGAGAGTACCTGCGAGAGAACCGAGCAAACAACGTACAAACCAAAACACCAAAAACAAACCACCCAGACACAGAGAATTTTTGACGTGGAAAACCCTTGCGGGAAAAACTACGGGACGATCGGAGTCCAACCCTGAGAAGCCTCCACTAATGGAATAGAAGAATTACACCCTCTACAAACTCCTCCTGATCCAAATCGGATCCCAACAACACTTAGAAGCAAGAACAATGATTACAAGGCTACGAAGAGCGAGAACAACGAGTAGAGATTACCCGAACGCGATCTCCTTCGAAAACGACCTTCAATCCTCCGTTTTCTCTCCCAAAGTTGCAATGGCACTCTTGCCTCCTTCCTCACTCTTCTTCAATATTCTCCGATGAATAGGGTTAGGAATAACCTAATATTAACTCCCCTAATCCGCAGCAAAATCTGGACCATCAGATATGATCCAACGGTAAGAAATCACCCTGAATTTCCGCTCAGCCCCGACGACACAGAGTTCGGCCGGAACTCTGTGTCGGGCAAACAGAACATACCGGCAACATTCTGGAACCAAAAAGCAGAATTCGGGCAGAATTCTGTATGGGGGCAGAATTCGGGCAGAATTCTGCCTCCCCTGTTCCAGATTGTAAAAACATGGCTCCCGAGTTTCTTCTTCGTCTCCGAATGGCCTCGTCACCTCCCCGAGCTTCTCTAACACACAGATGGCGCTCGTCGCACTTCGGGGTCTTCTCCATATAGGTTAGGAACCCCACCCACTCCAACACTGTGCTGGTCTTCATCTCCGGCTCGGGCCAGTAGCAGCTTCGGGCGTTGGCTTCCTTTTGACCAGGAAGTGATTGGCTTTGTCACCGCCATTTCAACTTTTTTTTGCTTCTGTGTATGTAACTACGAAGGGTCTGTAATAGGTCCTTGTAGCCACATTTTTATATGTAGAACAACAATCCAGAGGTAATATGGACGTGAACCATTTTCTAGACCACTGGAATATTCATAGAGCTGATGCGAGAAGAACGATTACTCAGAGGTAATGTGGACATGGTAGTCGTATCTTCCAGGCATAGTAAAGCAATCTAGAGGTAATGTGGACGTGAAGTGCTTCATCTACTTGAGAGAATATATAGGAGGGAGAGCGAGAGGTCCCCTTACCAGAACTCATGGGTACCCTTTTCAGGGGATGTGGGTGCCTATGCTGGTTCTATCTTCAAACGTAATACTTCTTTAGGAACTTGTCGTTGATGGGCATCATTAGCAAGTCCCTATTAGGCTTAGCTAGCCGATAAGCACCGTTGGAGTACACCGTTTCTATGACAAATGGTCATTCCCACTTGGGCTCGAACTTCCCAGTCATCTTGTGGGTCATCACCATCGATCTCCGTACTGCCAAGACGAGGTTACCCACCTGGTAGGATCTTTCGCGAGCTTTTTTATTGAAGGCCCCAGAGATGCGAGCTTGGTAAAGCTCAATCCTTTGCTGCGCGAGCAAGCGCTTTTCATCCAACGCTTCTAGCTCTTGTAACCGCCTACGCTGATTGTCTTCGACGGTTAACTGATTAGTGATCATGTTAGCAGACAACATCTTCTTAAAGACTTGACCCATGCTGGTATCGAAGTCCCAAGTTGAGGAGTCAGAAGAGTGTAAGTGCCTCATGACTTCTTCTTCTGAATCTTCTGAGGTGGTCGTAGGTGTAACATACCCCAGCCTTCGAGGAGTACGTTGGTAGTAGTTGTCAGCTTTTCCCTTTGGAGCGTGAATCCTTAAGGGAAGATGCCGGCCTTTGCCATAATTGACCCCTTTATTGCTATTCAGGTCGTTGTCTATCTATTGGATAAGGTTTTTGGCCTGCGTCGTGTAGCGGTAGAATTGTATTTTGTCGCTGTCGAGGTCTGGATCTTCCGGAGTTATTCGCTGCGGATGCTCCAATCGACCGAATATGATGTGTTCCTCTTTTTTTTCCTGACTGGAACTACAAATTAGACACCTCGGACAGGGACAACTCAGCTCACATGGTTGGCAGTTGTCACTTGCGTCTGTAGTTTACACAGAAAATTGTCCAGGAAATATTTGGTGTTCCAACATGTGCCAGAGTAGTTCGATGACAACTTTCTGTTAATAAAGTGGGATATCTTATCTCGAGGGATTATATCGTCAAAAGAGTGGGCCTCTGTGTTGGCGCAGACGTAATCTTCTACCTCTTCGTCAGTGAAGACTAGAGCTGCCGCCGGAGGATAAGGAGGATGCCTCCCTTTCAGCTTGACCACCAAGGGAATGGTGATCGGATGTTCCTGTGCCTTCATGGTCGGCCTTGGGGACCTCTGGGGTAACCTCATTCTTATAGGCTCCTGACCATCTTCCATCGTCACTAGAGGCAAATATGGAGCTTTGTCCCGAAGCTTAACAACAAGAGGCACTGACACCTTGGGAGGCCTCCCTTTTAGTCGAACCTTTAGAGGTTCTTCGGCCACTACTATGCATTCTGAAGCTGCCTCTGTCTCATCGTCAGCATCATTGATGTCATCATCCCAGGGGACTGACTTGTACAGATCAACATCCGTACAGTAGGCTTCTAGTCCTCGGAACGGGTCGATATCAGCGAACTCCATTTTGATAGTCCCATCGCCGGCCACATATTTCATACACTGATGTAGGGTGGAAGGGACAATCATGTACTCATGGATCCATGGTCGTCCCAGCAGCATGTTGTAATTTATGTCTGCATCAATGACATAGCAAGTCATTTAAGTATGAAGGTCGCCGATCTGACATTTCAAGCAAAATTTGCCTAAGGGCTCGCTCTTTCCCGTGTTGAAACAACTGATTAGTTCGAGGCTGTCAACCGATACATCAGAACCCCTAAAGTTTGAAGCAAGCTTCTTGGGATAATATTCAAAGAGGAACCTGGGTCGATGTGGATGCGATCGACCTTAATGGCACTAACATACCCCGTATAGTACAGGGGGCGGTTGTGCCGGTTATTCTTTAGCAGCATATCTTGCTGGGGGAAAGTGATCCTGGGAATTACTTCGACCACGCTGTGGCAATGTGGGCAAGCTGCGGGATCCACTTTCGGTGGCCGAACCTGGGTGAGGAAGGACTCGGCATTCTGTAAAGCTTCACTGAGTGCATCTCGGGTCTCCTTAGAGAGGCGAAGGAGCTTGAAAAGTGATAATCTAGCTGGAGTATTAGTCAACTGTGCAAGAATATCGAAGTTGTAGGGCTTGATAGGCCCTATTACCGGATCCTTTCTGAGAGGTTTGTCGAAACGAACCTCTTTCTTTTTCTGCTTGTCCACGGTAGGGGCCCGGGATGGACCCGCCTCTGATGCCTTAGGAATTTAAGGTGGACCTGCTCCTGATATATCTCGGACATGGGAAGTATTTGGTGGAGACTCCTCATGGTTTGGAGCCTGGCTCTCTTCTTGCCTCTGCGCCGAGCGGGTGGTCACCAAAGCATCGTCGGTCGACGTAGAGACCATACGGCATGCCTTGCTTTTCTTTCCTTTGGCAGAAAGGGTCGTAGATGTCATCATGTCGGGAACCAAGTCAGGATGTATCCAGATGACTTTGCCTTGAGGCGTGGAGAATGGGATGAGCCCTTGAGTGTTGCCCTATGCTGGCGAAAGGTTGACTACCTCCATCGTCGCCTTTGGAATAGGGATGACGCCATCTTGTACCTCTGTGGCTGGAAAACTCCCAAACTGGAGAATAACCATGATGGTCGTGACGGTCTTCTCCTTGTAATCCAACGATATGACGTTGGCGTTAATGAGGTGCTAAATTGTCCCTTCAACACATTGCAGTCCTGTGTTGAGTGATGGATGTACTGGTGATAATGGCAATACTTGGGATGGTCCAGCTTTTCCACTTCATCAGGATGCCTAGGTGCCGGGATGGACAGTTTGCCACTCTTCGTAAGCATCTCGAAGAGCTCCAGCATATCCTCGTTATTGAAGGAGTAAGTCTCCCTCGGCCTCTATGCTTCCGCAGACTTGGGGTTCACAGCTGCTGAACCTTTGAAGATGTTGATGGTCATGGCTTGCTTGCCTTTTCTGTCTTTAGGGTTGTTGCTGGACGAGCGTCTCCCCTTGTCTTCGGGCACAGAAAAGTGTATCCCCAGGAGCTGCACGTCTTGGGCTTTTATTTGTGCGGCATACGCCTCAGTAATGAAAGGCGTCCACTCCGTGCAACGAGCACTGTGCCACAATTTTATAGCGGACAACATGTTCTTACGACAGGAGTCCATAAGCATGGGCTCGGGCATGCCGGGTGGTAATCTGAGAGCTGCCTAGCGGAAGCGCTCGATGTTTGTGCGGACAGACTCTTTCTCCCTCTGGATAATTTCCATGAGGGTTGACATGGTTATATCAATGCCTCCTTCGTAGAATCGGTCCACGAACCGAGTCTTCAGATCTTCAAATGACGAGATGCGGTCGTCCGGAAGACTGCATAACCACTCATAGGCTACCCCCTGTAGGGCTCCTATGAATATGTTAGACAGGAGGACGTCATCCTTTGGCAGATGTCTCGTTACCGAGGCAAAGTACCTCAAGTATTATCGGGGAGACCCCTTCCCTTCATAAGGTGTAAGCTTCTGCGGATTGTATTTGGAAGGATAGACGACGTTGTCCCACTCGGCAGGGTATGGCTGTCGGATTCCCATCTTCCGGAGCGTTGCTTGCTTCTCCTTGGCATCATGACGAGCATACAGCTCCTTGATGGCCTGCTGTATCTCGACCGGCATTGCGGAGCCTGTAGCCGATGGAGTAGACGAGGATGGTCCTGCCTGATTGGCAGTACAAAACCTGCTGGATTCGTCATTGGTTGGCGAATCACGTACAGGTGTAGAGGCAGCGGGGGCCATGCTACTCTTGAGGTCGATTATGATCGAGGACAGGGTCTTCATGGTGTCCGTCAGCATATCTAACTTCGTCTCGAGGACTTCGATACGTCTGAGAGCTTCGTTGTTGTCTTCCTTATTGCCATCGGCCATGAACACAGACCGAGTGTGAGGGTGACTCGAGGGAGCCGTGGATCTTTCACTTTCTGGCTCAGATGCTTGAGTCTCGCTGTCCTGAGGATATACCATAAGATTGTGATCTTCTTCGGACTCAGTATGGTTGCTACCCCTGCTCTGGTGACTGGTTGTGCCAATGGAGACATTCGTGTCGTATTGTGCCTCGTCAGATTGGAACATAGTGTTGTCGTGCATGGTAGGAGGCTGGCTACCTCCAGTTTTTGATAAGGCACCCAATACAGATTTGGAACGATGCCTTAGAACATACCTGCATTGGGTACCTTAGCTTTACTGTTCTCTGACCTCCTCTTTGGTTTAGCAACCGATATGGAAGGATTCTGGGAGGGCTTCTTGAAAGCTCTGGAACCCTGCGCCATGTAGCATATAGCGATGCGGGGCTCGTCTTCTTTATGGCTCAATGACCCCCTTTTAAGCCTCTGGCGTGGGGTCGGCATGGAGTAGAGTCTCTGGAAGACGGAATGCCTGTTCGGCGATGGCGTAGCCATCTGCTGACAATGGCAGTTGATGGCAATCTGGGTACAGGAGTGCCTTGATTTAGGCACGTCTTGCGCCACAGATTATTCTTCCATTTGGGAAAGGGTTGAATCTTCTATCGTAGCAATCCCATCGTATATGCAGGGAAGCTGTATGTAAGCACGGTCAGAGCGGGTCTAGCAAGGAAGTTTCATGTCGCTCCTACGGGAACGCTGCTCGCGTGGCTCCCTCTCCGTGGAACGTACCCCTGGCTTGGCTCACACACAGGAGTACCCCAATGGAAAGGAGATTCGACTGGTTGAGGCATCGAAGCACGAGAGCCAGTCTTGTGTAGCTTTCCATCGGTTGTGCGTGTTACCGTTAACACGGGCCTTTGGTCTTCCGATGGTGTCGCACGCTTGTTGTACGAAGCACGAGCCACCTGGGATCTCTCCCTACTACTCCCAGCGGGCGAGTAGTATTCAGAGTCCGCTGGAGGTTTACCTTAAGGGAAAGCGATTCTGTCGAAGACAGATCTCCTTATCGACAATACTTCCGTCGTGAGGGGTTGGACCAATGTGCGCTTTCTTTGGCACCGTTCCTTCGTCAGATCAACCATGGAACCACCATCATCCTCACCATGCTTTCTCGGGACGGGAATCGGGCGAGGGGATAAGGCTGTAGCAGTCGGGATATTCTCTTTGGCCTTGACGTTGAGGGGGTCCTGAGACGCAGTTCCCGCCATCGTATTGCTGGCTGCAGTCGCCTTAGGCCTCCTGACATGTCTAGTCTTCTTCGGTTGTACGAACCGCTTCGAAGTCTTCGACTTTTCATCAGAGATGAGATCTTTAAAAGCCTGCTGGTCGAAGCGTACGACCAGCATGTCTTGAGAAGCTTCCAGCAAGTTGTCATCAGATTGCATCACCGCCTTCTCGTTGGAGGAGAAGGTAGTCCCCAGCAGAGTCGCCATTTTGTTCGACGTAACAAAAGATTGAACGAACTTTTTGCTTTATTGAACATATAAGGTATCTGTGTACAAAGAAAGAAGTCCTAAACATGATATTCTAAGTACAGGGAGAAGAGGTTTCTGGGAAATTTTGACAGTGGAGATCGAGCGCTGCAGTGGCTCCTTTACTCCGTTGACGATCTGACGACGAATCAACTTTGATATGGCTCTCTGGCGCCTTTGATGGGACTCTGGGGTCACCGATCAAGAGGCTGTCTAGATGAGAAGATCCCTTGAAGGTGGTTGGTTGGTTGATTCTTTGGTTGATAGGTGGATGAGGGTGGTCGACTCCTCGTGGATAGAGATTGCTGATCCTTTGAAGATTGTCGATTGTCAATGTTCCTCTCTTTTTTTCCTCTTTTCTCTTGGTGGAAGAAGAACTCCTTCTGTTTATAGAGAACCGAGCACATATGTGATTTGGGTTCCTGAGATATGAAAGAATCTACCCTCATTACACGGTGCGGGCTTCTGCGGTGCTGACATATGGCGGACATCGAGATTCCCCTCAAACGAGATCTCTGGTGGTTATAAACATAACCGAAGGAGGTGACACATGGCGCGTGCTGATTTGCTTGCTCGGATACCGCCGAGTAAATCTTGGGATTTCATCCTTGATTTGGAGTCTAACTGATCCTCGTCTAAGATTTAAATCAATCTGATATGATATCAATCATGATTTAATCCCAATCTTCTCTGCAAGAGGCGGTTTAAACAAACCAATTGGGGTGGACCCATGCTTCCTGCGCCTCTGGTGAGGACTAAGTGCTGCTGTGCTTCTGGGACGACGAGTAGACCATGCTTCTGGATACGACGAAACCTCTGTGCTTTCAGGCGACGAGTGGACTTGGCTTCGAATGACGATGAGACTTCTGTGTATATAGAGCAACTTATGAAGCTGTATTTCGGGCTACCGGATTTACTGCGCTGTAGGCGACAAGTAGGCTTGTGCTTTAGGTTGGCGAGGTTACTATGCTTTTGGAGTGATAGGTTGACTTGCATTGGTTGCGATGGGAGTTCCCAAGTTTCTTGTAGAGATGTGACTTAAGCTTCTGATCCGGAGCAGACGACCGTACCGTAGGAGTGGAGATGGTGTGAGCATATCACCATCCTGCGCCTTATGCGGACGCAGGTAAGTAGCTGCACCTCTGAATAGTAAAGGCGTTGGCTGCAAAGGGAAGGGTATAACTCCCTTGCACATCTGAGATTGGCACAGACAGGTAGCTGCGCCTCTGGAGTGAAGACACTAGCTTTTGAAATAAAGGAAGGGGAGGGGGCCTACCACCTTCTTGTTTTTGAGGTTGGCGCAGACAGCATCCCTTGTAGATCCCTCTAGGCTTCTATCGAATCTGTACTAGATCCTTTGTAGAATAACATAATTAGTCCCTTATGTATAGTCCTGATGTGTCTGTACTAGACTTTGGTAGACATAACAATAAAGGGACTTCTCTCCATATCTTCTGTTTTGTCTTTTTAGTACCGAGCCTCAGTCTTTTGCATCTTTTGTGCTTTGGCAAAGGGATGCCTTCAGCTGAGATTTTTTATGCTTCTACATTACCATGTTTTGCCCTGTCAAATGTTATCGCTAGCATAACGTGTGCAAATTTATGTGTGATTTGGTCACTGACACCACAAGCCATCCTGGACTTATAGCTTTGTTAGTCGAGGCCCTTTCAATGCATGTAGCAAGCCCTGCTGATAGTCCTCGCCTAACCCATGCTATTATCCAGCATAGCTATACCGTGTTTTCGCCTAGGCCGAAGCAGTCCCGTAGCCTCGGGGTACCGTACGAGGAAATTTTTACCTTGTTGACAAGTTGTCCATGACTGTGCTAGACTAATTTAGTTTACTCAAGCAGGGTCTACATTTTGATACTTAAACCATTTTCATCGTGTCCTGCCTTATCGTGGCATCATTAATCAATGAGTGTATCTTTTGTTTAACGCAGTTCTATATCATGAATTGCATAGCAAGCTTATAGCAGTTTTATAGAACAAGCAGATGTGTTCGTGCTTTTGCATCTAACATTTTATCCGCAATGATGCAATTGATGGATTTAAGAAAGGGCCAGGGGGAGAAGGGTCAGCCACTCACCTTGATTTTGTTTGAGGCGAGAGACTGGTTGGCTGCGCTAGACAGCGCCTACGCGATCACCTGAAATCACATAAGTAACTGATTAGAATACTTTGCCATTCAAGAAGTTCGATACAAATGTGAAATTCGGAAACGCGAGCCATAAAAACTATCGAAAACATTCACGAAAACGTATTCACGAAAAATCAAAGCCAAAGAGCAAGTGCGACATGAAAAGCAGAGAAATGGGAGGTCTCTCCGACTCAGCCGTAAAGTCTATCCTTGAGGCACAATCCGCTGAATATGGGACTTGATTCCGAAGAAGCCTTCCATAATGAGAAAAGATCTTAATTCAATCGTTCCCGTTTGACCAATTCAATCGATCCCATCTATCGGTTCCAACTGAATCGGTAGTGACAATGTTTCTTTCTCGCATACTCCGTGGACGAAAACGGGGGACAATGTAGGGACAGTGCACTACACCGTAATCAACTAAGAAAAAGTTTTGTCCTCGAAACTTAAGAAGAGAACCTACTGTAGTGCCCCCCTCTGCAAAGGCACTAGATAAACAGAGAGATCGGATTGCTGGCTCGATAAGAGAAGACGATTAATCTGGATGAGTGGACAAAGATGCATTTTATGATTCGCTTACGTCTACTAAGAATCTAAGTTTTTGAATGAATGTTGTTGCTAATAAACAAGATGGTAATCATTGAGTATGCTTATAAGAGAATCTACATGCTGCCATGGTAAGAAAAAGAAAAGAGATAACTTGTATGCTAAGAAGAATTGTTTCCTGCTAATAAGAAATGATATGATGCCTGTATGCTAAAAGAAAGATTGTTGCCTGATTAAAAGAAATGAACTTTTGCTATGTTAAATCAAATGAGATGATGCCATGCTAATATAGATATTTGTTCTGAATATGACTCATTGTCATGCTTGATAATAAAAGAGAGAAGCTGTTGGCTTTGTGATCCGAAAAGAAAAAAGGCATGAAATGAACGTGTCGTACGTCTGTTCATGCACGAAATGAACGTGTCATATATCTGCTAAGGCATGAAATGAACGTATCACATATCTGGAAGATCTTATCAAAATCTATTTGATCTGGTAGAACTGCTAGAGCATGCATTGGTCTCGGACAACTTGTGTGCAAGGTAAAAAAAATTTGTCTCTCGGGTGGTATCTGGGGGCGCCTGGAACCACTCGACCTAGGAGAGATTAAGAGCACCCTGAGGTAAATGAGACCTCATGTTAAAAGGGTAGCCGATATCTAAGTCCTTAGCGACAAGCTGAACCAAATAATCATAGCAGCTAATCATAAGAATACCCATAGACCATCATATAGATAAGTATTGATTGGTGCAGAGCTGAACCAGAGAGTCACAGCTGCCAATCCAGTTGCATGAGTTGATAAATGTTTTGCTAAGAGCTAACAATAGAGAGACGAACAACAGAAATGTTGGTTATATTATGTTTATGCTAATCCTTGTCTTGTGCAGGGATAGACCGTCGGCTATGGTAAGAATCACTGAAAAGTGAATAAATTGTTGCTTTAGTCTGATCATGATTTGCTTAAATAGAATAAATTGTTGCCAAGAATTGCTATGTCCGTCCAAAGAAGTTATGATAATCATGCTTGTAATCTAACCCTGAGAATGTCTTGAATAAGAGAAAAGAATGCTAATGCTGTTATCCCTATTGAAATGATATGGTTCATGAAACACGCTGCATACTGCACATGAAATGAATAGTCATCATGCTTGAAATGAACAGTCCCATTGTATGCTTGAGATTAATTGATATGAAATGTGGCTTTTCGAAAGTGTTTTCAAAAAGAGGTGTAATCTGACTCTGAATATGCATAAAATAAACAAAGGTAAAAGTAGCAAGATGACATCACAAGAAATATTTTCTCACTAAATGAATTAGTGATCGTTTTAGACAAATGTAGCCTTTGTTCACAATTGTAACACCCACTTTTCTGAAATGAGGGTAATTTTGAACTTTTGTAAAAGTTTATTATTTAATAATAGGATTTATGATATGGGAATTTTTAGTTAATTTAATTCTATTAAATTGGTGAATTATAATTTTGATGTGTTAGCTAGTGAATCCTAGAGCTATTGAGCCTAGAGACTAACCATGACCATGGGGACCTAACCATGTGATTAGAATGACTAATTACAACTTTTTAGGCTAAGGGTATTTTAGTCATTTTGTGACTTTTAAATTATTTAGGATTTTGATTAATTGATAAATTTTAGATTATTTTAATAATATTTAAATTGATGCATTATAATTTTGGTCATTTTTCATATTTTAATATTTTAGAAATTTTTATATTTTAATATTGATTTTACGGGATTTGTTTAGTCGGGTTTGAGTTTCGTTTCGTTCCGACTTGTGTTAGTGACCCGGGTAGCTTAGACTCTAGACGGGACCCCAAGATTAGTTAGTCAAGGCCCACAAACTCCACTAATTAAGTTAGTAAGTTTAGACTAATCCCACTTGTTAGATTGGTTAAGTTTGAGGCTTAAATTTAACCCTTTTGATCCCAAACTTGAACCTAACTTAAAATTAACCAAGAGGACTAGTTGAGGCCTTATTGGGCTTTCCCCCAAGGCCCAAATAGGGTTTAATGGCAGCCACTATAGGTAGGTTAGCCTCCCTTCCTTTCATTTCATTCCATCTTGCCTCTTTTTCCTCACAAAGTGTTCTTTCCCAAATTAGAGAGCTTTTCTCTTTGATTTGATCTCCAAATCTCTTCATTCCTCCACCAAAACTTCTATCCAACCTTCTCATACTATCAAGGGAGGGTGCTAGCAAAGATTTGGATCAAAGTGCGTCCATTTTGGAAGTATCTTCGTATCGGAGCCGTGTCCTTGAGAATATCAATGGGATCCCACTCCCAATAGGTAAAACCAATCCTCTAAATTAATTTTTTATGCATATTAGTTAATTTTGAATCCATAGGATCCACCCCCGTGCATGTACCCCCTTTAGATTCAAGTTTGAGATCATTTGGAGCTCTCTAGAGCAAGTTTGAATTGTGTCTTGTGTCCTACTTATTAGATCTCAAATTAGGACACCTCATGTGTTTGGTTTAATGTCTAATAGGTTTAATTGTATTTTAATTTCAATTTTAGACATGTTAGATGATGGATTGATGTTAGTTAGAATGGTTAGAATGAGTTTTATTTGGATACCCATGGTTAGATCTAAGTGGTTTAGTCTACATGTCATATTTTTAGCCTCAACTTGTCATTTTAGTGTTTTTTTATATAATGGACTATTTTGTATATATATAATAGATATGTTAGATATATTTCATATATTTAGATGTGTGTGGATATGTTGTTAGTGGTGTGCTTGTGTTAGAGGAGAGGTGAGTGTGGTTTGATGTGTGTCTTGAGTGGTGTGGAGAGTGAGATGTGTTTCTTTTGTCCAAACAACCCAAATTCGTCATAATATTCATCCACATTTTTAGTAGCCATAGCAACTTAGAAATATCATAACTTTTAGCTTAGAACTCCGATTAATCTTCCATTTTTTTAAAAGAACCGTATCGAAGTTAGCTTTCCAAATATATATATTAATAGGTCAAATTCATTTTAGAACGTTCTGTAGAACTATTTGAGTGTCAGCTGTACGAAAGACGAACGCGTTTCGGTGTTTTCGCGATTCCGGGAGCTTCCGGACACGAAAATGTGATCCGTTTGAAGTTTTGGAAAGCTAATACGAAGGGCTACAACATACTTTAACCCTAGAATTTAGTGATGGCCCAATTGGTACAGTATTGAATTTAAGTAGAAGAGTGACTATACGATATAGACGTTTAAGTGTAACCTATGAGCCTATGTAGTATGGATATTAAGTGAATGTAGGCATCATAGGTTGTCGAGTATATGTATGATATAGTACATATATATATGTATATATATATATTATTGTTAGGTAATATATGTTAGTATGTTTGTTAGATGTTGGTTAGTAGAGGGTTAGATATGTTAGAGTTGTTATATGTTAGTGTAAGTTATATATGTTAGTATGTTTGTTAGATGTTGGTTAGTAGAGGGTTAGATATATTAGAGTTTGTTATATGTTAGTGTAAGTTATATTTGTTAGTATGAGTGTTAGTTAGATAGTAGATGTTAGTATTTTGTTAGATATTTGATATGTTGTTAGATAGTTTGATGTTAGATATCTAGTATGTTAGATATTGATATATTAATAGGTTATATTAGTTCTAGATATTGCTATGTTAGCAAGTTAGTCTCTATAGGTTATATGTTAGATATTAGTTAAGATATTATGTTAGTACGTTAGATAGTTAGTTAATTAGATAATTGAGGGGTATCTTGGTATCTCATGATACCAAGTTAGTATCTTAAGGTAAATATGAATTACCTTTACCTTCAAGGTAAATAATTAGTTTACCTTATGACCAAGGTATTGGTTTTGGGATGTCAATATGACTAAGGTTGATAGGGTATCCTAGTGTTAGTAGGTTAGTGTCTAAGTGTTTGAGTTTGAGTAGGTGATGTTAGATTGTGGAAGGGTTATATAGATAGGATATATATTTTTGGGTTATATAGTATCTATATATATTATGAGAGCATATAGATATAGGTTATGGTTTATAGTGAGGATATGTATATACTTGATATATGATATCTATATGTATGTGTTAGGGTGGTACTATATGGGTAAGGATATTTGTGATATATGTAATGTATATTATATAACTAAGTTTGTGTGCCTTATTAGCTATCTGGTTTAGCTATGTGCCTTGATTAGGCTATGTGTTAGATAGCAATGGTACTAGTATACTTGATTGTTTAGGCCATAGACTTGTTTAGACCTAGAATTGACTAACCTAGATTAGTTTGACTATTATTGACCAAACCCTAGCTAGTTTGACTACATTAGATAGTTGCCATAGTTTAACTAGATTGTTGACCAAAGTTGACCAAGAGTTGACTTTGACCAAGATTGACTTAGACACATGTAGATTGTATTATAATTTCAATTACCATATAAATTAAACTCTTTATAACCTGTGTTGCTCTAACTAGGACTCTGGGACTCCAGTTGGCCATCTTTTTATATCAGCTGTTCAGGGTATCAGGTGAGTACATTCTCTGACCGTTTCATACTTGTTAGGATTTATATTTATGCTCTAGATTACTTTACTTGATGTTGTCACGTTGTTAACACGGATTGGTACTATATGGATCCTTTCATGAGATGTTATCCCCCTCGGGAGCATCGGGATACGTCATGTCATGTGCTTTTCACGTACATTATGTATTCATGTGCTTTCATCATTCATGTGCACTCTTGTGATTCATGTACTCTCATATTCACAGAGCCCCCATGTATACTTCATGTGCACCCATTTATGGGCCCCCATGTAAAATAATGTACAATAACATAACTTGTTTGGACCTTTGTGTATTGATTGGGGTACGGGAGAGTATAAATGGTCATGTGAACAATTCCAAAGTAGTGTAATCATGTGCAAACTCTTTAGTATAATCATGTACAAATTCAAGCCGTTCACATGTCTATCTTGTAGTCTACATCACTAGCCACTGATAGTTCTTTACTTATAATAGATATTTCTTTACAGTCATCTATTTTACTTAATGTATATTCTTCAGCGGTTCATGTATCTTACTCTATAGCATGCTTACATTTTCTGTCATGATATGAACTGCGTGAGATGTATTGTGCTTGTTCCTGTCTTGATTGGACCTGTTGAAATATTACATATGGTTGCCTTGAGCATACTTGCCCTACTTGCTTGGAATCCGGAGACGGTATAGCTACCTTTGGCACCGGCACTCAGGAGTGATCGGTAAATTAGTTTAGTAGACTTGCATTAGACTTTCATTTGAACTTTTATTGTAATGAGTTGAAATCTCGACTTTGTTTTGAGATTGTTTGATATATTATTATTTTAGTAGTTTATATCAGTTGTTGGAGTTTGGAGTTAGTATAGCTTTGTGATTTTGTGTTATCTTATCATGCTTAGACTGTGATTGAGTATTATCATATCTTATACTTGTCCTCCGTTCGGAGTTGAGTTTTGACAAGTACATTATATAATTACGTGAGTTGTTGTTTAGATCGTAACCTTGTACAGCGTTCTACCGCCGATTCTGCGGTATAGGCTGGACGCTGTTACGCACTGTGCCCTTACACAGGGTGTGGGTCATGACAACAATTACTAATATATTGATATACTGACCCATCATCAGTCTGCACGTAGGTGCAAGATGCATCGAGAAGGATAGTCCGAAGCGATAGCCCGAGCCTCATCCTTAGGAGCCAGAAATTTGAAGAGATGCCAAGAGATGGACATCTGTTGCAAAGAGTTGGTTTTGTATATAAAGGGATGTAATGTATGGAACGAAATCATTGTAATCTGTAATATTTCTAAGAGAATGTAAGCTTTGTATTAGAGAGAATTGAGAGCTTGTAATCTGTTCAAATGAAATCAATAAAGAGAATTGTTTTCTGTTACCTTGTGTTCAATTATATTCTGCAATCTGTCAGCTGCCACTTCAAATATCTGCAATATGTTCCGCTGCGCTGCTGTCGATATTTGTCTATCTTATCTTGTTACAGGTCTTGGCCTTGTGCAAGCACAACTTAGGCCTACACGTTATCAAGCCCAAGCGAGGATGAACGGTCTCATAGAGTCCCAAGCGAGGACAAAAGGACTCTGCGGTCGACTCCTCGATCTTAGACTCACGTTAGGCCTACCGCTAGAAAAATAGAGAAGGGAACTTTTCCCTCATCTTAGACTCAAGTTCCTAGGTCGACTCCTCGATCGTATGGTTCTTCCAGAGCATGTGAACGAGAGGGTGATACGGTTTCGAAGCAGTTTATCCTTGTGCTCTAAGATTTGTATAGGCTCTTCAACATACGATAAGTCTTCATGCAGATTCAGCTGACTAAAATCTACTACATGGCTCGGATCGTACACGTACTTTCGCAACTGAGAGACGTCGAAGACATCGTTCATATCCCATAGTGTTGGCGTCAATGCCATCTGGTAAGCTACTGGGTGACTCACTTCAATATTTCAAAAGGACTGACAAATCTTGGACTCAATTTTCCTTTAGCTCCAAATCTCATGACTCCTCGTATAGGCGTTACTTTTAGAAACACGTGATCGCCTTTCAGGAATTCAAGCACCAGTCGATGAGTGTCGGTGTAGCTTTTTTGCCGACTTTGTGCTATCTTCAATCTCTCCCATATCATCTTAACTTTTTGTACAGTCTGCTCCACCAGTTCCGGACCGAGTATCTGCCATTCCCCAGCTTCATCCTAGCAAATGGACGATCTGCACTTTCAACCGTACAAAGCTTCGTACGATGTCATTTGGATGCTGGACTGATAGCTATTGTTATATGCAAATTCGGCTAACGGTAGATGAACGTCCCAGCTTGACTTCAAGTCGATTGCACAGAGGCATAACATGTCTTCGAGAATTTGATTCACCTGCTCTGTTTGACTACCGATCTGAGAATGATATGCTGAGCTAAACTTTAATTTGGTCCCTATTGTTGACTGAAGACTATACCAGAAGCGTGATACGAATCGTCCATCTTGATCTGAGACAATGGATACTAGAATCCCGTACAGTTGAGCTATTTCATCAAGATAGATCTGAGCATGGCGATCGACGCTCCAAGTGACTTTAATGGAAATAAAGTGCGCTGACTTGGTTAATTGATCGACAATGACCCAAACGACACCATTCTTCTACGGCATCTTTGGCAGGCCAACAACAAAGTCCATAGTGAAATGATCCTATTTCCATTCTGGAACGGCAAGGTTCTGTATCTTCCCGCCCGGTCGTTGGTGCTCAGCTTTAACCTGCTGACAGGCCATACATTGTGACACGAAGAGTGCCACATGGCATCTCTCTTCATGCTGTGCCACCAAAAGAAAATGCGAAGGTCCTTATATAGCTTAGTGCTGCCAGGATGCAAGAAATATTTTGCATAATGCGCTTCCAATATTATCTCCTTTTTGAGTTCTAGATTATCGGGGATACATAGCCTACCCTTCACTCACAACGTTCTCGACTTGTCCTCTGCAAAGTCAGGCACCTTGCCTGTTGATATCAGCTTCCTCATCTTCTCCAGGTATGGGTCATCTTTCTGAACAGATTTGATTTTTTCCAATAGGCTCGGTTCTAGCCACAGTTGCGCTAGCTGTGCGCCCACAAATCGAACTCGGAGTTCTATGCCCATTCCTTCCAAGTCGCACAGCAGTCAATTGTTGATGGATAGTGAAGCTGTGTACTTCCGATTCAGTGCATCCGCCATAACATTTCCTTTACCCGGCGTATAGTCGATCGACAAGTCGTAGTCTTTAATCAGTTCCATCCATCACCTCTGCCGCAAATTTAGTTCTTTCTGAGTGAAGAGATACTTGACGCTCTTATGGTCCGTATAAATCCTGCACGCCATGCCATAAAGATAGTGGTGCCACAGTTTCAACATGAACACAATTGTCGCTAATTCTAGATCATGAGTGGGATAGTTCTTCTCACGCGGCTTTAGCTGTTTGGAAGCAAAAGATATCACCTTATCCTACTGTATGAGTACACACCCTAAGCCCAGGCCAGATGCATCGCTGAAGATTTGGAATCCCTCAGTCCTTTCAGGAAGAGCGAGTATCAGGGCCTAAATGAGCTGCTATTTTAGCTCCTGAAAAGAAGTTTCACAGTCGTTTGACCACTCAAATGCGACTCCTTTCTAGGTTAGACGAGTCAACGGTGATATAATCTTTGTGAAGTCTTTCACGAAGCATCTATAGTATCTCGCCAAGCCAAGGAAGCTTCGAATTTTGCTGGCTGATACGGGCTATTTCCAATCAACAACTGCTTCGACTTTTTTCGGATCAACTGAAATGCCTCCAGCGGAAATAATGTGCCTAAGGAAGGATACGTTGTTCAGCCAGAACTCACAATTGCTCATATTCGCAAACAACTGATTATCTCGGAGGGTCTGGAGTACAGTCCGCAGATGTTTTGCGTGTTGCGCTCTATCCTTCGAGTAGACGAGGATGTTGTCTTTGAAGACTACTACGAGTTTATCAAGGAACTGAAGGAACACCCGATTCACTAGATCCATGAAGGCGGCAGGTGTCATGCCCCAGTACCGAAATACAGGGACGGACGTCGGCCAACTACACCGTATAAGATACGAATACGTCATATGGGATTACGGCTGTCAATCTTGTTGGGTATCCTAGCGTGCAATCAATCTATGTCCTAAATCCAATCTCATATCCACAGGCAATAACAATGAAATAACTACAAAAGTGAGAATCATATGGAAAGCAGGAAATACTCATATGATAATCAAGAGTCTACGGTACAAGATAATAATGTAGACGAGTATACATTTCCACAGTTCCTATCATGGTCTGGAACTGAAGCACATCCTCCAAGTCAAGTCTGGAAGATCTACTGGGGCGGTCACAGGCAATCTGGGAATAATCCAGGGTTGATCAGGCCAACCGCAGCAAATACCAGAAAGGAAGGCTCAAGGATAGGCGAAGAAAAGCCATTAGGATAAAATATGACAGTAAATAGGGGGATAAGAATCGTGCGGTACCAACGTACGATAAAAATCCACAACTAATGTAGCTTAATAACGAACAATTCATCACAATCTCCCTAACATCTAATAATACCTGCATGGCCAACTGGAACCTGATATCAGCCAGTCTTACAAGCAACAAGCCAAACAATTTAGGAGAATAAGCGGCCATTGTAATGCCTACGACTTTCTATGTGGAGGTTAGGTTATCCCAACAATAAAAAATATAGGAATCCTCAAATCGCGTCTATCCAGCCTGGCTAGCGGGGCTAAATATAACAAGACTGGATAAGCATCGGTTCCTCACAAGGCCACCGTGCGAGCAAGACAAGCATGTAGTACATAGTACATAAAGTAGCCGGATACGGCCATCCTCTAACGTGGACGGTAACAATATTCGTGGCGGCCAGCCAAAATAAAGTGGACTAGTACTGCACGACCTCGAGATTCCGTTCCCTCCCAATGCATCTACTAGTTTAAGTTGCCTAAATTATCCATACATTTATCCGGAATCACATGCCGTGGTCACATGATCATCCTCCTAGATGTCGTACCTCAGTACGGGAACGCTAAGTAAGAATCAACCTCGGCACCTATAGTCACAGTTGTAATTCATTCTTAGTGTTATGCAACAAGCAAGCAAGCAATCCTGACCACACTAAGACTACAGGCCAACTACCAAGGTACCCGTACAGGTAATCATATCATATAGCTAGAATATTAAGATTGTTCTGTAGTGCAATATAATCAAGGAGATAGCACCTTAAAGTGCTAGTAGACAGGTAGCACCTCAACGTGCCAGTAGACAGGTAGCACCTCAAAGTGCCAGTAGAATCAGGGCCAGTACCACAAAGGGTAAGCAGGAATCATAGCACACGTGATCATGTCAGGAATAAGGACAATCAATCAGTCATATGAAGTCATCTGCCCACATCGTGGCATGGGTATCAGATCAGGTACATGGTTGGGATCTCTACTAGAATAGCATCTCAAGTACATATGGGAGCCTACAGCTCTAATCATCAAGTCGGTCTATCTGCTGGATCAATCTATTAGGAGTCTCCTATCTACGATGGAATAAATATCATGTCAGGAAAGGCGATCACCAAATACTAAGCTAATCATCTTAATCAATGTCAGGCCCTTTGGCTCACAAGAATCCTCTAAATCAATGATCACAAGCTATCAGAAAACAAGCCTCTCAACTACCAAGATATAGCAATCATACCAGATTTTAGGTGCTTGGGAAGTCGAGTAAAAATCATGTAATGATACCCTCTATATTTTCCTCGTTCCGCGAAACACTCGCACAATCATCAAATCCAGGAATCCACAGTCATATCTGATAAAAATAAATATCATCTAAAAGGAAATGGCAATACTATCCAAGAATCCACGTGAGTCTACCAAATCAATATTCCGAGAATTATACTCCATATAATACTCAATCCTTATATATATCCAAAAGTCACAAATCCTGAAACATAGGACAACTGTTAGCCCTATCTAGCTAGACTAGGATAACTCCGAGAATAAATGGTCAGGGGACAAGAATATATTAATTAATGCTGCCAAAAAATGGTAAGGATTGCATGAACCGCTCTAGAGCAGATCCACAACCCTTAAACAAAATAAGGACCAGGGTTGCAGACCATCCCCCGAGTGGAACCATGCTCCTCACGCTATCTGAGGAACAAGACAGGTCAAGTAGCTAGACGACTAATCTAGTCATGAGTCTTCCTAGCAGGTACTGGAATCAGGTATACTTTACTACGGTAAACGTGCATAAGTCTGGTTTAGCAAACCAAAGGAACGGTTTTGCCCAAATCTTCGAACCAAATTCCCGATCTAGAATTCTGGAAAAATTCGGCAGAGCGTCCTTTGAATTATGGACGGGAGTTCCCAGCGAATTAGGGCTAAATCCACTCGGCGCAACCCGTCGCAGAATCACAAACCGAGAATACTAAGTCTCGGATTCCAGCAGCACTATAATGCGTACTGGAAACCGAAACATAGCCGATAACACTAAGTCTCGGCCTCCAGCAGTACTACGATGCGTACTGGGCGCCAAGCCAACATAAGCAACAAAAATTGCTACGCTGGGCACATCACGGACCCACAGTCATATCCAAGCCATAAGCATAGTCAAAGAAACAGTTAGCCAAGCCGTTACCCGACCGTGAGTCAAACACGGGGCATATGGTACAATCCATACATGTGAGTCGTGCTCGTATCCTCGGAGGTGTGGTTGACCCGTCTGAGTTGTCCGATACGGTCATAACCCGGTATCGAACTAAGCTATCCTAAATTATAATCATGGCAGTTCTACTACTATGCTATACGACTCACATTTATACATTTACAATTAATTAAATATAATAAAATCCAGCAAGTGGGCAAGAGCCGTGGAATGAGCAAGGGGTACTTGCCTAGAGGGCTCGACTAGGTAAGCAAGACTTTGGCGATCAGGATCCAAGCTAGCACGTCCATCGAGGTCCTCAAAACACACAATAAACATTCATTAGCATAAAATATTAAAATAATAACAGAAGCCACGGAGGATGGCAGGAGGATATACCGTGTAGGTCCCGCAAGTAGTACAGGAATCTGGCACGAAAACTGAGGCACGTGGATCGACACAGACACACAAATTGAGATACGTATTTGCATCGAGATGCACACGAGAATCACGATGACACGAATATCGGGATGAACGGGAAACATAACATGTACGTAAATCGAGATGTACACATAGACCGATACGGGCACGCAAACTGAGACGTGCACACAAATCAAGAAATTATCAGGATGATGCACCCATCAATGCGACACACAAATCGAAGCATGCATGCAAATCAAGACGGTACAAAATACAAAGTGGCACGTAATTCGATACAGCGTGCAAATTGGTGCATGTATGTGAATCAATATGGTACGGGTCACGAGGTAGGCACAAAGGCCGATGCACGAAAATCAAGACAATGTGCAATTGAGATGGCACGGTGCCCGAGGTAGCACGGGGCTCGAGGCATCCCGCTGCCCAAGGCAGCATGTGGATCGAGGTAGCATGGAAAACATGGAAACACGTACACCGAGGTGAACGCATCCCGAGAGACACGGGGAAGGAGAAAACACACATCAAGGGTACGCTAGCCGAGACAGCATACTGCACGAGGTAGTGCACTGGTCGAGGCTGCACGCAACCCGAGGCACACAGAATGCGGGGCTCGCTCCCCGAGGAGCACATAGCCTGAGGCTGGCGCTATTCCTGAGGCACACAGATCGAGGAAGAGAGAGACATGTGCTCATGGAAGCCTCATCGATGGAAAAGGACAACAGTGGCGATACGGCCAGGTCGGGGCGGAGAAGTCGTCGGAGAAAGCTCGACCAGGTCGGGTCGGCTCGTGGCGGTAGAGGACGAACGACAGCAGCGACAACGCAACATTGGGTGGCCGAAGAAGAGAAAGGGGAGTCATCGGAGAGCGGGTGGAGGCGCCGGCGGGGGTGTTGGTAGCTGGAGGTGGTGGTAGCCGACCATGGGGGTGATGGCGGTGGAGATGGTGGCCGCGGAAGTGATGGTGGTGGTGATGGCTGAAGATGACGATGATGGTGTTGGGGGCGGTGGAAGTGGTGCTGGTGGAGATAAGAGCGGCCACGGTAGTGGCGGTCGCAGAAGGTCGGAGAAGACGGTGGAGAGAGAAAGAGAGGAGAGGTCGAGTGAGGGAGTGAGAGCTTAGAGAAGAGAGAGAAGAATGAGAGAGTGAGAGATCGGGAGAGAGGAGGGGGACTGCTACAGAACCAGAGGGAAGTGAGCGGGAGAAAGGAGAGAGAGTGAAGAGGGGCTGGTGGCTGTGAAGGGGTGGTGATTAATGTCACGACCACCATCACGGCCACCAGCAACCTCTTTGATTAGTGCTTTTGGTAGTAGCAAATGGTTTAACCTTAGTTAACCTGGATTAGAAGACTAACCATGGGATTAGAATCCTAGTTATCTAATTAGATTATAAATTAGAGCATTAGTCCAATTTAGAAAACAATTTATTCACTTTTAGGCTATTTTAATATGAAGTTTTTTTGGCCTTTTTGCTAATGGGATTCATAAGGGCTTTAATTGCATGGTGTCCCGTAGCAAACTCTAACCTAACCTTAGCAAGCCCCCTTGGCTGCCCAAATAGCAGCCCCCCTCTTTGTGTGTATATGATTAGTAGCCACCTATTTGCAAAATCCTAGAAATTGCCATCCCCTTCCAATAGCCCATTTTCCTCAATTCTCATCCAAATCCATCAAAACGAATTGCGTTGCGATCCTTGGGAGGAGAGGAACTTGCTGGAGACTTGCTACCAAGGAATTGGAGGCTTTGGACGGGAGAAAATTGGCGTCGACGCGTTTGGAGGCTCGTTTCATTGAGTTATTGAATCTCAATAGGTGAACCCCTCTAAACACTTGTAAATTCTGATTTTTCTTCATAGATGCATCCATCTAGGTACCCCGGACCTGTACATGTAGTTTGGTAGGTTTTCGTATCCGTTTGACAGGCGTATCGGATACGTGTCGGTGTATTGAAACACGTGTTCGACGAAATACCTCTTAGAATCAAAAGTTCTTATTTTTTTATTCTATTTTCACGAAGTTGTTGATGTTTATATTTGAAACACCTTTCATGAAGACAGATCTTGATTTGACATGCACGGACACGCGTGCATGATGCCCGTACACAGCCCTGAGCGTGTCCTGCTGTTTGAGTGTCATAACTCGACGCACAGGACACGGTTTTATGTAAAATTTGATGGACACGTGGGGGCAACCTCTGCCCACGTGCTTCTAAAATTTCATGGGGTTTCATGGAGTGTGCGTGGAGAAATTGAACCCACACGGGTTCGGCTGAACTGTGCACGCACGCAGAAATTGCCGCTGACACAGCCTTCGTTCACGGACACGACGTGACAAGGACACGAACCAGGAGCATGGACACGTAGCCCTAGACCTAGGCTACCCAGGGACCTGACCCTGTGACACGACGTGGCTCGTGTCGCGAGCCACGGGGCTCGGCACGCGCCCACGAGGCTGCGTACGAGTGCGCACACAGCCGTACGGATACACGTCTCGTTCGACGCATGAACACCACGTGGACATATGCCTGGGTGGTGAACACCTAGAACTAGACCCCACCTAACTACGTGCACGAGCACGAGGCTCCTCGTGTTGCATGTGGCATTCTATTGAGTGCGGCACGTGTCCACGAGCACTTGTCTATACACGCGCGTACGTTCCTGTGCGATACACACTAATTGGACACGATACGGACACGGGTTCGACCCTATGAGTACCCAAGCATGACACACATGTGTATACCTCCGTGTTTGCCAAGTTTCATGTGACTTGATTTTGTATCACGGATTTTGGATGTGTGTGTTTTGAGTTAGTTTAGGATAGAACTCGATTTCTATTTTCTTGATATAATTCCGGTTTTTTATTTTAGGTTAGTTATAGATATTGATTAGGGTTTTTAGTTTTGTTCATGTATAGCTATATGAGTTTTGTTTTGGGTTTTCAGTTTGATCTTTGTTGAAGATGTGAGTTTCGGTTTTGGTTTGGATATCGATTGGATAGTGAGATTGGTTGTTTGGGTATTTGGGAATATTGAGTTTTTTTGTCATTTTCTGAGTTTTGGAGTTTAATTTAGATTGAATTTAAGTCTGTTTCCAGTCCAGTTTAAGGGTTTGAGAGTTGGTGTTGATTGTGGGTTGTATTGTGTTGTGTTGTTTTGAGTTAGCTTGGGTAGAATGTAGGTTTAAGTTCATAATTGGGTTTTTTGTATTGGTATTTGATTTTTAGTGGAGTTTTGATTTCATTTGTTTTGGGGGTTTCTTTTGAATTGTTAGGTTAGATATTCATAACCTTCATATATTTTGTTCTAATTATATATAGTTTCCTATATATAATATCTTGATATCGGGATGTAGTGTGTATATATATAGCTTCTTATATTTTATAGTTGGTATATGTATAGTTCCTATATAACCTTGAGTCCTTAATAGAGTTGGGTTTGGGTTGAATCTCAGAAATCTAAGATTTGGGTTTTCCTACTCTTCACACACACACACACACAGGCTTCTTCCTTCCTTTGTGCAGGCTTCTTCCTTCCTTTGTTGTTGTTGCTATAGGATATTAGCCTATGATTGGTGAGTTAGCTTAGAAATGACCCAATAGGCCTAAGTTAGGCATATTTGGCTAACAAGTTGACCAAGTTGACAAAAGTCAACTTTGAGTCAAACTTGGCCCAAACTTGACCCAAATGGACTTGAAATGACTAGATAGCTTAGGTTTGACCTAAATTTGGGATAATGGACTAGTTGACTTAGGCTTGACCTAGTTTGACCAGGATGGTTGACCAGGGTTGACCAAAGTTGACCAAGGGTTGACTTTGACCTAGAAGGACCTATAATCATTTAGAATGCATTGTAGATTACTCTTATTTCATATGAGACACTTTGTAACCCATGATTGCTCTAAATAGGACTCTGTGACTCCAGTTTAGACTTGTATGTTCATCAGACATTCGGGATATCAGGCGAGTACATTCTCTGACCTTTCATACATGCTAGGAATTATATTCTTGTTATAGACTAATTTACTTGATGCTGACACGATATTATCATGGATTAGTACTATATGGATCTTTACATGAGATGTTATCCCCCTCGAGTGTATCAAATACATCATGTCATGTGCTTTTCATGAACATCATGTATTTCATGGACTCTTATTATTCATGTACACTCATATGCTCTCATGTACTCTCATGATCTCATGAGCTTTATGTATAAACTTTCATGTACAATAACATAACCTGTCTAGATCCTTGTATATTGATTGAGGTACGGGGGAGTAGAAGTAGTCATGTGAACAATTCCAAAGTAGTGTAATCATATATAAACTCTGTAGTGTAATCATGTATAAATGAAACCGTTCACATGTCTATCTTGTACTCTAAATCACATAGTCACTTACAGTTCTCTATTACCATATATAGATATTTTTTGTTTATCAGATTCTCTCTTTCTCTTCATGTTTATTTCTTACAGCATTTCATGTATCTTATTCTATAGCATGCTTTACATTTCCTGTCATGATATAAACTGCGTGAGATGTATTGTGCTCGTTCCTGTCCTGATTGGACCTGTTAATAAAATTTTACAGGTAACTTGGAGGATCACAACTAGCCTAGAGGACACTAGTAGAGCTTGGAGTAGAGGTCTAGAGTTTTGTTTATCTTATTTCTTGTTGTCTTGGAGATGTATTTTATTTTAGATATTGAGATTTTGTGGTTGTTAATACCTTTGACTTATTTCACTTCTGGTTGTATCCCTTTTGTGGATTTCTTATCTATTTCATCGTGCTGATTATCTACCTCTAGTTTGTGATTGAGATTGTATCCTCCTGTGATTGTCCTCCGTTTGGAGATTATATCATATAGTGTTAGTTGTGATGGTGACCTAGAACAACGTTCTACCGTCGACACTACGGCGTAGGCTGGACGTACCCACTTCTCGTGCCCTTACACTGGGTGCGGGTCATGACAGGGGGGCTGCTCCAGAGCCGAAGGGAAGTGAGCGGAAGAAAAGAGAGAGAGTGGAGGGGGGGCTGGTGGCTGTGAGGGGGGGGGGGGGGTGAGTGTGAGTGAGAGTTAGGTTATAAGGGGGGTAGGTGTAGGAAACGAAAAAGAATAAAAATAAGGATAATGATAATAATGGTAATAATAATCATCAATGATAATTCAAATTACAATTCCAATTCCAAGAGTAACACAACTAAAATTAATAAAACTAAATAATACTAGAATAAGAATGACAACGACAATAATCATAAAAGTCAGGTGTCAGCAACCAAATCCCATCAAGATCCAACGAAATAATAAAATTTTAAATAAATTCAAAATTTAAAAACTCACCGAAATATGAATTACACCCATAAACATATTTTTAGAAATAGGGATATAACAGCAGGAGCATTTGTCAGGCCGAATGACATTACCAAGAACTCATAGTGGCCGTAACGAGTGCGAAAGGCAAACTTCGACACATCCTCTCGCTTGACCTTGAGCTGGTGATATCCCAATCGAAGATCAATCTTCAAAAACACCGTAGCACCTTGGAGCTGATCGAACAATTGTTAATGCGGGGTAGGGGTATTTGTTCCAGACATTGGCTTTATTCAATTCCCGGTAGTCGATGCAGAGCCGCATCGACCCATCTTTCGTCTTGACGAACAACACAGGCGCACCCTATGTCAAGACGCTAGGACGAATGAACCCTTTGTCGAGCAATTCTTGCAATTGTACATTGAGTTCTTTTAATTCTGCAGGGGCCATTCTGTACGGGGCCTTGGAAATTGGTCGAGTGTTGGGGAAGGTATCGATGGTGAACTCAATTTCTCGATCGGGTGACGTACCGGGTAGCTCATCCGAGAACATGTCTATGAATTCTGCCACAACGTTGGTTTAATCCGTATTTGCACCATCCTATCGCATGTCTCGAACGGACGCCAAGTAGCCTTCGCATCCGAAATATCGTATCTACCGAGCAAAAGTTGCCGAGATCATCATGCATGCTATCAACGCTTCGCCACACGAGTAGAAGAATTCGGGCTCCCCCGGTAGATGGAAGGCGACCTTCTTTCCTGCATAGTCAACGGTGGCAGAGCAAGCACCGAGCCAATCCATCCCCAGAATGATGTCTTAGTCCTTAAGGTCCAGAACTATCGCATCTAGAGTCAATTTTCTCCCACCTATACATATGCAACCGTCTCTACAGATAGTGTTTACAGTGATTTGTGTGCCCGACGAGGTGCTAACGCTAAGATTAAGGCCTAATGGTGCCATAGAAAATTTGTGTTCGGCGTAAAGTCTGCCGATATGAAACTAGGCGTAGCACCTGAATCAAACAGTAAACCAGCAGGTTTGTTATTGAAAAGCAGTATACCTGTCAGGACTGTGTCCGAGGAAAATTGCTTCATCCTGCGTCGTGGCGT
The DNA here is from genome assembly GCA_029216955.1 of Iris pallida. Taxonomy (NCBI): domain Eukaryota; kingdom Viridiplantae; phylum Streptophyta; class Magnoliopsida; order Asparagales; family Iridaceae; genus Iris; species Iris pallida. The sequence continues at coordinate 19,500,219 of JANAVB010015400.1, forward strand.
AGACTCGTCCCTGGGTGTTAGGACGGCGATCTCGGCCATTGGGTTGCACGGCTTGAGGAGGTCGGGGTGCTTGTCCTCGATTTTCTTAATGGTTTTGCTGTGGCGGGGCGTTCTGATTATCTCTACGGGCCATGCAGTCTCGAGATTGGTGGCCCCTTTTTCCGTAAAAGAAGCATCCCCCGTCGAAAATAGAGCAGTTGTGGGCATTATGCCTGAGGTGGTTGCACTTGGTGCAACGAGGTAGTAGGTTATGTCCTTTGTAGCTACCAATGTTTGGACCCTTTGCAGCGTGATTGTTGCCACCCGTATAGCTAGGTCATTTGTTACTTGAGTGGTGCACAACAATGGCAGCGACGGGAGGGTACTGGCTCTCAAGGCAAAAAGCATGATTTAGAGAATCGCCCGTGGACTTTTATTTCGGTACCGTCATATGAGCAGCAATAGAGGGTCACAGACCCACTTTGAATCATCGTACTTGACACTCATCTGTATGAAGAAATGCACCAGCAAATTTGGACAATCTGTTGAACTCCGTCGCGTACTGTTACACTGTTCGGTTCCCTTGCTTCTATCGCATGAATTCATTTTACTTCTCTTGACGAACGGCTGAAGGAAGGTACTCGATTTCAAAGGCTTTACAGAATATGGTCCAAGAGATTAGCGCTGAGTTATTGTCGCGTCGGATCGCTCGTTTGTGCATGGCCCACCAGTCGTGCACGTTTAAACGTAGTTGAAGTTGTGCGCATGCGACTTACTTGGATTCTTCAATGTTGAGGAGCTTGAAGTGATCTTCCAGGTCTTCCACCTAGTCGATTTCCATAGAAGGGCCTTTGGTACCGCTGAAGGAGGTGTGGCACGCTTTCTTGAATTCTGACGTTTCAAAGTTTTAACATCTCGGTGCCGCAGGTTGACGCTCGGGCTCCTCTCGATCGACTTCGATGGGTTGGCCCATCGGCTAGGTGAAAGTAGGCACGGTTGCAGAGTTTTCATTGGCCACAATCGTCTAGACGATCTGTTGTAGAGTATCAAGCTGCTTTTTTGCATCATAATTTATGCATCGAAGCGAGCTTCGAATTGGGCCTGTCGTACCTCCGTCTGCTGATGTCGGTTCTCAGATTGTTTCTGTTGTGCCTCCATCATGCGCAGCATCCTCTCGATAGCATTGTTAGAAGGTCCGGCCAGCGAACTGTTCGAACCACTCGAAGCACTTTGTTCTTGCTCGACCGCTGTTTCCGCCACGGGTTTCGTCACATCTACAATACGTAGAAACACACATTATTCTCAAAATATTACGGACTCATTGTATGGAACAACTTACCTCATCGACACGAGGTTAATGGTTTGAGACTCTAGACGAAAATCCAAAGGATGTAAAGCCGTGATCTGATACCATTATTCACGTCCCGATTTCGTAGAATCGATAATCGTCCCCCGGGCGTGATGCCATACGAACCTAAGTTGCGATCGCAAAAGGCATAGTCATAAGATTATCCAAAACACAACATCAAGAAGTGTACGCAGAGAAATTGAACAAACACATTTGAAAATGAAAGGAACTTTTCTTTCATTAATAATAAAACATCATTTACATAACTCCATTACAAACATTGTCGCGCAGGCTATAATATGACTCGATTAGAAAATGAACGCTGACGAGATAGTCGTTCCATACATTACATCCCCATTTACAAGAAAAACATTTTATTCCACCTGGTATCATCTCGAGTCGAGACATCTTTTCTTCTGGACTAATGTGGAGTCTTCAAAAGAATTCAAAACAAGCCTTCAATATACGAACGCGGCTTCAAATATATTTGCATCGCCTTGAGCTGAAGTGGCACACCCTTCTTGATTCGGGGTACCTGTGGAGAGCGAGGATCAGTACATTACACTTTGTACTGGTGCGTGGCAAATTAAGTTCCATGCTCTCATTTGGTTGAAGAGTTTATATGACTTAGTTTGAGATCTTTCTAACCATCCTAATGAATTTCAGACAAGCATATGATATGATAGGATAATGTAAATTATGCTAGAATTACCCACGGCAGTGCCGTGCAATGTGAGACTTACCATGTTCTTTCCTGTGAATTGTTATCGCTAGCATAGCATGTGCGAATTTATGTGTGATTTGATCACTGACACCACAAGCCATCCTGGACTTATAGCTTTGTTAGTCGGGACCTTTTCAATGCAAGTAGCGAGCCCCACTGAAAGTCCCCGCCTAACCCATTCTATTATCCAGCACATCTATACCATATTTCCTCCTAGGCCGAAGCGGTCCCGTGGCCCCGGGGTGCCGTTCGAGAAAACTTTTACCGTATCGACAAGTTGTCCATGACCGTGCTAAACTAATTTAGTTTACTCAAGCAGGGTCTACATTTTGATACTTAACCATTTTCATCGGGTCTCGCCTTATCGTGGCATCATTAATCAATGAGGCCATCTTTTGTTTAACGTAGTTCTATATCATGAATCGCATAGCAAGCTTATAGTAGTTTTATAGAACAAGCATATGTATCCGTTCTTTTGCATCTAACATTTTATCCGCAAAGACGCTATTGATGGATTTAAGAAGGGGTCAAGGTGGAGAAGGGTCAGCCATTAACCTTGATTTTGCTTGAGGTGAGAGACTGGTTGGCTGTGTTAGATGGCGCCTACGCCATCACCAGAAATCGTATAGGCAACTAATTAGAACACTGTGCCATTCAAGAAGTTCGATGCGAATGCAAAATTTGAAAACGCAAGCCATGAAAACCATCAAAAACATTCACGAAAATGCATTCACGAAAAACCAAAGCCAAAGAGCAAGTGGGCATGAAAAGTAGAGCAGCGAGAGGTCTCTCTCGACTCAGCCGCAGAGTCTATCCTCGAGGCGCAACCTGCTGAATATGGGACTTGATTCCGAAGATGCCTTTCCATAACGAGAAAATGATCTTAATTCAATCGTTCTCGTTCGACCAATTCAATCGATCCCGATCTATCGGTTCCAACTGAATCAGTAGCGACAGTGTTCCTTTTTTGCGCACCCCGTGGACGAAAACGGGGCACGATATAGGGATGGGGCACTACAATCTATATAATATAGTTTGGGATACTACCGTTTATATGTACGATGATCATACTTCTTGTACTTTACTTATTTGCTTGTGATTGAGATACCTAGGATTGCTGGACTTAGGACTGATTGTTGGTTTGTAGTAGTAACCCTCTTGTCTTTACTGTTTTAACCGTATCTTGGGGTACAAGAATACTCTGGTATACGTAGCTGGCATGGTCCGTCCAGCTTTCTAGAATTCTAGTTCTGGGGCGTGACATGGGTTTAAGTGTTGGCCTACGCTGGTCTAATTCATTAGATATTAGGGGAAAGGTTATTGATAGTTATCTTAATCACAATTTTTTTCATTGATACCCTTCGTATTATTCTACATCACTGATCCCTTGACCTGATATCTGCCTTGATCATTGATCTTTCCTATTCCATCGATTTGATTTTTCCTATTCCCTCGATTTGATCTTTATGTTCTTTAACTTTCAGGCGCACTATTTCTGGCCCTTTCGATTAGCTTGTTCTAGTTTTGCCGATAGCAGGTCAGCATCATTCTATTCTGTCAGTTCTGGAGGTTCTTTGTCAACATTCAGGGGAAGAGTCCATAGTTGACCCGAGTGTAGATATGTCAGCCCAATCCGATCAACCAGTAGTGACAGTGTAACCAGTTGTGCCAGTTCAGCCTGAGCATCTAGAGGGTGTTATTCGGGCATGAGTGGATGCACTACCAAAATAAGTGACTATATGATTTAGAGTACAAGATTTATCTCGACCTGCATGGGCCACCACAAAAACATGTAACGCCCCAGTCCCAAAGTACGTAGGACTAGGAACGAAGCATGCCAGCTGCATATATACGAGATATACTCCAATATGTGGAAATCTCGAATATACACATAAGCTGTATTGTGAATAATAATAACAGACAGTCACAGGTAAAAGCTATATCTCATCCACAGTAAATATAAAGAAAATGATAACTCACGAATCAAAATAAATGTCAAAATATAATGGTTGACCGGACGGAGACAAATCCACTACCGGCACTAGAATAAACTGAAAGGAAATAGAGTCCAACCTCTAAGATAAATAGAATAAGAAATGATGACTAAATAGGCTCCTCGACCCAATAGGGACAGCTGTGATCAGAAGGTACTACTCGCTCGAGCGTGAAGGATGAGTCTATACCGGATCCATACTCCTGCGGAAAGTCCTGCACACCTATACCTGGAAAGATCACCAGGTCCTCAGAGGGACGTAACAAGATACAAAAAGAACATGCCACATAAACTGAATAAATACTGCTCAATAAGAATAAGTAAGATCAGATCATAACATGGTCCAATACACACCTATTGAACTAGCTTACCATCCCCCCCTTCTGGACGAGTTCATCATACAGGTCGGGATATTTACAATATCTCAAAACCCACTTGCAGCTGCATTCGAGTTCATCATATCGCTGAGTTTGGATCGTGCACATATTCAAGGCATCCCCCGAATACGTACATTTCAACCAAGCTTAGCGATTAGCGAAGTCGGACAAGCTACTCGTGATAGTTTCGAATTGCCGATCATTTTACTAACTTTGATTTAAAACCGAACACATGTGCATCTCACTATCGTTTATCTCGGTCCTCGAGATGATCTGATTCGTTTCTCAAGCGTTCTTGTCTACGAAATCAATACGATTTCTTCTTAGCGGAGTCGACCAAGTCTAAGTAATTCCCGTCCGCCTCGAGACCAAGTATTGCACTATCATCGAGTACGTCTTCCAACCAATGATTCAATTCTTATACCAAATTTACTTGCACAATATCGATTTCATATCATTCTCTTTGTTTAGGGCCAATCTCGTCGTCGTTCACGCACACTCCCAGTTCCCCGTCCTACTCTAAGTCTTGTTGTCCCAAGTCTATCATCCTCCCAGACGATACTGTAAATGTCGGTCACACAGTTTCAATCACTCGGCATTGGGTCGTCCGCCTATCCGCTAGGTTATCTCACAAGGTCATAGTTACAAGTCAAGTCTGTGGCTCATCGTGCAAGGTCGTTGCACGACGCCCGCCCCAAATCCTATGGTCAAACCATTTTGTTCGTTCGTACGGGATTTTCTACCCAAGTTTGTTTCACTCAAATTTCTAAACATCAAGCAGTGTTCGTCCTATTCGCATCAACACTTTCTCCGCTCCGAGTCCGAGCTCGTTTAGGAAAGTCATCCTACGATAGGTTGTCTTCAACCAAATCCTCGACATGTTATTATCGTGTGTCCATACTAGCACTTATCGTAGTCTACCTCTTCAAGTATGTTTGATACAATTCACCTATCCATTGATCACGAGGTCGCCTAGCCTTGCAATATATCGTGTCCCGATCTCACACAAGTCTGATTATCCACGGTGGACATGAATCACCATGTCAACATTCCCGTAGAATAATCATCCTCATCGGGACGTAACTCTTGCGTTGTGTCTAGACTTACTCATTTTCGATACACAAATTGGGTCTACTCAATCCTCAACTTTACTCAATCGTCCATCATAAGTCTGATCAATCCTCCAATTCGCCTTCGCTTCAAACCACATGTCGTAGCAATCAAAATTGCCATGTCATGATATTTCGAGTTCGATCATTCCCGCTGGACATGAATCACCATGCCAATGCTCACGCGGAATGATCGTCCCAAATCCGACGTGACGCATGTACGAGGCTGGAGTTGCACTCGCGCAAGACAAGATCGTTGTCGTTGTGGTTATCACTGAACAATCAAGTCACTTCCCTTCCTAATTCCAAACATTCATCTCTATCAAAATTCTCCAACATAGTATCCTTCAAAATAATAACTTCTAACACGATTATCATTCATCGAATCAGAGTACCCCCGAGTTATCGTACATCGATCTTTGATACACCTCAATACCCTCGATGATGTACATAACCTGGCGATCTTCCTTTTGCAACAAATTCTGAGTCGTACAACTTAATTCCTCAATTCGCATTGTCTCATGCTAACTCGTCATCGAGCAACATCTATTCCAATTACTTATTCTCGTATCTCCAAACCAACATTTTCCAAGCACGCTATCTTCCAATCGTGCTAACTTTGGTTTCATCTGAGTATTTCGTCTTAACTCAAGTTTCAATCCATTCGACTAAATTCAAAATCGCATGCACGATCCACTACGTTTCCTCGACCAGAACATCCATTTTATTTTATCGTTTCGAATCTCTATTCAATCGTTTCGTAATTCGCACTACGCATTCTTAATTCATCTGAATGATATCTCGTTTGAGACTGTCAAAGTCAAAACCAACTAAGCGTTACTCGTTCTAAGGCTTTGCGCGATGTCATCACTTGCCGACATACTCGTTCTATCCGTAAATCCTTTAGTTTCGTTCGAACAATTTCTATAACGTCCATACACCACTCAGGGTTCGAGCCACTCGACTAGTCGTCGACACTCACTCTTATTCTTCTTCGAAGCTATCACATACACCACTCGGGGTCAAGTCATTCTACAAATCCTCAAAAGGTCATTCGACTCACAATCGACATGTTCAATTGTGCGTTCGCCCGTTCCTCAAAGTCTGAGAACCATTTCCCGCATTCGCTTTAACGTTGGTCAAGTAGCGTCTCTATGAACATACGTTCTAAGTCTCACTTATCCTCGTTCATGCGATAGTCGGTCTCGTTCGCAAACTCGTACGCACCAGAAGGTCTAGGTGCGCGATACTCGGCACAACTTAGCCAAAAGGCTACGTGCATAACCATCCCGCTCGAACTATACTTTGGTCTCGTGTACTCGTTCGCTATTGTCAGCGTAAGGTTATTCAAGCATGCACTGCATTTGCTAACTTTTAGCGTTGGTTCCTTCCAACTCAAGTCTGTCGTAGTTTGGCACAAAGTCCTTCGCCTATCGATTCCGTTCAACCGAGTACTCGTACGAGGTTTTGAAAATATTAGACTTATTGTATTGAACATCCCAAGGCGCAACGAGAGAGAGCATATACTTCTTTTGTTTCAACGAGCTTTCAAAACTGAGAGAATCGAAATAAAGTCCAAGGACGTAAAGCCGTGCTCTGATACCAATCTGTCACGCTCCGCTCCCGTAGGAGCGATCGTCCTCGCTAAGGCGTGATGCCGCACGGGCCTAGGTTGCGCCCGTGCAAGGCTAAGTCCAGCAGCGGCCGATTTGAGCTGGGCCACAGAGTCGCACAGAGTGTCCCCATTTGCAGCAGAAAGTAAATGAACACAAGTTGAAGCAAATTTAAACTCTTTATTGATTTTTCAAGAAGTTTACAAGCGGCGCTAGGCCGAGTTTACAAGTCTCTCAAGCTCTCTCTCTCTGAAAACATAAAAGGCGTGCCAAGTGGCTTACAACATGGAATGATTCATGGCGATGTTCCGATACATTATGTCCTGTATATGGTGCTTTAGCTCCTTACAACGCTCCAAGGCTCCAGAGTTAGCTCCGTGCCTTAGCACGTTCGAGAAAAGCTCCGCACCCGCCGACGTCTCCTGCATCCTGTAAGCAAACTGTGGGGTTATCAGTACATTGCTATGCACTGGTGGGGAGGCTAGCTCACCCACAATGCTATCATTACCAAACACGTTCTATTAACTTTTGTGCACCGTCTATTATTCATTGTCTTTCTAATCTTGCCTTAGGATCAGTTTTATGGCATATTTCATAACCTATCTCGTGTTGCCGAATTCAAGTGTTTGCATGGAAATACATGCACGACTTACCCATACTTACCGTCCGACCTTCCCTGTCCAAAGTAAACCAAGTTAGTCAACAATTCATATATAACAACTTATTGTAATTCAGTAAACATTCAATGTCAAGGGCGTGTCCCTGTCTCAGGTCCTAGCGCGTCGTAGACGTGTTTTCTAACTCATTTGCACGAATTACTCTCGATCATTTGGTGTGTTACATTCAAGCCTGTTCAGAAGGCGCTTCCTTCAGTTAACTTAGGCTACTTTGTTTCAATGCAAGGACTTGCACGTGGATTGCCACCAGCAAAGCCCACTTAATCTATATGCACCGGTCGCTGGCATCACAAGCCAATTTGGATATATTCTCCTTTGGTATTCTCACCTATCATAGCGTGATGGCTGGTACACCTTGATAGTCTTTTGAAATACCCAATACTTATGTCTACTTGGAATGTTTGAGTCCACACCCAAGCAGCCCGTAAGCCATGATTCTGCCTAGGCCGGCCACGATATCCTCGATTGTTGCCCTTGGAATCCCTTATTCTTCCTACCTCCCGTATACGAGGGGATTGTCCACGACTATTTCGTATTGTCTTGTCATTTTAACTTAACGGCTTGTCCCGGAGCCGTAGGCTGTTTGTGAGCCATGATGCGTTATCGACCAGGTTGGCGGCGACGTTCGTGCAGCGCGGGTACCGAGCCCCGACGCACGTCTCCGTCATACCTGTCGCTAACCATTCATTTCTTTCTTATCTTTTATTCATTCTTTATTTTCTTTCTTTCACTTGTTCGTTCGTTCATTTAATTCATTCACATATTCATTCATTCATTCGTTGATTCATTCATTCACTTATTCGTTCATGCATTTATTCATATATTATGAAACTCCCCGTGCGGGGGGAGTCGCCTTGGCGACCCATCAGTCCCAAAGTCTTCCAATATTGCTATACTCTACTAGAAACGACTATGTCGATAGTCTTCCATTTCATTGTTGTAAACCATTCATTGTTTCATTATTGAACGCATAAGGAACTTGAATGTAAGCTTGTGCCTTAGCACGAGCGTGGAGTGCGGTGCGAGATTTCTCACATTTTTCACGTTCTTTTCCATATTCTATACAAGCATACAAGAGGGGATTATTCCCTTAGCTAGGTGCGTTGAGTCATTTATTAGCATGCGCGGTGTTATCGCCTAGCGATTCTAGCAATAGTGTCCGTATTGTTAAGTGTCTAGGCTAAGCAAAGACGGGTTCATCGGAGCTACCCACCTTAGCGATGTTCTCATCGGCCGAGCGATGCTCCGAGCGCGCCTTTGAAAGTCTAAGTCTGGATTCATCTTCGATGGGCCAATGTGAGTCTTGCATCGATTCTTCATCGGGTTGACGCAACTCTTCGAGTCGACGGCTCGTTTGAGTTGTTGCACTTGTCGTTTGAATCGACGTTCCGCTAGGACGGAGTGGGTCATTACAACCCAATACCAACATGCTATAGGCAAACCCATTACTTCAACCTATAGGAGGATACCTTACTACCCACTCATGCCACAAAGGTAATGCCATTACCTACTCTCATAGGTAAAACCAATTCTTATCTTGAAATTTCCTATACCCAATATCCTAGTCTTGAAATATGCCTTATCTACACACATAGATTTCCTAACCCATTTCCTATCCTTATCCTAATATTGCCTATACATTATGCTACCAAGACATTAACTTGTATATCTCAAGGTAATACTAGGTCCTAATATTAACCACTACTACTAGTATCTAACTTATGTACATACACTAACCTACCAATATGGCTAATCAACATCTTATCATATTTAACATAAACTAACCTGCACTTACTTCTAAAACACTAACCACTGAACCAAAATCCACCCGGCCTCACATCTTCCTGCCCCTACTGGTGGCAAGTGCATACTGGCTCTGCTTTACTTTCCCCCCATCAGCCCTGTGCACAGGCTCTCCATCTCCTTACCGCCTATAGCAGTCCCCACTGCTCAAGGTTTTTACCTGTGCATAAATGTGCATAGGTGAAATACTAAACCTGTTTTTCCTTCTTACTTGCTGCCATATGTAATGCATAGGGGCTCCTCCCCTAACCTGTCACACACACTCAAGCCCTTATCTAAACCACTCGAACACCAACATATATGTATCACAAGGATACACACATGTTCTCACTAAACACACTCACACTTATTGTGCATACTAGCACTGCCTGCACCAAGCCCAGGTCCAGGCAGGACCTTCCTGCTTGCAGTGGCCTTGCAAAAGCCAACTGTTCAGTACAGTGGCTAATGCCACCTGCATAAGCATAGGCCTGCACCCTAGTACATGTCGTCACCCTGCCTCCCCTTCATGTCAGTTGTGAATACAAATGGCACCTTCATACATACCCTTTCTCCTTACAATCAGTCACTGTTATCTATTTTAAGCCCGACCCCTAGCCAATGAATGATACCCAATCCTCTCACCTTAACTGATATCTAAAGACTATAGGATTTTATACAATTTACTAATAGGGATTGATACATATCTATAATCCCCTCATGGACTGTTATATGTATCTTATATAGTCGATAAAAACATTAATATATATCATTCCCTCTTCCTATCAGTTGGTTGATACATATAGGTAATGAGTGATACAGTACATTATAAGTCCCCCTTACTTACCTGGCCTGCAATGGCCTTCCGACCCCCAATACCTCCTGCCTACAACACCTTGCTCTACAGGTGCACACTTGACACACTAACCCCTGTCACACATTATACTCTAATCATGCACTTGTACTCACACCCCTCTCATACACTCTAAACACTCACATATTACCTACTGTCACAGGTCCAAGGCAACACCCTACACTTGCCATTGGCCCATCCCTTATAACTCTTCACTTCCCATCCTTTACATGTGAACCAGAGCCCTCTGTCTACTGCTGTTTAGTCCCCTATCTAATACATACACTCTCACACTCTCTTGGCTGCTACTTTTACTCTATTTCATAGCCAAGGACCCCCCTCATAACAACTACCATATAGCTAAACTCGAGCCTCTTCTCCATTTACTGATACCCAAATGTCCTATCTACTGCCACATTCATTCACTCGCACACATATAAATCCAATTTACATATACCAACCTATCCTAATTACATATACATATTTACCTATAATCCAACCCCATCACCTGTGCAATACAGTCTCCCTCTCAAGCCTCTGCTCAGGAAGAACCAGCTCCCTGCCCCCTCTTCCTTCTTCAAATGCCATACCCCCTTCATAACCATCTATTATGCAATTTATAACATGGCCCCATATCATCTTGACTGATACATATAAGGCTATACATATGATACCCTCACTCTTTATTGTTGAATGGGACAAGGATCATGACTGATACATTGGTCCTCTCAAGTATGATGTTGTACTCATATACAATAAATGCTACTGCCTATATGACCTAAAGCTCTTCATGCCCTAGCCCAATTCTTCCCCTATAGCATGCTGATACATGCTATATGACTGATTAGACTTCCTCTCCTATTCCCTCTCACACAAACATAGTAAAACAATCATTCCCTCTCTTCAACAGTGGCTATTAAATATAAGGCAATGACTGATACACATATAACAGTCCAAAATTAGTTCCCTATACATTTGTATATAAAACAGTCCACAATACTCCTATGGTATGTAAAAACATATATTACCCATATATAACACTAAATACATATACAAAATGATAAGTTATATGAATATACACTAGAAAAAGTGTCAAAACTAAAATTACAATATTGGGTGTCCACTTGCTCATTTTATCAAATACTTGGCGTGTGTATCAGATACGTCTATGATACGCACTCCAAATGGATCCATACTTGACCCAAAGTACACCCACATGTTTTAAATCACTAGTATGACCTAAGGAACCTATTCACAAATCCTAGAAATCTCATTCTCGGATTTTCCCCAAAATGGGTCAAAATACAAAGGAAAAAGTCTCTAAATGGAAAGAGAAGAGTCAAAGCTCCTCACCATTGGAAACCCTAATGCATGGGGTCCCTAATTGATGCAGCTACACTATTTAATGTAAATTAGAGGGTTTAGAATGCATATTCCTATTGGAAGATGGATTCCCAATGAAAAAGTTCCAAGATTTAGAAGCCCTCAAGCTCCAAGTGCTCCAATCCTTTCAAGCTTGCCCCAAGTCCTCTAGTCATCAAAGGAAGGAGAATGAGACCAATTTGGGCTGATTTGAGTAAGGTTTGATGGTGGAAATAATTTGGGGAAGAACTTTCCAAATTAGGGTTAGGGTTTCAAAAGGAAAGTGGAGGAAGAAGAAGTTATTCTTCTTATGGGCAAGTTGGAAATGTGTTGGCTGTCCAAAATAGGTAGATTTAGGGTTTTGGACTAGTATGAAATGACCTTAAGGTCCCTCTTTGTGTCATGACAAGGTTAGGGAATAAAACTTTCTTCCAAATTAGGTGTATAGTCAAACTTTCCAGTTATTATTGCTAGTCTAGCTAGAGGCTAACTAAATTTCAATTAGGTTAGTTCTAGTCATTTAGTTAGGTAGTCATGTCAAGTTGGTTTAGGTCCTCTAGGGTCACTAACAACTATTCTAACTAATGGCTAACCACTAATCATATACAATAATATAACATATGCACCATATTTAATAATTAATCCAAAAATACTATTTCTAGTTTTGTAAAATAAATTTATCATTAAAAATATAATCTGAATTCATAATAATAACAATAAATAGAAAAAGTCAAAAATACCCCTCTTTTGGAAAAGTGGTAGTTACATGAATACCCATTTACAGCCTACTATTTGCTTACCAGTAGGTAAATCAACCAAGTTCCGAGTGTGGTATTCTCGAAGCACTTTCATCTCTTCTTCCATTGCATCAAACCAACCGAGATGTTTGAGGCCCTTATCGGCAGTATTAGAAATATGAATCCCATAAATAGTGGCTCCTAAGGACTGAGTGTGGATCGTGAAACTTTGTAGTAATCTATATACAAGGGATAATCATGGCATGCATGACAAGGTCGAGCTGGTGGAACAGGCGAAGGAGAATCGGTGGAGCTAGAGAAAAATGATGGCTCTGTGACCGTGGGCACAATCTGCAATGATCATTCGGACGACACCGACACTGAAAGACCCGGTGTTTGCGGACTATCGGACTGGAATACTGGCTTGGTAGGGGAAGGCACCCTTACGGCGGGCTGTTGTGTTTGAACAGAAAACAACAAGAAATCCTCTTCTAGGTAAACTTGGGGAACCAGATGCGTAGTTAATAGAAGTAGAGGACACTCGATTTCAAGAAGGTAACATATCGAGAGAAAAAAATACCTCTTCAAGGTAGGGAAAAACATCGATACCTTTTCTGATCTTTAGGATTCCCAAGAAAAACATATTGGATTGCCTTCAGATCCAATTTAGAAAGAGTCGATCGGGTATCCTGAACATAGCATAAGCAACCAAAAATCTTTACAGGTAGAGGAAACAACTATCAGTTGGGATATAATCGAGAAAAGGGAATAGTACCATTAAAAACTGACTATGGCATGCGATTAATCAGATATCAAGCTGTAATAACCGTATTTGACCAAAACCTCTTGGGAGTGCATGCTTGAAACATAAGAGCACACGTTGTTTCTAAGAGATGGCAATTCTTGCGATCTGCCACACTATTCTATTATCTTGTGTAAGAACAGAAAGTTTGATGTATGGTGCCATTATTGGTCAGATGAGTATTAAACTCACAAGAGAGATACTCATGACCATTGTCACTTTGAAATCATTTAATCGGAAAACCAAATCGAGTTTTGATTTCGGCATAAAAAATGCATCAAATTTTAAATAATTCGGAGCGATGTTTCATCAGATAAACAAAAGTAACACGTGAGTAATGTCACACCCCGATTCCGTAAATCGTTCGACCTCGCTTTGACTACACTGAATCGATCCTCACAGGGTATGATGCCGTACAAGTCTGGTGTTGCACTTGTACAAGGCAAGAACGTGCACATTTGTGTTATTTTGAAATATTTGAAATACAGCCGCATTGCATAAATATTAAAAAGATAATATAAGAAGAAATAACTTATTTTATTAATAATAGCAGTAGGTACAACTTTTCTTTGTACTTTTTGAAATGCCATTCCAACTTACATTGATTCATGAAAAGAAAACAATTGATAGGCTGTCATCAAATAACTTCCCGTTCCATATATTATTCCCCTTTATTACAATAAAAATTTACGCATCAAATCTTGAAAGCTCCATAATACTTTATGCATCTTTATTTGAAAGTAACTTAAAAATAGTAGCAACCAAAAGCCTTAATCTCTCGTGTGCGCCCGTACCTTCTCCAGTACCTGCGGAGGAGGGGTCAACATATTATAAAAATGTGCTGGTGAGTCCCTTTTAACCCACTCAGCTAAACCAACAATGTTGAAATTAATGACAAGCATTTTAAAAGCGTCTTATTAGGGACTAGCAATTCATAGTAATGAATAATGAGGCAACATGATAACTTATGAAAGCAACCATTTTACTTTACCATCGGCCGATTCCAGCTTTCCTGCATAAGATACAGGATAATAATAATAATAATAATACTACTTACCACCCCTGGACAAGTCATTGATTAGCATGCATCCTTACAACATGATCACTGGTGTTAATTCACCATTTAGGACTTTGCCATATAGGACATTAAAGGGTATGTGATGCGCCATTCAACAGGTTGTAAGCCTGAATGAATGTCCCAATTCCTCGTGCCACCAAAGCACGCTGTATTTTTCCCTAGGCCGAATTCGCCCCAGTGCCCCAGATACCGTTCGAGAAAACAATTTCTTGTGCACAAGTGTTCCATGACCATGCGAATGCGTGTCTAACACGATAAGCATAGTACGTATGGTAAATTTTAGTTGAAAGTAAATAGGCAACATATTCATTCTCATTCATCGCATCATCACATAGTGACTATTCCATTCCCAGCATTTATCTCATCAATTCATATTGCATCAATGCGTTAAGAAGTAACCTTCATCACATCATTTCAGTTCTCATAGGGTTATAGGGCATTTCATTCATTCATTGGTGTTAATGGCATAATCGATTCATTTAATGTTCATTTCACTAGCTTCTTAGTGGTATTGACTTGTGGTATTATAATCATCATGTTATCGATCAACGGATGTAGCAAGGCAATAAGAGAATTCATTAGATTTGCATGAAGGAGTAGCGAACAATGGTCAAATTACCACTGAGAATCCACCAATCACCAATTAGAGAATTATCGAGAGGAAGAGGAACACATATGCGATTAACCTTCAGTCACGCGTCCACCTACGATGGCACCAAAATTTTGGTTAATACTTCATCTCGTATGTTCCTTTCGCTCAGAATTCTCAAAAATGAATACAATAAAAATCGATAAAAATGGGCAAGAATCAAATCATCAAAAATATTCAGAAAAGCATCCTTCAAAATCAAGCAACAAAATATCCAGAGAAAACTCTTGGACTCATTTCAAGAGAAATCGATCCATTAGTTGGAAAGGTTCTTATGTATTCGTCCGTGATCGATTCGATGCCGACAGTATGTTCCTCCAATACTCGGTTCCGATTGAGTTAATCAACCCACAAGCCTTACATAGTGAACCGCTAGGAGCGGGGCACTACATGATTCTGCTACCACTAAGAAAAAGTTTCATCCTCGATACTTGAAACAAAGGTCCTACCTTAAGGTTATCAAACAACGAAGGGTATTTCTCTCTTATCTCATCCTCAAGTTCCCACGTCGATTCTTCGACAGCATGATTCTGCTACAACAAGCAAACCAAAGATATCATTCGGTTCCACAAAACATTCTCTTTCTTATCCAAAACCTGAACAGGTTCTCCAGTGTATAACATGTCAGCGCTCAACTGCAACTAATCGAAGTTCATTACGTGGCTTGGATCATGCACGTATTTCTGCAGTTGAGACACATGGAAGAAATTATGTACTTCAGCCAAAGCCGGAGGTAGTACAAGTCGATAAGCCGCTGAGGCCACCTTCTCGAGAATCTCGAAGGGTCCAACGAATCTCGGGCTCAGTTTTCCTTTCACTCCAATCCGCATCACACCTCGTATGGGCGTGACCTTCAAGAACACATGGTTGCCCGCTATAAATTCTAAGGATCGTCGATGAACATCCGTATAACTCTTCTGTCGGCTTTGAGCAACTCATAACCTTTCTCGAATTATGCAGATCTTCTTGATGGCCTGCTCCACAAGTTTCGGTCCAATCACTTGCTGTTCATCGACTTCATCCCAACATATAGGTAGCCGAGATTTCCATCCATATAAGGCCTCATACGGGGCCATCTGAATACTTGCCTAATAACTATTGTTGTAGAAAAACTCTGTAAATGCGAGATGCGTTCCAATTCATCTTCATATCGAGCATGCAAAGTCTTAACATATCCTAAAAGATCTGATTTACCATCTCTATTTGTCCATCAGTCTGCGGATGGTATGTCAAACTTTGGTGCCTATGCTGATTAGACTATTCCAAAAATGCGACAAGAACCGTCCATCTCGATTCGACACTATTAAAACTGGCACCCGATACAATCTGACAATTTTGTCCATGTAAATCTAAGCCAATCGGTCAACACTCCATGTTACTTTGATTGTAATAAAATGAGCCGACTTGGTTAATTTATCCACGATCACCCAAATTGCGTTATTCCCCCGTTAAGACTTCGGTAAGCTGACTATAAAATCCATGCATATATGATCCTACTTCCACTGTGATATAATGAGGTTTTGTAGTTCTCCACCAAGCCACTGGTGTTCCGCCTTCCTACGTTGATAAGCTAAGCATTATGCCACAAATAGAGCCACTTCCTTTTAATGCCATGCCACCAAAATGTGGAGCGTAGGTCCTTGTACATTTTGGTACTTCCCGAATGTATGGAATACTTCACAAAATGAGCCGCGGTTATTATTTCTTTCCTAAGTTCCTCATCCTTAGGAACACACAATCTTCCCTTGATACGGGTTATTCCATCTTTATGTACCGCATCATCGGTCGCGTTTCTTGCTAGAATCAACTCCCGTATCTTCTGCAAGAACAAGTCATCCTTTAGAGTGGTCTTAATCTTTTCTTGGATCACTTCTTGGATGCTCGATTCAAGCTGCAACTGAGCCAACTGCACATTCTGAGTATGGACTCTGAATTCGATGCATATTTCTTCTAAATTTTGCAACACTTCTTTAGCCACTGATAATGTTCTGACAAATTTCTGACTAAAGGCATCAGCTACTATATTCCCTTTACCCGACGTATAGAAAATCATAAAGTCATAATCCTTGATCAATTCCAACCAATGTCGCTGCATCAAATTTAATTCCTTTTGTGTAAATATGTACTTCAAGCTTTTATGATCCGTGAAGATCTTGCAGGACACACCATGGAGATAGTGTAATGCCTGTGTTCGTATTACGTATTTGGGATACGTATACGTATTTTATTCTGTATTGCCTGATTCCTTGTTTAGCTCTCGGCTTGGTTTAACTCTCGGTTTGGGTTGGCTTGGTTCGGCCGGCCCAATGCTTGGTTCATCATGGGCCAAGGGTGGAACACCTTAGCCTATGCTTCTCCTTCATTTCCACCACAACCCCCCTCTTTGTTATCCCCACCAACCTTCTCTCTCCTCCATAATTCTCATTTACTTCTCCTTCCCCCACCATTACTCTTCTCCACCAACCAAGAACACCATAGGCAAGTGCAACTTGCTTCCACAAGAGAACCCCTTTTGATGGTTTCATTAGCTTCTCCTCATGATTCTAAACCACATTAGAACCTGTCATTTTCCATTTTGAGGCTTTAATTCTTGTAGATCTAGAGTCTTGCTATTTTCGGATTTTTGGTGGTTTTGATCTATCAAACTTCTTTGTTTTCAAGTTTTGATGGTTCCATGTTGTAGAGAATTTCATTTTACCCAATTTTGACCTTTGGAAAGTTGGATTCGGACTTGTTTTGACCAAGATATGGACTGTTGAAGCTTAGATTCAACTTTAGAGTTCTTGCTGTTCTTGCCATTTGGAGAAGACAGTGAACAGTGAGCTAGCTTTTTAGCTTACGCCACTGAGCTGTACGCTGCTCTTTAGCGAGCGTACGCTAGCCTTGGTACGCTGCTCTTTAGCGAGCGTACGCTAGCCTTGGTACGCTGCTCTTTAGCGAGCGTACGCTAGCCTTGGTACGCTGCTCTTTAGCGAGCGTACGCTAGCCTTGATACGCTGCCTGTTGGCAGCGTGTCTTTTGCGTACGCTAGCGTGAGCGTGCCCTAGACCCTTTCGTACGCTAGCTCAAGCGTACGCAGTCTTGAGCGTACGCTAGCTTGAGCGTACGCTGACCTGTAGCTTGAGCGTACGCGTGCCTTGGTACTCTAGGATAAGCGAGCAAGGTGTACGCTGGCCTGAGCATAGTTTGACCTGAGCGTATGGCCTTTGGCTGACTTGGTCTCATGTCAGCGTGTCAGATTTGGTTTTATTTTCCTTAAGCTTGGCTCTTTTATAGCCCTGTATATTGATATTTTATTAGATATTTTGCGCCCATTTTATATCCTTACGCCTTTTGTCCTGAACTTGATAATTGCGAATTTACTTGATATGTTTGGAATTGACAATTGAGCATGACCTGATAGTGACCCGTAGTGGTGCACTCCTGACATGAGTAACCTGACATGACCTGATAGTGGCCCGTCGTGGCGCACTCCTGACAAGTACACTTGGCATGATAACCTGACATGATTACTCCGATTAGCTGTTGCGACGGCTACCTGACATGACCTGTATAATAACCTGGACACCGTGGGCGATTGTGCTTGTATAAATAAACCAGTCCTGTTTTGCATCATGTCTAGGATGGGACTCCTGAGTACCACGGTCAGGAGTACCTATTGAAATAAACTAAGGGCTAATAACTAGATTAATACATTAGTCATGAAGAGATTTCCCAGCTACAGGCAATCCCGTTACCTGGACACGCCTTGGGATCTGTAGCCTGCCGTCGAGTAGGGCACATTTCCAGCACACTGCCATGTGTTGCACCCTTCAAGCTACCTAAGGGTACATTCGTTTCCTGGACGATGTACCCACCTGAATTCAACTCTAATCTTTTAACCCGGAGAACCTGGATGGTCTGCAGGGCTTGTGGCTGTGGAACAATCTCACCGCATTTTGTTAGTAATTAGGCTTGTGACAACCCTAGTTAGTTAAAGTATCAAGCCGTAATTCTTGCTTGGCCGTGAAGTGTTTGGATGGAGTCTAACCAGTCTAGTCTTGCCCTGATCCTGTTCCAGATTATTGAATGACCAGAATGCTTGTATTTATTTTACCGATAAATGGTGAGAATTCCAAGTTCTGTTCAGACGAAGGGTTACAACCCCGGTCCTGGCTAGAGCACCTACAAAACATCATCGAATCACACAAAACATCATCGAATATAGAAGGGATGACCACGATCCTGGCTAGAGCACCTACAAAACATCATCGAATCACACACTTGGAGAGATCACCAAGTCCTCAGAGGGACGTAACAAGATACAAGAAGAACATGCCACATAACTGAATATATATAAAATGTCATAAATCACAAGTAAGGTAAATTAGCCTCATTCATAACAAGATCCAATATCTCATCATCGAAACAGTGGACTACCCCTACAACCAAACAAGGACAAGGGGGTAGAACACTATTCCGCAATACGACATTGTCCCAAGCTACTAGTGGCGGTGATATGACATTGACTAAGGTTACCTAACCATTCTACTATGTTCATGCAGTTAAGAACAAACCTTCAATGCGTGGGCACTCTGGCTACAGGGGCAGGAAACTCAGGTATGGTCCCACCAGGATACCAGGAACCTCAAAGCATAACATTCAGCGAATGTCAGAGGCCAGCAGGAAATCAGGTATTAGGATCCAGGACCGTATCTCCAGCGGAGATAACCGACAATAATAGGAAAGTGCATACGTTGCCCACACGTTAAGGAACTGTTCTCCCCACCCTATGCACCTATTAGGTCGTATCTACGGCCTTGTACCTCTACTGACTACTAAGTCACCTAACATGCCTCTATTAGTAGTTAGACCTAACGCATGCGCACTGGGATCAGCCAACACGCAAGTACCTCTATATGCTACTCATCTCACACATATCTCATGGTAGAACTGTGTCAAGTTTATGGAATGCAACTAACAAGGTAGTCCCTTAACTCTAGGTTCATAGACAAGGTTTCAAAGTAATAATAAAGTGTGACTAGCAGTTGCGTTATATATAGCAGGAAGCATGGTAAGTAAATCAGGAAGAAATAACAGGAAAATAACTAAAGAACTAGAAATAACCATGCAGCAACTAAAATAAGATGCAAATAATATAAACAGTAAATATGGCAAGGTATCTTGCCTGAGGTTGTGTGCAAAAGGGTGACATCCAATACCTCGAACCATCAAATAGTGAAGAGATGAAAGCCAATTCCCGCATACGTCCTCGGATACTGAAATAAACACCATGAACGTGTTTGGAATAAAAGATATGCCTTGGAAATGCCTGTCCAAATGTCCAATTCTGGAACAAGGGCAAAAACATAATTTCGGGTCAAAACGATGTCCGCCGTTGGACACGTTTGCACCAAAATGTGTGCCAGAATCTACGGTCTCTAAAGTCGTCAAACTATATGTCTACGGGTCTGGTTTGATGAGACGAACCTAACTGTATGTCCAAAGTTGGATTCCGGTGGGCCGTGCACAAATTCGGCCGTTGGATCGGGTCGCGGGCCCGCTAAATAGGCATTCCAGTCGACCTTCTCTGAATCGAAGCAAACTCGGCATACAGGACCAGAAAAATGATACGATCATGTTGGCACATGTTTCGTCTCGATTTGACTAACGTACACAAAGAAATTGGAAAATTTGTAAATAGGTCGATACGGTAAATTTCGACGGATACGCATCAAATTCGTCGCACACACGCAACCAATTTGAATTCCATCAAAGCCCACACGTCCGTGAAGTCGATACGCACATTTCAATGCTTTCGGTTTGTGACCACGTCATCCGGTTTGGTAGGACGCGCGTCGTATCAGAGGTTTTTCTAAAAAAATTTCAGTTCAATCACAGATTTTTCTTGATTTTTAACAATGAATAGCTTCCTGTATATTCTATGATAAATAATTCTTCCAAGTGGGTTTTGCTCCCCTATATGTTGTCTGTAAACCTATTCAATTATATCTTAAAAATAGGTAATAAGTTTGAAGAAAATTGGATGCAAACATGGGGGTTTTGGATTATTGTTTTGCCCTGTTTTGTGCAGTTTTTCAACAAATTGACGTCGAATTTCTGAAACGATGGTTCGTCTTTTCTTGAACCTACTTATGGGGATGTCAAGAGGGTCAACTAGGCTTTCCGTAACAACTTATGGATCGAGTTTTTATCAAACATAGGTGAAGAATTCTGTGTTTGAAGTCGGTACTTGCGGATCCGGCAGCCAGTGCGGTGGTCGTGCGGTCGTGGCAGGCAACGGGTCGGATGCGCGGGGACGTCGAGGAGCCTGGGGTCGCACGATTGATCGGGGATTAGGGTTTTAAAGGTCGGCTTATGGGTTCTTTTGTGTTTATATATACACTCAAACCCTCTCCCCATCCATTCAGTTTGCAGACTCAGGAGGGTTTGGGTCTGTGGGTAGTTAGCCCACTCACGAGATCATGAAGATCTCGTGAGAAATTGAATCCCTTTTTTTTTCTTTACTATTACTTATATATATATATATATATATATATATATATATATATATATATATATATATATATATATATATATATATATATATATATAAACCCATTACTCTATATAGCTATATGTACTCTAAAGTTTTTAAGATAGTTTTTTTATTAAAAAAAACTAAAACAAGTTAAATTTATTTGTAGAGAAACTTTAGCAAGGAAAATTTGTAAGCAGTATGCTAGAATTTATATTTACCCACTAGAGTTTTATATATATAAAATCGTGTTATTACTTACTAGCTATTTAATGAGCATAAAACACCATAAAATACAAATAAAAATTTTATAACTACATTTTAAAGAAAAGGGGTTTTACAGTTGTTCCATACGATGAACCCACAACATTTTTTGAAACTAAAGTGAATGAGGAGAGTGCCTCGAGCGGCTCGAGTAGCTCAAGGGCTGAACCCTCAAATGCCCCCATGGAATGGATGTTGCGTATGCTAGAGGCACAACAACGTTAGGCCGAGGCCAACCAGCGCCAGAATGAGCTCCATCGACAGCAGACTGAGGTACGCCAGACTTAGTTCGAGAACCAATTCGGGGCCCTATTCAAGTTGCAGCAGAAGTAGCTTGATACACTTCCGCAGATAGTCCAGACAGTTGTGGCCAACAAAAATTGTACGATGACACATGCCGTAACCGAGCCTGCGGTCCGACCGATTGAAATCAAACCAGAGGTACCCGAGCGTCTACCTGCAACACCAAGAAGCTCCAACTTTGAGGTATCAAAATTCACGAAGAATTGTCGCACTTCCTTTCATGGTATTGAAGATCCCTCTTTAGCGATCAGCTGGTTGGAGGAGCTGTAAGACCATTTCGATCTTCTGGGTGTCGACGAGTCAAAGAAAGTCGCATGTGCTCAACTCCTGTTCCGACTGAACGCACAGGACTGGTGGGCCGTGCAAAAGCGAGCAATCCGACGGGACGCCGAGACAACGGTGATTCCTTGGGCTATATTTAGAAAGGTGTTTGAATTGAATACCTTCCCTCAACCGTTCGATAGGAGAAAGAAAATAAATTTATGCAGTTGGAGCAAGGGAACATGACGGTGCGACAGTACGCAGCAGAGTTCAATAAATTAGCCAAATTTGCTGGAGGATTCTTGCCTACAATAGAGAGTCACGCTCGACAGTTCAAAGTGGGTCTGTGTCTATCTATCTCTGCCCATATATCAGTGCCTGAATACAAAACTATGGGCGAGTCTCTGCATCTTGCTCTCTGCCTTGAGCGCCAATGTCCCCCTGTTGCTACCGGCACTGTACATACCTATAATCACAAGAGCCCTAGCTATACAGGAGGAAATAAGGCGAACAAGCGTCCAAACAACAACAATCAGGGCAGATACAAAGGGCGGAACCCATGAGCTCGCTGCCACAAATGCAATAACTTCGGGCACCATGCAAATGAATGACATATATGTGAAGGCGGGTGCTGGTATTGCGGCAAAATGAGCCAACTGCTTGCAAACTGCCCGACCAGAAGGCCGAACCCAATGGCGCCTCAATAATAGCAACATCGTCCAAAAAAACTAGGGTCCAACGCCAAGGCCCAACAAACCGTGCCACAAAATAGCCAAGACCGTCGCCCTAATGCTCAAGGGCGCATCTATGCCATGACGTGTGATGAAGTATTCGCATTTGACACAGTCGTGACAGGTATACTGCTTTTCAATAATAAACCTACTCGTGTACTATTTGATTCAGGTGCTACGCATAGTTTCATATCGGCACACTTAGCCGTCGAGCACAAAATTCTCGTGATAGAGTTAGGCCTTAATCTTAGCGTTAACATACCGTCGAGCACGTCACTACTTGCAAACTTAGCATGCAGAGACGGAATCATTTGTATATGAGGTAAAAAGGTCTATCTTGATGCGATGGTTCTAGACATTAAGGACTATGTCATCATTCTGGGAACGGATTGGCTCGGCCCTTGTAACGCCACCATTGATTACGCAGAAAGGTCACCTTCCTTATACCTAGAATGACCGAATTTTGCTATTCGTGTGGTGAAGCATTGTCGACCTGCATGATAATCTCGGCAATATCTGTTCGAAAGATGCTGCATTCTAGGTGTGAAGGCTATTTGGCGTTCGTTCGAGACATGCGAAAGGATGGTGCAAACATAGGTCAGACTGACGTTTGGCAGAATTTCCAGACATGTTTCTGGACGAGCTGCCCGGCATGCCACCTGATCGAGAGATAGAGTTCACCATCGAAACATTCCCCGATACCCGACCTGTTTCTAAGGCTCCGTACAGAATGGCTCCAGTAAAGTTGAAGGAGCTCAAGGTCCAGTTGCAAGAGTTGCTCGACAAGGGACTTATACGGCCTAGTATCTCGCCATAGGGAGTGCCTTTGTTGTTTTGCCAAGAAGAAGGCCGGCTCAATGTGTCTTTGTATCGACTATCGAGTGCTGAACAAGGCTACCGTCCGGAGCAAATATCTATTGCCCCGCATAAACGACCTGTTCGATCAGTTACAGGGTGCCTCGACCCTTCCTCGACAAGTTTATAGTAGTCTTTACCGATGATATACTCGTCTACTCGAAGGACAAGCAGCAACACACTAAGCACCTGCGGATCGTGCCAAACTCTTCGTGAAAATTTGTTGTACGCGAAGCAGAGCAAGTGTAAATTTTGGCTGAGCAGCGTGTCATTTCTTGGGCGCATCATTTCTGCTGAAGGCATTTCCGTCGATCCAAAGAAAGTAGAAGCCATTTTTGATTGGAAATGGCCTGCGTCAGTCGACGAGATTCAAAGTTTCCTTGGCTTGGCTGGTTACTAAAGATGCTTCGTGAAAGACTTCACGAAGATCTCATCGCCTCTGACTCGCCTCACTCAGAAAGGAGTTTTGTTTGAATGGTCAGATGACTGTGAAGCTTCCTTCGAGGAGTTAAAGCAACGGCTCGTCTTGGCCCTAATACTCGCACGTCTAGAAGGGATTGAAGGATTCCAAATTTTCAGCTATGCTTTAGGTCAGGGTTTAGTGTGTGTGCTGATGCAACGGAACAAGGTGATATCTTCTGCTTCCCAACGTCTAAAGCCGCAGGAGAAGAACTATCCCACTCATGACCTGGAGTTAGCGATGATTATGTTCGCGTTAAAAATGTGGCGATACTACCTTTATGGTAGGGCATGTATAATTTATATGATCATAAGAGCCTCAAATATCTATTCACTCAGAAGGAGTTGAACTTGTGCCAAAGGCGTTGCCTTGAACTAATCAAAGATTACGACTTGATTATTGACTGTATGTCGGGCAAAGGAAATGTTGTAGCAGATGCTCTGAGTCAGACGTATATTGCCTCGCCATACATCGACCGCAGATTGCTATGGGACCTAGAAGAGATGGGCATCGACCTCCGGGTTCGATTTAGGTACGTACAGTTGGCGCAGTTATAGCTAGAGCCGAGCTTGCAAGAAAGGATCAAGACCACTCAGAAGGATGATCCATACCTGAAGAAAGTATGAGAGCTAATTTCAATGGATAGTGCGACCGACTTTACGGAAGATGAAACCAGCGTGCTTCGATTGAAGGGTAGGCTATGCGTTACGGGTGATTTAGAACTTAGAAATGAGATATTGACAGAAGCACACTATGCGAAGTACTCCTTGCATCCAGGCAGCACAAGACGTATAAGTACCTCCGCATGACCTTCTGGTGGCACGGAATGAAGAGAGACGGGCACTCTTCCTGTCACGATGTATGGCCTGTCAACCGGTGAAAGCTGAGCAACAGAGACCGGGCAGGGAGATACAGAACCTGATGATTTTGGAATAGAAGTAGCAGCACATGTGCATCGATTTTATTGTTGGTCTGCCAAAGATGCCACAAAAAAATGATGCCATCTGGGTCATCGTCGATCGACTAACCAAGTCAGCACATTTTATTGCCATCAAAGTTACTTGGAGCATCGACCACCTACCTCAAATTTATCTTGACAAGATAGTGCGGCTGCATGGAGTTCCAATATCAATCATCTTTGATCGGGATGCACGGTTTCTATCATGCTTTTGGAGTAGCCTTCAGTTAGCTCTTGGTACTAAGTTGGACTTTAGCTCGGCTTACCATCCACAGACCTACGACGAAATAGAGCACGTGAATCAAATGCTCGAAGACATGCTACGGCTCTGTGCAATCAATTTCAAGTCGAGTTGGGACGTCTATTTACCTCTGGCCAAATTTTTATACAATAATAGTTATCAATCCAGCATTCAGATGGCGTCGTACGAAGCCTTGTACTGACGGAAGTGTAGATCACCCATTTGCTGGGATGAAGTCGGAAAGTTGCAGATTCTTGGCCCGGAGCTGGTGGAACAGACCATACAAAAAGTTTGGCTCATTTGGGAAAGATTAAAGACTGCACAGAGTCGGCAAAAAAAGCTGCACCGATATCCATGAGTTTTTAGAAGGCGATCACGTATTTTTTAAGGTGTCGCCGATGCGAGGAGTTACCCGATTTGGTGCAAATGGAAAGCTAAGTCCGAGATTTGTTAGGCCTTTTAAAATACACAAGCGAGTCGCCCCAGTGGTCTACCAAATTTTCCTGCTGCCAGTGCTAGCGGGTGTGCATGATGTCTTCTATATCTCTCAGCTATGAAAGTACGTACATGATCTAAGCTACATGGTAGATTTTGGTCAGCTGGAACTGAAGTCCGACTTATCGTATGTTGAAGTGCCAGTCCAAATCTTAGAGCACAAAGTTAAGCTGCTTCAGAATCGAGTGATCCCTCTCGTCCGTTTACTCTGGCGTAATCATTCGATCGAGGAATCGACCTGGGAGCTCGAATCGGAGATAAAGGAGAAATTTTCTTTCATTGTTCTCTTAGAGGTAGGTTCTATTCCTAAATTTTGACAACAAAACTTTTTCTTAGTTGGTGCGTGAAAAAGGAACAATGTCACTACTGATTCAGTCGGAACTGTTAGATCGGTATCGGTTGAATCGACCGAACGGGAACGATTGAATTAAGATCCTTTTCTCGTTATGAAAAAGCTTCTTTGGAATTATGTCCCATATTCAGCGGGTTGTGCCTCGAGGATGGACTCTGCGGCTGAGTCCGGAGAGACCTCCCGTTGCTCTGGTTTTCATGTCGCACTTGCTCTTTGGCTTTGGTTTTCGTGAATATATTTTCGTAAATGTTTTTGATGGTTTTCATGGCTTGCATTTTTGAACTTCGCATTTTGTATCGAACTCCTTGAATGGCATAGTGTTCTAATCAATTGCTTATGCGATTTCAGGTCATCCCGTAGGCGACGTCTAAGTGCGGCCAACCTGTCCCTCACCACAAGCAAGACTAAGGTGAGTAGGTGACCTACTTCCCCTCAAACCTATGGTTTCCAATCAAATATGAAACACAAAATGCATGCTTGTATTCATAGTGTAGAATCAATAAATTGTGGCACGATTCTTCACGAACACTTGTTATAAATCTGTGCAAAATGAAGATTGAATCGATTAACTAATTTTGCAATGATAAGGTGGCGCACATTGAAAACTGGATAACTATCAGAGCTTTTATAAACCATGCATGAATAATTAATTTTAGTTTAGCACGGTCATGGACAACTTGTGCACAAGGTTTCGCTTCCCCGAACGGCAACCCGAGGCCACGGGACCATTTCGGCCTTTGAGGATTGCAAGGTAGCTGTGCTTGATGTTAGCACGGGTCATTCGAAACTTCAACGGGGCTAGCTACCCGCACAGAAAGGCTCACCGACTCGACCAAGCTATACGTCTAGGATGGCTTGAATTGCCAGTGACCCCCACTTGCACACTGTTTACAAGCTTTTGTTATAAATCTGACAGGGAAGGAACATGGTAAGTTACGCTGCAATGACACGCTCTGCCATGGGTAAGATTTACCGTAGTTATGTTATGTTGCCTATCGAATGCTTGCCTCTTAACATGTTAACATGATAATTGATCAGGATGGTTAGAAAGATCACCAAGTAGCTAACATGTTTTATAAAACTCCTTGAACAAATGAGAGCCTGGGTTTTAAATAGGCACTTTTCAGTACATGTGATTGTACTGACCCTCACTCTCTGCAGGTGCTACTAATCAGGAGGAACGTGCCAACTAGCCAAGGCGACGTTCATGTTTTGAAGCTTCGACCAGGCATCGAAGACTCGCTGCCCAACTTTCAAAGACTCTCTGCAATCAGTCCAAGAAGATGTCTTGACTCTCCCCCATCCCAGGTGGCTAGAATACTTTTTTTGTATACTGAGGGATGTAATATATGGAACGACTATCTCATCGACGTTCATTTTGTAATCGAGTCATGTTGTAAGCCCGTGTGGCATGATTGTAATCGAGTCTGTAAACAAGTATTATCAATGAAAGAAAAGTTTCTTCTATATAGATGTATTCAATTTTCTCTGCGTACTCTCTTAGATGTTGTATTTCGTATAACCTTATGACTATGCCTTATGCGATCACAATCTAGGTTCGTACGACATCAAGCCCAGTGGACGACTATCGATTCATCAAAATCGGGACATGACATCTCTTCCTAACCTTGTGAAACATTTGCTCCACCGTCTGTGCATACCCTCGTATCTGAAAGTTATGAAGAAAATACCCCCACACTTGCTTCGCAATGTCCTCCTCCAAAAAGACATGTAGAGCGGTCTCCCCTTAGGTTGTAAACAACAGTGGCATTTTGAAAATTGGCTTTACCGGTTGCTGTGGGCGCACGACTAACCTCGCCGACTTGAGGAAGAACGCCCCCGACTTGTTGGGTGACCATATTAAGCTGTCCCGCCCTGGGCCTAGCTTTATCGCCCCCACCTCCTTCGCTGAGTCTGACATCCTTCGCTGAGTCTGACACAGTAGCTGCTGTATCAGGCTGCAGTCCCACGCTCTATTCTGCTGTAGATCAACGATCCGGATGTTCGAGATCTAGCCTTGGTGTAGCACCTCCAATGAAGGCAGCCATCGTTCGTTCAACATGGAGGAATTGCAATCACTAACGTTCAGCGGTATGTGATCTTCATCTAGGTCCCTCCCCTTGAGCAGCCGTTTCCATGTCTTTGAAGTCGCTAAAGACAAAATCACGACATTTGGGTGTCTATCGCAAAAGTTAATGGCTTTCATATAACGCGTACACAAAGCTTTCTGAGCGCGAAGCTTCTACCAAAGCTTAGTCGTAAAGGCGTTCATGACATCCCTCAAGCGTCTGACACTGAGGCCTTCCTCTTATTTCAGCTTGGTTACGTGCTCCTAAGCCAACCATCTTTTTTTCTCTATGCCGTTCTGCGATCACCAGAAAAACCTCGCAAATATATCCTCCAAGTGATTAAGAACCCCGATTGGCGGGCAACTCACTGAGAGGGAGTAGATCGGAATCGGGGTCAATACTGACTTAAGTAGAACGAGTTTGCCACCAGGGGACATGATCCGGTTATGCCATCCACCTATTCGACCTCACACCTTTCGTACATCGCTGTTGTCTTGCAGCCATAAGTAATTGGACATCCCAAATATTGGAATGGTGGGAATCGGATCGAAAAACCCGATATGCTCTGCAGCTCCGTTCTCCTTTCCTCCTCAATCCCTTCGACTACGTACATGGCCAATTTTTTGCAGTTTATATGCTGACCAGACACCGACTCATATGTCGGAAGGAGTGTTTTTAAGCGCCTCAAAGATCACTTGTGCCCGACTGTAAATATCAACACATCATCTGCATATGCCAAGTGGGAGACATGAGAGACCCCACTTGTCCCATAGTAGTTCTAGTAGCCTGGATGATTCCCCAAAATCTTTAAATTTTAGGAGAACGCCTCAGCCATTAATGAAAAGCGCTGGCGAGAGCGGGTCACCCTATCTCAACCCTTGTGTAGCATAGAAGTATCCCACTGGCTGACTGTTAATGAGGACGGAGAACCAAACATTATTTATAAGACGAAATACCATATCAACCCAGGTGTTGCCGAAACTAAATCTCTTCATAACATGTATAAGGAATCGCCAATCTACCCTATCATAGGCTTTAATCATATCTAATTTTAGTGAGACATTTCCACCCTTTGTGTGTCATTCGACGAATAATCTATTATGCCAGGATTATGTTGTCCACGATTTTCCTTCCCTTCATAAATCCGCTCAGCTCTTCTGAAATGATAGATGGAAGTAATCCCGATAGTCACCTTACAAGTACCTTGGACAAGAGCTTGTTGGCGAAAGTACACAAGCTTATGGGCATGAAATCTGACAACTTTGATAGGGAGTCACCTTACAAGCACCTTGGACAAGATTTTAGGAATCGATACCAACTAGGAGTTCGAGGCCGAGCGAGGGAGACTGAACCCCTGAAAGAAAAGGTACGCTGCCTCCGTCACGTCGTCCGATATGATGTCCAAACAATGCTAAAAAACCTCCTTGTGAATCCATCATGTCCAGCCATGCTCCGTGAGTCCAAGATCTGAACCGCAGCAAGAAGCTCCTCCTTAGACGGTAAGGCCGACAGCAGTACAATATCCTCCTCCGATATAAGTCGCGATATGGCTTCCAAAAATTCGTCTCGTCGCTCGTCCTCACCTGGGTGTACAAGTCTTTGAAGAAGCCTATAGCCACCTCCTATAGCTCTACCTGGGATGCTGCCACAGTCCCATCGCTTCTCTACAGGTGATGTATGTGCAGATATTTGCCTCGACTAGAAACACATTCATGAAAGTATCATGAGTTCTTATCTCCACTTAGATCCTATTTTAAGTGCGCCTTCTGTTTCCAAAACTCTTCTTCAGTAAGAGTTGTTTGCTTGAGCAACGCCGTTGACGCATGGTGAGCGCAATAGTTTTGTGGGGTTGGGGATGCCTCAAATTCTAGTTCAGACCTTAAGACTTCGTCCTCGGCATCAATAGCGGCTTAGAATAGGTTACGTTGCCTTGCTCCGTCTTAGTAGCGTACGCCTTGTAGCCTTGAGCCGAAGGCCCATCTGTGTCAAGGCAGAGCGATGGTTAACGGAACGCCAAGCCACCCGAACACAATCTAAGAACTCTGCATTTTTAGTCCAAAAAGCCAGAAACTTAAATTATTTTATGAAATTTGTCACCTGGGGTTTGATAGTGGTCAACAGGGGCGCAGGTCTGACTCCGATCGACTCAGATGCTCGCAAGATATCGTCAGTAGGAGGGCCGACCATCTACGGTCAACTAGCAACCAGTCGAGATGGGAACCTTGTCGTTGTGGACCTTCCTTTCCCTTGAACCAGGTGAAGCAACTCCCCAAGTATGCCACCTCATTCAAGCCAGCCGCAACCTAGAAATTCGTAAACTCCCGGATAGAAGTAGACGACGTGGGCTGCACCCGAGTCTGTTCTTCTTGACGAGCGATCACGTTGAAGTCCCCTCCAACCAGCCATGGTCTATCCGACTGTTGGTCCAAGAGAGTGTCCCATAGAGCACGTCGACCCTTCTTCTTTTTGTGACCGTGAACAATAGAGAAGCAAACCACTCTGGGAAGGAAGGAGTGCTCCACCTCTACTGTAATGTTTTGCGTCGAAGATGACAGCAAGCATAAATCATAGTTTCTTTCAAGTTCCCAAATGTTTCCTTTCTCATTTTAGAATGAGGATTGGAAGCCCAACTTTAGTTGATAAGCGAAAGGCTTAGATGCATGAACCTTCGATTCAATTACAGCAAGAATGCAAACTTGATTGGTCCTATATAATGATTTAACACGTGCCATAGTAGATTGACCGACTACTCCCCGCTAGTTCGACATGAGGAACTTAAGCAATAAAGAGAGAGGAAGGTTGGCCGTCTGATTGACCTTGCGCATTCGCTGACCGGAGGCTCATGGTTATTGGGGGAAGGGATCTTCGGGTTATCGCGTTTCCTTCCCTTCGACTTAGGTTGCTGAAACTCTACTTCATCCACCGACTTGGATTGCCGAGTCTTCTCAACTTCCACTTTATCAGCCCAGCTAGATTTCAAAATCTCTCCTTCTTCACGAACTGATCTAGCTGGTGATGCATTAGTCAACACCACTTCTATTGGTTTATCCGACGGGTCCACCTTCACTCGACCCATTCCAGGAGGCGATGCGGCTGCCAGCTGATCCGCTTCTTCGTCAATTCGATCGTCCCTGCTAGCTTCCTCAGGCCGAGATGGCATCATCTGTTGGCCTGTATTGATTTTCTGGTTAGACGGCTTCTCGTTATCCATTAAAGGGGAACTCTCTGATAGCTGTTGTTCCCGTCATCTTCATGCCGCATCATCGTGTGGGCATTCTCCTCTTCCGTCATCCCAATAATACCCGCCTTATTTTGTGTCTGCTGTCTCAACTCATTATAGTCTATCGACGTATGCCGGTTGTCTTCCTTATCCGCTGTAACCTGCATGTCATTCCAAGTAGGACTATCATGAGGGCCTGGTAGTCCCTAGCCTGCCACTAGCTGTGTACTCGAACTGGCATGTAGAGGGTGGTTGTGCTGGGGATGGAGATTTTACAATCGGAGCCGCTTGGGTTGAAACAGTAATAGGCAAGGATGGCCCTCCCTTCTTTGTCGTCGGGCGAATCGTCTGTTGAGGTTGGACCTCGGTATCACGAGCCAAGATATTAACTGGCGCCGCTCCTACCTTTCTTTTGTCTTTCATAATTACTTTAAATGTGGATTTGGTATGGCCTTGAATACGGCAATGCATGCAGTACTATAGAATGGTTTCATATTCGACTCATTGGATATGTGATCGCCCTTCTGGAAGGTTGAGATGGATTTTTTGATGGAGTTCTTTGCTAGAGTCCACCTCTATGAAAACACGAGCAACGCTAGGGCGGGGGAGGTCAGATGTTGATTTATCAATCTGCAGGGGAAGGCTAACCACAGACGCGATGCCCATAAGTAATGGTTTCATGATGAGATGATACGGAAGATCTGGAAAGCATACCCAGACAGGAACGAAGGGGGACTCGTCTTGAGGGTGAAATTTCAGAGACCAACGAAAGATCTTCATCGGTGCTCTAGAAATATACCACACATCCTTTGCCCGGAGACGAAGGAAGTCAACCTCCAAGGATGGGCGAATGAGAACTTGCTTGCTATCGATTACACCAACCTGCACGTCTCCAGCCATCTGACTACCAATGAAGACTTTACGGATCACCTGAATAGGGGCGAGCGTGAGGGAACTTGCTAATTAGGGCAAAATTCATGGAAGAGATCGTCGATTTTTCGACCTTCGAGGGGACAGTAACCTCCGGCATTCCGTTGTAAGAGGTAATCTCAAGGGCCACGAACTGATCGGCCATCACAGACGCAGAAACTGCTGTCCAAACGAAGCAGCCGCCATCAGGCCCTAAACAGAATAAGAGGGGACGACTGCCGTCCGGTTGGATCGGCAGTCGATTGGGGGAAGGCCCTGACTGGCCCTAGGCTAGCCGACGACCAATGGAGGAGATGAGGGTTAGGGCAGTGACGCCTCCACAAGTATATATATATATATATATATATATATATATATATATATATATATATATATATATATATATATATATATATATATATATATATATATTAAAAAAAAAATATATATATATATATATAAATATATATATATATATATATATATATATATATATATATATATATATATATATATATATATATATATATATATATATATATATATATATATATATATATATATATTTTCTTATATATATATATATATTAAAACAAAATGCTTTATTAAATAATAAAGGAAAGGTAAAAAAAAGGACATCTAGGTCGACTTCAGCTATAGTATAAAATCGGGGACCTTCCCCTTCACATAACGGCAAGCCGCTGTGTGCTTCAGAATCTGCCTCGCCACTTCTATGGTGAGCTTTTGGGCATCGAACTGATATTCTTCGTATCTCCACTTGTTGCGGTTTTTCCACATGACCTAGCATATAGGGCCAACTACAATCTGTTTCAAGTGTTTATTCTGCCTTCGCCAACAAGGAACAAGTCGATGAAGAATATCTTCGATCTGGCTTCGAATTCCAAACAATCGTCCAAAATGCAACTAGACATGTTTTGCAAAATCCCCTTCGAAGAATATATGACTAATAGATTCACTATCTAACACAATGCAACAGTGGCATTTAGATGCCAATAAAAAACCAAGTCTCTGAATGCCGTCGTAAGTTGGCAATTTGCCAAGCACAATACGCCATAGGAGTACCGACCACTTAGTAGGTAAGCAAGAATTCCAGATGTTTGAAAAATAAGGTAGCTTAGGAAAACTCAATCGAGAAGTTTGCTGTAATAACCCGCTCCGCCCTAGCGGAATGCCGATTCAAACGGCAAGTGCAACGACTCAAACGAGCCGTCGACCGAAGAGTTGGCATCGACCTAATGAAGAATCGATGCAAGGCTTTCATTGGCCCGTCAAGAGGAATCCAGACTTAGACTTTCAAAGGCGCGCTCGGAGTATCGCTCGGCTGATGCGAACATCGCTAAGGTGGGTGGCTCCGATGAACCCGTCTTTGCTTAGCCTAGACACATAACAATACGGATACTATTGCTAGAATCGCTAGGCGATAACACCGCACATGCTAATAAATGACTCAATGCACCTAGCTAAGGGAGTAATCTAGTCTTGTATGCTTGTATAGAATATGGAAAAGAACATAGAAAAGTGTGAGAACTCTCGCACCGCACTCCGCGCTCGTGCTAAGGCACGGGCTTACATTTCGAGTTCCCTATGCGTTCAACAATGAAACAATGAATAGATTACAACAATAAAATGGAAAGACTATCAACATAGTCGTTCCGAGTAGAGTATAGCAACATTGAAAGATTATGAGACCGATGGGTCGCCAAGGCGACTCCCGTACAGGGAGTTGCAAAATGTATAAATGAATGAATGAATGAATAAGTGAATGAATGAATCGACGAATGAATGAATGAATGAATGAATATGTGAATGAAATGAATCAACGAACGAACAAACAAGTGAAAGAAAGAAAGAAAAGAAAGAATGAATGAAAGATAAGAAAGGAAGGAATGGTTAGCGACAGGTGTGACGGGCACGTACAACGGGGCTCGCTACCTGCGCTGCATGGACACCAACCTGGTCGATAACGCATTATGGCTAAGGGTTAGCCTACGGCTCGGAGACAGCAGTTAAGATAAAATGACAAACAATACGAAATGGTCGTGGACAATCGGCACGGGCGAGGGGGGGGAATACAGTGGCTATGATGAAGAAGGGATTCCGCGACATGATCAAAGGGGGATCGGCCGGCCTAGGTGGGATCAAAAGGCTTACGGGCTACTTGGGTGCGGGCTTGGCCACCCAGGAGACGTAAGTGCGGCTATTTCAAAAGACTATTAGGGTGCTACAGCCGCACGCTATGATAGGTGAGAAATTACCAAGGGTGGAATATGTCCAAAATGGCTTGTGGTGCCAGCGACCGGTGTATATAGATTTAAGTGGGCTTTGCTGGTGACAATCCACGTGCAAGTCCTTGCATTGAAATCAAAGTAGTCTAAGTTAACTGAACAAAGCACCTTCTGAATAGGCTTGAATATAACTA
This sequence comes from Iris pallida, assembly GCA_029216955.1. NCBI lineage: Eukaryota > Viridiplantae > Streptophyta > Magnoliopsida > Asparagales > Iridaceae > Iris > Iris pallida. The sequence continues at coordinate 19,535,377 of JANAVB010015400.1, forward strand.
GGGGTGCAACTCGGACGGGTTGGGTCGGGTTTGAGGTCAACCCGAGCCCAACCCGATAGATCATAAGCCTAGCCCAAGCCCAAGCTCGACCCGACTTCGGGTTCAACATATGAAGCCCAAGACCAAGCCCGGAGGATCGGGTTAGGGTCGGGTCCATCGGGTTTATCGGACTCTAATATGATATTTGAAATAATTTTAAACAAGAGTAATATTAAATGTATAATCAAATAGCAATCAAGCCTCAATCATTACAAAATAAAACTGAAATGAGATTTAGGACAAGGAATTGAAGAGTTCGGGTGAAAAAAATTATAGTTTAAACTTTTTATTTAAGTAGTATGAAACAATATATATATAAATTATATGTACGTCGGGTTTCGGGTTCTTCGGGTTACCCAACACATGAACCCAAGCCCAACCCGATTTTGATCGGGTTCAAATATTTTAACCCGAGCCCAAGCCCGAACCCGAATATCTTCAACCCTAACCCAACCCATTAACGGGTTTACCCGATCGGGTTCGGGTTTAGCCCGCCCAAGTTGCACCCCTAAATATAACACACAAAATGATCGAGAGTACGTTGAGCAAACGACTTAGAAAACACGCCTACGACGCGCTAGGACCTGAGGCAGGGACGAGCACTTGGCTTTAAATGTTTACGTGAATTGCGTTAAGTTGATACATATACGAATTGTTGTCTAACTTGGTTTACTTTGGACAGGGAAGGCCGGACGGTAAGTATGAGTAAGTTGTGCATGTATTTCCATGCAAACACTTGAATTCGACAACACGAGATAGGTTATAAAATATGCCATGAAACTGATCCTAAGGCAAGATTAGAAAGACAATGAATGATAGTCGGTGCACGAAAGTAAATAGAACGTGTTTGGTAATGATAGCATTGTGGGCGAGCTAGCCTCCCCACCAGTGCATAACAATGTACTGATAACCCCACAGTCTGCTTGCAGGATGTAGGAGACATCGCCGGGTGCGGAGCTTCCCTCGAACGTGCTAAGGCACGGAGCTAGCTCTGGAGCCTTGGAGCGTTGCAAGGAGCTGAAGCACCATATACAGGACATAATGTATTGAAACATCGTCATGAATCATTCCATGTTGTAAGCCACTTGGCACGCCTTTTATGTTTCAGAGAGAGAGAGCTTGAGCTACTTGTAAACTCGGCCTAGCGCCGCTTGTAAACTTCTTGAATGTCAATAAAGAGTTTGAATTCGCTTCAAATTGTGTTCATTTACTTTCCGCTGCAAATGGGGACACTCTGTGCGACTCTGTGGCCTAGCTCAAATCGGCCGTTTATGGACTTAGCCTTGCATGGGAGTAACCTAGGCCCGTGCGGCATCACGCCTTAGCGAGGACGATCGCTCCTACGGGAGCAGGGCGTGACAGATTGGTATCAGAGCCTGGCTTTACGTTCTTGGACTTCATTTCGATTCTCTCAGTTTTGAAAGCTCGTTTTGAGACAAAAGATGTATACGCTCTCTCTCGTTATGCCTTGGGATATTCCATACAATAAGTCTAATATTTGCAAAAAGCTCGTATGAGTACTCGATTGAACGGGATCGATAGGCGAAGGCCTTTGTGCCAAACTACGACGGACTTGAGTTGAAAGAAAACTAATGCTAAGAGTTACCAAACGCAGTGCATGCTTGAATAAGCTTACGCTAACAATAGCAAACGAGTACACGAGACTGAAGTATAGTTCAAACGGGATGGTTATGCACACAGCCTTTCGGCTAAGCTGTGCCGAGTATCGTGCACCTAGACCTTCTGGTGCGAACGAGTTTGCGAGCGAGACCGACTATCGCTCGGACGAGAATAAGTGAGGCTTAGAATGTATGTCGATAGAGACGCTATTTGACCAACGCTAAAGCGAGCACGGGAGATGGTTCTTAGACTTTGAGGAACGGGTGAATGCGCGATTGAACATATCGGTTGGGAATCGAGTAACCATTTGAGGATTTGTAGAGCGACTTGACCCCGAGTGGTGTATATGATAGCTTCGAGGAAGAATAAGAGTAAGTGTCGACGACTAGTCGAGTGGCTCGAACCCTGAGTGGTGTATGGACGTTATAGAAATTGTTCGAATGAGACTAGAGGATTTACGGATAGAACGAGTATGTCGGCAAGCGATGATATCGCGCAAAGTCTTAGAACTTGTAACGCTTAATTGGCTTTGACTCCGATAGTTTCAAACGAGATATCGTTCGGACGAATCAAGAATGCGTAGTGCGAATTACGAAACGAATGGAGGTCTTGATCGAGGAAACATAGAAGATCGTGCATGCGATTTTGAATTTAGTTGAAGGGATTGAAACTTGAGTTAAGGTGAAATACCCATGGACGAGATCGAAGATAGCACGATCGGAAGATAGCATGCATAGGAAACGTTGGTTTGAAGATACGAGAATGACTAAGGACTTGGAATAGATGTTGCTCAACGACGAGTTAGCATGAGACAATGCAAATTGAGGAATTAAGTTGCACGACTCGGAATTCATTGCAAAAGGAAGATCGTCAGGTTATGTACATCATCGATGGTATTGAGGCGTATCAAAGATCGATGTACGATAACTCGGGGGTACTCTGATTCGATGAATGATGATCGTGTTAGAAGTTATTGTTTTGAAGGATGCTATGTTGGAGATATGACTTGATGGTTCTGTGATAACCACAACGACAATAATCTTGTCTTGCGCGAGCGCAACTCCAGCCTCGTACATGTGTCACGTCAGATTTGGGACGATCGTTCCGCGTGAGCGTTGGCATGGTGATTCATGTCCAGCGGAAATGATCGAAATCAGAATATCATGACATGGCAATTTTGATTGCTTCGACTTGTGGTTTGAAGCGATGATAAATTCGAGGATTGTTAGGACTTGCGATTGAAGAATAAGAAAAACTTGAGGATTGAGTAGACCCAATCCACGTATCGAAAATGAGTAAGTCTAGACTCAACGCAAGAGTTACGTCCCGATGAGGACGATTATTCTGTGGAAATATTGACATGGTGATTCATGTCCGCCGTGGATAATCAGACTTGCGTGAGATCGGAGCATGACATATTGCAAGGCTAGACGACCTTGTGATCGACTACGTGAATTGGATATGATGGATAGGTGGATTGTATCAAACATACTTGAAGAGATAGACTACGAAAATTGTTACTGCGGACGCACGATATTGACATGTCAAGGATTTGATTGAGGACAACCTATCGTAGGATGACTTTCCTAAACGAGCTCGAACTTGGAGCGACAAATGTGTTGATGCGAATAGGGTGAATGATGCTTGATGTTTAGAAATTTGAGTGAAACGAACTTAGGTAGAAACTCCCGTAGAAACGAACAAATGGTTTGACCATAGGATTTGGGGCGATAAGCCACGAACTTGACTTGTAACTATGACCCTGTGAGATGACCTAGCGGATAGGCGGACGACCCTATGCCGAGTGATTGAACTTGTGCGATTTAGCTTACAGTATTGTCTGGACGGACGATAGACTTGGGCAGCAAGACTTAGAGTAGGACGGGGAATAGGGAGTGTGCGTGAACGACGACGAGATTGGCCCCAAACAAAGTGAATGATAGGAATGTATGATGCACAAGTAAAGTTGGGATAACGAATTGAATCATTGATAGAAAGACGTACTCGATGATAGTGCAATACTTGGTCTTGAATCGGACGGAAGGTACTTAAGACTTGGTCGACTCCGCTAAGAAGAAGAAATCGTATTGATTTCGTAGACAAGAACGCTTGAGAAACGAATCGGATCATCTCGAGGATCAAGATAAACGATAGTGAGATGCACGCAAGTTCGGTTTTAAAATCGAAGTTAGTGAAACGATCGGTAAATCAAAACTATCATGAGTAGCTTGTCCGACTTCGTTAATCGCTAAGCCTGGTTGAAATGTACGTATTCGGGGGACGCCTTGAATATGTGCACAGTCCCCACGCAGCATATGATGAACTCGAATGCAACTGCAAGTGGGTGTTGAGATGCGCATGAACGACAATTGAATAAGTACCATCATGTCTAAAATGAATGGACAGTCATTCCATAAAATTCACCAAACCCATGCAACATAAAACTTGGAAGGATAACCGAACATAATTCGATGCCATCGAACAATAGAGCCGTTCGATAGAATTGTCTAAGAAACACGACGACACGAGTTAAAGGAATGCTAGGATGACCTGTACTCAGGAAGTCTCGAGGACGAGACTTGTTTTGAGTGGTATATTATGTAATGACCTGCTCCGCCCTAGCGGAACGCCGATTCAAACGGCAAGTGCAACGACTCGAACGAGCCGTCGACCCGAAGAGTTGGCATCGACCTAATGAAGAATCGATGCAAAGCTTTCATTGGCCTGTCAAGAAGAATCCAGAATTAGACTTTCAAAGGCACGCTCGGAGTATCGCTCGGCCGATGCGAACATCGCTAAGGTGGGTGGCTCCGATGAACCCGTCTTTGCTTAGCCTAGACACATAACAATACGGATACTATTGCTAGAATCGCTAGGCGATAACACCGCACATGCTAATAAATGACTCAATGCACCTAGCTAAGGGAGTAATCCCATCTTGTATGCTTGAATAGAATATGGAAAGAACATAAAAAAATGTGAGAACTCTCGCCCCGCACTCCGCGCTCGTGCTAAGGCACGAGCTTACATTTCGAGTTCCCTATGCGTTCAACAATGAAACAATGAATGGATTACAACAATGAAACGGGAAGACTATCAACATAGTCGTTCCGAGTAGAGTATAGCAACATTGAAAGATTATGGGAACGATGGGTCGCCAAGGCGACTCCCGTACAGGGAGTTGCAAAATGTATAAATGAATGAATGAATGAATAAGTGAATGAATGAATCGACGAATGAATGAATGAATAAGTGAATGAATGAACGACGAATGAATGAATGAATATGTGAATGAAATGAATCAATGAACGAACGAACAAGTGAAAGAAAGAAAGAAAAAAAGAATGAATGAAAGATAAGAAAGGAAAGAATGGTTAGCGACAGGTGTGACAGGCACGTGCAACGGGGCTCGCTACCTGCGCTGCACGGACGCCAACCTGGTCGATAACGTATTATGGCTAAGGGTTAGCCTACGGCTCGGAGACAGTCGTTAAGATAAAATGACAAACAATATGAAATGGTCGTGGACAATCGGCACGGGCGAGGGAGGGAATGTCGTGGCCGTGAAGAAGAAGGGATTCCGCGGCATGATCAAAGGGGGGATCGGCCGGCCTAGGCGGGATCAAAAGGCTTACGGGCTACTTGGGTGTGGGCTTGGCCACCCAGGAGACGTAAGTGCGGGGTATTTCAAATGACTATCAGGTTGCTCCAGCCGCACGCTTTGATAGGTGAGAAATTACCAAGGGTGGAATATGTCCAAAATGGCTTGTGGTACCAGCGACCGGTGCATATAGATTTAAGTGGACTTTGCTGGTGGCAATCCACGTACAAGTCCTTGCATTGATATCAAAGTAGTCTAAGTTAACTGAACAAAGCACCTTCTGAATAGGCTTGAATATAACACATAAAATGATCGAGAGTACGTTGAGCAAACGAGTTAGAAAACACGCCTACGACGCGCTAGGACCTGAGGTAGGGACACGCCCTTGGCTTTAAATGTTTACATGAATTGCGTTAAGTTGATACATATACGAATTGTTGCCAAACTTGGTTTACTTTGGACAGGGAAGGCCGAACGGTAAGTATGGGTAAGTTGTGCATGTATTTTTATGCAAACACTTGAATTCGGCAACACGTGATATGTTATGAAATATGTTATGAAACTGATCCTAAGGCAAGATTAGAAAGATAATGAATGATAGTCGGTGCACGAAAGTAAATAGAACGTGTTTGGTAATGATAGCATTGTGGGCGAGCTAGCCTCCCCACCAGTGCATAACAATGTACTGATAACCCCACAGTCTGCTTGCAGGATGTAGGAGACGTCGCCGGGTGCGGAGCTTCCCTCGAACGTGCTAAGGCGCGGAGCTAGCTCTGGAGCCTTGGAGCGTTGCAAGGAGCTGAAGCACCATATACAGGACATAATGTATCAGAACATCACTGTGAATCATTCCATGTTGTAAGCCACTTGGCACTCCTTTTATGTTTCAGAGAGAGAGAGCTTGAGCGACTTGTAAACTCGGCCTAATGCCGTTTGTAAACTTCTTGAATGTCAATAAAGAGTTTGAATTCGCTTCAAATTGTGTTCATTTACTTTCCGCTGCAAATGGGGACACTCTGTGCGACTCTGTGGCCTAGCTCAAATCGGCCGTTTATGGACTTAGCCTTGCACGGGCGCAACCTAGGCCCGTGCGGCATCACGCCTTAGCGAGGACGATCGCTTCTGCGGGAGCGGGGCGTGACATTTGCCATGCAGAAGCCACTGTGAATTGTCCAGTACGATTAGGTCTCCATTGTATATTGTTTGGGCCATCACTAATATGCTGCTCTCCAAGATCTCTACCAAGAAGCAATCTGCACCAAATAGGGGACGCCCTAGACGTGATTGCAACTTGAGTGGGATATATATATATATATATATATATATATATATATATATATATATATATATATATATATATATATATATATATATATGGAGTTTTTTCACCAGCCGGCCCTAATCCCTCGAGTATGCCCCCTTCCCCTTCCTCCCTCCTTCCCTCCGCCTACGCCGCCGGCCCATGGTGGAGGAGGCGCCTTCGCCCTCCTCTCCCATCCCCATCCTCTCCTCCCTCTTGTTTTTCTAGCCCGCTCCCTGGTTCCGCCTCCGCGGCGCGTGTAGGCTCCCCTCCGCCGCCTGAGGCTGCTCTCCCTTCCCATGGCCTCTCGCCGGTTTTACGGTCCTATGGCGGGCTTGTGGTTCCCACCTTTTCGGGTGCTCTAGATGGCATGGAGAGGTTTTGAGGCAGTGGGGTCTCCGGATTCGGTGCCTTGCCTCCCCACAGCACCAAGCGCCGCGTCGCCAGGACCGCCTCCCTCTCCTTTCCTCCGTCCAGCTGTCCCTTATGCACCTTTCACTTCGACTCTGCATTTCTCTTCGGGGTGCCCTCCTCTAAGCTCCTCCCCTCCTGGGCCCTAGGTGGCTCCTTGCCATGCGGTTGTTCCAAGCATCCCGCAGTCCGGTCAGGCGGCTCGTCCTCTACCGTCCCGTCGTCCTGTTCGAAGCGCTCATTTCTAGAGCTTGCCTCCAGGCCGGTTTGTCCTCTCCAACAGCCGTCCCTTCCCTTCCCTTCTGTACTTTTTCTATTTCGGACGGCACTCCGGCCATCGACTTCTCGTCGGAGGAAGTGGTTGCGGTCTCCGCCCCGTTTCGTTTTACCCTTATTGGCCGGTTCTTCCGTTCCAGACCGCCAGTCGACGTGGTGCACAGGATTGTGGAGAAGATGAACTTCTCAGGTCCTATATCGATCGGGGTGCTTAATGGCCAATATCTGCTTCTTCGTCCATCCAGGGCGGTCAACTTCCTGCTTCTGCGATCAAAGGACATATTGAACGTAGCAAATGCGCCTATGCACATTTTTAGATGGTCGTCGAATTTTGACACCAAGAAGGAAACTGTCGTGGCACCGGTTTGGGTTTCCCTCCCTCACTTGTCGATCATTCTATTTGTGAGGGACGCCATCTTCCGTCTGGTTCAATGCGTATATTGGCCAATCGCTTTGGATCACGCCACTTCGGTCGTGTCCAGACCAAGTTGCGCCCAGGTGCTAGTAGACGTCAATTTCAACTCTTTGTCTCTACCCCAGATTCTTATTCATCTTCCCGATGGTAGGGATATTTGGCAAGATGTGGTGCTCGAAGACCGGCCTAGTGTTTGTAGCGGATGTGGTCGCCTCGGACAACATGTCGGTGAATGCCATTCCAAGCTGTCGTTCGCTAGTCAGGGCGCGGGTTCGGCGTCGCCACACCTTGGCTCTATCCCCTCCGCAGATTCCCTATCCAATCCTCATATGCCCTCAGATCCCCCTAAGCTCCCCGGCGTCTCTCCTTCCTTGAGTAGCCCAGGGTCTCCCCCGGGCTCACCGGTTCTACTTAACTACCCCCTCCAGTTCTCTCGCCCTCGTGGTTGGGGTCCCGTTGGGAGTTCCACTATCCGGGACGCCACCCCTTCCTCGCCCGGGTTCGTCGGCGAGCTCCCTTGCGGCTCTCGGTCAAGACCCTTCCGCAGCCTCCCTGGTTCCCTCTCCTTCGGGGCCTTTCACTTCTTCCCTCCTGCCAATGAGCCCATCAGCTTCTTCTAGCCTCATCAGATTTGCAGGAGGCACCTCCAGTCCGCCTATCCTTTCGTCGGCTTTGGTGGTGGCGGATACCCCCCAATGGGCGGGTCCAGTGGCGACTTTAGCCTAGGCCGTGTCCAGCGGGCTGCGGGGAGCCAAGTTGGTTGGGGCCTTCCACACCCAATTTTTAGGGATTATTGAGCCCACCTCTCCTGGGGATGGACTACCGACCGTTGCGGCATCCACCCCCGGGGACGAGGCTTCTCTTCTCTCCCCGGTGTGCCCGATGGTTCGGCTGAGTTGGGAGAGCTATAGGAGAGGGAAGAACCCTAATAGGCACATCTCCTACCGAACCATGATCCTTAGGTCGGACACTAAGTCTAAGATTGCGGACTGGGGGGTAGAAAATTGTATGACACTATTTTAGGGATCTATTCATCATCTATGGTTTTGGGGTTTGGGAGGTTTTTTGTGTCTTAAGTGACACTATCCGATGTAGAGAAGGATGATGGAGCATTGCCCGCTTCAGATTGTTAGGGGATGCTACCCCAAGATGTAGCCTTAGTATTTCATATTGAACGTTCAACCTAGAGCAAGTGCCTTAATATACTTCTTCGGACGAAGGAGGTCGTTGATCGGTTCTCGATGTCCCTCTACATTGGATGAAGGCTTGCTTGGGATAGAGATAGGAAGATTAGGAGAACCTCTTCCAAATTGTGCCTTCGATTAGGGGTCCCTGAGACATGTAGCATGAGGCGAGAGATAGCGCATCTTCCTCTTCATGGGTTTGCCTCCCAAATTATTGCTAGGTCGGCAGAACATTTTGTAGTCGTTAAAACATTGACTGTCTCAATTGGACTCTCGTCATTTATGCAGTAGTAAGTGATTATGATATTGGCACAACAATATTGCTGAAAGGGTCCGCCTGTTGCAGTAGAAAACTCTCTTCCTTTATTGTTTTGATTGATCGCATCACGCCAGTTGGAAGGATATGAAGGAAGATTGCATACTTAAAGCATTTCCTGTGCCACTTGGGCTCTTGTGTCATGCCCCAGTCCTAATATACATAGGACTAGGAATATACGAGCATGCCAGCTGCATATATACAAAGAATATTCCAATAGATGGAATCCTCGAATACACACATAAGCTGTAATATGAAGTATTGCTTATGAAGTAATAAACTATCACCGGTATATTTATATCTCATCCACAGCAGTCCTCGGCAATTTTGGAACCACCGCCATCTCCCGAAACCCTCTCCCGCTCCGTGAGCCACTGAGCTTCGTCGCGCTCCTCCTGACCGCCTCGAGACTGTCACGCCCTGGTCTCGGGGGACCGATCATCCGCGCTAAGGCGTGATACCGCGTGAGCCTAGGTTGCGCTCACGCAAGACGGGTTTCATAACGGCTGATTACATGCTAAGCAACGGGGTGGTCGCACAGAAGCCCCAAGCAGAAACATTGAACAATAACGACAACACGAGTATACCAAATGAGAACTCTTTATTTATATTGAAACAAAGATTACAATGTGGCACGTGGCCATGATTACAATCACTCAGTCTAAATCTTCTCACAATATAAGTCACTCTGCTCTCTCTCATCTCATGATACAAGATTCAAGGCTGCAACTTACGGACGCTTTGGAAGGCGATGTCCATACATTATGTCCCATATAAGTTTACTTCATGCGGCCGCACGCCTCGAAACGCCAAGGAATGCCATGTCTCGATGTATCCAAGCGAGCTCAGCACCGATTAATCTTTACATGTGCCTGCACATAAATACTGTGTGGGTATCAGTACTCAACTATACTAGTGGAGTGAGCTCCTCGCCCACCCATACAAAACAAACACGTTCATTTAGTTTGTGCAATATGTCCTTTCGATTGTCTTTCTAGTCTTGCCTTAGGATCAGTTTTAGGACATAGATGCCTGGCCTATTTTGTGTCTCTAGACTGTCACCTTGCCTCGTACCAATAACTTGCTTATCGTTGTGCCTCTAGACCATTCTTCTTTCTATTTGTGATAACACACTAATAGGGGGGTTACAAGCAGCTAGTATGTAGACATGAATAGATAAAAGCACGACTTTGAGAAGAACTAATTTACCGCCAGGTGATAAAGACTTACTTTGCCATCCTTCGATACGAGAGTGAATTCTCCCGAGAAGCTCCTCATACATCGATCCATTGCGCATGCCAACAAGCAGTGGACATCAGAGATACGAAAATGGAGTGGAGCCAATTTTATATCTCGTTCTAGCTTCTAGTTCAGCCGCACGCTATTGCGAAATTCCCGTAGAAGTATATAAGAAGGTTTTTGACATATTAATCTTTTGTCCAGAAGTATCTTCATACCTCCTGAGCAGCAAATTAACCAAGTGAATTGATCGCAAGTCCCCTCCAGAGAACAATAGAACATCATCTGTATAAGCTAAGTGAGTAATAGGGGGACAACCACGCGATGTATGATACAGACAGAAATATTTGATATTAGTCAGAGTCTTCAAATTCCTTGACAACACCTCTACATCCAATATAAATAGAGCAGGCGAGATGGGGTCAACTTGCCTTACTCCTCTAAAAGCCTGGAAATAACCCATAGCTTCTCCATTCACCAAAGGCGAGAACCAGACATTGTTAATCGATCGAAATATAAGATCAACCCACTTGTTGTGAAAACCAAATCTTCGCAAAACCCTCATCAACAAAGTCCAGTCTAGACGGTCATAAGCCTTCATCATATCTAGCTTAATAGCCACATTGCCCCCTCTATGCTTGTTATTCAATTTTGAGATCAGCTCATGTACCAAAATAATGTTGTCAAATATCTTTCGACCCTGAACAAAGCCACTCTGCTCAGGGGAGATGAGGCGAGGATGAATCAAAGCCAGTCTACGAGTGATCACCTTAGTCATAATTTTATTGAGAACATTGCAGAGGTTGATAGGTCTATACTCCAATAAGAGTTTAGGGTTTTTCATTTTTGGAATTAAAACCAAAGACGTGCTAGTAATAGACTTTGGTAAAACGAAGCCCTGAAAAAACATCTATGTAGCTTCAAGGATATCATCAGCAATAGTGTCCCAACAAGCAAGGAAAAAGATCCAGTGAACCCGTCTGGGCCAGCTGCACTATGAGGATCCATCGATTTAATGGTATCAAAAATCTCCTCCTTCGTTGGATTGGCAATAAGGATATCATTATCTTCTTGAGTTACAAGAAAAGGAATGTGATCAAGCATTTTTTTCATCATCGATAATCTCCTCTCTCTGATAAACCGATGAGAAGTATTCAGTAGTGTAGTCATGAATATCCTTCTTAGATTGAAGAATTCGTCCATCTTCCGTAGAAATGGAATGAATCCTTAACTTTTGATGTTTATTACTGACACAATCATGAAAATATGCAGTATTGCGATCACCATGTAAGTCCCATTTCAAGCGAGCTTTCTGCCCCCAGAACTCCTTCTCCTGCGTTGTACGTTGTTTTAGATTAGCTGTAGCCTTCGCCAATAGTTCTTTATTCATAATAGAGTCATCTGCTTCACATAATAACTCTGCTGAAAGAACTTCATCCTCCGCTATCTTCACTTCTTGAAACATATCTCCAAACATAGCACGGCTCCATTTAGAGAGGGCTCGCCTACAGGCAGACAATCCGATAGATAAGCGAGTAAGACCATTGTAGTGATCAATAGAATTCCATGCATCATTAAAAATAGTGTGAAAATCCTCATGGTTCTTCCAAAACTCAAATAATCTGAACTGCTTATGGCTTAACGACTGGTTAGCTTTAAAATGAACAAGTATCGGTGCATGATCGGATTAAGATCGATTAAGATGATCAACACTAGATAGGGGAGCCCAATCCATCCACTGTTTGTCAAGCATAACTCTGTCTAGTCTCGAACCCTGTCTATCATCCTTCCTGTCATTAAACCAAGTGAAACAATTCCCAGTATAGGAAAGTTCACCGAACCCTGCAGTAGTTTAAAAGTTCACAAATTCTTGCATAGATACATGATTAGGCAGAAGACCTACTTTCTCCTCCGATCTCATAATAGTATTAAATTACCCCCTACTACCCAAGGCCATGGGAATGACGCTTGGACATGAAGAAGACGTTCCCAGAGTTATCGTCTCCCTTCCTTAGTTTACTCCCATGCACAATGGAGACTAAGGCTTCCGAAAGGATCATAGGATTGGTAAATGACACTGATAGAGCCTGGTCAAAAGAATCTATCTTCTCAATGCAGCATTCTGATTTAACCATAATCCAAATGTTACCTCTTTCATTAGAGAAAGCATTGTGGAACCCTAACTTCATGCAATAGGCAGTGAGTTGATCAGTTGAAACTTTAGGTTCAATTATAGCTAGCATCACCACTTTGTGAATTCGAACAAGTGATTTGATTCTTTTGATTGTCATTTTGTTTGCCACTCCCCTTACGTTCTAAATTAAGATGTGAAACATTAAGGGAAGAGGATGTGCCATTTGTTGGCCGGTTTATAGAAGAACGTAAGGCTCTATCTGAGGGTTCCACCACTTTTTTTGTTTACCTTGACTTTTTTTTGGGCTCAGTGTCGATATGCATTTGATCTTGTTCTTGTCCTTCGATCTCTCTTTCTCTGTCAACCTCATCTGCCCAATTCCTAACCTTCTGGACTACAAATTCGCTGTCTTCTAGCTCATTTTCAACTTCAAGTACGTTCTCCGAAGGGACAAAAGTTTCTTCGACTAATGCTGCGACTTGCATTTGTACTGCTAAGGCCTATGCTTCTATACCAAGGTTATCAGATAACCGGTTAATATCTGACAAGGAATCATTTCTGCTAACATTAATAGGCGAACTTGCATTAACCAATGGTTCATCATTTAAGATGACATGAGAGCCATCTACTTGATTGGTATTGTCTGACACCATGCCTGTTTGAGCAATGAGATGCTCCTCCTCAACATTAATGCATGTTTTATCAATCCCACTCCCTTGTCCAGTTTCTATCCCTCCCTGATTGACCACAGGGCCTTCAACTGATTGCCGGGTAGGCTCTTGAGCTTTGCCATGAGCCTCGTTCTCCATGTCAACCTTTTCTTTTTCTTTATTTTTATGTTTACATGAGTCATTGAGATGTCCCTGATGTCTACAATGTGAGCATTACATAGGAGTAGTTTCGAACTCGATTCTTTGCTAGAAACTTCTTCCACGTGGTAAATTGATGCGAATTCTTTGTTGTAGGGGCTTGGCGGCATCTATTTCAACAAAAATTCTAGCCATGCTAGGACGTGAAAGCTCTGAAGTCGCCTTATCAATCATTAATGGAGAACCAATAGCCGACGTGATAGAAAACAATGCATCCTTTGCATAAAGGTAATGAGGCAAATCAGGTAAGTTGACCCAAACAGGCATTAAAGAAGACTCACATGACGACGAGAAGTCTGGATCCCACTTGAAAATTCTTATCAGAGCACGAGCAATAAACCAAGTATCCTTGGATCGAAGGCGAAGACAATCATCCTCGTTAAAAGGCCTAATCAGGATATGTTTTCGATCTATAACTCCAACTTTAATAGAACCATTGAATTCGAATCCTGTGAAGGCTTTTCGAATCACCTCAATAGGAGGCTTATTATGATAGAACTTCCAATGAGCGCATATTTGAAGGGGGAAGCAAGAGAAGCGTCCTCCTCCTCTGAGAACGTAATGGCTAGCGCTCCTTTGAAGTTGGAGATCTTTTTAATAGCTAGTCTTGGGGTTGTCTCCGGTGGACCGGACATAACCGCCGCAAAGGACCTATATATATATATATATATATATATATATATATATATATATATATATATATATATATATATATATATATATATATTTACATATATATATATATATAGATATATATATATATATATATATATATATATATATATATATATATATATATATATATATATATATATATATATATATATATATATATATATATATATTTTATATATATATTTTTTATTTTTATTTTATATATATATATATATATATATATATATATATATATATATGTAGTTAATTAAGTTTAAAGCCCGACAACATGGCGGCAGAAAGGCTTTCAGATTTTTAGATTTCTAAACAAAGCACAATGAATTCATGCCGGTCATCGAGGCAACCTGGATATCAGTTTCTCATGCTAATGCTTTGGTTAGGGTAAGCTTGAGATTGGATGCATGCAGGAAGGCATTATCGAAGTGGAGCCATACCACGTTCGGGGATATTTTTCAAGAAGGCAAGCTAGCGGAAGATGAAGTACTGGCGGCAGAAATAGCTTATGAGGAAGATAATTTAGTCCTGAGTTGGGAGCAGTTGGAGAAGGCATATGTTATTCTTAAACAGAGATCCATTTGTGAAGACTCCTTCTAGAAGCAGAAAGCAAGGCTCAAGTTGGACTTAGAAGGTGATCGCAATACTTTTTATTTTCATGAATGTGTCAATAGCGAACAAAGGAAGCTTCAGATAGACCACATCACAGGTAAAGATGACATTACTTTGACGGAGCTGAAAGACATACAAACAGTAGCTAATGACTATTTCGCCTCCCAGTACCAACGTATTGACATTAATGACGATGAGGATCTGTTGAGTAACGTCCCTAATCTAATACTTGAAGAGGACAATATCACACTTACAGCTGCCCCCAACGAAGGAGGAGCTGCTCGCTACTATTAAAAGCATGGATACTAGAAGTGCAGGAGGCCCTAATGGTTTTACTGTGCTTTTCTTCTCCAAATGCTGGCATATTATTGCAGATGATCTCTTAGAAGCAGTATCCATGTTTATAGATGGCTTTTATTTGCCAAAATATATTACAAGTAACTCTCTTGTACTTACACCTAAAGTTAAAAATCCAACATACATGTCAGACTTCTGTCCTATAAGCTTGTGTATTGTTGCGAATAAAATCATCTTGAAGCTGCTGTCAAATCGCTTGGCTCCTATTCTTTCTCGAATTATTTCACCAGAACAAAGTGGATTTGTTCGGAGGAGAGAAATAGTTGACAATATCATACTAGCTCAAGAGATGATGAGTATGAGAAGTATAAACATAGAGTGGGCAATATTGCTATCAAACTTGATATGTGGAAAGCTTAAGATCGACTAGATTAGAGATTTCTCATGAAAGTCATGTGCAGGTTTGGCTTTGCAGAGATATGAATCAACATAATATTTAGGCACATCAACAATGTCTAGTACTCGACTATTATAAATAGGGAATCACCAGGTTCTTCTAAGGGCTTTCGAGGAGTTCGACAAGGGACCTTCTGTCGCCAGAATTGTTCGTGATTGCAGCCAAAGCTTTGTCGAGAAATATCAAACAACTATTGGAACAACCTTCTTTTTCTCATTACTACTCACCTAGTGGTTGTCCCCTTGTGATGCACCTAGCCTATACCGTACTCTTTGCTTGGCCTATGATAACCCTAGTTAGTTAAAGTATCAAGCCGTACTCTTTGCTTGGCCGTGATTGATTGGATGGAATCTAGCTCAGCTTAGTCTTGTCCTGATCCTGTGCAAGATTGTGACATGACATGATTATTGATGCTTGCCTTAACAATAACGATCGGGGGTCCAGTTCTGTTCAGGCCGATGATATCTTGATCTTCTCCGCTGGTGATGTTTGGTCTGTCAGTGCATTACATTCTTTGCTTTGCCATGATGAAGCAGCATCAGGCCAGAAGATTAATGCTATGAAATCATTATATATATATGCATCCAGAGTTCCCCATGGAGAGAGTGCTTGAGCTTAGTTCTATTATAGGATTCTCTACAAATAATCCCACATTTTCATATCTAGGCTTTCCATTTATGGCTGGGAAAAGAAATGTAGGCATGTATGAATATCTATTATCCAAGGTAAAGAATAGGATTGAAGGTTGGGAGCAACGACTTCTCTCATATGGTGGTAAGTTCATACTTCTCAAGTCAGTATTCACTTCCATTCCCATGAACACACTTGCGGCTTATAATCCGCCAAAATCTGTGCTTCAAGAGTTAGAAGTCATGTTCACAAAATTCTTTTGGGGTAAGCAAGACGGGAGATATAAGCATACATGGATTAGTTGGCATAGAATGGCAAGGCCATATGAGGCGGTAGGCCTTGGCATATAAAGCTTGGAAGAGACCTTCAATGCCTTCACAATGAAGCTGTGGTGGAAACTGAAGACTCAAGAAGGTTTGTGGGCGACCTTTCTGAAGTCCAAATACTGAAAACACGGCACATTAGACACGACTACTGCAAACTCGAAGGCATCTCATTTATGAAAAAGACCTCTCATGGGTAGAGATAAAGGGAACAATTTCATTGTTGCTTCTACAGACCCAGGTGTGGCTTAGGAATGGTCGCATTCTTCGAATGGGACATTTTCTGTTACTTCGGCGTGGAGACATGCTAAAACCCCGCATACATTATGACCACATTTCAAGCTTATTTGGAACTCTTGCCTACCTATGAAATGCTTAGAGCTTTTATGGCGTATAATACAGAACAAACTTCCAACAAATGATAATATCCAATGTCTGGGTTTTAGCATTGCTTCGAAGTGTCATTGTTGTACGAATCCTGATCGGGAATGTCTTGCATTTTTTTAGGGAAGGAGAGATGTTTCACAGTGTATGGAAGAAGGTGCAACAGGCACTCAAAGTAGGTTTTCACGATTCATCTCTTTTAATTCGATTTCGATCTTGGTGGCGAAGACCTAATATACAAATGAAAGAAATTACGGTCGGGGCTATATGTTGGGTACTGTGCAAGAACGAAAACAAGTAGAAATACGAAGGCTATGCATTGTCCAGTAAGCAGCTGCTAGTGGAGATCAGAAGACAGGTCCGAAAAGCTTTTAGCCGGTGTACATACTCGCCGAAGTTACCTCCTATTTTACAGTAGGGTTCTATCATGTATATATATATATATATATATATATATATATATATATATATATATATATATATATATATATATATATATATATATAAAATATATATATATATATATATATATATATATATATAAAATATATATATATATATATATATGTGCACATATGAGTATAGTTATGGTTAGGATATTGTACCTATATGTATATGTGTAGGAAATTTTAGATAATATGTAGAACACATAGGTATGGGTGATACCTATATTATAGGATAGCAAGCGTAAGGTAATAGATAAAGAATTGGGTATTACCAAGATACTAAAGAATACGATAATGTTTGGGTATTTGTGCAATAGGTTAAAACATTTTCTATTAGAGTCTATCTGCAAATAATGTAGGTAGTTACATAGGGTATGGCCTAGTATTGACTAGAACACCTTGGTATGACAAGGTGTGAACCTAAAAAACTAGGATTGACCTAGTTTGACCTGGTTCAGTAAGTTATTGACCTGGTCGACCTAGTTTGACTCAAAAATGACTTAGAGACCTAGTATCAAGCTAGTACAACATGTTTATGATTCCAAAACACCAATTGTCATTGACATTCCATATTTAGGTCTTCAAGGCACTATTTCAGATACTGTTGCTACTTCACACCGGATTTCGGACGAGTACATTCTCTGATAGTTTTTATTATTTGATAATTTCTATGATTTTGGTCTATAGTATTGTATGACTTGATTTTTGACACGATGGAGACACGGATTGGTATTTTATGGTTTCACTCCTATACGACACGTGCATCATACTTATCTGGCCTCTAAATCAGGACTCACTATTGGCATCACTTACTTTCATCTGTCTGGCCTCGTACTTGATTTGCATGTCGGGATTTGGATTCATTTATACTAGTCAGATGGGGAAAAACTTGAATAGACATATAAATATTCCCAAAATCTGGAACCACCCTCTACTAGTCTAATTTACAGAGATAGCAGTCGCACACCTCATGTGCGATGAGCCGTATTATCCCTACATGTTTACATGTCGAAAGTGGTATTTCAAAATACACTAGTTTAGTTACTTTCTTGCTGGTTTACATTATTCCTGCTGCATACATCATATATATCTTAGCTTAGTTCTCCTTTATTTACTGTCCTTATTGCCATACACTTTTGATTCACTATGCTTATTTTTATTGTCTTTATTTAACTATTGTTTTATTTTATTTTTGGATTCAGTCTTTTCTACTCATTATGTATTACTTACTATAACTGTTTTATAGTCTTTATCATTTAATTGGAATTGCTGTCAAAGGTGGGTACCACTACAACAAATAGGGCATAGAATAGCAGTTTATCTATAGCGTTCAAGCCTTCCTGCTATAGAATGTCATCATCAATAGCGTTCTTTCCGCAGTGCTATTAAAAGAGCGTACAATAGCAGTTTATCTATAGCATTCGAGCCTCCTTGCTATTATAATATCATCATCTATAGCATTCATTGTGAAGTGCTGTTAAAAGTTCATATAATAGCAGTTTATCTATAGCGTTTATGCCTTCCTGCTATTTTGCTGTTAACAGAACTTTATATAGCGTGTTATGAACGCTGTTAAAGGTATAATTTTTTCTGGACGCTGCTTATGTTGCTATGTCCATATGTCAAAGTAAGGTATCCAGTTCGATTAGGAGCAGCATCGTATTCTATATATTTTACATGATTAAAAAAGACTATAGCACGTTTTGGATGCTATAAGTTACAACGTCATAATGGGATTAAGTCGTTACCGTAAAAACAATTTCATGCCAAGGAGTCTGCAGAATACTCTTCAAATCAAACTAACCTTTCAGAAATTTTATATAAAATTCCTCTCCCCTGGTAAACCGAATAAAAAATTTTAGTAATATATATACGAAATATATCTTTATATATTTAGTAACTATATATTGACAAAAAAATTTATAAATAAACTGAAATATTGGTTAAACCAAATAAACTGAAAATCGAACAGGTTTATTCCATTTGGTTTGGTTCGATACGGGATATTTCGGTTGGTTTCAATTTTTGTTATTCGATTTTCGGTCGAATTTGGTATTTGGTAATTCAGTTCGGTTAACCGAGTTAATCGAATGCTCATAATTGAACTATCTACTGTTCCAATCATGGGAGAAGCAACACAGTTTTTTTTGGATCTTTAAAAAAATAAGTTATAGCATGTTGTGACTGTTATAGGAGCAATCCAATTTTGCTGTATAATTTATAGCGTTCTCGATAGCGGCGTTCCTGTCCGTTAGATATTCAGAAATTAAATCGCTACCGTCCGCAGCAAAATGCTATGTTTTATGATTGAAGAAACCATATGTATTCTCCCCAATCCTTCAACTCCCCAAAACCTGCCAAACAGCGCAGTCCTCCTTCACGAAAACCCTTCACAAAAACCCTCCCTCCACGAAAACCCTCCACGAAAATTCCCAAACTTTCCCCCCTCCTTCTCTCTGTCAAGAAACCGCTCTTCCTCAGGAAACCCTAAAGGTAACGCTCCCCTCACAAAACCCTTCATCTTCTTCTCTCTGTCTCTCTCTCCCCTCATGAAAATCCTAAAGACTGATCGACCGACCGACCCACTCATCGTATGACCGACCGACGACTGACCGACCGACTCATCTTCTTCCACTACAACAAAAATGGTTAATAACGACACTTTATTAACGATACTTTGTAAATAAGTGTCATTAATTATTTTTTATGACGACACTTTGTTGAAATGTGTTGTAGTATTGAAAGATTTATCATCAATTACGACGTTTTTTAAGAAGTGTCGTAGACATGAATTCAATGACACTATCAAAATGTTGTCTAATATTAAATGATAAATGACAACATTTTTAAAATGTCATCCTAAAATTTTTTGTTCCCACAATTTTTTTTAGTTTTTGCGCCCTTCGTGCCAATTCATTTCGCCCTAACTCTTCCTATAAAACTTCTACAGCACATAAACTCTCTTTCCTCTCTTTCTTTCATCCTTCACCTCAATTTCCCTGGCCTATTTTTTTTCTTTGACTCTTTCTCTCTCTCTCTCTCTCATCCCTCTCTCTGAAATCCCCCAAAATCTAATCGAAACCCTAATTTTCTTATTGGATCTCCCAAAACCCTAAAATCTCCATCGATCCTTCTTTCCCTAATTCTTTACTCCAAACCCTAAAATCTCCACCGGTCATCTCGTCAAAGTCCTCCAGTTCCAGAGGCAGCGCACGCCCTTCATCTCATCCAACGAGTAACACCGCATCTTCGTCGTCGTCGATGAGAGGATGATCATCGATGTAGATGATGCGGTGGCTCGCGCTGAAGTGACCGTCGTCGAAAATTCGACCTGCCGAAGCTGTGTGCCACTAACGACTTCCATCGCATGCTCAAGATCGACGAGGGAGGGTTCGACAGCGTCTACAAGGGCTTCGCCCACCCCACGGACGGGAAGGGTGAGAAGATCACGGTCGCGATCAAGCGACTCAACCACAAGGGTCTGTTGGTATTTATAAATATTTAGTTACCTTCATCTTCATTCATTCATTTGGGAGACATTTTACAATAAGTTACTTAAATTGTATATACATCTTAATTTAAATATGCATGATGGGTTTGAAATGGAAAGCTTTGCCAAAGTGAGCTGGATCTGAAGCTACCAAGTTTTTCATAATCAATGATATCATTCTCAATACTCATTCTCTTAGATTAAACCAAAATTTATTCCAAGAAGAAAGTACTGCTGATTAGTAGTGAAATTATTGATCAAATAAATCAATATGTGTCATTGCCTGGGTTATTCCAAGCAGCAGAAAATTAAATCGTGAGTTTGGGTGCATGGGAGGGTAAGTAAATGTATGGGATGTGCTTAGATTTGAAATTGAAGCAGGGATGTGTCATTACCTGGGTTTTCTGATTGGCATAACAGTAGATGTATAACTCGATACACAAAAGTATTATATGATGAAGAGGTTTTCTTATTCTGAATCCAGGAAGAACTTTGGGCCATAAACGCGGTCGTGGCTGTCGATCCTTTTCGAGGTTTACTCTAGTTACTTTAGAAGTTCAAACTTACAGAAGTTTCAAAATGTGTCAGAACGCAATTTGATATATAGTTGTAAAATCCCTTATAATTTAAACGAATATTTAAATTATTTTTGGATTTTATTTAATTCTAATTTATTTTTATCTTATTTATATTATATAAAAGGACTATAGCCATAGTTGAGTTTGAATATGCAAGACGACTAGAAAGTATGGCATGCCTAGCGTAGTCGGGTGCTTTAACTAGTATGCTAGCCATGTTAGGAATGCCATGGTCATATTGTAATCTCTTGCATGTTAACCATTCAAATTATGGCACAAGTTATATTTTTTATTTAATTAATTAGTTAAGAAAGCCTTTAAGACTTTTTAGGAGACCCGGTTGCACCAAACCTTCCCAAACCTCTTCCAAGCCAAACCCAACCCTATGTAGGCATGTTGGGCATTAATAAATATTAATAATTACATTTATTTGTATTTAATTCAGATTTTGTAGTGTAATTATATAGATAGAATTAAATAGTTCTATATTAGGAAACCCCTTTTTAAATCCTCAATCCAATCAACTTGCCAACTCACCAAACAACCAAATCATGCCAAGTGGACACCCACCATGCAAATTTTGGCTAAATAACCCTCCCATGGCCGAATGCATCAAATTAAATAGGATTTAAATCCTGGATTGCTTAAAATTCATTTAAAGATATGTTTAAATATACCAACTTATTCCAACCCTTAATCAAATCCAAATCTTTCTCTCCCTCACCTTTGGCCGACCAAAACCCCTCTCCCTCTCCATAATTTCAGCAGTAACAAACTCTCCATAGCATCTATACATCATCTCCTCCATTGCACATCTCTCCATCCTTCACAAAAACTCATCTCCTCCACCATACATCCCCGAAACCCCTCAAAACAAACCCTAAAAACACCATCTCTCCCATCAAATCCTCTATAGCCATTATCAACTCTCACATACTCACCGAGAGAGGTTTAGCAAGTAAAGATAGCGGAAAAGATTGGAGCTTTGGTGAAGAGAAGTCAACATCACCCTTTCTAGCAAGAATCTTTGGTAAGAACCCAAATCTTTTCTTCTAAAAATTTTTGCTAAAATTCTGTAGAAAATATGTTATTAATTATGTAGAAATCATATTTTGATGGCTTTTGTTAGGTATAATCATCCATAAAGGTTTCATGAAATATATGCGTAATATTCATGTGTCGGTAGGATCAAAATTAACTCTATTGTAAAGGAACTATGAGTTATTGGTGTTTATTTTCGAAACGGAATTTTATGTGTGTTAATATACATAAATTAGAATTTTTAAGTATTTTTCCACGATTTTAGAAACTCAAATCTGGTCGAAAAAATTATAGGTCAAAACTAGCTAATTTTGGGTAACCGGCTGACCTAGAATGTCCCAAACTTGTAGTATAACTCAACCCTTATGATATTGTTCAATGAAATAAATTATTTTATTACTGTTTAAAATACATTTTTGGTTATTTTAGCAATTTTGAGTCATTAACTATGTTCCGGACGAGTTTCAGGTAGACTAGCTGACTTAGTAATCAACTAGTCATAAATGTCTTTAGAAATATTAATTATGGAATTTCAGATATAAATCTGTAGAAAATTAGTTTAAATATTATTTTTATGATTTTTATATAATTTTTAAGTATGTTATTGAAGTAGGGGCATAACCGACTAATTAAAAGTTAGAAACCCTAAAACTGTGTTTCGATGTCTTGTGGAACCTGTGTGTGATTGTATGGATCTAAATGGTTCCACAAGAGATTGAATATAATTTTAACACATTAATTTGAATAATTAAGTCGTATCGTAAGTTTCATAAGTAGTGACTTAATTTAGTTAATTAATTATCTAGGAGCGTCGGGTTCCGGAGACGTGGACGCAGGAGCGGCGTTTCATATTTACAACACGAAATCAGGCAAGATACCTTGCCATTATACTGTTTATTCTCAGTTTGTATTTTATTACATATCACTGTTCGTTTATTTTCAGTTCTTGATTTACTACTGCTCAGTGATATTAGCTTATTTGTTATTATCCTTTGATTGCATATGGCCCTAGAGTTAAGGAACTACCGTTTGTAGTGTATCGCATATACCTTCACACAGTTGTACCACGAGGATGTGTGAGATGAGTGGCATGTAGAGGTCCTTGCGTATTGGCTGATCCCCAGTGCGCATGCATTAGGGCTAACTGCTAATAGAGGCATGTTAGGAGACTTAGCAGTTAGTAGAGGTATATGGTCGTGGATGCGACTAAAATAAGAGCATCGGGTGGGGAGAACAATACCTGACGTATGGGCTTCTTTGCACTTTCCTGCTTACCTGTGCGCTCCTCTGGAGACGCAGGCTCCAGGTGCCCTCTGACGTTTTCCAGAGCGTTATGGACGTACCCCCTTGCACATGATGCCCTCTGACGATCTTCGGACGTTACGGACGTAGGCCCCTGGTGCCCTATATGGGGACTATGCCGATCCCATTTACAGCCAAAGCTCATGCGTCGAAAGGATTGTTTCTCAACTGCATGATCACTTTAGTATGGTTAGGTTACCTATTTATGTCTTGTCACTTTCTTTAATTGTGTCATAATTTATATTCAGTATTTATAGCATGTTTATTGTATCTTGTTACGTCCCTCTGAGGACCTGGTTATCTCGCCAGGTGTGTGCTTTGTGACTTTTCGCAGGTGTCCTAGCCAAGGCCGTGATCTTCTCCATTCCTTCGAAGATAATTGCCGTTGGTTCGTCTTATCATTTTTAGATATCATTTTCTTGTATATTTCTTTCTTTTAAAATAGTTGGTAGTGAATTTGTCTCCGCCCAACTACATGTATAAATGACAAATTCTTGAGTTGATTATAATATTATTCTTTATTGTTGTGAATGAGATTTAGTTATCATAGTTTTACTGTATTTTACAGCTTATGTATACATACGGGGTTCCATACATTGGAGTATACTTCGTATGTATACAGCTGGCATGGATACGTACCTAGCCCTAAGTATTTTGGGACTGGGGCGTTACATATTTTTGTGGTGGCCCATGTAGGTCGAGTTTGTCACTTCGGTTACGTTACTGTACCGATGTGAGCCTGTATATAGGATTATGATATAGGAATCTCATCCACAAGCTTGACTTCCTCCCTTGATTCCAAATCTTGAACTCTCGTCCGATTATCTTGACTTTCTTCTGCTTGATTCCTTTCACTGTAAATCTTATCTTCTTTCATGCTGAATAGGGAGGTTAAGTGATAACTCATATGAGTATACGTGTTATATTCCTCAATTACTCTATTAGTTGACTTTATAAGTTGAGTAGTATGACTACAACCTACCACCCGTATCTTTTTAACCTAGTATTAAAGTTTAACAGAGTGATAATGAGTATATGCTGGTGTAGGAGAGATGTTTACCTAGAATATAGAGATTTCGTAGCCCATACCCATTGGTCAACTAAGGCCTGATACAAGAACCAGCAGGACGACTGTATACGCAAGCACACCGGATAAGACTTAGATCCTTGTGAAACTCGAGCTATTTATTACTGCTTTCAACGTATTCTTTCATACTTATACTTTAAACTACCATGAATGACGATGCTATTTATAGCCTAGTTTTGCAAGCTTATTCTTTGTCGAGTTTGTTCAGGACATATGTGTACTGGGGACGCCCACAAGCATGTTGTCTAATTAGAATCAATATATTATGGTCTGATCAACCATAGTGCACTTGGTTCGCTCTTCATATGATTATCCCACGTAGATTGAGATATAGAGGTATCTAGGATCTCATCCGCGACTGCATTGACAATTCCTCTTGAATTACACATTCTCCTTTGAATTACGTAATTGTATTCAATGACATCTTTCTTGAACTCTTTATTTCTTTTGTCTTTCACTAATTGGAAAGATGAACGCTCGTATTTGATACATAAATACAGAGTATCCCCATGCCCATGGTAGTTATATGCACAAGTATAGCAACCATCGGCCAAGCCATATAACTACAACCTTGCCTAAAGTTGCTCGTCCTTCCCTCGACCCTAATAGTAATATCGTGACCTTCTAGTCATTTGAGCTTGAGAGATGAGTAAGATCTTACCCTTGGGTAAACCACAAACCTATGAGACTATCTAATCTCTAGGAATCAATTATTGTGAGTCTCTAAATATTCATCTTGATTCTTGGCTTAACTAGCAACCCGTATGCCTTAACTCAAACCGTACTTGACTAGGCCCCCACAGTTTAGACAGAGAAGAATAGAACAAAACAAGGACAAGCATTGCAAGGACCGTGGTAGACACCCATACCAAGATTAGAGATTCAGCAAATGTTACTCTAGGTACAAAATTCTATTATCAAAGAAGTGACATAATATTAGAACAACACATTCACCAGCTTAGCCTAAATCTGTAGCATGACGCCCCGTCATTATGTTGTATTAGTAATCAACAAGTGATGCATGAGCACTACATTTAATACCTCTAGAACGCTTGTGACTATAGTCTGGCAGGTTTGACACAAATAGAAATTTACGACTTAGTAGTTAGGGATCTTTCCCATGATGTGCTTTAGAGTTCGTTATTCCACCGATAGACTCTCGTATACCATGGACAAGCGGGTCATTCCATCTTATCGACTCAGGTACCACTGTATGCAATCATTTCCATTTATTAGGACTCGGGGTACAATCCTCGAAACTGATTCACAACTACCCTATCATATTATCAATCACATCGTGACTTATTATTACCAAATGTCAAGGTACGATATCGCGACTTAAATATTCCTAACCTTATTATTCCTAAAACCATATCCTAGTCTCTAGAGTGAATAGATTGTAAGCCATTCTTACTTTTAGGAATTTAGGGATCACCAATTGATTGAGGTAAATTGGTTCACATTAGGATGATAAATTAGTGGTCATTCCATCTTATCGACTCAGGTACCACTGTATGCAATCATTTCCATTTATTAGGACTCGGGGTACTAGCTAATTTCGGGTAACCGGCTGACCTAGAATGTCCCAAACTTGTAGTATAACTCAACCCTTGTGATATTGTTCTATGAAATAAATTATTTTATTGTTGTTTAAAATATATTTTTGGTTATTTTAGCAATTTTGAGTCATTAACTATGTTCCGGACGAGTTTCGGGTAGACTAGCTGACTTAATAATAAACTAGTCATAAATGTCTTTAGAAATATTAATTCTATAATTTCAGAGATAAATCTGTAGAAAATTAGTTTAAATATTATTTTTATGATGTTTATATAATTTTTAAGTATGTTATTGAAGTAGGGGCATAACCGACTAATTAAAAGTTAGAAACCCTAAAACTGTGTTTCGATGTCTCGTGGAACCTGTTTGTCATTGTATGGATCTAAATGGTTCCACGAGAGATTGAATATAATTTTAACACATTAATTTGACTAATTAAGTCGTATCGTAAGTTTCATAAGTAGTGACTTAATTTAGTTAATTAATTATCTTGGAGCGTCGGGTTCCGGAGGCGTGGACGCAGGAGCGGCGTTTCATATTTACGCATGTTTATTGTCAGTTTGTATTTTATTACATATCACTGTTCGTTTATTTCCAGTTCTTACAGTTCATGATTTACTACCTGCTCAGTGATATTAGCTTATTTGTTATTATCCTTTGATTGCATATGGCCCTAGAGTTAAGGAACTACCGTTTGTAGTGTATCGCATATACCTTGACACAGTTGTACCACGAGGATATGTGAGATGAGTGGCATGTAGAGGTCCTTGCGTATTGGCTGATCTCCAGTGCACATGCGTTAGGGCTAACTGCTAATAGAGGCATGTTAGGAGGCTTAGCAGTTAGTAGAGGTATATGGTCGTGGTTGCGACTTAAATAAAGGCATCAGGTGGGGAGAACAATACCTGACGTATGGGCTTCTTTGCAATTCCCTGCTTGCTTGTGCGCTCCTCCGGAGACGCAGGTTCCAGGTGCCCTCTGACGTTTTCCAGAGCGTTATGGACGTACCCCCTTGCACATGATGCCCTCTGACGATTTTTGGACGTTACGGACGTAGGCCCCTGGTGCCCTATATGGGAACTATGCCGATCCCATTTACAGCCAGGGCTCATGCGTCGAAAGGATTGTTTCTCAACTGCATGATCACTTTAGTATGGTTAGGTTACCTATTTATGTCTTGTCACTTTCTTTAATTGTGGCATAATTTATATTCAGTATTATATGGTATGTTTATTGTATCTTGTTACGTCCCTCTGAGGACCTGGTTATCTCGTCAGGTGTGTGCTTTGTGACTTTTCGCAGGTATCCTAGCCAAGGCCGTGATCTTCTCCATTCCTTCGAAGATGATTGCCCTTGGTTCGTCTTGTTATTTTTAGATATCATTTCCTTGTACATTTCTTTCTTTTAAAATAGTTGGTAGTGAATTTGTCTCCGCCCAACTACATGTATAAATGACAAATTCTTGAGTTGATTATAATATTATTCTTTATTGTTGTGGATGAGATTTAGTTTTCATGGTTTTACTGTATTTTACAGTTTATGTATACATACGGGGTTCCATACATTGTAGTATACTTCGTATGTATACAACTGGAATGGATACGTACCTAGCCCTAAGTATTTTGGGACTGGGGCGTTACAATAGTGGATGCACTTTCTTAAGTGGATGCCATTTCATTAAATACTCTTGTAGCTATATCAGGAACATTTTCTCCCTCCTAATATAATGCCCATTTCAATCTTAATTGTATATTATTTTGATATTTATAACCTGACTTAATATATATGCTTCTTGCATGTTATTTTGCATCCACATTACTGTACTACGATGTTGGACGTTTTTACCAGTTTAGAATATAATAGATGTATTAGGCTGGAGAACCTTCAGTTTTTGATATATTTGTTTCCGTGCAGCTTCGAGCAATTATGCATTAATTTCACAAATGAAAAGCTACGACAACATTTTAATCAGGTTCGACGATGGAAAACTTTTAATATTTTGACATCTCTGTTATACACCAATATGATGATTAGGAAAATTTATAATTACCCAACTTTATCGTCTCTGGCTCCTTTACTCGTGCATTTAACAGCATGTTTTCAAGATGGAGCAGGAAGAATATACAAAAGAGGAAATTAGTTGGAGTTACATTAACCTCATTTATAATTATCTCGCTCTGATTTCACCATTCATCACTATGTCGGTGAAGTAAGTAGTGCTTGTTATTGCCTCCATATTTAGTAGTTATGTAGTAGCATTAGTGGTACCAGATCCATTGATAGCATATAAAATTGTTAGCTTCTTGTAGCATGGGGACATTGTTTTTTGAGTTGATTGCTGGCAGGAACCCGTAGCTGGGTCTTATGGAGTATGTTGAGCTAGTAAGACCTCTAGCCCTAGCTATTAGTATTTTTATATACATCATGTGGTGCCTTCCTTTTCCTATAAAAATAGACACATTGACTTGGAATCACATGTTAGGTCTTTGGTGTCAAAGATTGAATCAGGAAAATATTACTCTAATGCAGGATAGTTATGCAATCAAATTGATCATTAAAATAATCTTAATTTTGGATGCAGGACAGTTATTCATAACCAATAGAGAGATGAAATCAAATAATTGATGTTAGTTCTCTAGTGCGGTTTGTTTTACAATTGATCTGTCTCTTTCAATCTTAACTATATACTAAAGCAGATTTTGATGTGTAGATCACATATTTCTGATGTTAAGAAATATAACTTTACACCAAGAGAACATGTGCATTGCGTACATTAGGTTCGAGGATATATGGTACTATTTAGTCTTGCGATTTTCCTATTTTGATCTGTTAGTATCACCTCAATTTAACAGGCTCCGGAGAAAAGCCTTCCTTTACAACAATATCAATTTTAGAAGCCAGCAGGGTTGTGTAGGTTTTGATAGGTCATTTATGCAGGGTTTTGATTACAGCTTATCATAGTTGCTGTTGCTTATTTCATTGCGAAGTGACCATTTATTTTTTCAGGTAACTGTTGCTTTCTTACTTTGAGAGCATGATAGTCTTTTGGGATTGCTTTTGGGATTTTTGAGAGCTGACCGTAATTGAATTTCGATTGATTCTTGAATTGCTCAGTTCATAATTACGTTTCTCATTTTTTCTAACTATTTTCTTGTGTGTTGTATCTTCTTCTTCTCTAATAGAAATTCTTTTTCTATGTACAATTCAGAAACCCTAACGTAGTTTTGTTGTGTTTGATGTTCTTGGTTTATTTCAGGAACCCTAAATTTGTGAAGTGTTGAAGAAGAAGAAAGTGCCACGAAATTCTCATCTCTCTGTAAGTCATTCCTTTTCCGTTTATAATTTGTTTTTATTTTTGGTTTGTTTCAGGAAGTGACAATTGTTGTTGTTTACTAATGCATGTACAAAGTCTAAATTATTTGATTTAAAACTCTTTAGGGCCTCGTACAAATTATTTTTGGTGTTATCAAACTCGATATAAGCAAGTTGTGGGTGTCAACATGATGAATAAAGATTGGATTCATCTTAACAAGTATTGAAATCCTTTTCACTATATTAATGTGTTCACTTAATTAAATCCATATGTATGTCTTATTTATGTTATAATTCTTTTGTATTGTTTAGGAATACGACATTGTATAAGAAATATGCCCGTTAGTTTGTGGATTTTGCCAAGTCAAATGCAAAGAATCCAGACTTTATGTTATGTCCCTACATTGATTGTAAGAATTTGTGTCGTGGTAATGAAGATATGATTTTACTTCATTTGCTAAGACGTGGGATGGATATGTCTTATTCAAATTGGATTTGGCATGGGGAAGGGTTGGAAAAAGGAATTTCAAATTTGGAACAGACAGAGGATACTAATATAATTGACGATGCATATGTTCAAAATGAACCCAATCCTGAACCTATCGAAGAAGAAAGGGAGGATGGATTAACAACCTTATTGAAGGATGCAAATAATCCATTATACCCAAGTTGCAAAAAGTATACTAGGTTATCGACAACCGTTATTTTATACAAGCACAAGTCTATGTATGGAATTTCTAATAAATATTTTAGTCATCTTTTGGAAATATTGCATGAATTGACTAACTGGTATACAAGCACAAGCACAAGCACAAGTCTAGGTTTAATGGTAAGAGTGTTTAAACCAATTCTAGGTTTAATGGTAAGAGTGTTTAAACCAATTCATCATAGATCTTGTATTGACTAACTGGAATATCTGAATCTTTCTAGAGCAGTGTTCTAATTATTTACCTTTTAAATTGTAGTAGTTTTACTTTTACTGCTTGGTTTAATGGTAAGAGTATTTACCTTTTAAATTGTAGAAGGGTGCACTCATATGCTCCCAATTGAAACAAATTCTCATTATTTCATCAATTCATCGACATAGCGCGATTGGTTGATCAAGCTCGGTCATTCAACAACTCCCCGCTCTCCAACTTCCCTCCCTTGATGCTTGTCCCAACACCAAGCCAACCCCAAACCCGTCCTGATCATAGAAGTAAGATCCATATCGACTCGTGTTGCTCTTTTTGGTCCTATAGCTGCATCATCTCTCATATGCACAACTGCATCCATTCAACCAACTCCACATCTTCAATCATGTATTTACATAGCTTACTACCTCTTATATCTTAGTTTGATAACTCTGATATAAAGTTGTTCTTATTAACTGATGACGTGTAACATATTGCTTCTTCAGTTGTAGATTCATTTTGTCACTACACATCACAAGTTTTCGTTCTAACTTGAAAAGAACAATATAAAAATATAAAGCTCTTGCTAAGGTGAGCTAAATTAGTTTGTAGAGCCATAACACAAAGCACATGTTCTTATAATAATAGTTTACTGACATGAAATTGACTCCATGATTGTCATTTGCATTAATTTCAAACAGAAAAGACAAATGATTATAATGGTTTCAACCAGCAATGAAGAAAGGGTGTGCCACAAGTTGTGGACTTGCTAAGTATGTATGAATATGAATGGATCACTAATAAATTCAACTGACAATGGATTCCAGTTGTTTGGTTGATTATAACTCATAGAATTTTAGGCAATTTTCTATTGATAGCTAACTCATAAATTCAACTGCTTGTTTATTAACCAGGAACACTAATGTTTTCCCCTATATTTGTGTAGGTTGGATGAAGTAAGAGGATTTCTGAGGAGCTCTGGTTGTGGATAGGCTCGAAGGGTTCGAGCTAAATTTTGGATATGCAACATTTTGGATATATGTATGTGTCACCCCCGTTTCCCGTTATACGTATTTTCAGGATACGTATACGGATTTCTGACAATTGTCAGGTGGCCCGTATTTTTACTTATCTTGCTTAGCTTAGCCTTGGTTTAAATCTTGACTTGATTGGTTCAACTTGGTTCAACATGACTTGGCTTGGCTTGGTTTGGTTTATATTGGGTTGAGACGAGAGGGGCTGCTATATAAGTCAACTTCTTCTCTCTCCTCAATTATTTTGTATTTACTTCTTCATCTTCTTTATTTACTCCTCCCACCTAACAAGCCTAGGCAAGTGCAACTTGCTTTATGATGGATCTCAAGTTTTATTGTTCCATTCCCTCCCTTACTTCATTCTAAGCCTCTTTAGAACTTGACATTTTTGGATTTGATGGATGGATTCTTGTAGATCTAAGTTTGTAATCTTTTCGGTTTTTTTGGTTTTGATCTCTAAAACTTGGTTATTTTCAAAATCTAATAGTTCCATGTTGTAGGAAATTCAATTCTACCCAATTTTGGCTTTTGAACCGCTTGATTTCGACTTCGTATGTAAAAGTTATGCCATTTTCATGTTCATGGGTTCCCCACACCTTTTGGTGCTGTTGGGACGATGAACAGTGCCGCGCGCAGTGTATTCGCTGCCGCGCGTCGTGCTTGCGAGCAACGTGTGCCGTGGGCGATTTTGCCCGCGCACAATGCGCAGGTTGCGCGCCGCGCGCCCGCGCACTTCTCTGCCGCGCTGCCGCGCGCCCGCGCGCCGCGCTTGCTCGCAACGTGCGCCGTGGGCGATTTTGCCCGCGCGCAATGTGCAGGTTGCGCGCCGCGCGCAATGTGCAGGTTGCGCGCCGCGCGCCCGCGCACTTCTCTGCCGCGCGCCCGCGCACCGCGCTTGTGCGCAACGTGCGCCGTGGGCGATTTTGCCGGCGCGCAATGCGCAGGTTGCGCGTCGCACGCCCGCGCACTTTTCTGCCGCACGCCTGTGTGCCTGGCTTGCGCACAACGTGCGCCGTGGGCGACTTTGCCCGCGTGCAATGCGCAAGTTGCGCGGCCGCACGCCCGCTCACCGTACTTGCGCGCAACGTGCGCCGTGGGCGATTTTGCCCGCGACACTTGAGCGCAGGTCACTCCAAATGATTGTTTCTGCTTCTTTGAGCTGTTTTGTAGCTAAAATCTTGAAAAACTCAAAACATGAAAGTTGTAGATCTTTTTCTTGGCTTCAAGACTATGTCACTAGTTATTTTGTGCAAGTTTCTCTCATTCATGATAATGTAAGAATAGAACACGATAGTGGTCCGCTGTGGCGCACTCTTGACAAGTAAACTGACATGGTATATCTCGACATGCTGTTATGACAGCTAGCCTGACATGACAAGTATGTAAGACCTGGACACCGTGGGCGATTGTGTTTGTACAAATAAACCAGTACTGTCTTGTATCATGTCTAAGATAGGGATCCCTGAGTACCACGGTCAGGGATACCTACCGTAATTGACTAAGGCTAATAAACTAGGATAATTCAGTAGACATGAAGAGATTCCTAGCTACAAGCAATCCCGTTATCTGGGCGTATTAAGTGGACTTGTAGCCTACCGACGAGTAGGGCACATTTCCAGCACACAGTCACGTGTTGCATTCTTCATAAACGGACATTCGACCTGGATAACTGGATGGTCTGCAGGGCTTGTGGCTGTTGGGATAATCTCATTGCATCTTGCTAGTAAGTAGGCCTATGATAACCCTAGTTAGTTAAAGTATCAAGCCGTACTCTTTGCTTGGCCGTGATTGATTGGATGGAATCTAGCTCAGCTTAGTCTTGTCCTGATCCTGTGCAAGATTGTGACATGACATGATTATTGATGCTTGCCTTAACAATAACGATCGGGGGTCCAGTTCTGTTCAGGCGAAGGGTTACAACCCCGGTCCTTGTTTGGTTTAAGGGTTGTAACTGGCTCCCGGAGCAGTTCTGTGTCCTCTCTTCGTTTATTGTCTTATTGTAACCCCAGGCCATGCTCGTCATGTTTTATCTTACTTCAAATATCATGATTATTTATACTGGCCTTAACAATAAAGATCAGGGGTCCAGTTCGGTTCAGGCGAAGGGTCACAACCCCGGTCCTTGTTTGGTTTAAGGGTTGTAACCTGGTTCCCGGAGCAGTTCTGTGTCCTCTCTTCGTTTATTGTCTTGTTACCTTACCAATAGTATTTGAGACGGGTTTCTATTCAGGTGAAGGATAACAACCCCGGTCCTTGTTTGGTTTAAGGGTTGTGACCTGGCTACTTGAATAGTTTTCTTGTACTCAGTTTACTGTTGTTATCTCTATTATTATCAGTTCTTATTTATTATCTTTAGTATTATATTGTGATATGCTGGTTTTAGTTCCTAAGTGAAGCCTCCTTTGTGGCACTTGCTCTTTCTGGAGTCTGACCCAGCTGGTTTTGTGTGGCCAGATATCGGAGCAGCTCCAGAGGATCCACCAGTCTTCCAGCCAGATGGTGACCACCAGGCGTAACCCTGACAACGAGTGGGTTTCTTTTATCCTCCTACTTATTTGTAAAATTATTCTTTTGAGGCGTTTAGCCAGCGAGCACGTGTTAGCTCTTATTGCATCTTTATTTACTGTCTGCCTACGGGCTGTAACGTGATTGCAGATCCTAGGATTGATCATGTATGACTAAACTCATGCTAGTCCTCACATTTTGTACGACTAGCTTCATGGTCAGCTGAATATGTAATGTTTGGGACGCCTTACGATTGTATATTTGGGGATCTTACATCTTGTATCTTTTACTTACTTGCTTGTGAGTGAGACAATAGGCTTATTCTTGACCATAGGAGACTGATGGCTTGTAGTTAAACCCTCATGTATCTAGACAGCCGTGACCGTATAGCGAGGTGGGTTGCACTTCAATATACGTAGCTGGCTATGTCCGCTTCCGCTCTCCAGTATTCTGGTTCTGGCACGTGACATGGTTTTAGTGGTGGCGCATACAGGTCTTGTAAATCAAGATATGTGAGGGTTTACCGAATAGATGTCTCAATCAGTACTCGCCCTTGATCTCTGCTCGTATCTTCTGAATCCCTGTAATCTTGACCTGATCGCATGCTTGTATCGTTGATCTGTCCTGGTCCTTCCTTATTGTTTCCTCTGTCGTCTTCTTCAGCGACATTGTTCCTGGACCTGCCGATCAGTAAGGCGGAGCACCTCCCGCGGACCAGCAGCAACCTGGAGATCAAGCTCGGCATTCAGGAGTAGCCTCCAGAGTCATGTCTACTGGAGAAGAGCCACCAGTTCAGCCCGTCCAGCCTGCAGAGCCTGATGATGGCACTTTGGTGGGTCTCATCAGGTCACTATTAGCCTCCTAGGATCGTCAAGGAGATGTCTTACACCAGACGGTGGCAGACGCTTTGACCAGAGGAAGTCATCAGGGTAATAGTGCGGCCAACAGCTTCAAGCGCTTAAACCCTCCCTTCTTCGACGGCAGTGAAGATGCGATCGCTGCAGATGCATGGCTTCAGGACACAGGGTGATTCTAGAAGCAGCCAGGACTCCAGAGAACGAGAAGGTGGTCGTGGTGCACCTACAGCTATTGGATCTTGCCTGCAGCTTGTGGGCGGCGCAGGCCGTTGGATTAGTGGCCCCTATTGCCTGGGCAGTATTCAAAAAGAGATTCCAGACCAAGTATTTTGATGCCGTAGCTCGGTACGACCTACAGACGAGGTTCACCAATCTGAAGCAGATGGACAGGACGTTCGACGGATATACGGTCGAATTTTTGAGACTCAGTCGGTTTGCTCCCACCTTGGTTGCGACCGAGTTCGATAGAGCGCAGCGGTTCCAGCAGGGGCTCCATTTAGAGATCTTGTTTGCAGTGGAGCAGTTTAAGCATCAGACCTTTGATGCAGTACTGAGGGCAGCCCGGAGGCATGAATATACCTCCCAGAGGATCGTGGATAGAACCGGAGGTCGAAAGCGATCCCACGGTCAGATGAATCAGTCATCAGCACCAGCCCCGGCAGCCAGGGCTTTGACCATTGGAGCTCCGAGACGGGCGGCCTCAGTGACGTCGGTTCAGCATTCCACCCCGACGCACCCTCAGCAGCAGAAGCAGAAGCAGACTTCCGCAGTGGGATGTTCACACTGCGGGAAGCCAGGGCATGTGGTATCAGAGTGTCGTAGAGCGCAGGGTTTGTGCTTGGTTTATGGTGCCCCGGACCACAGGGTTGGGAACTGCCCAAATAGGGGGAGTTCATCGGCCTTCTCTAGTCCTTCAGTTAGAGGACCAGCACCGGTCCAGCAGCAGCAGCAGCTGCAGTACCCGTTACCGAGGCCATTGCCGACGCCGGCCCAGGCATTCGAGCAGCAAAGACCGTAGCAGTATGCCCAAGCCCAAGCCCTGATCCAGAACAGATAGAGGAATTTTCAGCAGAGGGGACCCGCACCTAAAGGGCATGGTCAAGTGCTGGCTTTGACCATGGGAGAGGAAGGAATTGCACCAAGTGAGGTGGTGGCAGGTACTATTCTCGTCAACGCCTTTCCAGCTTCAGTATTATTTGATTTTGGTGCCTCGCATTCATTTATGTCTGCACGATTCGCCACACGGATATGACTGGAGCCCGAGTCATTATCAGTAAGGCTCAATATACTTACTGGTAATGGACTTGTGGGAGTAGATAGAGTATTTTCTTAGTGTCGAATTGTAGTTAGCAGTAGAGAATTCCCCGCTAGATTGATAGAGTTCCCGATGGCCGATTATGATGTGGTGTTAGGGATGGATTGGTTGAGGGACCAGTATGCTAGGATAGACTGCCATATTGGCAGGGTTATTTTTCGCATTCCAGGCGAGCCAAAGTTTTCCTTCTCCCGAGGTGAAGTTGAACCTTCTCCACCAGTATTGCGGATGGCAGTAGCAGAAGCAGTTCAATTTCCCAGAGTAGTCGAGGAGTTTCCAGATGTTTTTCCAGAAGAGCTTCCAGGGATGCCGCCAGTACGGGAGATCGAGTTTACCATCGACTTGATTCCCGGGATAGCCCAGTGTCAGAGAGAGTCTACATGATGGCGCCGTCAGAGCTAGAGATATTGTACAAGATGATTGAAGAACTTAGAACCAAGGGATTCGTTCGTGCTAGTGGATCGCCTTGGGGAGCCCCGATGCATCTTGTGAAAAAGAAGGATGGTACGTCCAGATTATGTGTAGATTATTGTACCTTGAACTCAGTGACAATCAAGAACAGATACCCTCTTCCGAGGATAGATGACTTGTTTGATCAACTCAAGGGGGCAGCAGTATTCTCGAAGATTAACTTGCGGTCAGGATATCATCAGATCAGAGTCAGAGAGCATGACATCCCGAAGACAGCTTTCAGATCTAGGTATGGGCATTGGGAGTTCCTTGTTATGCCATTTGGAGCAACCAATACACCGGCTGTATTCATGGACCTCATGAATCGTATCTTCATTCCTTATTTGGATCAGTTTGTGATTGTGTTCCTAGACGACATCCTGGTCTACAGCAAGAGTGAAGCGGAGCATGAGCAGCATCTCTGAGTTGTCCTCCAGATTCTCAGAGAGCACCAGTTGTATGCCAAGTTTAGTAAATACGAGTTCTGGCTCGATCGCATTTTGTACTTGGGCCATATCATCACCAGAGGAGGAGTTGAAGTGGATCCCCAGAAGATATTGGCCATAGAGACGTGGCTAGCACCTAGCACCGTCGCAGAAGTTCGAAGTTTCCTAGGATTGGCTGGCTATTACCGGCGGTTTGTATCAGACTTTGTTCGGATTTCAGCACCATTGACGCAGTTGACCCGCAAGGATGTGCAGTTTACTTGGACAGTAGAGTGTCAGAGTTCATTCGAGGAGTTGAAGCGAAGATTGATGACGGCACCCATTCTCACGCTTCCAGATGGAACCGGAGGATTCTCAGTATATTGTGATGCTTCCGGCAGAGGCTTAGGATGTGTTCTGATGCAGCATGGAAAGGTAATAGCTTATGCGTCACGTCAACTTCATGATCCTGAGAGGAATTACCCAATCCATGACTTGGAGCGGGCAGCAGTAGTGTTTGCACTTAAGTTGTGGAGGCACTACCTATATAGAGATAGGGTGGAGATTTTCACCGGCCACAAGAGCATGAAGTATATTTTCACCCAGAAGGATCTTAACATGCGTTAGAGGAGGTGGCTGGAGCTACTTGTTGATTATGATGTCAACCTGCATTATCATCCTGAGAAGGCCAACGTTGTTGCAGATGCATTGAGCAGGAGAGCCGAAGTTTATTTTCTAACAGCGCAACCAGAGCTGTTAGCAATTCTTCAGAAGATAGGAATAGAAGTTGTCCTTCCTACCAGTATGGCATTGATGGCCAGCATGCAAGTTCAGTCCACTATAATTGAGAGGATCCGGATGGCGCAGTCAGCAGATTCCAAGCTTCAGCGACTCAGAGCAGAGTGTAAGGCAGGACAAAGACCAGAGTTATGCATTCATGAAGACGGTACACTTCAACATGGGAAGCGTCTTTGTGTACCCAGTGGAGATATTAGACAGGAGATCATGATAGAGGCTCACAGTTCGCCGTATTCTATTCATCCCGGCGGTACGAAGATGTACCGTGATATCCGTCAGCACTTTTGGTGGAATGGCATGAAGAGGGAGATAGCCCGATTTGTCTCTCGATATTTGGTTTACCAACAAGTTAAAGCTGAACATCAGAGGCCAGCTGGACTTCTTCAGCCCTTGCCAATTCCAGAATGGAAGTGGGAGCATATAACCATGGATTTCGTGACTGGATTACCTAGATCCCCGGCTGGCAGAGATGCTATTTGGGTTATTATAGACAAGCTCACGAAGGTAGCTTATTTTCTCCCCTTCAGAATTGGTCAGTCGACGGATCAGCTTGCGGAGATGTACCTTAGGCAGATAGTCAGATTGTACGGAGTGCCAGTCAGTATCATGTCTGACAGAGATTCAAGATTTACGTCGCACTTTTGGCAGAGTCTTCAGAAGAGTTTGGGGACTCGTCTCAAGTTCAGTTTAGCTTATCATCCGCAGACAGATGGTCAGTCAGAACGCACGATCCAGACTCTTGAAGATATGTTGCGGTCATGTACACTC
This sequence comes from Iris pallida, assembly GCA_029216955.1. Taxonomy (NCBI): domain Eukaryota; kingdom Viridiplantae; phylum Streptophyta; class Magnoliopsida; order Asparagales; family Iridaceae; genus Iris; species Iris pallida. The sequence goes on from JANAVB010015400.1 coordinate 19,574,014, forward strand.
GACTTCAGTGGTTCATAGAAAGATCACCTGCATCTCGTAGAGTTCTCCTATAACAACAGTTTCCAGGCCAGTATCCAGATGGCACCCTTTGAAGCGCTATATGGCAGGAAGTGCAGATCACCTTTAGCTTGGGATGATGTCGGCGAGAGACAGATGCTTGGTCCAGAGATGATTACGCAGACAATCGAGGTGGTCAGACAAGTCAGAGATCATCTTTGAGCTGTCCAAGACCGTCAGCGCCATTGGGCCGATTCTCATCGACGTCCCCTTGAGTTTTCTGTCGGCGACCATGTGTTCCTTAGGATCTCGCCTACCCGTGGCATCATTCGATTCGGCGTACGGAAAAAGCTTAGTCCTAGGTATATAGGGCCGTTCGACATTCTAGAGCGAGTAGGTGATGTGTCCTATCGTCTCGCTCTTCCGCCGCCGTTATGTGAGGTGCATGATGTCTTCCATGTATCCCAATTACGACGGTATATTCCGGATCCGAGCCATATCCTTGATCATTCGGAATTGGTTGTTGGTACCAACCTTTCGTATGAGGAAAGCCCGTATCCATATTGGACCAAAGAGAGAAGATACTCAAGAACAAAACTATTAAATTAGTCCGTGTTGCTTGGGGTCATCACTCCTTGGGTGAGTCAACGTGGGAGCGTGAGGATGATATCCGCTCGCGATATCCACACCTGTTTGACTCATAAGGTATAATGTCTTCCTTATGCCTTATGCTTTTACTTTTACTTCCTTGCTTGCATGAAAGATTACTTGATTGACTGCTAGTCCTAGCTTGCTTATGATTAATATAGCTTGTCCTGACACCTCTAGCCTCTTGATTAAATTCCGAGGACGAAATTCTTTTAAGGTGGGTAGAGTTGTCACTCCCGTTTCCCGTTATACGTATTTTCAGGATACGTATGTGGATTTCTGACAAGTGTCAGGTGGCCCGTATTTTTACTTTTCTTGCTTAGCTTAGCCTTGGTTTAAATCTTGACTTGATTGGTTCAACTTGGTTCAACATGACTTGGCTTGGCTTGGTTTGGTTTATATTGGGTTGAGATGAGAGGGGTTGCTATATAAGTCAACTTCTTCTCTCTCCTCCATTATTTTGCATTTACTTCTCCATCTTCTTCATTTACTCCCCCACCAACCAAGCCTATGCACGTACAACTTGCTTCATGATGGATCTCAAGTTTTATTGTTCCATTCCCTCTCTTACTTCATTCTAAGCCTCTTTAGAAATTGACATTTTTGGATTTGATGGATGGATTCTTGTAGATCTAAGTTTGTAATCTTTTCGGTTTTCTACGTTTTGATCTCTAAAACTTGGTTATTTTCAAAATCTAATAGTTCCATGTTGTAGAAAATTCAATTCTACCCAATTTTGGCTTTTGAACCGCTTGATTTCGACTTCGTATGTGAAAGTTATGCCATTTTCATGTTCATGGGTTCCCCACACCTTTTGGTGCTGTTGGGACGATGAACAGTGCCGCGCGCAGTGTATTCGCTGTCGCGCGCCGTGCGCTGTGCTTGCACGCAACGTGCGTCGTGGGCGATTTTGCCCACGCACAATGCGCAGGTTGCGCGCCGCGCGCCCGCGCACTTCTCTGCCGTGCGGCCGTGCGTCGCGCTTGCGCGCAACGTGCCCCGTGGGCGATTTTGCCAGAGCGTAATGCGCAGGTTGCGTGCCGCGCGCCCGCGCACTTCTCTACCGCGCGCCCGCGCACTTCTCTGCCGTGCGCCCGTGCGCCGCGCTTGCACGCAACGTGCGCCGTAGGCGATTTTGCCCGCGCGCAATGCGCAGGTTGCGCGTCGCGCGCCCGACACTTTTCTGCCGCACGCCCGTGCGCCCGCGCACAATGCGCAACATGCACGGCCGCGCGCCCGCGCACAATGCGCAACATGCGCGACCGCGCGCCCGCGCACCGTGCTTGCGCGCAACGTGCGCCATGGGCGATTTTGCCCGCGACACTTGAGCGCAGGTCACTCCAAATGACTGTTTTTGCTTCTTTGAGCTGTTTTGTAGCTAAAATCTTGAAAAACTCAAAACATGAAAGTTGTAGATCTTTTCCTTGGCTTCAAGAATATGCCACTAGTTATTTTGTGCAAGTTTCTCTCATTCATGATAATGTAAGAATAGAACACGATAGTGGCCCGCTGTGACGCACTCTTGACAAGTAAACTGACATAGTATATCTCGACATGCTGTTATGACAGCTAGCCTGCCATGACAAGTATGTAAGAACTGGACACCGTGGGCGATTGTGTTTGTACAAATAAACCAGTACTGTCTTGCATCATGTCTAAGATAGGGATCCCTGAGTACCACGGTCAGGGATACCTACAGTAATTGACTAAGGCTAATAAACTAGGATAATTCATTAGACATGAAGAGATTCCCAGCTACAGGCAATCCCGTTATCTGGGCGTATTAAGTGGACTTGTAGCCTACCGACGAGTAGGGCACATTTCCAGCACACAGTCACGTGTTGCATTCTTCATAAATGGACATTCGACCTGGATAACTGGATGGTCTGCAAGGCTTGTGGCTGTTGTGATAATCTCATTGCATCTTGCTAGTAAGTAGGCCTGTGATAACCCTAGTCAGTTAAAGTATCAAGCCGTACTCTTTGCTTGGCCGTGATTGATTGGATGGAATCTAGCTCAGCTTAGTCTTGTCCTGATCCTGTGCAAGATTGTGACATGACATGATTATTGATGCTTGCCTTAACAATAACGATCGGGGGTCCAGTTCTGTTCAGACGAAGGGTTACAACCCCGGTCCTTGTTTGGTTTAAGGGTAGTAACTGGCTCCTGGAGCAGTTCTGTGTCCTCTCTTCGTTTATTGTCTTATTGTAACCCCAGGCCACTTTTCTATTCTTTGATGCTTGCCTTAACAATAAAGATCAGGGGTCCAGTTCGGTTCAGGCGAAGGGTCACAACCCCGGTCCTTGTTTGGTTTAAGGGTTGTAACCTGGCTCCCGGAGCAGTTCTGTGTCCTCTCTTCGTTTATTGTCTTGTTACCTTACCAATAATATTTGAGACGGGTTTCTATTCAGGTGAAGGGTAACAACCCCGGTCCTTGTTTGGTTTAAGGGTTGTGACCTGGCTACTTGAATGGTTTTCTCGTACTCAGTTTTCTGTTGTTATCTCTATTATTATCAGTTCTTATTTATTATCTTTAGTATTCTATTATGATATGCGGGTTTTAGTTTCTAAGTGAAGCCTCCTTTGTGGCACTTGCTCTTTTTGGGGTCTGACCCAGCTGGTTTTGTGTGGCCAGATATCGGAGCAGCTCCAGAGGATCCACCTGTCTTCCAGCCAGATGATGACCACCAGGCGTAACCCTGGCAACGAGTGGGTTTCTTTTGTCCTTCCACTTAATTGTAAAATTATTCTTTTGAGGCGTTTAGCCGGCGAGCACGTGTTAGCTCGTAATGCATCTTTATTTACTGTCTGCCTAGGGGCTGTAACATGATTGATAGATCCTAGGGTTGATCATGTATGACTAAACTCATGCTAGTCCTCACAATTTGTACGACTAGCTTCATGATCAGCTGAATATGTAATATTTGGGACGTCTTACGATTGTATATTTGGTGATCTTGCATCTTGTAACTTTTACTTACCTGCTTGTGATTGAGACAATAGGCTTGTTCTTGACCATAGGAGACTGATGGCTTGTAGTTAAACCCTCATGTATCTAGACAGCCGTGACCGTATAACGAGGTGGGTTGCACTTCAATATACGTAGCTGGCTATGTCCGCCCCCGCTCTCCAGTATTCTGTTCTGGGGCGTGACAGTATGGAAACAAATAAACGCTGACTACGCTGTTAATGTTTAAGTTTGGAGAAATTATGAAGGATTTTGAATGTTCTTGACAGTTAAATTAATGAATTTACTTGTGTTCGGAATTCATTCTGTGATTGATTCGTCGAGAAGCATTTAAATATTTGAATATCCGCATTCTGTGTATATATGCAATAGATATCTGTGGCATTCTGTATATCTGTAATGCTATTTTGATGTGCTGTAATACTATTCTGATGTGAATTATTTCTTTACACTAATGTATTATGCAATAGCATTCTGACATGATATTGGTGCACATATAATAGCGCGAAAGAAACGCTATAAAAACCAATTTGCAGCAAAAAGCTATTCAAAAGTTATTATGAAACTATAGCGTTCGTAAATGCTATGTAAACTCTATAGCATTTGTCACTGCTATAACAAGTCTATAGCATTCATGGATGCTATAATAACTAAATAGCGTTCATGAATGCTATTACTTTCCTATAGCGTTCTTATATGCTATAAGACTTGTATAGCGTTCATAAATGCTATAACATGTCTATAGCGCCATGGAACGCTATAATCCATCAATAGCGTTTATGAACGCTATAACTTTATAGCGTTCTTGTACATGGGGCAATTATAGCGGGGGCATTTATAGCAGGCCGAATACGCTATAATAGGCATTCTATAGCGTTCTGAGCACGCTATCGTATCCCATATCTGTTGTTTTGATCCAATCCTGACTGGATAATATTTTCCAGAGGATCTAGATTACTTATGTCCTACATACTATGGAGCAGGCATAGATGAGGGCTATCTGCAGGAGACACATGAGGAGCCAGCCCAGTAGAGGAGACTCCAGTAGATGTAGCCTAGTTAGCATTAGTATTTTATTGTGCTAGATTTGTACTATACTTTGAGAAATTGTATATTTTCTATATTGTACTTATGTAGATGGAAAGATATTTAAACTCCTAGGCTTGATATGGATTTGGGATATATATGTAGAAGCATGACAAAGCGCAGCATCTACAAAGCGCAGGAGACACAAAGTTGTTGCGCACATCAAAGAATAGAAAAGTGAAGTACATGCAGAAAGATGCTTTATTAAATCATGATTACAAAGGTCTATTACAGATTCTTCATGATTACATATAAAGAATATCTACTCAGCCTAAAGTGCGCAGCCCACGAAAGCGCAATACTCTTCTTCGCCAGAGCGAATCACTTCCTCGTCAAAGCGAATAACTTCCTTATCAACGAGCATGCCCTCCTCATCTCAGCCAACATATGGCTCTTCCAGCATAACGAAGGGCCGACAATCAACCCAAACTCTGTTGCCAATATCTCGATGCTCTAAAGTAGAACACAATCAAGATGTTGTTCAGGTTCGAGCCCATCATACATGTCAAACGCTACGTCTCAAAACTCTGGAGTTGTCCTATACCACGGCAATGACTTCTTCGAACGAAGAGATCTGCAACCAACAGTCGACTAATGTGAGGCCTACGGCCGTTTGAAGCTAAGTTGGGGTCAAGCATGATAGTAAAACGCTAAAAAATGAACAAACGACATCACAAAAGCCCTTATTTTATAAGCTATCTATGGTCTAACCCACAAGCCACGTGGCAGCGAGTCAAAGGCTCTGAGTTAATTAGATGAACCTAGAAATCATCTTAATGAATCTCAGTTAATAAAAGCTTTAACCGAGTTTTTAGTCATCACTTCTCGAGCCCCGTAAAAGCGGCAAGAATTAATGAAGTCATTAACTCAATGCCCCAAAAGTGCCATGACTCAGCACTCTAAAAGTGCAGTGACTCAGTAATCCAAAAGCACAACACCTTGGAGACTCAAAAGTGCAGCACTCCAAATGAGACCTGTATACTAGGCCATCACTTCAGCATTAATGGCACGCCAAAACGAAGTGTCAAAAGACAGTAAATGACAACTATCAAGTTGTCAGTTGTCAGATAGCAGTTGGCAGATGTCAATCAAAAGCACGTCTTCTAACACAACTTCGAAAAGCACAGTCAACAAGATGCCCAAAAGCGCAGTCAATTAGATGCACAAAAGTGCAGCCTCAGAGACATCCAAAAGTGCAACCTTAATTATGTCCAGAAGCATAGCCTCAGTAATGTTTGACGTGCAGCTCCCTCATAAACATGGCATTTGTCTACGTGGCCAGTATGGCAACCATATCCCTCTAGATACTATCAAATCCAGTTTGTTTAAACTGAACGAGATCTTCGAGCAATATGCACAAGACATGTGTATTGACTCAGTTATCTTTAAGAACAGGTGCCAACGACCCAAGATCTTAGAAACAAGTGAATCCCAACAACTGCCAAGTGTCAGCTCAGTAGTAACCCCAACGGTACTACAATAGATTTCCCAGAAACCTCGTGTGCGCAGCGCTCCTGCGCGCCAAAACCCCTGTACACATCGCGTATATGCCCACCTATAAATAGAAGAAGTCCTTCTTTATTCAGGATCCTTTGGCTGCTTCTTGATTGGCAAACCCAAATCACGACTCACAGGCATTCAGAAAGTCGGAGCATGTTCTTCTCGTTGGAAGATCGTCAACGAAGTAAAGGAGCCACTACAGTGCTCGATCTCCCTTGTCACACTTTCCCAGAATCAAAATTGTACTTAGATTTCTTGTTAAAAATCTCTTGTATTTTTTTTTGAAATACAAACGTTCGTATAACTTTTTGTTCATGGAAAACAAAATGGCGACTCTGCTGGGGACTTCCTTCTCCTCCGACGAGAAGGTAGTGACGCAATCTGACAACAACCTACTGGAGTCTTCTCAGAAGATGCTGGTCGTGCGCTTCGATCAGCAAGCTTTCGAAGATCTCCTCTCTTAAGGCAATTTTAGTCCTTCGAAGCGGCTAGTAAAGCCAAAAAAGACCCGACGCACCTGGATGCCCAAGGCTGCTGCGCCGAATGGGAAGACAGAAGGGGATGCACTCCAGGTTCCTCTGAACTCAGGCATACTCAATACACCTTCATCCACTATTGCAGAAATCCTCAATCAACGATATAGAAGCATGGAATTTCAGGCGCACTTACAGGCTGGAATTCCTATACGCCTAACACTACATGCGCCAGGGAGCTCAAAAGAAGTACTTAGCACAGCAAGACAGCAAAAGTATAGACATCAAAAGGATTTTTATTTCATATATAAAAGTCTATTACATGTCTAAAAAAGGCTTTACAAAAGGAGAATTTCTAAAAGAAAGATCCTAAGACTACAGCCAGGCGCAGCAAACTGCCATGCACCTCCTGACTGGCGCATCATCAGTAAGACGCATCCCTTCAGCATCTCAGTTATGCGCATCCCTTCAGCGTCTCAGTTATGCGCATACTGAAGTCTCAGCATATGCGCTCCACTTCGACCCGATCAAGTGCTTCGACTAATGAAGCATTTATTGAGCAGAACGAGGGTGGGCGATCAACCCCACCCTAGCTGGAGGAAGAGCTCTCCAAAGCCCAAGGAAGAGGAGAGCACCGCAATCGATCCACGGCTAAAGGAGCAACTTTCAACACAACCAGAATGGGCAACACCCCACTCTGGCAGGAGAAAAAGCTCTCCAAAGCCGAAAGCACCATAATTCAGATCTGCGGCTCTTCCAGCATAACGAAGACAGGGCTTGAGCATCCCGATCTTTGGATGCAACAGGCACCTTCCGCCTGCCTCAGAAGCCCTCGACTCTGACTTTTAGATGTAACAGTCACCTTTAGGTGCATGAATGAAGACAATTCGTCGCATCTTCACCCTCGGGAGCATCTCGTCAACAGAATGTGCTCGAGCAAATAAGTTCATTCGGGAAGACGTGAGAGAACGAGAAGCAAACTCTCTCCTTCCTACTATTTATAGGCCGGGCAAATCAAACCCATACGCCAAGTGGCGGGCTCTCCGAATCCCGTGCAATGAATTTGCATTTATGGTGATGAACCTGACGCTTCGAATTCGGCCAAGTCAAAACGGCTATTTAAAGCACTCGAGGAACGCAACAGTCGGACCAATCAAGACGCGTCATGCAAATGGATGCGCCGGTCAGACACCGCGCATCGTACAGACGTGCCCATCGGTACCAAGCGTCCCGTATGAATGCGCCCAACAAAGCACAGATCCATGCGTCCTAATCAACATGGACCCGTGCGCCCAATCGACGCATCACCCCATCATGCAATTAATGCCAAAGTGATAGAGTTGGCAGCACGTCCCCCGAGGACTGAACAATTGGTAGCTTTTTCAAAAGATGAAGCATCGCTTACATCAACATCATCATTACTTTTCCCCGACGGTTACGAGCCACGTGGCCGCCCATCCATTCGCATGCGCCTCTGCAGCCATGCGTCCAAACCTCTGTATGCGCTTCAAGAGCCATGCGCCTCAGACCTTCCTCTGATCTCTAAAGACAGAGGTCAAGTCGCAACTGAAGCTTCGCATGCGCCTCAAAAGCCATGCGCTTGGATTGGTTCGTAACTCCTGAAGGTTGCGAGCCAAAGCCTTCTCATGTGCCCAATCCCAGGCGCATCCTATCAGATTACTCTCCCCAAATCCAAGATCTTTAAGCTATGGACACGCGCCACGTGTCCTTTGACTCAATTCAGCCTATGAAGGGGTGCTAATCACCCAAGATCTCAGTAATAGAAAGATCCTCTCTCCTGTTACGTGCCAGTCCACAAAAGTAGCATGAAGGATTCAACCCATAAATGATGGTGCATCATCCATGCGCCTCCAGCAGCTTCAACCATATGGCGTCCCCACGTACAGACGCATCCTACATATGCGTGCATGAGCAGCCAGGCTGTAAGCTATAAATAGAGGGATCATTTCTTTCTTCCACACACACACACAGAGAGAGACATCTACAGACAGAGACCAACATACACCCACAGTGAGAGAGGCAGATACAGACACTCAACGTCTTCTTCCTCTCCGCAAGCTCCAGTACCCAGAGCAACTCAGACCTTCAGAGAACCGAGAACCGTCGTCAGATCGTCAACGGAGTCAATGCATTACCACTCGCTCCATCGACACAAGGATCCAGATAAACAAAAGTGTATTCCTAGGACAACATCTAAGTCCTATATTGTAACACTGTTCTGTTTGTAATTGAAATTCGCAATCAAAAGAATTTAATGGCAAACAAGCTGGCGACTCTGCTGGGGACCTCTTTCTCCTCCGCTGAGAAAGCTGTGTCGTAATCCGACGACGTGAAGGTGGGCTCCTCCCACAAGACGCTGGTCGTACGCCTCAATCAACAGGCGTATGAGGAGTTCATCTCTGAAGGCAGTACGAGTCCTTCGAAGCGGCTGCCGAAGGCGAAGAAGACTCGTCAAGTCTGGGTGTGCAAGCTCGACGCCCCTGGCACCACCACCGAAGGGAATGCGCTAATGCAGCCTACCCTTCCCGCTGACATTCTCAGCAGCCAAGATGAGCCCATCGGTGCAGCGCATCACTCGGGGAAACGTGGGGCCGACCACATTCCCCAACCTTCTTCCTCTCAGACGAAAAAGATGCGTCGACGGAGCAAGGACGCAGCTAACGCCCTGCACATTAATTCTGATGCGCCACAGAAGGCCTCTGTCTTTGACAGACTCACTCGCTGTAGTGGCGAGGATAATTTGGATTCTGAGTACTATGCGCCCCAGTGGGCTGGTACAAAAAAGTCCAAGGCGGCACGGACCATGCGCTTCGAACGTGCTATGCCAGCAGTGAGTCAGAGGCATGCGCTCACAATCATGCGCACTGCCAATGGTAAACTGCACAAGGTTGACTCGGGTGCTTCTGTGCCACGAACGAGACGATCTTCAAAGTCCTTGTCACACTTGGGTGCATCTGCTGCGTTTGCAACCAAGTCGTGCAAGGCAAACTCAGTGGTCTTAAACCCCTGCGCCTTCACTGGTTGTGCGTCTGAGGCTGGTTCAAGTCACTTTAAATGTTGCTCCCCCGCTATTGATCTGGGCGCATGTTTTGCATTGGATCAGGGGGTGCAGCATTCACCTGACCACCCCGACGCTTGGCCTTGCCATGCGCCTGATGGGGGTATGAAGGTGGCACTCTCCTCCAACGATCTGCGTAACGTGATCACTCACAAATGCCGATCAGGAGAGTCGACTGACAAGCACGATGCGCCCCTCACAGGGCACACCTGTGCTGTAGTCACCATCAACTGTTATTGCAAGACAACAGTCCCACCAAGGCAGTCTGTATTCCAGCGGCTGCAATCATCAACACCTCTCCAGCATCGCCTCGGGAAGAAGGTGTCAACTGAAGAGGAGCCAGAACTACAGGTTGCTTCTTGCAACGTAGTCTCCAACTCCCCATCGATTCGGAAGCCAACTGGCAGCTCCTCGACTTTGTCCTCATCCAAGAGCCAGCCGAGGAAGACCAAGACGACTGTCCCGTCCTCAGGAGTGTTTGAGGGCACTCGGGGGAGAAAGAAGATCTCAGAAGAAGCTGGGGGTAGTCAAGCCCCAGTGGATCTTCATCCTGGAGACGAAGTCAGCTTTCCGGACATAGCTGGGGGTAGTCAAGCCCCTATGAATCTTCATCCTGGAGACGAAGTCAGCCTCTCGGACATAGCTAGGGGTAGTCAAGCCCCTGTGGATCTTCGTCTCGAAGACGAAGACGTCCTCCAAGACAAAACTGGGGGTAGCCAGGCCCTTGCTGATGCTTTTCCCGAAGACGAATGTGTCCTCCAGAACATAGCTGAGGGTAGCCAAGGCGAAGCTCCGGGGGAAGTTCCTCTTCAAGAGGGCGAGGCCGAAAGCGAAGCCTCAACCGATCCATCTACTTTCAGTCACGTCATGACGGTGTACATGACGGAAGCTGGTGATGCGGAGTCAGATGCGCCACCAGCAGATCTTGTTCAGCGCATGGATACCTTGGAGGGAGGACTCAAACCCTCTCTGTCTCTATGCAGACACTGACTCAAGCGGTGTTCGAGATACGGTCTGCTTTGGCTAGAGCACCTTCTACCGGTCCTGACCCAGGGGCCAATGGAGAATCAAGTGTACCCCTTTAACGGGTATCCCTAGATACAGATCGCCGCGAGGCACCTCGGACGTCGGAGCCGTCAAATGCTCAACTCCATGCGGTACCACCATCTCCAACTTCCACCTCCATAGAAGACGTAGTGGAGATGATCAAGGACTTACGTGAGCACTTCGAGTCCAAGAACAGACAGAAGGAGCGCCAGAAGATGGGGATCCCACAACCATACCCTCTCGAATGGAACAAGGTGGTTTATCCTCCCAAGTATAAACCACAAACATTGACGCCATACGACGAGAAGGACTCTCCACGCCGTTATCTGACATACTTCCAGTCTCAAACGGGACATCTTCCAAAGGAAGATGCGCTACTCACCAGCCTGTTTGTCGGGGCACTGAAAGGAGTGGCTTACGACTGGTACTGCAGTCTCCTGGACAACTCCATATCTTCCTTCGACGACTTGACACGTCTCTTTCTCGATCGTTTCTACGACGGAGGGAAAGATTTGACAATGGCGTCCCTGATAGAGGTACGTCAGAAGGAGAAGGAGACGGTTCGAGCATTTATCGAACGTTTCCGACAAGCCTGTTTCAGAATGCCCCAGGGTATGCCAGAACATGCACTCCTCTCCTCCTGTTGCATGAACATGCTTCCTGCGATCAAGCTCTGGCTCAACTCCACTCCTCCTCCCGATTGGAGTTTGTTGATTATTGAGGCTGAAGCAGCAAAGAAGAAGGCATCCAATGCTCGCCTTCTGGGAGTTAGTTTCCCTGCTTTTGAAGACAAAGGAAAACGGCCTGCTGCAAACAACGCTGGACGTGAGGCGAAGGGTAAGCAGGCGCTGACTGTCAATGCCTTTAAAGGTGCACATGCACCTACTCAGAAGCCTCCACTTGCGCCGAGACCAAAGGAGGTCTATTCTTTCAACGACGAAGACACCTTGCAACTCTTCGAGATGCTGAAGCAAGGTGACAAGATCAAATTGCCGGACCCGAAGCGTCCCGACGAGGTTGGAAGAGTGGACAATCCGAGGTACTGTCACTACCATCGGTTTGTCGGACACCCAACTCAGGACTGCTAAGTCCTCAAGAACTACATCCAGTGCAAGATCAATACGAATGTCATCTCCGTCGACTATGAGGAGAAGACAATCTCGGCCAACCTGGTGTCGCTCCAATTTGGCACCTTGTCGCCGACCACAGCACAAGATGGCGTCATCCTCATCCCAAAGGCGACAATGGAGGTGGTCAACCTACCACCTACTCGTGACAACGTGAGTGGACTCATCCCACTCACCACATCTCGAAAAGAGGTCTTATGGGTTCATTCCGATCTTGTCACCGAGGTTACTCAACCGAGGGTACGCTCTACCTCCAAAGCTAAGGGCAAGAAGATCAAATCTTGCTGCATGGTCTCTTCCTCTGCGGAGGAGGCTCTTCATGTACAAATCCGTTCGCAGCTGAACGCCCAACCCGACGAAGCTGCCATCGAGGTGGTGCCTCCCTGCACTGCCCCTGCTGCCGAAGAAGGAGGTCCATCCAAACCTCCAGCAGCCAATAAACAGAAGCATGTAGAGGCCCGTTTCGACAAGCCTTTACGAAGGGAAAATGCTTCGGGGCTAGCCAAGCCCCACAACTTCGACATACTGGCATAACTTACCGGTACTCCTGCCTGTTTGTTACTGTTCGAGCTCCTTCGTCTTTCCAAAGACACCCGTAAAGCTCTCTGTGAAGCCCTGAAGGATGCTGAGTCCTTTATCAGTCAGGTCAAGCAGCCTGAGGATCTCCCGACCCCATGTGCGCACTGTCATTGTGCGGATGAGGTTATCCCCAATATAACCTTCACCCAACAGGACATGCTGCTCAAGCACAACCGGCACAACATGCTACTGTACTACAAAGGGTATGTAGGCTCCGTCAAGGTGAAGCGGATTCAGATTGATCCAGGGGTTTCTCTCAGCATCATCCCTAGGACTCTGCTGTCAACATTGGGGATTTCGATGTACCGTCTGGCGCCCTACAATACGACAATTAGCGATTTTAATGCTAGCAAAAGTGAACCGTTGGGCAAAATACGGCTGAAATGTCATATCGGTAACCTCCGAACCGAGGTGACTTGCTATGTCGTGAATGCCGACGTCATCTACAACCTCCTCCTAGGTCGCCCGTGGCTGCATGAGTACATGGTGGTGCCATCTACACTCCACCAATGTATGAAGTACGTGTCCACTAACGACATCATCCGGACAGAGTTCGCAGACATTGACCCTTTCAAAGGGGTCGAAGCCTACTTCACCGATGCTACCCTATACAAGTCACTCGACGAAGGGGAAGCCAACGACGATGATGTTGAAGCAGAAACAGTGGCAGAGCCAGACATGGAGCCAGAGATGATTCCCGACGCTCCTTTGAAGATCCGACTCAAAGGGAAACCGCCTCAGATGCTGCCTCCCATGACCATCAAGCTACCTGGAAAAGCACCAGCTTCTCTAGGTAGAGCACCTGCTGAAGCTCCCTTGAAGATACGGCTCAAGGGAAAACCTTCTCAGACATCGGCTCCCCTTGTGGCAAAACTACAGGGGAAGGCACCTGTCATCGAGGGCGCAGTCGAGGCACCCGTGAAGGTGTGTCTCAAAGGCAAGCCTCCGTAATCATCCAAGCTGCAAGAGAAGGCCTACACAGCCCTCTCGGACCCCAAGGTCAGATCTGCGATGGACTTTCCCGAACCGGCTCCGGTGCTCACAGATGAAGAGTTATGAGAGTATATCTCTGCTGATATAGATGCAGCTTCCCTTGATAATATAATCCCGCGGGACAAAATCTCGTATTTTATCAATAATAGAGTATCTTTCAATTATTCTAATGCACTAGATAATGCTCTATGGTAGTTACAAACACAAATAACGACCGTCAATCATGTAAATCGAGTAGTCCCATCCCAAGGAGTCTGTTTTATAGTCCCACCGCGGAATCGGAATGAAGAACCTATCATCTTCGACAAAGTTGAGCGTCATCAAGACCTTCCGCCACTCGAGCTAGAACCAGATACCGGCAGAATACAAGTCTATCGGTACAAGGACAAGGCAAAGTACCTCATCCAAAGGGTGGATTACGACCTGAAAAGCAACAAAGGCCTGAACTACGGCAAGGGTCGACGTCTTCCTATCCGGCTCCCAACGCCTAAAGGAAAGCCGCAGGACTACTATCATCATACTCGACGGGGGGTAGGCTATGTCACGTCGCCAGCAACTCCAGAGAGTTGGAACACTCTTACTCATCCGAAGCATCAACTTGGGATTCCGATACCAGTATCGGCTCAGTCTTCAGGAAGGTGCTATCAGTCAACATGACATCTGCACAATCTCAAGAGGATGAAGGCGATGACCAAACGCCAAAATTCTTTGAGGAAGAACCCTGGGCTCAATGCCTAGGAGCACAGTGGGAGTTTCGTTTTGAATTACGCAAACCCCCCACCGAAGACGAGGTCGAACAAGTTAACCTTGGGGACGGATCTCCTTCCAAACCCATCTTCATCAGCAAGAGTTTAAAGGGAGAAGACCGGGAGTCTTTCGTCCAATTAGCCAAAGAATATATCGACGTCTTCGCCTGGGGCTACGAAGATATGCCAGGACTTGATCCCCAGATCGCGATGCATAGACTTAACATCTTGCCTGATGCTAAACCTGTAAAGCAACAACAACGACGCTTTCGTCCCGACATCATGAATGATATCGATCAGGAAGTGGACAAACTCCTGAGCAGCAGGTTCATCCATGAAGAGCAACATCCAGACTGGGTGGCCAATGTCGTCCCTGTCACCAAGAAGAATGGGAAGATATGAGTCTGCATCGACTTCAGGGATCTTAATACTGCTTGCCCGAAGGACGAATTCCTGCTTCCAATCACTGACGTGATGATCGACAATACATGTGGCTTCGAACGCATGTCCTTGATGGACGGTATTTGGGCTACAATCAGATCAAAATGTTCCCCGATGACGCAAAATACATGTCATTCAGGACTCCGAAAGGTATTTTCTGCTACACAGTGATGCCCTTCGGCCTGAAGAACGCTGGTGCTACATACCAACGAGCTATGAGTACCATCTTCCGCCAACATCTTCGTAAGACAGTTGAATGCTATGTTGATAACATCGCAGTCAAGAGCCGTCTCAAAGGTGATCACCTACAAGACCCAAAGACAGTCTTCGATCTCACGCGAGCACATCAACTCAAGATGAACCCCGCTAAATCCTTCCTTGGGGTTTCAAGCGGAAAGTTCTTAGGCTTTTTTATCACGGCGAGAGGCATTCATGTCGATCCCGAGAAAACAAAAGCCATCCTTGACATGGACCCTCCGAAGAACCTCCGAGAACTTCGAGGCCTGCAGGGGCGTCTGGCATACATTCGAAGGTTTATAGCAAACCTTTCCGGAAAATGTCAACCCTTCACCTAGCTCATGAAGAAGGGAGTCTCCTACGTCTGGACAGAAGAATGCCAGAAAGCTTTCGTTGATATCAAAGCTTACCTGACGAGCCCACCGGTCCTGGTGGCACCTGTCGCAGGCAAACCATTCCTCCTCTACGTCCGTGCCATGGATCATTCTCTCGGCGCTTTGTTGGCTCAGAATAATGATGCGAGCTTCGAGCAAGCTATCTATTACCTTAGTAGAACGATGATCGGGGCCGAACACCGGTGCAACCCCGTTGAAAAGGAGTGTTTAGCTTTGGTATTCGCCATCCAAAAGACTCGCCATTATGTTTCGGGCCAGACAATTCATGTCATCTCCCGAGTCAATCCACTAAGGGTTCTCATGACGAAGCCGGGATCTTTGAACTCCTGACTTTCTACATGGGCAATCCTGTTGACGCCATACAACATGGTGTTTGTTCCGTAAAAAGCCGTCAAGGGCCAAGCTCTGGCCGACTTTCTAGCTGCACACCACATCCCAGAATCCTCCAGACTCTATGAAGACATCCCAGATGAGGTCCAAGAATCAAACGTCACCGAAGAAAACTCTGTCTGGCAGATATTTTTCGATGGCGCTTCAAGAACAGGCCCAAAGGTCAAATCATCACAGGAGTGGGGGTAGTCTTAGTCTCCCTCGATCAGTTAGTCATCCAGCGTGCCTACTCCCTTTCGAAGCCGTGCTCCAACAATGTTGCTGAGTACAATGCTCTCATTATGGGACTCCAGCTGGCGCAACAGCTGGGGGTGGATCATCTGGAAGCTTACGGTGACTCGAAACTCGTAGTTAATCAAATTCGAGGGCAGTACGAAGTTCGCCATGAAGATCTGGTTCCTTACCATGAAGCTGCATTGAATATTATTTCAACCTTCACCAAGTTCTTCGTAGAACACGTACCTCGTCTACAAAACCTGGAGGCTGACGCTCTTACTGGCTTCGCAGCTTCATTAGCGGCACCCCTCGGGACTCAACACTACGTCACGGTAGTTGGACGAGACTTGGTCTGTCCCAAGAACAACCTGTGCTCACAAATAGCATATGCCATGACGACAAGCTCCGGTGTTAATGTCCGAGACTGGAGGTTCCCATTCATCGACTTCGCTGTCTATGGAATTCTCCCAGAAGACCCGAAAGAAGCCGTCTCAGTCAGAAGGCGTTCCCTTCGATTTTACTATGATACAGCCACTAAAACGCTGTACCAACGTTCCTACGATGGATTTCTCCTTCGATGTCTATCCAGCGAAGAAGCAGCCGAAGCCCTTCGGAAAGCTCATGATGGGACTTGCGGGGCTCATCAACCTGGCCCTAAGTTGCAGGATCGACTACGACGCATGGGCTACTACTGGCCAACCATGGCGGCCGACGCCGTCGACTATGCTAAAAAGTGCCATGCTTGCCAGCTACACGCCGACTTTATCCATACACCGTCGGAACCACTACATCCTACAGTCGCCTCCTGGCCCTTCGAAGATTGGGGCAAGGACATTGTAGGACCTATCACCCCTCCTTCATCGAGGGGACACCGTTTCATCCTAGCCATCACCGATTACTTCTCTAAATGGACAGAAGCAGTTCCGCTGACGGAAATGAAGAACTCTAGGGTGATCAGCTTCATAAGCACCATGTCATCTACCATTTTGGGGTACCTCGAAGGATTATCCACGATAACGGTCCACAGTTCATCAGCCATGTTTTTAGCAGATTCTGTGACAAGAATCGAATTCAGAACGTGGCGTCAATCGCCTACAATCCGGCAGCAAACGGATTGGCCGAGGCATTTAACAAGACTATCGTCAAGCTACTCAAAAAGGTCGTGTCATCCAATAAATGCGACTGGGACGAAAACTTTGGCGAATGTCTTTGGGCCTACCGTACAATGGTACAGACCCCGACGGGCAATACCCCGTTCTCCTTAGTCTACGGGAGCGAAGCGGTACTGCCTCTCGAGATTCAGATACCCTCACTCCGTGTGCCGCTCACAAACCAATTAACAGAAGAAGACAACCAGCGTCGCCGTCTGCGAGAATTGGAGGCACTTGACGAAAAGCGTCTCCTAGCTCAGCAGCGCATTGAACTCTATCAAGCCCGTATATCACATCAACAAAAAGTTCAAGCAAAGGACTTTTCAAATAGGCGACCTGGTCCTGGCAGTCAGGAGGCCGATGGTGTTGACTCATAAAAAACCAGGAAAGTTCGAGCCCAAGTGGGAGGGACCTTTCATCATAGAGACGGTATACTCAAACGGTGCTTACCGCCTCGCCCGACCAAACGGGGACTTGTTCATGATGTCCATCAACTGCAAGTTCCTAAAGAAGTACTACTCATGACATCTTTTAGACATGTACTTCCATCTCTACCCAACAAGGGAGTCAGTGGACCTGATCATCAGAGCTCACATACATAGCATTATATCCTGTGCTTTCGGAACCCAGTTGTTCCATAGCATTCTATCCCCAGTAGAAGAACAACCACGTCCATATTACCTCTGAGTTGCTCCTCTACGCCCTGCAAAGCGTAATCTTACACCACGTAGGATTACACTGCTTATCATGTTTACCACATCCACATTACCTCTGAGTGAACATCCCGTACGAACAAACCCTGTGTTACCGTACACCAATCGCAGAACTTCCATGTCCATATTATCTCTGAGTAGTTCTACGTATCCCTCCAGAGTCACTCCTACCACGTCCATAACACCTCTGAGTAGGAAGATTCTATCATTTGAACCCCGTATTTGCCACGTCCACATTACCTCTGAGCAAACATGTCGGTTCTCTCAAACTTATTATCTGTACCTAAAAACCAAGGTGCACAAAAGATAATAGTTCCACACAAATCATCAGTTCATGACAGCAAAAATGAACACCCCACAAAATTCTTTATTTTGAAAGTAAAGGATTACATCCCCAGCAAAAGTTGCAAACTACAAAAATAACAAAAAAAAGGGAGAGACAACAATCCCTAAGCATCGCTGGGATTGGCAGAAAGCTCTTCAATCCGACGCTTCAAGTCTACCGTCCGAGTCTCTGCGGTCGCCAAGACCCGACGTTCGGCTTCTTAACGCATCACCTCCACAGCTTCAGAGGAAGTATCATTCTCATACTTCTCGTCCAGCAGTTGCCGCTGGTGGGTCAGGGCAAGGATCTGGTGGGTGAAAGCTGCTTCCTCCTCCTTAGATGCTACATGTTCAGCCTGGACTCGCTCAGCATCTAACAAGAGTTGGCCCCCCTGGTCTTCAAGATGACGGATCCTGGCGGTGACCTCCGCTATGCTGGCTTCCAACGAGGCCCGTAACTCCACCTTTTCCTGTGTGGATTGAGATAGCCTCTCCACCGCAGCCTCAGCTTCGGCCACCTCACGTTCCCAGACAGCCACCGTAGCCTAATACGACGACTCGACTTCAGCTATCAACTTCTCCTTCTCTGCTTCTATCAGAGAAGAAAGGTCATTTCGCCGAATGCTCTGAAGTTCAGAAAGAAGTTGGTCGAGTTCGGCCACCGATGCCTCCAGAATCTCGGCCATATGATCGTGGTCCTGGTGGGAACGTATCAAACCAATGGAAGGGAGCACCATGGCTTTTGCCGTCACGAAACTCCCGTTCGCATTCAGCATCGTTGATACACCTCTCTGCAGCATCTTGTACACCGCTTCAACAATGAACTATACATACTCGTCTGCGTCTGCCAACACCTGAGGCATCATAGCAGGAGTTGGAGGAGCTGTCCTAGACAGCGGACCTACAGAAGACCCACCGACCTCAATCTGCGAGGCTGCAACCTCAACCTCAGCGGACCCTCCCTCGTCAGGGGCTTGCACTTCATCACTAGCCCGAGGTGCCAAGCGGTTGGAAGGAGCCGGATGGGGCGTCGATATCGTCCCCCAAGTGGAAGGAGCAATAGAGAGTTCAACCAGCAAACCCTTACCCTTCTCGATTTCGGAGAGACCCTTAACATCTGTGGCTGTCTCCTCCGCCTCCAAAACACCATCAGTAGGCCGCACAGGACCTTCCTCCTCCGGCAAAACAGCAAGATCAGCACCTACATCCTGACTCGACTCCCCTGGAGCCAGGCTTGGAAGACGAGTCTCGTCTCCCTCATCGAATCCCTCTGCGGGAATAGAATCTATCGGTACCTCCCGATCGGCAGCCAGCTCGGCATCCGCTACTGGGTCCGGGGTAGGGATCGGTAATGGTGTAGCCAACCACCCTTCATCATGACGAGGAGGGGAAGCAGCCCTCTCCTCTGTTACAACCATACACGTTGCTCCTACAGGCTCAGGGACCTCTGGAGCAACGTCATCTGAAGAAGACGGACTCCATTCCTCTTCTTCATCGGGAAGAACAGCTTCTGCTGAGACCTCGATACCAGAAGCCTTCACGACAGCTGGTATCTCCACAGAAGTCACATCATCCGGGCTCTTCTCCACGGAAGATAATACAATCGGCGGAATGCGCTCATCAAATGGGCCCGCCACCCACTCTGGTCTGCTAACACCCGATCTCGGAGTTCGAGGTTTCCTTTTCAGCGGCTCCTACAAAAAGAAAGCATATGTAACAAAAAGGTATCCTTATTTGCTTCGAAGCCGGTGAAAATGGGACCAACTTTTGTGATCTCCCATCCTTGAAGGTAGGACAAAACCTTCCTACAAACAGGAATGCTCGTATGCAGCCACTTCCTCTGGTAGAAGCGGCGAAGGAATGCGTCTCCGGCTACGTGGTCTTCTTCCTGGCCCGGGCTCATCATATTGGGATGGTGCAAAATCAACCACCCCATCAGATAGTAAAACAGCAGCTCGACACGAGGAAAGTTGTCGTTCTTACCTCGTTCGTGAACAACATCACTTGCGAATTCTCGTAGACCTCGCAGCAGGTTGCATACCATCGCAGGGAGTAGAGCCAAGGGATGGCCAAAAACCAACTTCACAGCTGGCAGGATCAGGTTCCGGGTCACCCTCTCCATCGAGCCTGACCCGCCCGAAAAGACATAATCCCGGAGCCAGATCATCAGATAAGCAGCCAACACTGCTTTCGACGACATCCGGTGAGTGAGATGCCAAAAACAGCTATAGGAGCGTTCGTCCGATCCCCGGTCCGCATTTTCCTAGGGACTCTTTTTATTCAATCTGCTCATTTCAGAGAGCACCTTGGTACTGGAAAGAGCTGGCGGAGTCGTGAACTGAGAGGGATCCTCCTTGTCTTGCTCAAAGACGTAATCCCTCCAAGCAGTCACGTGGGGCTGCGCCTCGCCCCTATCCTTCTTCTGCATATAATAATGGTGTCTTGCCACTTCTTTGAAGACAGCCATCATCTCTTCTTCCTTGTCCCCCAGGACTTGGAACTCCTCGTTGGTCGGGAAGTACTCCTCATAGGGTTCTGATCCCCAAGGAAGCCTCGACACCTCATTACATTTCATGAAGTGCAAGTCCTAGTTCCCCCACCGGGGTGAAGAAGGTCCCAGTCTGGGTGTTAAACATCTCCAGAAGTGCAAGGAACATGTGCCTATTAATGTCGACGCCCGCCTGGGTAGCACGAATAGCGGCAGTCAGCCCAATCTCTCGGAGTTCGGTTCGAAACTTTGTCAGAACACAGAGTGTCAGCTTGTCCCATTTGGATACATAATGACACCAACCCTCTACCCGAAAATCACTCTTCGGGTATGACCGCTTCGATGACAGCATGCGGTTTACGAAAGTCGAAGCACCAAAGACGTAAGTATCGGCAGGGACGTCACTGTAAATACTCCCGGGATGTAGAGTTCGCCAGGTGAAAGAAGACCCAGCCCGCGTGGGGCCAAAGTATCCCTCTGGTTCGAGGTAGCATCGATTTTGATTGTGCCCGCCACCGCTCCCCCTTGAGATGGGGTTAGCTCCCATGAAATCCTCCTCTAGGAAGCAAGACGGCAGAAGGCCGTCAAAGGCCAGAGACGCTCGAGCTGCTTCATGAACATGTGCACCCCTTTGGCTGAGAGGAACCAATCTTCCTTGATCCTCAGCACGTTCGCTTCAGTAGAAGTGAGGCGATCCCCGAACAGGAACTCAGGCTTCAGGAAAGCCTGATTTTCAGGAACGGCAGATTGCAAACTGCCATGCTCCATCATCCGCTGGAGGAACGCATACTGTTGTTCCTTGATTTGAGTCATTCTCTCGGGAGACTGATCCAGCATAATGGCAGCTTGGGCAGGATTTATTACCTCCTCATTGTAATCAACTCCCATCTGACAGAGTGCAGTGTCCAGCAGTACTTTGTTCAAAAGTGGGACAGTCATCGAAACTGGCGATCAGGGAAAGATGACAAAAACTCAGATATGTTAACAAACAAAGAAATATTTATCTGAGCCGAGTTCTCATCAGAAGCACACACACTGAACTCAAGCTCAGGCGCATCTGAAAAGAGGCTTCGACGCATCATCAGGACTCGAAGTCCATGCACGTCAGCAAAGAGGCTTCGGCGCATCATCAGGACTCGAAGTCCATGTGCGTCAGCAAAGAGGCTTCGGCGCATCATCAGGACTCCAGGTCCATGCGCGTCAGCAAAAAGGCTTCGACGCATCATCAGGACTCGAAGTCCATGCACGTCAGCAAAGAGGCTTCGGCGCATCATCAGAACTCAAGGTCCATGCGCGTCAGCAAAGAGGCTTCGGCGCATCATCAGGACTCGAGGTCCATGCGTGTTAGCAAAAAAGGCCTCGGCGCATCATCAGGACTCGAAGTCCATGCGCGTCGGCAAGAAGCTTCAGCACATCATCAGGACTCGAGGTCCATGTGCGTCAGCGTATGTGAGTTCTAAAAAGATGTTTTTGTTCCTCAAAGTACAAATGGTTCGACAAGGATGACAAACCCAGCAATCACCGTCGGCCGAACATCGACGGGTGTCCTGGGAATTGCATCAACATCGGCCTCTGCAGGCTCTTTTCCTTTGCTTCGTCCTCGGCCAGTGCCACCGCGAGGAGTCTTGGAGCCATTTCGAAAAAAGAAGTTAGGGTTTTGGAAAGAAGAACTCTAAAAAGAAGAAGAAAGCAAAGAGAGGAAGAACTCTCTCTCTCTCTCCATCAGACACCAATTTATACGCTCGATCGTACGCGTGAATCGATGAAGGGTGACGTCAGCCGCCGCCTGGAGTTCTACAAAGTGATAACTGCAAATAATCCAAAAAGATCATCATTAAATCTTTTTGTTTCTTTCGAAGCGTTATCATTTGTATTTAAAAACTGTAGAGGAGCATGCGCCTCATCACAGATGCGCGGAGCAAATCATGCGCCCCGAACAGTCATGCGGCCCATTGAAGTCAACACCATGCTTCTTATTCAAAGTATTCCAAAACTTGACAAAAAGTTTTGAAAACTTTGAAGGGGGTCTTGTAGAAGCATGGAATTTCAGACGCACCTACAGGCTGGAATTCCTATGCGCCTAACACTATATATGCCAGGGAGCTCAAACGAAGTACTTAGCACAGCAAGACAGCAAAAGTATAGACATCAAAAGGATTTTTATTTCATATATAAAAGTCTATTACATATCTTAAAAAAAGGCTTTACAAAAGGAGAATTTCTAAAAGAAAGATCCTAAGACTACATCCAGGCGCAGCAAACTGCCATACGCCTCCTGACCGACGCATCATCAGTAAGGCGCATCCCTTCAGCATCTCAGTTATACGCATCCCTTCAGCGTCTCAGTTATGCGCATACTGAAGTCTCAGCATATGTGCTCCACTTTGACCCGATCAAGTGCTTCGACTAATGAAGCATTTATTGAGCAGAACGAGGGTGGGCAATCAACCCCACCCTAGCTGGAGGAAGAGCTCTCTAAAGCCCAAGGAAGAGGAGAGCACCGCAATCGATCCGCGGCTAGAGGAGCAGCTTTCAACACAACCAGAATGGGCAACACCCCACTCTGGCAGGAGAAAGAGCTCTCCAATGTCGGAAGCACCACAATTTCGATCTGCGGCTCTTCCAGCATAACAGAGACAGGGCTCGAGCATCCCGATCTTTGGATGCAACAGGCACCTTCCGCCTGCCTCAGAAGCCCTCGACTATGACTTTTGGATGTAACAGTCACCTTCAGGTGCATGAATGAAGATAATTCGTCGCATCTTCACCCTCGGAAGCATCTTGTCAATAAAATGTGCTTGAGCAAATAAGTTTATTTGGGAAGACGTGAGAGAATGAGAAGCAAACTCTCTCCTTGCCACTATTTATAGACCGGGCAAATCAAACCCATGCGCCAAGTGGCGGGCTCTCCGAATCCCGTGCAATGAATTTGCATTTATGGTGATGAACCTGACGCTTCGAATTCGGCCAAGTCAAAACGGCTATTTAAAGCACTCGAGGTACGCAACAGTCGGACCAATCAAGACGCATTATACAAATGGATGCGCCGGTCAGACACCGCACATTGTACAGACGCGCCCATCGGTACCAAACGCCTTGTATGGATGCGCCCAACAAAGCACAGATCCATGCGTCCTAATCAACATGGACTTGTGCGTCCAATCGACGCATCCCTCCATTAAGCAATTAATGCCAAAGTGACAGACTTGGCAGCACGTCCCCGAGGACTGAACAGTTGGCAGCTTTTTCAGAAGATGAAGCATCGCTGACATCAACATCATCATTACTTTTCCCCGGCGGTTACGAGACACGTGGCCGCCCAGCCATTCGCATGCGTCTCTGCAGCCATGCGTCCAAACCTCTGTATGCGCTTCAAGAGCCATGCGCCTCAGACCTTCCTCTGATCCCTAAAGACAGAGGTCAAGTCGCTGCTGAAGCTTCGCATGCGCCTCAAAAGCCATGCGCTCGGATTGGTTCGTAACTCCTGAAGGTTGCGAGCCAAAGTCTTCTCATGCGCCCAATCCCAGGCGCATCCTATCAGATTACTCTCTACCAAATCCAAGATCTTTGAGCTATAGATGCGCACCACGTATCCTTTGACTCAATTCAGCCTATGAAGGGGTGCTAATCACCCAAGATCTCAGCAACAGAAAGATCCTATCCCTTGCTACGTGCCAGTCCACAAAAGCAGCATGAAGGATTCAACCCACAAATGATGGTGCATCATCCATGCGCCTCCAGCAGCTTCAACCACGTGGCGTCCCCACGTACAGGCGCATCCTACATATGCATGCATGAGCAGCCAGCCTGCAAGCTATAAATAGAGGGATCATTTCCTTCTTCCACACACACACACAGAGACATCTACAGACAGAGACCTACATACACCCACAATGAGAGATGCAGATACAGACATTCAACGTCTTCTTCATCTCCACAAGCTCCAGCACCCAGAGCAACTCAGACCTTCAGAGAACCGAGAACCGTCGTCAGATCGTCAACGAAGTCAACGTATTACCACTCGCTCCATCGACATATGGACCCAGATAAACAAAAGTGTACTCCTAGGACAACATCTAAGTCCTATATTATAATACTGTTCTGTTTATAATTGAAATTCACAATCAAAAGATTTTAATGGCAAACAAACGACAATTGTTGGAAAGCGCAGTAAAGGCCGTCGCTCTCAAGATGTGTGCCGGACAAAGGTA
The DNA here is from genome assembly GCA_029216955.1 of Iris pallida. Lineage (NCBI taxonomy): Eukaryota > Viridiplantae > Streptophyta > Magnoliopsida > Asparagales > Iridaceae > Iris > Iris pallida. The sequence continues at coordinate 19,598,823 of JANAVB010015400.1, forward strand.
CAGACAATGAAGAAGCGTGCAGCACTCCACCCGCGCACGAAGACAACTACGCTGGAAGGAACCTCTATCTTTGACAGACTTGCCTACCCTCTGGGTGGGACTATGTTGGACTTTGAGTACTATACACCTTCTAGGGATTGTACGAAGAAATCCAAGGCAGCATACGCCTCATACGACCCACGTTCTAGGCCAATAGTTAGTCGAAAGAACGCGCTGACAGTAATATACGCAATTGACGGCAAGCTGTATAGAACTGGTTCGAGTGCTTCGATGCCTTGACCAGCATAGTCCTTTAAGTCCCCCTGTCACTTGGGCGTTCAGGTGCAGGAACCAAGCCAGGGGCAAAACTTTGCGATGACAAACTCATGTAAGCAGGGTGGCTGCGAATGTGAAATGGGTCTGTATCGCAAGCAATCTTCTACCCAAGACATAAGCATGTCTCATGTGCAGGAATTGAGTCAAGGAATGCATTCTCCACATCTTCACTCATGCGTGCAGTGTGCCTGCACACACGAACTGAGTGAAGATATGAACACCTCTCTGTGACTTGTGTGCCGTGATTTTTCATAAACGTAAGACATAAGAGATTTCTGTTATGCATAATGTGTCCACTTCAGGGCACACTGGTGCTAACATAACCATCAACTGCTGCTGTAACCAAACGACAACTTCTCCTTCAAAAAGGTAATCGGGTTTTTAAGGACTGCGATCAGCGGCACCTATTCAACAATGGCTCGGCAAAAGGGTGTCGATCGAAGACGAGGATGAACTCCTGGTCGCCTCTTGTAATGCTACACAAAGGACACCTTCCTACAAGAAGACCTCCAAGAATCCAACCCATCGTTCCAACTGGACGATGGTGTGTTCGAAACTGACACAGACGTCTCTGGGGTACAAGCTATCAAAAAGCTGGGGATAGAAACTACTTTGAATCAGAAGATGACCTCAACTTGCCCGTCTTCCCTTAAGATAGTGAAACACAAGGCTCTGAGATAGAAAGCGAAAGATCCACCATGCGTTCTACTTCCCCATTTGATATTGATATACATGATGGAGGGTGATAATGCGAGTAGCAACGAAGGTACGAATCACTTGCATCGTATAGAGGCTCTCAAACCCACCTCAACACATTGATTAAAACCATGCAAGCCTTGACTTCTGTGGTTCTTAAGATCAAGGACAAGTTGACACCCAATGCTCCTTCTCTAGCAAATCAAGATCCGAAAACAAAAAGTGAATACAATGCACCTACTCATGCGCCCCTCCAGTTGTGAACCAAGCACTGCCTCGGTCATCTGTCCCGTTGATATCCGGCTCGCCAATGTTAGACGACATACAATAGGCTCTAAAAGGGTTGTATGCTCGCTTCGACGCTAAGGACAAGCAAGAATCACTTCGAGAGCCGGGGATTCGGCAACCATATCCTCCTGAGTGGGATAACATGATGTATCCCCCTAAGTATAAACCATAGACACTTGTACTATTTGATGGAAAAGAATCTCCTCATCGATATCTGAGGTACTTTGCCTCTGTAATGGGGCATCTACCAAAGGACGATGCCTTGCTCACGAATCTATTCATTGGGGCATTGCAGCGGGTAGCATACAAGTGGTTCTGCAGTCTTTCCGACAACTGCATCTTGTCTTTTGACGACATGATGCATCTCTTCCTCTCTCAGTTCTATGAAGGTGGAATGGACATGACAATGTCCTCTCTCATGGACATTGTCCAGAAAGAAAGAAGAGCTTGTATGTGCTTACATCGAGCGCTTCCGCCAAGCGGCTCTGAGGCTTCCACCTGGTGTGCCCGAGCCTGTGCTTATGGATTCGTGCCACAAAAATATGCTTCCTGCAATCAAGCTCTGGCACAGTGCTCCATGCACAGAATGGACACCTTTTATTACCGGTGCGGTTAGTACCAAAAGAAAAGCCCGGGACGCACATTTGCTGGGACTAAGTTTCCCCACACTCGAAGAGAATGGGAAATGGTCGTCTAGTAATAACCCTACCAACACTAACATAGACGGAAAGGGGAAACAAGCCCTGACTGTCAACATTTCCAAGGGTTCAACATCTTCGAACCAGAAGTCGGCAGAAGTGCCGAAACTGAAGGAAAACTATTCCTTCAATGATGAAGATGTGTTGGAGCTCTTCAACGTACTGATGAAGGGTAAAAATCTACAACTCCCACCTTCCAAGCATCCTAATAAGGTGGGTAAAGTGGACAATCCCAAGTACTGTCACTACCATTAGTACGTCTACACTCAACACGTGACTGCTATGTGTTGAAGAAATAGATTCGAAGGCTCATTGATGCCAAGGTCCTCTCACTTGACTACGAAGACAAGACGGTCACTGCCAACATGGTGACTCTCCAGTTCGGTAGCTTCCCAAGATGGAAGCCCAAGACAACATTGTCTCTATCCCAAGACGACGATGGAAGTAAACCTTCCACCGGTCCGTGACAATGCTCACGGCATCATCCCGCTTACGACTCCACGAGGCAAAGTTATGCAGGTCCATCCCGATCTTGCCCCAGATATGATGCTACCTACACCATGCTCTGTTAAGGGGAGGAAATCCTTGTCATGTCGTATGATTTCTTCTTTGACTGACGATGCCCCGGTTACCACTCGCTCGACTCACCAGCGAAAGGATAACCAGGCTCTGGAATAAGAGGTACCTCTGCTTGCTGCTGTCACAGCACCTGATACTTCAGAAGTATGTCCATGTCAACCTCCTATAGCAGATAAGTAGAAGCAGAAGCAGAAGGAGGTTCTCTTTAACAAACCTTTGAGGAAAGACTTAGCGGTGGGGCCGATCAAACCCTATAACTTTGACATATTCGTATAACTTGCCAATACTCCAGCCAGGCTGTCGCTTTTCGAGCTCCTCCGTCTCTCTGAAGGGACTTGGGACGTCCTTAGCGAGGTGTTACTGAATGCTGATTCTTTCCTCAGCTAGGTCGATTCACCCAAGGAGGATCCCACCGCCTGCCCACATTGCCATAATGTGGTCAAAACAATCCCGAACATCACTTTTACTTAGCAAGATACATTGCTGAAGAATAATCAGCACAATAGACCCCTGTACTATACAGGGTATAGTGGTGCCATCAAGGTTGATAGCATCCACATCGACCATGGCTCTTTCCTCAGCATAATTCCCTAGAGTTTGCTCTAGACTATGGCGATACCGATGCACCGACTGATCACATCCAATACTATAATCAGCAGTTTTAATGCTGAAAAGAATGAGCCATTCGGCAAGATCCGTCTAAAATATCAGATAGGCGATCTCCACACAGATGTGACTTGCTATGTCATTGATGTTGACATATCCTACAACAATGTGTTGGGTCGACCTTGGATACACGAGTACATGATCGTGCCCTCGATCCTCCATCAATGCATAAAGTATATGGCCGGCGACGGGACTATCAAAACTGAGTTTGCTGATATTGACCCATTCCGATGACTCGAAGCGTACTGCACTGATGCTGACTTATATAAAACAGTCCCTTGGGATGATGATGCCAACGACGCAGACGATGAAGCAGAGACAACAATGGTTGCTGAAGAACCACTGAGAGTTCGGCTGAAAGAGAAGCCTCCCCAAATGTCAGCTCCTCTTGTCGTAAAGCTTTAGAGAAAAGCTTCTAGTCCCACATCTCTGACATTTTTAGTAGGAAGTCAGGAACCTATCCGGGTCAAGCTGCCTCAAAAGGCCCCGAAAGCAGTCCTGAGGTCGTAAGATCTTCCGGCTCCAGCTCCCCTAGTGGTTAAGCTGAAGCAGAGGTCTCCATTACCGTCACCCATGGCGACCCCGATCCTCACTGATGAAAAATTAGGGGACTGTATATGTGCCAATGCTGAGTCGCCTCCTTAGATGATGTAATCCCTCAGGATAAGATTGCGTATTTTATTAATAGAAAGTTATCTTTGAATTATTCTTGTGTGTACTGGAATGCTATGTACTTCTTAGATAACGCTCTGTAGATGTTACAAACACAAGTGACAACCACTATCTTGCAAGTCGAGTGGTCCCGTCCCAAGACGCTTACTTCGTTGTTCCAATAAGAAAGAAAGACGAAGAACCTATCATCTTCGGTCGAGTAGAACATCCCAAAAGACTCACTCCGACTGAACCAAAATCCCATAAGGACAAGATGCAGATCATCCGTTACGCTGACCAAGCCAAGCACCTCATCCAAAAGTTGGGATATAACTTGACAAGTGGCAAAGGTCAGAACTATGGCAAGGGCTGACGCCTTCCCTTATGACTTCATGTTCCAAGAGGAAAGTCTCAAAAATACTACCAACGTACTCGCCAGGGGTTAGGTTACGTTACGCTCACGACAACTCCGGAGAGCTCAGAACCAGAGGTCATGATGCACTCTCACTCTTTCGATTCCTCAGCCTGGGACTTCGATACCATTATCGGCCAGGACTTCAATAAGGTATTATCAGTCAATTTGGTCATTGCAAATCCCTCCGGTCGAGGAAGAAGACCAAACGCTAGAATTCTTCGAAGAAGAACCCTTGGCTCAACGCCTAGGATCCCAATGGGAGTGACACTTCAAACAGTGAGAACCTCCCACCGAAGATGAGGTCTTGCAAATCGACCTAGGAGATGAGGCTTCACCTGAATCTTCATTAGCAAAAGCCTGACTAGAGAAGACAAATAATCTCTGATACAAGTTATCTAAGAATACATCGATATCTTTGCTTAGAGATATAAAGACATGCCAGGCTTAGACCCATAAGTCGCAATGTAAAGACTTAGCATTCTGCCCAACACTAAGCCTGTTAAGCAGCAACAACGTCGCTTTTGTCCCAACATCATGGACGCTATCGAGAAAGAAGTGGACAAACTCATAAACAGTTGCTTCATTCACGAGGAGCAACATCCAGATTGGGTGGCCAACATCGTTCCAGTCACCAAGAAGAATAGGAAGATTCGAGTCTCCATAGAGAAAAATGATGGCTCTGTGCTGCGATGATCATTCGGGCGACGTCGGCACTGACTGACCGAGTATTTACAGACTATCAAACTGGAATACAGGCTTGCTAGGGTGTAGTGCCCTGCTCCACGAAGGTACTAGATAAACAGAGAGATCGGATTACTGGCTCTGCAACAGAAGACGATTAATCTGGGTGAGTGGACAAAGACGCATTTTATGATTCGCTTACGCCTAATAAGAATATGAGTTTTTGAATGAATGTTGTTTCTAATATTATGATGGTAAATCATTGAGAATGCTAATACATATCAGTATGCTTATATCACATGTTACTATGCTAAGAACAAGAAAATAGTTAACCTGTATGCTGAGAGAAAGATTGTTGCCTGTTAACAAGAAATAATATGATGCCTGTCATGCTAAAGTTAGATTGATTGCCTGATAGTAAGAAATGATTAGTTGTAATGTTAAACGAATGAGATATTGCAATGCTAAAGAGAAATCTTGTTCTGAATATGACTCTTACCGCATTTAATAAAAAGAGAGAGAAACATTAAGCGCCCCATAGAGAAAATGGGTGCCGGTAATTAAGAGCCCCACAGAGAAAATGGGTGCCGGTAATTAAGAGCCCCATAGAGAAAATGGGTGCCATTAAGTAAGAGTTGCTTGAAAAGAGATGATACGGCTTGTCCGTATAGAGAAAAAGAAGAGATAAGATGGGAATGTCTACTGATCAATCGATGAATTATTGACAAAGAGTTTAATTGATATTTGTTGCATTCATAGTGTCAGTTCGGACAACTTGTGCACAAGGATGTAATCTCTCGATCGGTTCCAGGGCACTGGGATCACTCAGCCTAGGAGGAAACAAGACACCCTGGGGCTAAAAGTCCCCGCGATCAGGGGGTGTCAGTCTATTAGTGAGATGGGCTAGAATGCCCCAACTGCTAATATGGGAATATCCATGGACCATCATATAGATAGGCGTGGATTGGTGAAGAGCTTAACCTTGAGCCACAGCTACTAGTATGTATGCATATCAGTGCATAGTTGACCCAGAGAGTCACAAATGCTGGTATGTGCACGTACTAGTGCAGAGCTGAGTCTTGAGTCGCAGCTGCCAATCGGATTGCATGAGTCGGTAACAGTTTTGCTAAGAGGTATCAATGCTGAGACGAACAGGAGAAATGTTGGTTATATTATGTTTATGCTAATCCTTGTCATGTGCAGGGATGGACCGTCGGCTATGGTAAGAATCACTAAAAAATGATACATTTGTTGCTAAGTTTCCTAAATATGATTTGCTTAAAAGAATAATTTATTGCAAGAATTGTTTTGACCCTTTGAAAGAAAACATCTGATATCGTGCTTGTAATCTGACCCTAAGAGTTGCTTGAATAAGAGAAATGATTATGGTTCATGAAACACGTTGCACACTTCATAAGAATAAAATGTCCCTTGAATGCTTGAAATGAAATGAAATGTGGCTTTTCAAAGTGTTTTCAAAAGATGTAAATTGATTTTGTACTACATGAAATTGACATAGGTAAAAGTAGCAATATCACATCACAAGAAATGTTTTCTCACTAAATGAATTAGTGATTATTTCAGACAAATGTAGCCTTTGTTCACAATCACCAGTATGTTTATATACTGACCCATCATCAGTCTGCACGCAGGTGCAAGATGCATCGAGAAGGATACTCGGAAGCGATAGCCCGAGGCTCATCCTCAGAAGCCAGAAATCAGAAAAGATGCCAAGAGATGGACATTTGTTGCAACGAGTTGGATTTGTATATAAAAGGATGTAATGTATGAAACGGGATCATTGTAATATGTAATGTTTCTGAGAGAATGTAAGCATTGTATCAGAGAGAATTGAGAGCTTGTAACATGTTCAAATAAAATCAATAAAGAGATATTGTTTCTGTTACCATGTGTTCAATTATATTCTACAATGTGTTCGTTGCTGCTTCAAATATCTGCAATATGTTCTGCTGCGTATTGTCTATCTTGTCTTGTTACAGGTCTTGACCTTGTGCAAGTTCAACTTAGGCTTGTACGGCATCACGTCCAAGCGAGGACGAACGGTCTCACAGAGTCCAAAGCGAGGACAAAAGGACTCTGCAGGATCGGGGCATGACAGAATGGTATCAGAGCAACAACATCCTCTGGCCAATTGGTGATTTGATTGAATTCGAAGATGTTCTTCTGATCAAATTTTTTTTGTCTACTTAATATCATCGATGAGATGAACGTCCCATACAATAAGTCCAGAAATATTTTTATGATGCCGGCATAGTTTTATCGATTTGATTGATTGAGATCGAGAGGTTTATTGAACATGTGTTTTGACATGATTTGGACTGAGATTTAGATTGATGATGGCGAAGGATGAGGACTATCGCTGCTATGGATATCGTAAGTTTCTCCTTTTAAGTTTCGAAGATGAAACTTCTTCTCGGTGGGTAATTATGTAGTGCCCCACTCCGCGAAGGCACTAGATATTCAGAGAGATCGGATTGCTGGATCAGCAACAGAAGACGATTAATCTGGGTGAGTGGACAAAGATGCATTTTATGATTCGCTTACGCCTAATAAGAATATGAGTTTTTTATTGAATGTTGTTGCTAATAACAAGATAGTAAATCATTGAGAATGCTAGTACAAATCAGTATGCTTATATCACATGTTGCTTTGCTAAGAACAAGAAAAGAGTTAACCTGTATGCTGAAAGGAAGTTTGTTGCATGTTAACAAGAAATGATATGATGCCTGTCATGCTAAAGTAGGATTTATTGCCTAATAGTAAGAAATGATTAGTTGCCATGTTAAACGAATGAGATATTGCAATGCTAAGAGAAATCTTGTTCTAAATATGACTATTATCGCGTTTAATAAGAAAAGAGAGAAGCATTAAGAGATCCATAGAAAAAATAGGTGCCGGTAATTAAAAGCCCCATAGAGAAAATAGGTGCCAGTAATTAGGATTTGCCAGAAAAGAGATGATACGGCTTGTCCGTATAGAGAAAAAGAAGAGATAAGATAGGAATGTCTGCTGATCAATCGATGAATCATTGACAAAGAGTTTAATTGATATTTGTTGCATTTGTAGTGTCGGTCCGGACAACTTGTGCACAAGGATGTAATCTCTCGATCGGTTCCAGGGCACTGGGATTGCTCGGCATAGGAGGGAAAAGGACACCCTGGGGGTAGAAGTCCCCGCGATTAGGGGGTGTCTGTATATTAGTGAGATGGGCTAGAACGTCCCAACTGCTAATATGGGAATACCTATGGACCATCATATAGATAGGCATGGATTGGTGAAGAGCTGAACCTTGAGCCACAACTACTAGTATGTGTGTATATCAGTGCATAGCTGACCCAGAGAGTTACAACTGCTGGTATATGCACGTACTAGTGCAGAGCTGAGCCTTGAGTCACAGCTGCCAATCGGATTACATAAGTCAGTAACAGTTTTGCTAAGAGGTATCAATGATAAGACGAACAGGAGAAGTGCTGGTTATATTATGTTTATGCTAATCCTTGTCATGTGCAGGGATTGACCGTCGGCTATGGTAAGAATCACTGAAAAGTGATACATTCGTTGCTAAGTTTCCTGAATATGAGTTGCTTAAAAGAATAATCTGTTGCAAGAATTGTTATGTCCCTTTCAAAGAAAACATCTGATATCGTGCTTATAATCTGACCCTAAGAGTTGCTTGAATAAGAGAAATGATTATGGTTCATGAAACACGCTGTGCACTTCACAAGAATGAAATATCCCTTGAATGCTTGAAATGAAATAAACTGTGGCTTTTCAAAGTGTTTTCAAATGATGTAAACTGACTCTGTACTACATAAAATGGACATAGGTAAAAGTAGCAAGATCACATCACAAGAAATATTTTCTCACTAAATGAATTAGCGATCGTTTCAGACAAATGTAGCCTTTGTTCACAATCACCAGTATGTTGATATACTGACCCATCATCAGTCTGCACGCAGGTGCAAGATGCATCGAGAAGGATACTCCGAAGCGATATACTCAGGAGCCTGAAATCAGAAGAGATGCCAAGAGATGGACATCTGTTGCAAAGAGTTGGATTTGTATATAAAGAGATGTAATGTATGGAACGTGATCATGGTAATCTGTAGTGTTTCTGAGAGAATGTAAGCATTGTATCAGAGAGAATTGAGAGCTTGTAATATGTTCAAATAAAATCAATAGAGAGAGATTGTTGCTGCTACTGTGTGTTCAATTATATTTTGCAATGTGTCCGCTGCTACTTCAAATATCTGTAATATGTTTCGTTGCGTATTGTCTATCTTGTCTTGTTACAGGTCTTGGCCTTGTGCAAGTACAACTTAGGCTTGCACGGCATCACGTCCAAGCGAGGACGAACGGTCACAGAGTTTGAAGTGAGGACGAAAGGACTCTGTGGGATCGGGGCAGGACATAGGGGAAGGCACCCTTACGAGGGGTTGTTGTGCTTGAACAGAAAACAATAAGAAACTCTCATCTGGGTAAACTTGGGGAACTAGATGAGTTAATAGAAGTGGAAGAAACTCGGTTTCAAGGAGGTAACATCTCGAGAGAAAAAAGTACCTCTTTAAGGTTGGGAAAAATACTGATACCCTTTCTGATCTTTAGGATTTCCAAGAAAAACATATTGGATTGCCTTCGGATCTAATTTAGAAGGAGTCGATCGGTTATCTTGAACATAGCACAAGCAACCAAAAATCTTAAGAGGTAGAGGAAATAACTCTCGGTTGGGATATAACCAGAAAAAGGGAATAGTACCATTGAAAACTGACTATGACATGCGATTAATCAGATATCAAGTTGTAATAATCATACTTGACCAATACTCTTGGGAGTGCATCTTGAATGATAAAAGCATGTTTTGTTTCCAAGAGATGGCGATTCTTATGCTCTGCCACACCATTCTATTATGGTATGTAAGGACAGAAAGTTCGATGGATGGTGCCATTACTGGTCAGATGAGTATTGAACTCACACGAGAGAGAGTTATGACCATTGTCACTTTGAAAGCATTTAATCGGAAAACCAAATCAAGTTTTGATTTCGGCATAAATAATGCATCAAATTTTAAATAATTCAGAGAGTCATTTCATCAGATAAACAAAAGTGACATGTGAGTAATGTCATACCCCGATTCCGTAAATCGTTCATCCTCGCTTTGACTATACTGAATCGATCCTCGCATGGTGTGATGTCATACAAGTCTGGTGTTACACTTGTATAAGGCAAGAATGTGCACATTTGTGTTATTTTGAAATATTTAAAATACAGCCACATTGCATAAATATTGAAAAGACAGTATAGGAAGAAATAACTCATTTTATTAACAATAGCAGTAGGTACAACTTTTCTCAGTACTATTTGAAATGCAGTTCCGTCTTACATTGATTCATGAAAAGAAAACTGATAGGCTGTCATGAAACAACTTTCCGTTCTATACATTATGCCCGTTTATTACAATAAAATTTCTATGCAGTAAATCTTGAAAGCTCCGCAATACTTTATGCATCCTTATTTATAAGTAACTTGAAAATAGCAACAACCAAACGCCTTATCTCTTGCGTGCGCCCACACCTTCTACAGTGCCTGTGGAGGAGGTGTCAACACATTATAAAAATGCGCTGGTGAGTCCCTTTTGACCCACTCATGTAAGCCAACAATGGTGAAATTAATAACAAGCGTTTTAAAAGAATCTTTATTAGGGACTAGCAATTCATAGTAATGAATAATGAGGCAACATGATAACTTATGAAAGCAACCGTTTTACTTTACCATTGGCCGATTCCAACTTTCCTGCATAAGATAATAATACTTACCACCCCGACACAAGACATCGATTAGCATGCATCCCTACAACATGATCACTGGTGTTAATTCACCATGTAGGACTTTGCCATATAGGACTTCAAAGATTATGTGATGGGCCATTCAATAGGTTGCAAGCCTGAAAGAATGTCCCGATACCTCGTGCCACCAAAGCATGCTGCATTTTCTCCTAGGCCGAATCCATCCCAATGCCTCAGATACCGTTCGAAAAAAACAATTTCTTGTGCATAAGTTGTCCATGACCATGCGAATGTGTTTCTGACACGATAAGCATAGTGTGTATGGCAAATTTTACTTGAAAGTAAACATACAACATTTTCATTCTCATTCATCGCAACATCACATAGTGACTATTCCATTCCCAGCATTTGTCTCATAAATTTATATTGCATCAATTCGTTACGTTGTAACATTCATCATATCATTTCAGTTCTCATAGGGTCATGTGGCATTTCATTTATTCATTGGTGTTAACATCATAATCGATTCATTCAGTATTCATTTCACTAACTTCTTAGTGGTATTGACTTGTGGCATTATAATCATCATGTTATCGATCAACGGATGTAGCAAGATAACAACGGATGTAGCAACGCAATAAGGGAATTCATTAGATTTGTATGAAGGAGTAGCGAAGAAGGGTCTAATCACCACTGAGAATCCACCACTCACCAATTAGAGAATTATTGAGAGAAAGAGGAACACATGTGTGATTAGTCTTCAATCATGAGGCCACCTACGATGGCACCAAAAGTTTGGTTAATACTCCGTCTTGTATGTTCCTTTCTCTCAAAATTCTCACGAATGAATACAATAAAAATCGATAAAAATGGGCAAGAATCAAATCATCAAAAACATTCAGAAAAGCATCCATCAAAACCAAGAAGCAAAAGCAGCAAAACATCCAAATAAAACTCTTTGACTCATTTCAAGAGAAACCGGTCCATTAGTTGGAAAGGTTCTTATGTATTTGTCCGTGATCGATTTGATGTCGACGGTATGTTCCCCCAATACTCGGTTTCGATCGAGTTAATCAACCCACAAGCCTTACATAGTGAACCGCCAGGAGCGGGGCACTACATAAAAAATACCACTAAAAAAAAGTTTCGTCTTCGATACTTGAAACAAAGGTCCTACCTCAAGGTTATCAAACAACGAAGGGTATTTCTCTCTTACCTCATCCTCAAGTTCCCACGTCGATTCCTCTATAGCATAATTCTACTACAACAAGCAAACCAAAGATATTGTTCAGTTCCACAAAACTTTCTCTTTCGTGTCTAAAATCTGAACAGGTTCTTCAGTGATGACATATCAGCGCTCAACTGCAACTAATCAAAGTTTACTATGTCGCTTGGATCATGCACGTACTTCTAAAGTTGAGACACATGGAAGACATCATATACTTCAGCCAAAGCCGAAGGTAGTGCAAGTCGATAAGCCACTAAGGCCAGCTTCTCGAGAATCTCGAAGGATCCAATGAATCTCAGGCTCAGTTTTCTTTTCACTCTAAACCGCATCATACCTCATATGGGCGTGACCTTCAAGAACACATGGTTGCCCGCCATAAATTCTAAGGATCGTCGATGAACATCCGCATAACTCTTTTGTCGGCTTTGAGCAACTTTAAACCTTTTTCGAATTATGCGGATCTTCTCGATGGCCTGCTCCACTAGTTCCGGTCCAAATACTTGCCATTCATCTACTTCATCCCAACATATAGGTGGCTGACATTTCCATCCATATAAGGCCTCATACGGGGCCATCTGAATACTTGCCTAATAACTATTGTTATAGGAAAACTCTGTAAATGCGAGATGTGCATCCTAATTTGTCTTCATATCGAGCATGCAAAGTCTTAACATTTTCTCAAGGATCTGATTTACCATCTCTATTTTTCCATTAGTCTGCGGATGGTATGCCAAACTTTGGTGCCTATTATTGATTATAGACTATTCTAAAAATGCGACAAGAACCGTCCATCTCGATTCGATACTATTAAAATTGGCACCCGATGCAATCTGACAATTTTGTCTATATAAATCTGAGCCAACCGGTCAACACTCCATGTTACTTTGACTGTAATGAAATGAGTCGACTAGGTTAATCTATCCATGATCATCCAAATCGTGGCATTCCCCCATTGAGTCTTCGATAAGCTGACTATAAAATTCATGCATATGTGATCCCGCTTCCACTGCGGTATAGTGAGGTTTTGTAGTTCTCCACCAAGTTGCTGGTGTTCCACCTTCCCATGTTGATAAACTAAGCATTGTGCCACAAATAGAGCCACATCCTTTTTCATCCCATGCCACCAAAATGTGGAGCATAGGTCATTGTACATTTTGGTGCTACCCGAATGTAGAGAATACTTTGCAAAATGAGCTTCGATTATTTTTTTTTCTGAGTTCCTCATCCTTAGGAACACACAATCTTCCCTTGATACGAACTATTCCATCTTTATGTATCGCAAAATCAGTCGCATTTCCTGCTAGAATCAACTCGCGTATCTTCCACAAGGACAAATCATCCTTTTGAGCAGTTTTAATCTTTTCTTGGATGCTTGACTCTTCTTGGATGCTCAACTCAAGCTGCAAATGAGCCAACTGCACATTCTCTGTACGAACTCTGAATTCGATGCACATTTCTTCTAAATTTTTAGCACATCTTTAGCTACTGACAATGTTCTGACAAATTTCCGACTCAAGGCATCAGCTACTATATTCCTTTTACCCGGCGTGTAGGAAATCGTCAGGTCATAATCCTTGATTAATTCCAACCAACTTCGCTACATCAAATTCAATTCCATTTGTGCAAATATGTACTTTAATCTTTTGTGATCTGTGAAGATCTTGCAGGATACACCATAGAGATAGTGTCGCCATAATTTCAACGCGAACATAATCGCCGCCGATTCTAAGTCATGAGTTGGATAATTCTTCTTACGCTGCTTAAGTTGTCTCGATGCATATGATACACTACCAAAATTCATCGCTTTAGTGACGGTCTTTTAGCGACGGATTAAGTCCGTCGCTATTAGCGACGGACTCCCGAATATATACTGACGGTTTACCGTCTAATCACAGGCAATATATTTTTTAATTTTAAGGGTGAAAAGTTGTCGCACACCCGTCGGTACGACGTCGGCGAAGTAGCGATGGACAACGTATCCGTCGCTAGGTAGTCACTCCTTAGTCAATATTTACGTGGGAAAATGTTAAAAAATTTCAGGAAATTAGGCGACTACGTAGCGATGGATAGTCCGTCGCCCAGCTGATGAGTTTTAGCGACGGAACCTGCAGCCGTCGCTACGTAGTCACTCATCTGGCGGGAAAATATATATAAATTCGTGGGAGATTTACGACTACTTACGATGGATATATCCGTCGACAGTCCGTCGCTAAATCGCCAGCCCTATCTTAAATTGAACCGACGGAGGGGGATTTCATTCGAACTCTCTCTCTCCTCTCTCTCTCTTGGAGCTCTCTCCCTCAAAGGTACTATCTCTCTCTCTCTTGGGGGTTGTGGGCGGCGGCGGGGGGGGGAGGTAGCCGGCGGTGGGGTGGGGACGGAGGGGAGCCATGGTGGGTGGTGGGTGGTCGGCTGTGGTGGGAGGCCGCGTGGGTGGGGGGAGGAGGTAGTCGGTGGTGGGGGCGGAGGGAAGTCGTGGTGGGGGGGTGGTCGGCTGTGGTGGAAGGCCGCAGGGGGGCGGATGGAGGCCGCGGGGGTGGCAGGGGGGCGAAGGCCGCGGGGATGGGGGGCGGAGGGGGCCCGGTGGTGGGGGAGGCCGCGGGGATGGGGGGCGGAGGGGGCCCGGTGGTGGGGGAGGCCGCGGGGGGGCGGATGTAATAACCCGCTCCGCCCTAGCGAAACGCCGATTCAAACGGCAAGTGCAACGGCTCAAACGAGCCGTCGACCCGAAGAGTTGGCATCGACCTGATGAAGAATCGATGCAAGGCTTACATTGGCCCGTGAAGATGAATCCAGACTTAGACTTTCAAAGGTGCGCTCGGAGTATCGCTCGGCCGATGCGAACATCGCTAAGGTGGGTGGCTCCGATGAACCCGTCTTTGCTTAGCCTAGACACATAACAATACGGACACTATCACGAAAATCGCTAGGCAATAACCCCGCGCATGCTAATAAATGAATGACTCAACGCACCTAGCTAAGGGAATAATCCCATCTTGCACGCTTTGTATAGAATATGGAAAAGAACATGGAAAATACGAGAACTCTCGCACCGCGCTCCACGCTCGTGCTAAGGCACAAGCTTACGTTCAAGTCCCTTATAGCGTCCGACAATGAAACAATGAATGGGTTACAACAATGAAATGGGAAGACTATCAATATAGTCGTTTCGAGTAGAGTATAGCAACATTGAAAGGCTATGGGACCGATGGGTCGCCAAGGCGACTCCCGCACAAGGAGTTGCGTAATGTATGAATGAAAGAGTAAACAAATAAGTGAATGAATGAATTAACGAATGAATGAACAAGTGAAAGAAAGAATGAATAAAAGATAAGAAGGACAGAAATGGTTAGCGACAGGTATGACGGGCACGTGCAACAGGGCTCGCTACCCGCGCTGCACGGACGCCAACCTGGTCGATAACGCATTAAGGCTAAGGGTTAGCCTATGGCTCAGAGACAGCCGTTAAGTTAAAAAGACAAGTTAATACGAAATGGTCGTGGACAAACGGCACGGGCGAGGGGTGGCGATGCCGTGGCCGTGAAGAAAAAGGGATTCCGCGGCATGATCAAAGGGGGGATATTCCGGCCTAGGCGGAATCAAAGGGGCTTACGAGCAACCTGGGTGCGAGCTTGGCCACTACAGGAAACGTAAGTGCGGGGTATTTCAAAGAGACTATCTAGGTGTTCCAGCCGCACGCTATGATAGGTGAGAAATACCAAGGAGAGAACATGTCCAAATTGGCTTGTGATGCCAGCGACCGATGCATATAGATTAAGTGGGCTTTGCTGGTGGCAATCCACGTGCAAGTCCTTGCATTGAAATCAAAGTAGTCTAAGTTAACTAAATGAAGTGCCTTCTGAACAGGCTTGAATATGACACACCAAATAATCGAGAGTACTTCGGCAAAGGAGTTAGAAAATACGCCTACGACGTGCTAGGACCCGAGGCAGGGACACGCCCCTGACATTGAAAGTTCACATGAATTACGTAAAGTCATTTCATATAAATTATTGACTAACTTGGTTTACTTTGGACAGGGAAGGCCGGACGGTAAGTATGGGTAAGTCACGCATATATTTCCATGCGACACTTGTATTCGGCAACACGAGATAGGCTATGAAATATGCCATGAAACTGATCCTATGGCAAGAATAGAAAGACAATGAATGATAAATGGTGCACAAAAGTAAATAGAACGTGTTTGGTAATGATAGCATTGTGGGCGAGCTAGCCTCCACACCAGTGCATAACAATGTACTGATCCCCACAGTCTGCTTGCAGGAAGCAGGAAACGTCGGCGGGTGCGGAGTATTCCTCGAACGTGCTAAGGCGCGGAGCTATCTCTGGAGCCTTGGAGCATTACAAGGAGCTGGAGCACCATATACAGGACATAATGTATCGGAACATCGCCATGAATCATTCCATCTTGTAAGCCACTTGGCACGCCTTTTATGTTTCAGAGAGAGAGAGAGAGAGAGAGAGAGCTTGAGAGATTTGTAAACTCGGCCTAGCGCGGCTTGTAAACTTCTTGAATATCAATAAATAGTTGAATTCACTTCAATTTGTGTTCATTTACTTTCCGCTGCAAATGGGGACACTCTGTGCGACTCTGTGGCCTAGCTCAAATCGGCCGTTTCTGGACTTAGCCTTGTACGGGTACAACCTAGGCCCGTGCGGCATCACGCCTTAGCGAGGACGATCGCTCCTGCGGGAGCGGGGCGTGACAGCGGAGGGGGGCCAGGGGTGTGTGGGGGGGGGGGGAGGGGTAGTGTAGGGGATGGAGGTGGTGGGAGTGGGGCTCGCGGGGGGTGGAGGGGTAGTGCAGGGGATGGGGGCCGGGGCGGCGGGGAAGGCCGCGGTAGGGGGGTGTGGTGGGGGCCTGGGGCACCGGGGTCGGCGGTGGTGGGATTGGGGGGGGGGGGGGGGGTAGTGTATCGGATTGGGGTCGAGGGTGGGAGTTGGGGTCGGCGGTGGTAGGGGTCGGAACATACACACACATATATATATTTGTCACATACACACACACACACACACACACACATATATATATATATATATATATATATATATATATATATATATATATATATATATATATATATATATATATAAACTTAGTATATATATATATATAGAGAGAGGAGTATATATAAACTTTGGACCGAAACCGAAACCGAATCAAATTTAGTACATTCAAAACCAAAACTGAAACCAAAACCAAAACCAAAACCGAATAATCAAAACCGAAACCAATACCAAAACCAAAACCAAAACCAAAGCCAAACCAAAACCAAAACCAAAACCAAAACCAAAACCAAAACCCAAACCAAAACCAAAACCAAAACCAAAACCAAAAATGAAACCAAAAATGAAACCAAAACCAAAATTTAGTTGGTGGAGCGAGCCAGAATCCTTTGACGGATATCGGTATCGGTATCGAACTATTTCATTGAGTATCGGAATCGGTATTGGTATCGGTATCGAATTAATTATGTTTAGTTTGTCTTACGATACAAATTTTCACATCCAGTTTGTAATGGATCATGACTTCATTAATCGTACATGGATGTACTAGCGGGTCAACCTCCCCGACCGTAGGTACTTATAAGTATCGACCGTGTCGGTTGGTACTGGTCTTAGCGAATTGGTATCGTCCTATCCGATATGTATCGGCCGTATAGCAATGATTCGTATTGGCCTTATCGATTCGGTATCGGCCATATCCGATAGGTATCGGCATATCGGATTAGTATCGGTAGTATCAGATTAGTATGGTGGAAGGTTTAGTAACAACTGTACTTGGATTTCTCTCTTCTCGAGCTAGATTACCATTGTAAGAGAGTCACGGGAGCATAAAAAATCTCCTAAATATTGATGTTTACGGGAGTGATTGCCCAGTCGCTCTCTCGAGCTATGTTACTGTAACTGGCCAATCACTCTCGTAAACATCAATATTTAGCAGATTTTTTACGCTCTTGTGACTCTCATGTAATGGTATTCTAGCTCGAGAAGAGAGAAATTCAAGTACAGTTTTTACTAAACCTTCCACAATACTAATCCGATACGGTCGATACTAATCCGACACGGCCGATACCTATCGGATACGTCTATTACGAATCGATAAGGCCAATATGAATCCTAGCTATACGGCCGATACATGTACATATCGGATAGGACGATACCAATTTGCTAAGGCCAATACCAATTTGATACGGCCTATACCAAACCGATAGACCGATACTAATCTGATATGGTCGATACTAAGTATATCCGACCTAGTGAATGAAACTGAAATGGGGTTCAATACTATGAACTGGGTTTCGAAATAAAAAAGGGATTTTGGGTTTCAAATATGATATGATATGTAAACTGATAAGTAGCAATAAATGCATGATAAGTTTGATACTTATATCGTAAACTAGTATGCAAACTGGAATGGTAATGTTGTATGCATGAATGAGGAATGACAATGTATGCAACTGTAGGTAGATGCTAATGAATGCTTGAAACTGAAATGAGAAACCTGAGAGGGCATTATCCTGAAAACACAGTCCCTGTGTTCAGTCTCATTCTATTTTTTATTTTCCTCCTTGAATGCACGATAATGTATGTACTGTTACACCCTTATATGCCATAAACCTGAGAATAACTGAACCTATAACTTGAGGCTCTCGCCTGTGCACATACCCACCCTTAACACACATACACATTTGACTATGACACACACACACCCTCTCACTCTTTCACTCTCACTGTCACACTCTTAACACACACACACACTTGACTGAAACACATACACATACACTCCTCACCATATCACTCTTTGTCTATACACACACACCCACTCTCTAACTTGCAGTCCACACACACACACCCCTTATCACTATCCACTACAATGTTGACACACACACTCACCCTATATATATATGTATATAATGTATGTTATGAATGGATATATATGCAATAAAAAATACAAGATAATGAATGACATGAATGGATGATTAAATGAATGCATGGATGAAAATATATATGTATCAAGTATGTATGCAATGTAAGGAGGTAATGTATGAACTTAAACATGAATGTTTATATGCCTATAGGTATGCCTATATATATATAGTGTATGTAGATATATGTGTATAAGTATTTGTGTATGTGTGATGTTGGTGTTGACCTTGTGATTGTGTGTGAGTGCTAGGCTAGACTTGGTTAGGCTTAGTGAGACTTGATTGGGCTAGGAACTTGATCTTGACGGCACAATGTTATCCTGTTCTCAGAAGTATAGCTCAATTTCTGAACTTTTATTTTCTTACAAAAAGATGTAGTTGGGTTTTTCTGGACAACATTTGCACATTTGGAGTTACAGAGTAACTACTTGGGAAAAAGAAGTGAGAGTAGACCCCCTAATAGAAAAATAGGAGGAAATCTTGACATAGAGTGATTCGAAGGACTTACTAGATGTTCCATCATCGTCGTTGTCTAGAAAGATGATGTTTTCTTCAACATCCGTAGTAGAACTATAAGGATATATCTTTTTGCAACATGTCACCTTGTCAAAGATCCTTAATGTGAATATCATGTTACCGCGGTGTCGGAAGACTAACATATCATAATTTTCTAAGCCGTGTGCTTTGACATAATCCTCCCAACTCTTTCCTCCTATGTAGTAATCTTGCATTTCTTTATGAAGTTCAAGACGGAATATAGTGACTCGTAATAGAAAAATATGCCGCCTTGAACTTCATAAAGAAATACAAGATTAATACATAGGAGGAAAGGGTTGGGAGGATTATGTCACAGCACACGGCTTAGAAAATTATGACATGTTAGTCTTCCGACACCACGGTAACATGGTATTCACATTAAGGGTCTTTGACAAGGTGACATATTGTGAAAAGATATATCCTTATAGTTCTCATACGGATGTTGAAGAAAATATCATCTTTCTAGACAATGACGATGATGGAACATCTAGTAAGTCCTTCGAATCACTCTATGTCAAGATTTTCTCCTATTTTTCTATTCGGACGACGCATTTGAAGAAGAAGTGGATCCGACAGAACTACTATGAGCAGCTCTTGGAGAGATGGATGCTCCTGCCAATACCAATCTGATGGCTACTAAAAGCACTTAAAACTTAGTGAATTCAGTTTAAACTTCTACATATTCTTATTTCAGATGGCCCTCCTAGTTCTTTTCTTCGCGGCGTCACTCGTCGCCCTACTGATGGCTAGCACTCGTCGTCGTGGTGCTGGTGGTGCTGGTCGTGGTGGTGGTGGTGATGGGCGTGGTCGCCTTCGCCTTCCCGGGAGGCGACGCCCGGTAGCGATCCCGACCCGGAGAGTACCCCGGGCACAGATTCATCCCGCCGTCGATCTACCACGGGGCTAATCGACACCTTCGTCGAGGGCGTCTCCATCCGCTAGCAGATCTGTTCTGCCAGCGGATCCACCGACGGTACCACCAGTTACTGCACAGTGGGCCCCGGAGTACCCCCGGATTCAGTTACACCCGGTTACTGGCGAGTACATGCACGGAGCCGCGGATCCTCCGACGTCGCCAGAGAGGCCGATGGGCGAGTTCCGACGAGAGCTATGGCCCGCGGGTGAAACGTAAGTAAATTTAAGTTAATTTAATAAATTTGTTTCATTTATTCAAGTTAATAATCCAGTCGTTGCTTCTTTGTAGATTTTTTCTGTGGAATGCTACCTGTAACACCCACTTTTCTAAAATGAGAATAATTTTGAACTTTTCTAAAAGTTTATTATTTAATAATAGGATTTATGATTTATGGAAATTTTTAATTAATTTAATACTATTTAAAATTGGTGAATTATAATTTTAATGTGTTAGCTAGTGAACCCCAGAACTGTTAAGCCTAGAGACTAACCATGACCATGGGGACCTAACCATATAATTAGAATGACTATTTACAACTTTTTAGGCTAAGAGTATTTTGGTCATTTTGTGACTTTTGAATTATTTAAGATTTTGATTAATTGGTGAATTTTAGATAATTTTAATAATATTTAAATTAATGTATTGTAATTTTGGTCATTTTTTATATTTTAATATTTTAGGAATTTTTATATTTTAGTATTGATTTTACGGGATTTGTTTAGTCGGGATTGAGTTTTATTTCGTTCTGACTTGTGTTAGTGACCCGGGTAGCTTAGACTGTAGCGGGATCCCAAGATTAGTTAGTTATGGCCCACAAACTTTACTAATTAAGTTAGTGAGTTTAGACTAATCCTACTTGTTAGATTGGTTACGTTAGAGGCTTCAATTTAACCCTTTTGATCCCAAACTTGAACATAACTTAAAATTAACCAAAAGGACTAATTGAGGCCTTATTGGGCTTTCCCCCAAGGCCCAAATAGGGTTTAATGACAGCTACTATAGCTTGGTTAGCCTCCCTTCCTTTCATTTCATTCCATCTTGCCTCTTTTCCTTCACAAAGTGTTCTTTCCCAAATTAGAGAGCTTCCCTCTTTGATTTGATCTCCAAATCCTTACATCCCTCCACCAAAACTTCCATCCAACCTTCTCATACTACCAAGGGAGGGTGCTAGCAAAGATTTGGAGCAAAGTGCAAGGAGGAGTGTCATTTTTGGAAGATCTTCGTGTCGGAGCCGTGTCCTTGAAAGTATCATTGGGATTCCACTCCCAATAGGTAAAACTAATTCTCTAAATTGATTTCCTATGCATATTAGTTAGTTTTGAATTCATAGGATCCACCCCCATGCATGTACCCCATTTAGATTCAAATTTAAGGCCATTTGGAGCTCTCTTGAGGATTTTATATATGTGTCTTGTGTCCTACTTGATAGATCCCAAATTAGGACACCCCATGTGTATGTATGTATGATAATAGTTTAAATAGATATTTAAATTCAGTTTTAGAATGGTTAGAGAGTGGATTGGTCTTAGTTAGGATGGTTAGAATGAGTTTCATTTGGATACCTATGTTGGTATCCAAGTATCTTGGCCTACATGTGTTTTTTTTGTCCAAAACAACTCAGATTCGTCATAATATTCATCCATATTTTTATTAACCAAAGCAACTTAGAAATGTCATAACTTTTAGCTTAAAACTCCGATTAATCTCCCTTTTTTTAAAAGAACCGTATCGAAGTTAGCTTTCCAAATATATATTTTAATAAGCCAAAATCGTTCTGGAACTTTCTGTAAAACTATTTGAGTGTCAGCTGTCCGAAAGACAAACGCGTTTCGGTATTTTCGCAATTTCGGGAGCTTCCGGACTCGAAAATGCGATCCGTTTGAAGTTTCGGAAATTTAAAATGAAGGGCTATGACATACTTTAATCCTAGAATTTAGTGAAGGCCCAAGTGGTACAGTATTGGTTTAAGTAGAAGAGTGACTATACGACATAGGCATTTTGTGTAACCTATAAGCCTATGTAGTAAGGATATTAAATGAATATAGAGTATGTAATGCATGATATGTTAGATGAAATAAATAATATATATATGATATGTATCCTCTTTACATTAATGTATATATAGCATGTATGGTAATGTAGAATATATGATACAAGCATGTATATGTCCACTGTTTTTCCTTTTCCTTACATTTTTTCTTTCCTTCCCTTTCCATTTCAGTTTTTTCCTCTTTTTTCCCTCTTCTATTTTTACATGTTGTATACAATGTATAGATGCATGTAAGTATACAATATGCATGAATGACATGTATGTAATGAAAATAAGTATATGTATGCAACTTAATGATATGTGAATGGATATAATGCCTGAACTGAAGTATGCATGTATATGGGATATGAATGAATGATATATATATGTGTTAAGGTAATGTAATGTATGTATTCACATATATTGTGAGTTAAATATATGAGCGTATGCATATATTATATGTATGCATGTATACAAGAATGAATGTAATATAATGTAGAGTATGCATATATGAATATAATGTATGCAAGTATATATTGTATTCAAATATGTATGTATGCATCTATGTATGTATGTATAGGTCCATGAATGAATGCAATTAAGCATATATGATATGTATGTAGGCATGTATGCAATGTATGTATGTATACATGATATGTATATATGCATGTATGCAATATAAGTATGTATGTATGCATTTCTATAAACTGAGTTAACCTATAACCTTTTACACACATGCATTCATACACCCTTTGACACCATGTATCCCATGTCACATACACCTACCTATCACTAAATCTGAGAACATTAACACATATCCTTTCACACACATGCCAAACACACACACACACACACACACACACACACTCACTTACTCTTTTACCTCTCCTTCTATATATATATATATATATATATATATATATATATATATATATATATATATATATATATATATATATATATATAGCTTTCCTATATATATCTATGTATATGAATATGTGAATGTTAACAATATATATACATTATATGACTAAGTTTGTGTGCCTTGTTAGCTTATGGTTTAGTTTTGTGCTTAGTTTAGCAAGTGACTTAGGCTATGAGTTAGTAGCTATCTTGGATACT
Organism: Iris pallida; assembly: GCA_029216955.1. Classification (NCBI taxonomy): domain Eukaryota; kingdom Viridiplantae; phylum Streptophyta; class Magnoliopsida; order Asparagales; family Iridaceae; genus Iris; species Iris pallida. The sequence goes on from JANAVB010015400.1 coordinate 19,622,398, forward strand.
TGATTTGCATAGACTTAGTTTCTTTAGACCTAGAATTGACTAACCAAGACTAGTTGACTTAGTTAGTTTGACCACAGTTGACTAGAGTTGACCTAGTTTGACTTTATAGTTGACCAGAGTTGACCAAGAGTTGATTTTGACCTAGATTGACTTAGACTCATGTAGATTGCATTATAATTTCAATTACCATATTAATTGAACTCTTTATAACCTGTGTTGCTCTAACAAGGACTTTGTGACTCCAGTTGGCCATCTTTTCATATGAACTATTCAGGGTATCAGGCGAGTACAATCTTTGACCATTTCATACTTGCTAGGACTTATATTCTTGTTCTAGATTACCTTACTTGATACTGTCACGATGGTAACACGAATTAGTACTATATAGATCTTTTCATGCGATGTTATCCCCTTTGGGAGCATTGGATACTTCATGTCATGTGCGTTTCACTTTCATCATGTATTCCTGTGCTTTCACCATTCATGTGCACTCTTGTGATTCATGTACTCTTATGTTCACGGAGTCCCCATGTTTACATTCATTTGCACCCATTTATGGGCCCCCATGTGATATCATGTACAATAACATAACATGAACGGATCCTTGTGTATTGATTGGGGATGGGGGAGTAGAAATGGTCATGTGAATATTTCCAAAGTAGTGTATCCATGTACAAACTCTCATGTTTATTATCAAGCCGTTCACATGTCTATCTTGTACTCTAAATTACTAGTTCACTGTTAGTTCTTTACTTACAGTAGATATTTCCATTATAGTCATCTCTTTATTTCGTGTCCTTTCTTTCACTGATTCATGTATCTTACTCTATTGCATGCTTTATATTCCTGCCATGATATGAACCGCGTGAGATGTACTGTGCTCGCTTCCGTCCTGACTGGACCTGTTGATAAATTTTACAGATAGCTTGGAGGTTACCTGCTAGCCTAGAGGAGACAGAGTAGAGGTTGGAGTAGATGGCTAGAGTTTTTCTTATTTTATTTTCAGTTGTATTTATTTTATGCTTGTTTGAGTTGGTGTTGATAACACCGAGATTTATTTCTCTCTGTTGTACTTCTCTTGTGGATTCATAGTTATCTTATCGTGCTACTTCTAGTTTTGGTGATTGAGTTGTATCCTGCTGTGATTGTCCTCCGTATGGAGAGTATATCATATTGTATTTAGTTTTAATTGTGACCTAGAACAACGTTCTACCGCCGACACTGCGGCGTAGGCTGGACGTACCCACTTCTCGTGTTCTACACTGGATGCGGGTTGTGACACTACCAGGCTTCTAGGACAGATTATCCGGGCTAACTACCATAGCCCCTACCTCAATTTTTCTAAGGTGCCCTTAGACTTGCAGTACCGCTGGCTCGACGAGATGAGGGTATATATATATATATATATATATATATATATATATATATATATATATATATATATATATATATATATATATATATATTAAAAATATATATATATATATATATATATATATATATATATATATATATATATATATTATATATATTATATATATTATATATAAATATATATATATATATCTTGTGATTAATTATTAATTACTCTTTAATCAACTTTTTTTTAATATCGTGATAATTGAATTTGTATATCAGAGGACCTTCTGGTGGCCCTCCCATCGCGAGGAGGCGATCCGCAGGACCTATAGAAGCATCGTCGGAAAGAAGATCCGGGATGCGGTTTATGAGCTTCGAACGGCACATTCGAAGAAGGAGTGGATCCGACAGGACTACTATAAGCAGCTCTTAGAGAAGATGGATGCTCTTGCCTTTAAGGAGAAATCAGAAAAAGAGAAAGCGAACTGACGGGCCGTGAGACTACATACGGGGGGATCAAAGCCCCACGCAGCGACGCTTGCAGAATTGGCGAGATACCGCAAATTCGTTCCACTATCTAATTCGATACTATTAATATACTTAATTAATTAAATTCTATGAATATTTAGTATGCAGACCCAACGGGCGTTGAAGGAGGAAAAAAATGCTGACTCGGTCACCATGCACGATGTATTCCAGCATATCCACAAGAGCCGAAAGGACGAGAGCTTCGTCGACGAGAGGGCCAACGAGACGGATGTAAGTACTTACGTTTATGAGACTTATGTTAGAATTATAAGTATTCAAACTATAACTTAGGTAAACTTAGGATTCAGAATATAATTTAGGTAAACTTAGGATTCAGACTATAACTTAGGGAAACATAGGATTTAGATTATAACTTAGGTAAACTTATAGTATAAACACGTTCATTTGATAGGCTACGTATCGTGAGGCCCTTAGTCGGGTTCAGCCATCTGCTTCCGAGGATGTCGGCAAAACGACGCCCGTCGGGATACCCTCTTATACGGTCGCTTGCTACGATGACATGTTCGTAGATACCGTCGGCGACTTTAAGAAAGGGTGCCTGTACGGAGTCGGCTCCCTGGCGCCGTTGCACGCGGCGATTACGAGATTTCTACCTCCCCCTCCTCCTGCGGCCCCGGCAGACGATGATGTGAGGTCCCAGCTTGCGCATCTGAACGAGGCGCTGTCGGACTTGCGGGCGCTGTTGTCCACGTACTTTTCGCGTCCTTCTACTGCTTCCGGTCCGTCTGCTCCCGATCCTTCTTCCGCCGGGCGTCTCTCTTTTGACCCTACTGCCCCTATCGTACCGACTCCTGCTGTGACGGCCCTTCTCGACCTGATGACGCCAGAGCAGTTACGCCAACTTTCAGACCATATCTTAGAGGGATTGCTGCCACACCTGGTGGAAGTGTACATGCGTCGGGTGCAGCAGGGAGTCCCAGAACCATCGGATGATCCAACTCCTCCTCCCCGTTGACGTTTGTATTCGAAGATTTTGAAAACTGTTTAAATATTGAATATTTGTGTGGATAATTTGAAATATTGGATAATGTTGACTAAAATATTGAATATTTGAAATATTGGATAATTTGAAATATTGGATAATTTGGAATATTTGTGTGGATAATGTGGATAATTTGGAATATTTGTGTGGATAATGTGGATAATTTGAAATATTGGATAATTTGAAATATTTGTGTTGATAATTTGTGTTATTTATGTTGGTGGATGTTGTTTGAACAGGGAATGCTCTATTTTATGCAAAAGAAAATCAAAAAAATCCCAGTTAGCGACGGACCCGTGACTACCAACCGACGGAAGATCCGTCGCTACCTGGGACTATTCCAAGTTAGCAACGGATGGCGACTACTCACCGATGGAAATATTCATTGCTAACTGGGACTATTCCAAGCTAGCGACGGATGGCGACAACTCACCGACGGATCGTCCGTCGGCAAGGTTCTGGAAATATGAAAAAAACACAGAATGGGATCGACGGATATTCCGTCGGTAAACCGTTGCCAGTAGTCTGTAAAAATTTGACGACGGATAATCCATCACCAAATCCGCGGCTGGTCGGCGACAGACGAGCAACATATAGCGACGGAATAGCGATGGAATATCCGTCGCTACGGTTCTGGTAGTATGAAAGATTCACAGAACCGGGTCGACGGATGTACCGCCGCTATTCTGTCGCTAGCCCGTCGAACAGTAGAGACTACCAGCGACGAGTTAGCGACGGATATTGCGTATCAGACACTCTCTGATACGCGTTTACCGACCATTTAGCGATGGATTAGCGACGGATATTGTGTATCAGATACTCTCTGATACGCAATTACTGACCATTTTAGCGACGGAGACGGCCGTCACTAAGGCGATGTGTCATTAACTTTCTGATACGCGCTTTGACGGAAACTGTCGGTAATTCGTCGCGAGATGTACGAGTATGGTTGACGGAAATCCGTCGCAAAATCGTCGCTGGGCGACAACTTGGCGACGGATTGTTTTTAGCGACGAGGCTTTTCCCGACGGATGTTTTTGCCCAAAATCCGTCGGCCATCCGTCGGTATTGCCATTTACCATCGGCCGGGCAACGGATATGGCCATCGCTAAAGCGATGAATTTTGGTAGTGATATTATATTTCTGTGTTGCATAGGAACACATCCCAATCCAAGTTCCGACGTGTCATTGTAAATTTTAAATCCTTCTGAACCTTCCGGAAGAGCAAGAATTGGAGCCGTAATGAGCCGTTGCTTTAGTTTTTGAAAACTAATCTCACAGTCGTCAGTCCATTTAAATGATAGTCCCTATGAGTGAGTTGAGTCAGAGGCGACACAATATTCGAGAAGTCCTTTACGAACCTACGGTAGTATGCGACTAAACCAAGAAAACTTTGTATTTTAGTATCTAACGTAGGTTGTTTTCAGTCTTCTCTGCTTTAATTATCGTTGGGTCAACAACAAAACCTTCCACCGAGACAACATGTCCTAGGAATGATATATTGTTCATCTGAAACTCACATTTACTCAATTTTGCATAGAGTTGATGTTCACGAAGCGTCTGAAGTATTGTTCTGAAATGTTCCTTATGAGTCTTCCTGTCTTTCGAGTAAATCAAGATATCGTCAATGAACATGATGACGAACTTATCCAAGAAGGGTCGAAAAACTCTATTCATTAGATCCATAAAATCTGTCGGAGCATTAGTCAAACCAAATGGCATGACCAAATACTCATAATATCTGTATCTCGTATGGAATGCTAACTTTGGGACATCTTCGGACCTGATCTTTAACTGATGGTATCCAGAACAAGGATCAATCTTTGAAAAGATGGTGGCTCCCTGTAGCTAATCAAACAGATCATCTATCTTTGGCAAAGGATACTTATTATGAACGATTGCTTCATTCAGCTCTCGGTAATCGATGTACAGCCGCATCGTCCCATCCTCCTTCTTCACAAATAAAACCAAAGCTCCATAGTGATACACTTGGGAGAATGTATCCATGGTCCAGTAACTCTTATAGCTACAATTTTAATTCCTTCAATTCTACCGGAGCCATCCTATATGGCGCCTCCGATATCGGACGAGTATCCGAAAAAGTATCAACTGTAAACTCAATCTTCCTGTTGGGTGACATTCCAGGTACCTCATTTGGGGATACATCGGGAATTCTGTCACGACTTCGGTTTGGTCCAAGTCTGCATCCTTTATTTGAGTGTCTCGAACTGAAGTAAGGTACCCTTCACACCCTGAATATAACATATGCCTTACTGTAAATGCCGATTTCACCATCGCTGCCTTGGATGTCAAGCCGAACGAGTAAGAGAACTCTGTCTCTCTTGGTAGGTAAAACACAACTCTCTTCTCCGTGCAGTCGGATCATCGCATGAAAAGCACTAAGACAATCCATCCCCAAGATAATGTTGTACTCTTTGATGTCGAGTACTATAACGTCCAACGATAGAGTCTTGCCTCCAACACTAATGTAACAATCCTTGCAAATCAAACTTGCAGGCATATCTACTCCCGAAGGAGTGCTAACACAAAGCGCCATATTTAATAGAGTCATACATAATTTATTTTTTGTTGCAAAATTAGACGATATGTGTAACTACCTAATTTTCGAAGAGGGGTATTTTTGTTATTTTTATATTATTTAAATTTTATGAATAATTGTTATAATTATACATGTTATTGATTGGTGAACTAGCCTATTTATTAGACTTGGTATTAGTAGACACAACTAGACTTAACTTGACCCATTGACTGAATTAATTAAAGTAATCATGATTAGACTAGTTAATTAGTCATTTTCTTAGATCCAAGAGTAGAATATTCCTATTAGTTATAGAGATTCGATTCATGACATGGAGAGGGGCTTTTAAGTCTTATTATCTATTTCTAAACCAAACCCTATCCCTAATAGGAGGCTATATAAACCTCTCATTCATTAATAGCCGCCATTTTCTTTCATAATTAATTCATTCCAATTTGGAAGCAAATCCTAATCCACCTATTCCCAAATCTCATGCCTCTCATTTTCATTCTAAGAGGCTAAGAAGCTTGTCATTGCTAGCGGAGCACTTGTGGAGGAAAGCATTGTCTTGAGGATTGCGTCCAACCTTTCATTTTTTTCTACTGTGGTGATACATTGGGAATCTATCTTCTATTAGGTATAAATCTAATATCTTCCTATTTTTAGACTCTAATAAATGCAATTGACCATTAGGAATCCACTCATGGACTAAGGGTACCTATAAGTGGAAGAACTATACTCTAATGACCCTTTGTGTAGAAGTTATAATGACTTTTTGTGCCATTTTAGGAAAATTCGAGAATGGTGCACCAAGTGTTTGTCATTTGGTTTATTAGGCTAAATAGACTTGTATTGCTTGTGTGTGGCTAGATATGGGTCCACAAATAGATACGAGTTGGTTGTGCCTTGATATTCTAAGACAGATTTAATTTGGGAGACAAGTTCTACTGAAGCTTGTGGGATCTTTCTCCTCCGACATTTGCGACACACATGCCACATTCCACATGACACATCGCACTAGCTAGACACTAATCTAATTATTCTCTAATTATTATTTTAGACATGCTCATGTGTTTTGGTTTGGTTCGGCAACGTTTGGTATAGGTATCTTGGGCGTATTACGATAGTATTGGAGTATCGGAGCGATACTAGCATGGTGCACACCAAGTGTTTGATTTCACTATCACTTTTCTAGATTAGGGGTATTTTCGTAATTGTGTGATTTTAAATTTTTGATAATATTTTAATTGGTGCTTTTTGTGTTAATAGTTGGTTTAACCTCAGCTAACCATTATTAGAGACTAACTATGACTTTAGAAACTTAATTATCAAGTTAGATTTGAATTTTAAGTTTTAGTCCTAATTAGGAAACTTTTTGAATCTATTTTATTTTTTTAATATATTGCTTTTGGAGTTTTTGCTAAAAGGCTTTCTATTAAACATAAGTGGAGTTTTTGGCCCATACCTAAACCCTAACCCTAGCAGCCCATGGCCAGCCAACAACCCCCCTCTTTATATATTCATAACTTGTAGCCGCCAAGCCTCTTTACAAGCCCTAATTTTCTACTTTTCTCAAAGTAGCCTCTTTTTCTCATCTTTCATCCGATTTGGACCAAACGAATTGCATTGCAATCCTTGGGAGGAGAGAAGTTGCTGGAGGATAGCTAGCAAGGATTTGGAGTCATTTGACCGTAGGATTTGGGTGTCGAGGCATTTTGGAGTGCTTTTATATTGAGATTCCAACTCTCAATAGGTAAATGCTTCTAAACACTTTAATATTCTGTTTTCTCTTCATAGAAGCATGCATCTAGGTACCCTAGACCTGTAGATGTAGTTTGGTAAGATTTCGTGTCCGTTTGATATATGTATCGGAGGCGTGTCAGTGTATTGTAACATGTGTTTGATGAAATGCCTCATAGAAGTAAAAGTTGTTGTTTTTCAAACCTAATTTCATATATTTGTAGCCCTATATGAGGGGATTCCAAAATCCTATTTCTGAGTTTGTTTTGGCACGATTTTCGTGTCCAAATCGGACACGGGGACGTAGCACGAGCCCCCGTGCACTGTCCTGCCTCTCTAGTGCCATAACTCGATGGACACGACACTGTTTGGGGTGAAAATTGGTGGACACATAGGAGCTATGCCTGACATCATACTCCTAAAATTTGGGGTGATTTGATAGAGTAGTTGGGAAGTTATCGAGGCCGCATGGATTCGGGCTGCTGTGCACACGCGCGAAAAATCTGCCTTGACACGCGTTTGTAGCACGGACACGAGGACACGTGGACTCAAAACACAGTGTCCTAAACCTAACCCTATACATGGGCTACCCACAGACTCGACCACGAGGCACGTGGTGGCGTATATCGTGTCCTAGGTTGGTCGACACCTCCTTACGAGGCCGTGCGCACCCACGCGTGCAGCCCCTCCCTGATACGCGTGTGGACACGCGACACGGTATGACTTGGACACATTGTAGACACCTAGACACGTACCCTGACACCCTAGCTACCCCTGGCACGAGCACGAGGCTTCTCGTTGGACACACGAGTCTCTGGGTTGCTCGACACACCTCGCACACACGCACACTACATTGTTTCAGATACGCACTGTTTGGACACAACTTGGACACAGTTTTGGTTCAGTATAGACACGAGCATGACACACACGTACACCCCCTCCCTGTTTCTAGTTTGCACAGTATATGGATGTGTATTTGAGATTTTAGGTTTTGAGTTGGGTTGATATGTGTTGGGTTGTGAATTTGATTTAGATTTTCCTTTATATCCTTATCTCTCTCTCTCTCTCTCTCTCTCTCTCCCCTCTATATATATATCTTTTATATATATATATATATATATATATATATATATATATATATATATATATATATATATATATATATATATATAAAGAAAAAAAAAAGAAAAATGAAAAATATATATAGTTCTATATATATATATATATATATATATATATATATATATATATATATATATATATATATATATATATATATATATATATATATATATATATATATATATATATTAGTTCTAAGTATATGTATATGTATAAATATGTTATAGTTGGAGTAATTGTTTTGAGTTAGTGGTTCCTGAAATGGTTTTCAAACCCCCCCCCCCCCCCCCCCCCACACACACACACACACACACACACACACCCACCAGCACTTCATATATACACACACACACATGCTTTTCATTTTCTTCCCTTTATATATATATATATATATATATATATATATATATATATATATATATATATATATATAAATATATATATATATATATATATATTTGTTGTTGGTATAAGATATTAGCCTATGGTTAGTGAGTTAGTTTAGAGTTTGACCTATAGGCCTAGTTAGGCAATATTTGACTAGTTAGTTGACCAAGTTGACCAAAGTCAACTGTGGGTCAAACTTGACCTAAAATATGACCAAATAGACTTAAATTGACTAGTTAACTTAAGTTTGACCAAACCCTAGACTAATTGACTAGTTAACTTAGCTTTGACCTAGTTTGACTAGAATGGTTGACCAGAGTTGACCAAGAGTTGACTTTGGCCTAGAATGACCTAGAATCATATATGATGCATTGTAAACTTCCTTTAATTCATATTAGACACTTTGTAACCTATGGTTGCTCTAAATAGAACTCAGTTACTCTGGTTCGGACATCTTTTCTCATCAGCTGTTCAGATTATCAGGCTAGTACATTCTCTGACGTTTTATACTTGCTAGGAATTATATTCTTGTTATAGACTACTTTACTTGATGCGGTCACGATATTATCAAGGATTAGTACTATATGGATTTTTTCATGAGATGTTATCCCCCTCTGGTGCATCAAATACATCATGTCATGTGCTTTTCACGAACATCATATATTCCTTGGACTCTTATTATTCATGTACACTCATGTGCTCTCATGTACTCTCATGATTCCATGAGCTTCATGTATAAACTTTCATGTACAATAACATAACCTGTCTAGATCCTTGTGTATTGAATGGGGTACGGAAGAGTAGAAGTGGTCATGTAAACAATTCTAAAGTAGGTAATCATGTGCAAACTCTGTAGCTTAGTCATGTGCAATTCAAGTCGTTCACATAACCATCTTCTGCGCTAAATCACTTAGTCACTTACAGTCTTTACTTACCATATTTGTATTTCAGTTTATCAGATATTCCTTTAGTCTTCATGTTCATTTCTTACAGCATTTCATGTATTTTATTCTATAGCTTGCTTTACGTTTCCTGTCATGATATGAACTGTGTGAGAGATATGTATTCGTTCCTATCCTGATTGGACCTGTTGAACATATTACAGAGGATGAGGAGGAGTTCTGCCCCACATATTATGGCGCTGGCTTAGATGACACAGGTGACTTGGACCCCCAGGAGGATCCAGCAGTTGCTGAGGATTTGCCCATTATCTAGATTAGACTGCTAGACTAGTTAAATATTTTAGTTGTTTTGCCTTGATGTATTTCAGATATTTGGATTTTGGTGTTGTTTAAATACCCAGACTTATTTCTTTCTGTTTGCAGTTCTCTGTTGAGATTATCTATCTTATATTTCTATTTCCATCTTAGACATTATGATTGAGTTGTACCTTCTGTATTGTCCTCTTTTTCGGAGAGTATATTATTGTACAAGTACAGTTATATATTGTTAGATGTTGTTACCTAGGACAGTGTTCTACCGCCGACACTGTGGTGTAGGCTGGACGTAGCCACTTCTCATGCCCCTACACTAGGTGCGGATCATGACATTTTACTACTTGTATATGTGCATGAGTGTGTGTCATAGGAACCTACATGTGTGTCTAGACATATAACCATGTGCGTATGTGTCTATGTGACGTGTGTGTGTAGGTGCCACATAACCGTGTATATATGTGTGTGTGCACATATAACCATATATGTGTGTATGTTACCATATGGGCATATGTGTCTATACATAGGTGTGTGACTGTTAGAGTGTGACAGTGGTGTGTGAAGGTATATAGGTTTGTGTGTGAGTGTGCATACATGTATATAACATGTGTATGTGTGTATGTATATTAGCATAGGTGCATATGTGTGTACATATATAGAGCAGTATGTGTAGGAGTATGTGAGAGGTGCACTGATGTAGCAGGTAAGAGAGGGATTTTGTGTACCTGTGTAGCTCACATGGAGAGCAACAATAGTACTTTGCAGCTGTTAGCAGCAGACTTGTTGTTTCCCTTGCTAACAGCAGGGCAGCATGCTACGGGTAGGGAAACATCCTGTGTGCAGGCTTGCACTAGGCAGCAGGTGGACTGCCCTTTTGCTTGTACAGCTAGAAGCAGTCTTCTACTGCTTGTTTGTCAATGCATAGCAGTTTACTGGCATTACTGCCTTGAGCAGCAGCAACAAGCTTGCCATAGGCTTTGTGCACACCACATGCACCACACAGCAGTAGCAGTAGTTCTCCCTTAGGTAATGGCAGCAGCTACACCTGGGTACCAAACAGGTGCACACCAGGAGCAGCAAGCAAGCATTTCCTGTGAGCAGTCCCTATGTGGACTAGTGTGTGTGTGTCTCTTAGAGTATAGGTAGGATAGGATTTAGAAACCTATGTAAGTGTCATACATGGAGGGATACCCTATGTGAGGGTTAATAAGTAATGTTGTAAGAGGTAAATGAGTGTGTCATAGGTAATGCAAATATGGTATCTTGATGTCTATGAGTATATCATACATAGGGCAGAGGGTAATGGAAATTCTAGTACACCAAGGTATGGGAATATCCTATGTGTATCTATGTGACACATAGATACTAGTGTAGGTAAATGGCTAGGGTAGGGTATCTTAGTATTATGATATAGAGTGTGTATATATATATAATTTATTTTTTTAAGAAAAACACATATGTAAATAACGGAGTCCACAGGAGGACGCAAAAAAACCCGTTAAAAAAGGCAAAAGAAAAAACCATATGGAGGGAGAAACCCACTCCAACAACAGGTTTTCTTCTACGCAGGACCAAGCCCGCCAAAAGAAATAAAAAAAAACTAGAACTCCCAAAACCAAGGAAAACCTATAGAGAAGCAGGGGAAAAGAAAACTGAGCCTTAAGCAATTACTGAGCGGTTTCCGCTAGGAGTTGGGGTGGAGAGAGAGATACGCCTTCATATCGGTGTTTATTTATATTTTTTTCATACGACCAGATGATAGCACTGGCAGCGGTACGAATCTGGATATCGCCGGCATTCCTGCTACATGTAAAGAGTATATATATATATATATATATATATATATATATATATATATATATATATATATATATATATATATAGGCTAGTCTTCAAATACTAGCAATTATAGCTAGTATCAGAAACTCTAATCCACACACACACACGCGCACACACACACACACACACACACACACACACACACACACACACACACACACACACACAGATATATATTTTAAAAACCGAATCTTTATTCATGAACATTGCAGACAACAATGTATCCTAAAAGGGGAAAAAACCCAGACCAGGCTGGAGCCAAAAAAATACAAAATGAGGTAATAAAACTTTGATCCGGGGAGCAAAACTTGGAAGTTTGCCAATGTGAGAGCCTCGAAGGAGTGCTCTCCTGATATGCCGACGTGTCTCCTGAATGAGTCGATCTCCATCAAAACCTCTAGCTTCGTATCGACATTTGTTTCTGTTCTTCCACAACGTCCAACATATGGCTCCAATTATCGTCTACTTTAGGTGATGCCACCCTCTCTTCCTAACCTTGTGAAACATTTTCTCCATTGTCTGTGTGTACCCTCGTATCTGAATGTTATGAAGAAAATACTCCCATACTTGCTTCGCAATGTGTCACGCCTCGGTCCCATAGGACCGATCATCCTCGCTAAGGCATGATGCCTCGTGAGGCTAGGTTGTGCTCATGCAAGGCCGGTTCCATAACATCCAATTACAGGCTACGCGACGTGGTCGTCGCACAGAAATCTCGAGAAGAAACATTGAATAATGAAGGCAACAATGAGTATACAAAATGAGAACTCTTTATTTATATTGAAACGACGATTACAATGTGGCACGTGGCCATGATTCTAATCACTCAGTCTCACTCTTCACACAATACAAGTCACTCTGCTCTCTCTCATCTCTCGATACAAGCTTCAAGGCTCAACTTGCGGATGCTTCGGAAGGTGATGTCCATACATTATGCCCTATATAAGTTCACTCCATGCGGCCGCAGGCCTCAAAATGCCAAGGAACTCCATGCCTCGATGTATCCAAGCAAGCTCCGCACTGATTAATCTTCTACCTGTGCATGGACATAAATACAGTGTGGGTGTCAGTACTCAACTATACTGATGGTGTGAGCTCTTCGCCTACCCATACAAAACTGACACTTATTTTACTTTGTGCAACATATCCTTTTGATTGTCTTTCTAATCTTGCCTTAGGGTCAGTTTTAGGACATAGACGCCTTGTCACGACCCACACCCACTGTGAGGGTACGAGTACGTAACAACGCCCAGCCTACGCCGCAGTGTCGGCGGTAGAACGCTGTCCTAGGTTACTATCTAACCAACAACTCATGCAATTATAATGTACTTGTCAAATCTCAACTCCGAACGGAGGACAAGGATAAGATATTGTAACTCAATCACAGTCTAAGCACGATAAGATAATCACAGAAGAATTAACTAAGAATAGAAAGACAACTACTAAAATAATAACAACTCTCAACAATCTCAAATACTACACAAGTCTCAAATTAATACAACAAGTTCAACATGAAAAACAGATGCTAGTCTACTAAACTAAATTCCGATCACTCCTGAGTGTCGGGCCCAAAGGTAGCCATCCTGTCTCCGGGTCCATAATAAGTAGGGCAAGTGTCCTAAGGGCAATCATCTGTAAAATTTTCAACAGGTCCAGTCAGGACAGGAACGAGTACAACTCATCAAGAAATCCCAAATAAATGACAGAGAACTATAAACAGTTATAAACAGTTATATTGATGAATCATGGCAGTTTTATACAGGTAATGATATAGAGAACAGTTAAGGTACAAGAAAAGGAAAGTACTAAACAATAAGGGGAAACAAGGCAATGAAGACTGTAAAATATAATCTAGCTGAACTAGAGTAACATGGTATGAGTCCTGACAGTAAAAGTAGACAAGTGTAACTCTAATGTAAGTCCAGTACCAGACGAATGTAATACAAGATGAATCCAGTACGAGACGATTCCAGTCATAGTGATCAATGATTCCAGGGTGAGTCCAGCCTATACTCTAACAGTGTGTTTTAAAATATTGGGATCGACATGTGAACGGCTGTAGGTAATACGGCACACCGCACACTCGGCCAAGTATGGGATGGCTATTATTCCAGTATAATTCCAAGGGAGTGGTTCCAGTATTGGGAATGTTCACATGTCTACTCAAATATTTCCCTGCCCAACAAGTACAAGTGAATACATAACCCGATACGAAATAAGTACAAGTCCAGCCAGAACACGAATGATGCCAGTAAGTGATTCCAGGATGATTCCAGTAGGTGATTCCAGAAATAGAGGCCAGACATGAATAAATGAGTGTCGCATGAAATGGATCCAGTAATATCAAATCGTGTTTGTAATAGAGAATCAAATAGAACTAGCTACAACTGAAGTACAATAAACGATAAGTAAATGGAAGAACTATCAGAGAATGTACTCGCCTGAACTCTGAAAAGAGTAGTATAATATCAGATGTCTGCACCGGAGTCAAAATGTCCTAAACAGAGTAATATGGGTTATGACATGTTCAATACAAGGAAAATGAAAGCTACAATGCAACTACATGATTTCTAGGTCAAACTAGGTCAAAGTCAAACTTGGGTCAACCATGGTCAACACTCTAGTCAACTAGGTCAATCCTAGTCCAGTCAAGTCTCACTAGGCCTAACCAAGCCTAGACAAGCATCCAAGCACAACACAAAGTCACTAGCAACACACATTGCATATACCAATATATATATACACATACATTCATACATGTGTACATAGATACATAGTGAGGCTAAGGCATATACATGCATATCTACATTCATACAAGGATGCATAGGCACTTACTTGTATACATTCCTACCCATTTCATTCATTCATTCATATACATACACATAGATAGATACTCTGTCTTCACATTGCATTACATCACATCATTCTTGCATATATTCATCATTCTACGCATAACATGCATTGCCTATATTGCATATATCATGGCATACCTACATTTATTCATTCATGTATTCATTATACATATGTTGCATACATATAAAAAGGTAGGGGGGGCATGCATATATGTGTTTGTGTACTGACATAGGGGATAGCTTACTAGATAGGGCGTGTGTGTTTGAATGGGTGTAGAGCTATATCTACTAGGGTGTCAATGTGTGTTGTGTCAAATGTGTGTTAATACTAACATGTGTGTGTATGGTAAATGTGAAACAATATGGTGTGATACGTAGGAATCAGTTGACAGTTGGATAGGTTAGTGTGTCAATTCAGTTAACAACTAACATGTGTGTGGCACTCCCTACATAACACAAGCACACATACTCTTAGTCTAAGGCCTACCCCTTACTACTACTGCTACCACCACTTGTCACTCATAATAATCTGTTGCATAAAATCTTGTGACTGATACAAGGACCTAGATGATTAATATAAGGTATCTACATGACTAATATATAAAGTAATCTAACTGGTACATTCAGAAGCTATATGTGATACAAACATATATATATAAACCGGGAAATGTTTGGTTTACAACCAAACTTTTACAACCTTCTTACAACTTCCACACATTTGCTGACATGTGGACCAGGCCACCACCTGTCCCACATGTCAGAAAATGGGTAAGTGGTTTTAAGAAGGTTGTAAATGTTTGGTTGTAACTGTAGCATTTCTCATATAAACCCATGGACTGAGCCATCTACTCATGTGCACTAAAGTTCAGTTGATAGATTGTGTATAGGAACATGGTGTATAATACATATGTGTTCAGACATCCATATAGGTAGGAATGCATCACAGGTTCACATAGGTTCAGTTTAGGACAACAAGGTGTGCGGTTCATACGTTTAGTTGATAGTATCATAGAAAAACAGGGTTCAGCTAACAAGAGTCTAGTCTAGCACACATGTCCACATAATCAAGTGTGTGCTTGTAACCTGGAATTAGTAACAGCAGTGGATAGGTTATTTGGAAATCAGTAAGGGAATGTGTGTGATATGAGTATGAGTGAACATTGATGTCAAATATCAGGAACAGGAAACAGTGCAGCATCTCAGTTTTGTGTGTGTGTGTTGACAGGAAAAGTGTAGTAAGGGGACAATTTAGTGCTAGTGTCAAAGTGGTTTAAGGTGTTAACAGTTAATAGGGTGTGTAGTGTAGTGTCACATGGAATTAGTGTGTGGAAACAGTAAACTAATCTCAGGAATTTGCAATTCAGTAATAGAACATGACAATGGCAGTTTTTAACATAGCCAACTGTTAATCCCAAGTGTCCCAAACACTAATTGAAAACCATATCATCCCATTCCAACACAAGCTGACATGAACAACCTAACAGTGAACTAACACAAAGTAAAGGGATTAAACATGGCAATAACATTCAAAAATTAGTTTTACAAAAGGAAAGTTAAAATCAGGATTTAAATCCTGATACATGTATTAGTCAACACATTTTAGCACACCATTCCACATTCGAAAATCCAAACAATGACCAATCGAAACCCAAACTCGCATGTAACCACCCTAGCAGTAGTTAACACACAGGTGTAAGAATTTTAACATGGTAATTAACATAAAAATTCAGTTTGAAAACAGGAGTCTGATTTCAGGAATTTGAACTGAAAATGTGTATCAGTCCAACATTCAAAATCGTTTTCGAATCCAAAACCTAACACCTATCATAAATCAATATTAAAGTAACCTAATACACATATAATTGAATTAAACAGGGCAATTAAACACTAACAATTCAGTTTTAAATGGAATGAAAAGTTCAGGATTTAAGGAACATGGATGAGTATCAGTCAAAATGGGCATAATGAAATCGAACTATAAAACATGTTAATAATACACTTTAATGGTTGGTAATTAATCCCTCCACCTGTGCTCGTGTCCCAGGAGTGTTTTTGTGTCACCCTAGAGTCGGACACAGCGTGTCTACGTCTTAAAACACGCACAGACACACTGTGCACAGGCTGCATCGTGCACGCGTGCACGTGTGTCTAGTGCACGACACAGGCCACGTGGAGACACGTGGCCGTGCACACGTGTACGCCTAGGGTAAGAGTACGTGCCCCACTGCCTGCACCGTGTCCACGTGAAGCGTGTTGCGTGTACGAGACACGTATCAGACGCATTTTCTGCGCACGTATAGCCTCAGTGTATGACCCGTGCGGCCTCGTTTTCGTGTCTGACACGAAACGAGGTGTCATAAAACTTGGGGAGGGACTTTTCAATCACTACCCCAACCTCCATGCCAAGTTTCACATGTCGAAACGCTGTGTCCAGTGAGAAACAGGACACGGGTAGCAGGAAAGCGCACACGCGTGTCGTGCAGCGTGTCCGCACCCAATTTCGACACGAAATCGTCACGAAAATCAAATCATCCTTCACAAAAGTTAATATACTTATTTAGATCTTCAAAACCATGTAATTAGTTTTACAAAAATCGAAAATAATTTCCTAAGTGGCATTTAATCAAACACCTACACTTACACATTGACACGTGCCCGATACGGACATCAAACGGACACGAAATTAAACCAAACTTCAGGGACAGCTAGGGGACTCCTAGATCTAGCCCTAAATGCAAAGAAAATAGAATATTAGATCAATTTGTGGAGTTTTACCTATAGGTGCAAATAGCATAAAAAAGCTCCAAGTGGGGGATTCCTCCTTGCTAGCCAAATGCTCCCAAATTGTCCCAAAGCTGGAATTAAACTCCACAATCAGAAAATAGGAGAGTATTAGGCTATAATGCAAGAAACTAGAGTGGAAAAGGATTTAAAATGAATAATCTATGGGTTGGGGAAGAATGGACAAACCTTTCTTTCTCTATGTGTTGAAATGACATAAAAGAGGCAAGAACTGTTAAAAAGATTATTTATAGGGAAGGGGGAGCCCTAGTGGCTGGTCATAAAGTGAAAATTAGGGTTAGGGTTTAGTCTAATGGGCTATGGGCTTAAGTCATAAGTCCTTAAGTCATGAAGTCATAAGTCATTTCATTAAACCTTAAGTCATGACTTGATTTCATTAAACCTAATCCTCCTATTCCAAAACTAAATTCTAAGTGATTAAAATAGGTTAACTCAAGTTAGACTAGGGTTACCATAGCTAGGGTTAGGTACTAGACTAGTCTACAAGTCTCAATAAGTCAAAGTCCAAACTAGGAATCACCAATTCAATAAATTAAAATAAATTCAATTTCACTAAATGACCAAAATATCCTCAAACTAAAATGGTAAATAAATCATCCTAATGACATGGTTAGGCTCTAGGCCATGCAGTCTATAGGATTTCACTAGCAGCACATCAAAATCACAAGTCATGACTTAAAACAGTTTTTAAATAGTTTAAAAATAATTAAAAATCACCAAAAATCATAATATGAAATAAATATCAATAATAATAATTATAATTACAAAATTTCAAAATTACCCTCATCTGGAAAACTGGGTGTTACACGCCTGGCCTATTTGGTCCATCATGACATGGTCGTGCCATGAATTCCTTCGTGCAACATAATCGAGCAGTGCCTCATCACTTAGTAACTTGTCCAAACTTTATACCACAATAATGTGGTCTTGCCACTAGACCATTCTCGTGTCAACGACATCAACATGTCGACTCGTGCTGTAACGCCCCAGTCCCAAAATATGTAGGACTAGGAACGTAGACATGCCAGCCATATAATAAACATACGTAAGCTGTAAAATGTAGTAGAACCATGACTAATCTCATCCACACAAAATAAATGAATAAAAGATATCATATAATGATAATAAATTTGTCTTGATACAATATGTTGGGTGGAGACACATCCACTACCAACCAAATAAAAGGAAAGAAGTACATGATATATAAAATGATTTGACGAAGGTAGCAAGATAGATCCAAGGCACGTCATCTTCGAATAAATAGAGAAGACCACGACCTCGGCTAGAATACCTGCGGAAGACATGAACACACACCTGGAGAGATAACCAGGTCCTGAGAGGGACGTAACAAGACACATAATATCATGCCAATATAACTGAATATAAATTGCTCAAATAAATAAGTCAATTGAATTATAACATGGTCCAACACACACCTATTGAACTAGCGTACCATCCCCCTAACCAAACAAGGACAGGAGATGGTAAACTAATTCACGATGACGTATCTTTCCATGCTATGAATCCAATATGGTATCCGGACCCCAACAAGGTTCAATACCTTCTCATCGGAGTAGTAAGCCACACCTACAACCAAACAAGGAAAATGTGTGGCGAACTAATCCCCAACAAGTTATTGTTCCAAGCCACGGTCAGATACAAGCACCCAAACCAAGAGTACTCATACCTAACGGATAAAGGTGCCTAACTGTTCTAAGTGAAATGTAGTTAAGAACAATCCTTCCTACGCATGTGCCCTGGCTAAAATGGGATCGGCATGGTCCCCCTTGGGGCACCAGAGGCCCAATCAATAAGAGCATAACGTTCCGCAGAACGCCAGTGGCCGTCAGTAATCAATGGGTCATCAACCCCGTATCTCCATCGGAGCATCCATGTCACAAGAAAAAGTGCATAGTAGCCTATACGCTTAAGAAATTGTCCTCCCCGCCCATTGCATACTCTGTCGTATCCACAACAGAAAACCTCTATAACCGCTAAGTCAAACTAGCATGCAATTCTATTAGCGGTTAATCCTAACGCACGGCTTGTACGTACTGGTGGCCAGCCAATCACGCACGTCTGTATTTTACATGTGACACACAACATCGTGGTACAACGTGTCAAGGCCAATGAATGCAACACACAATGGTGGTCTCTTAAATCTTGGTTTAATGTGTAAGAAAAATAATACATAGTAGGAAATATAACTGAACAGTAAGTTCTAACAAGTTATGCCATGTATCACAGTTTATTTTGCATAAAGAAAATAATCAATAATGCATGAAATATAAGCTAAAATAAATAAACAGCAAATGGCAAGGTGTCTTGCCTGGTAGGACGCCTGGTGTATTGTAATGATCAATGTGGCACGAACTGTGACTTCGGGTAACAACTACACAAGGTGACCTCTGATGGTGGCACGTACAGTTCTATTTGGTCCAGAAGGGTCAAATTAGTTAGGTTCGACATAAGGTAGGCTTGAATTGGCGAGGGAACATGAATAATGGGATTTAGTCATGGACGGAAGGATAGTCGAAGTATATAATATATATTCAAATTAGAAAAACTATTTATAATATTCGAAAACTAGTTTGAATCTAAATAATTATTGAAAAATACTTAAAGTCAAGAAAAATAATTTTTGGCTAAAAATTCTAAGTTCGTCGAAAATAGAATTGGTAGAAAACTATATTTTTAATAGTAAAAATACTTTTAGATAAATATACGAAATTAATATAACTTATCAAATATCATAAAATCACATATTTGAGGGTTCTAACTAGATTTTGAAACTACGTATGAGGCCTAGGCCAAACTATATATTTAAAAAAACTACCATAATAATATATCTATGCGTTCCAGCGCCTAGTCCGTTTTGTTATAAAATAGTTTTGAAAAATAAAACATAAAATACTAAAAGTGATAATACTTTATAATACAAATATATATTTATGGTATAATACTATGGTACAATAGGAATTAATTTCTAATACTGTAACAAACCTATGAAACAACCAAAAGTAATAATAACAATTATTATAATAATAATAATAAAATAATGGTAAAAATACTAATAACAAAAAAACAACAAAAAAATAAAGAAAGAAATAAATAAATAATAATTGAACCCATATAATTTTTTCCTTTAACATAGCAGCAGTGATGCTTCTTAGAAAAGAGGGGGAGGAGAGTTCTTAAAGAAACAAAGAGAGGGAGATAGAGTGGAGGGATAGGCGGAGGAAAGAGGGTTTAGGATGAGTGAGGGGGCGGCTCAGTGCTTGCCGGCGGTCAAGGCGGTCAGAGGTGCACGAGAAGAGCGGCACACGTGCGACGGCAACTCCAGATCCGGCCGACGACCACGGGGAGGGGCGGCGCAGCTCTGAGATCTGTGGAGGCGCCGATGGCTGGGACTAGCTCGCGGTGGAGGCGGAGAAGAGAGGAGAACGGAGAGGTGGAGCGGCGAAGCTGTGCGAGAGCTCGGCAGAGGCTGATGGCAGAGGGGTCGGAGGCTTCGGCCTTGGCGAGGTGCACGATCGGGCCTGCGCACATCCACGGGAAGGGGAGGCAGTGCATGCGCGGCTAGGTGCGGGTAGGCTGGGAAAGAAGTGCACGAGTGTCGCGCTCGTCGCGACGGCACGAGAGAGGCAGCCCGGTCCGGCATTGGCGTAGGATCGTCGTGCGGGGAGAGAGCCGGTGATGGAGCGGACGACATAGGTGAGGGTTTCCTATTATTTTCCTTTTTGGGTTGTTGATGGGATTTGGTAATGGCGACTGTGGTGGCGACGGCCAAATTTTGGGCGACAGGGCGGCCGGTCTGATGGTGGTGATGGTTTTTATGCGATTAGGCTGGTGGTTTGGACAGTGGATTGGGGGCGGCCAGGCGAGTGGTGGCTGTGGGGACGGCTGCGATGGCCGAGGTTGATGGGGTGGTGGTCTGGGTGGTGTTGGTCGGGTTGGTTTGGCCGGAGGGGCTCGACCATGGTTGATAGGGCAGTGGTCTGGGTATGATGGTGGCGTGGTGGGTCTGTGCTGGTGGTGTTGGTGTGCTGGTGGTGGTGTGGTGATGGTTGATGGCGGTGGTGAATGGGTGTTCGGTCGGGAAGGAGCCGAGATGTGTTCGCGGGACGGCAGGCTGGTTCTACAGGCGTAGGTGACACGATGTGGCGGTGGTTGGAGTAGAAAGAGGGCGGCAGAGAGGCCGGAGGAGGGGGAAGGTGCTGTTGAGGGGCAGAGTTGCTGTGTCCGGGGTGTGGACACGAGGAAGAGAAACAATGTATATGTAAAAAGAATAGATATATTGGAAAGACACCCGGGGTCGGACCCGAGGCCAATCACGGCTGACACGGAAAGGATAGGACACCGACACGATGCACTCACTTTTGTGGTGAAAATTTGTGGATGAATAATTGTGGAGAAATAATGTGAAGGCTCCCCTATTTATAGGGTTGAGAAAATCTTAGTAGATAAGGATTAGGAATATTTAAATCCCCTTAGATAATTCATCTATTAATTTAAATCAATTCAATAATTTCAAATCCAAGTCTAAATCAATTTAAATCTAGATAATCGAAACTCAAATTAAATATAAATTCTATCTTTAATTTTAAACTATTTAAATCAAATCCATAAAATCTAATCAAAGATTTAAATTGTCACAATAATTCAAAATATATTTTCTAAAAATACTTATAATAATAATTTTAAAAATTTCATTATTATTTAAAATAATCTAATAAAATATTTATAAACTATGTATGTACGAAAAATATTATTTATTATTAATAACTGTTATAAACGAAAGGCTTTTTAATTAAATAGCAAACTTAGAAAATTTTGGAACGATAGCAAGAATAATTA
Source organism: Iris pallida (assembly GCA_029216955.1). Classification (NCBI taxonomy): domain Eukaryota; kingdom Viridiplantae; phylum Streptophyta; class Magnoliopsida; order Asparagales; family Iridaceae; genus Iris; species Iris pallida. The sequence continues at coordinate 19,644,640 of JANAVB010015400.1, forward strand.
TTATATATATATTATTTTGAAAACAAATAGAAAAAATGTTTTTCTAAAAATATGTACGCTCGCACATATTCGTACTCGTCGAGCAATTAGGAAAACGAATTTCCGCGCGCAACGTACAAAGCAACTACGAGACGTATAAATACAAAATAAAAAAAAATCACTACCAAATTTATTTAAAAATAATTAATAAAAATTTAGGGTTTTTACATCCTACCTTACTTAAAAGAATTTTGTCTTCGAAATTAAGAATTTGTAGGGGGTGAGAAGGCACAAGGGGGTATTGGTGAGGAACAATCATTCACAACGTTCAACAAACGTGCATTAGGAAATCGCAATTTCAATAATGGCGAGGATAATCATGGGTTAGTGCAAGAAGGAAAATGAGTAAGGGTTAAAGTTAAAATAAGATAACAGGCAATAAAGAATATTATGGTAACAAGAGAAAATAATTTAGGGATTTAGAAGGTTTGCTTTCTTGAGAGTAGGTTGAGGGCACGATTAAGAGAACGAATTAGATTCACTCCTAAATTAAGCGATGATAGTTAATATAGGGCCGAGAAAAAGGGCGAGTAGTTTAGGATCGAGTGATAATGGTCATAATCGATAGGAAGGCTAGAGGAAGAATTATGGGCTAGAAGAATAATAATAATCGATAATCATGGGCTAGAGGAATAATAATAATAATAATAATAATAATAATAATAATAATAATAATAATAATAATAATAATGATAAAAGTACTAATAACAAAAAATAGCAATAAAATAAAGAAATAACTAAATAAATAATAATTGAACGCATATAATTTTTTTCCTTTAATATAGCAGCATTGCTGCTTCTTAGAAAAGAGGGGGAGGAGAGTTCTTAAAGAAACAGAGAGAGGAAGAGAGAGTGGAAGGATAGGCGGAGGAAAGAGGGTTTAGGAAGAGTGAGGGGGCGGCTCAGTGCTCGCCGGCGGTCAAGGCGATCGGAGGCGCGAGGGAAGAGCGGCACACGCGGGGCGGCGGCCCCAGATCCGGCCGACTACCACGGGGAGGGCCAGCACGGCTCTGAGATCTGCAGAGGTGCCGATGGCTAGGACTGGCTAGCGGTGGAGGCGATGAAGAGAGGTGTCACCCCCAGTTTTCAAGAATAGGGGTATTTTGGTCATTTCCCATTTTAGAATAATTTTGGAATTATTTTATTATTTATGATATTATTTTGGGGTTATTTGAGTCGAGTTCGAATTTCAACTCAATCCGACTTGTATCGGGGACCCGGGGTAGCTTTGACTCTAGTGGGACCCACTCATTAGTTAGGCATGGCCCATATGACAATATTTTAGTTAGTGTGTTAGACTAATTATTCATGAATAGGGTTGGTTTAATTAGAGACTTAAAACTAAACTAATTTAGCCTCAACCTAAAACCTTTTCCTAATATTAACCAATAGGAGCTAGTGGGGGTTATTCTAGACAATTGCAAATAGGGACACATAGCCATAGGTGGCCGGCCTTGAATAGGAGGGGAGTGAGTCATCCTCTCATTTGTTATTATCCACAAAATTTTCTCTCTTGTTCTTTCCCAAATTTTAAGAGGAACCACCATTGATTTCATCTCCAAATCAATCCTTTCTTCCACTAAATCTTCTTCATTTCTTCTCTACTCCATGAAGAGAGGGTGCTAGCCAAGTTTGGAAGGATTTAGCTTTGGTTCGTGTCCATTTGGAGATCCCTTCGTGTCGGTGCCGTATCGGAAGGAGTTCCTTTGGATTTTACCTCCCGGAAGGTAAAATCTACCCTCTATTTCAATCCTACATGCATATAGGATTATTTTGAACCTATAGGAATGACCTCCATGGTTGTGTCTCCATTTGTGTCCATTTCGTGTCTATTTGAAGCTATTAGGAGTGTCCTTGTTGTGCTTCGTGTCCATGTGGAAAACCCCCAATATTGCACACTTGTGTTTAAATAATTTAATACATGTTTTAATATTAGATTTTTATATGTTAGAGATGTGTTATTGCTTGTCATTACATTTTTCTCCATGTATCATAATATATATACAAGTATTTTTATTATTGAATATATATATATATATATATATATATATATATATATATATATATATATATATATATATATATATATATATATATATATATATATATATAAGAGATTGATAAGCAATAAGCAGCAGCAGCTTGCGGCAGCAGCAGCATAAGCAGTGCAATAAGCAGCAGCTTATTGACAGCTTTTTTAAGCTTTTAAGCCTTTAGTTTTAATCCATTTAATCCCCTGTTTCCTTTAGAATTTAGCCCCCTTCCATTTAGCCATTTCCCTATATTAGTTAGCCCTTGTTAGATAGAGTTTGCTACCAAGTTGTTAGATATTTGTTAGTTAGGATTTGTTAGTAGATGTTAGCTTATATGTTAGTATAAGTTAGGATACGAGATGTTAGATTGGAGAGTTGTGGACCTAGTAGGGTGTGTTTAGTGAGTGTACTAGATAAGTTAGTATCCTAATAGAGCTAGTATGGTTGGATAGTGTTAGGAGAGTGGTATCTCAAGATACCATAGGGTGTCTCATGATACTTTAAGGTAATTTTGAGAGTGACCAACATAGGGAAAAGATGGACTGGATGGGCTAGATACCTATATTTCTGGGTTGGTAATATCTAGATATGTTAGTGTCTAGCTACCCTAAGAAGCCTAGGTCAATCTACCAAGGTTAGGAAAGGTTGCCTATGTATCGGGACAAGGTATTGGGAATACTTTGTGAAGAGTAATAGGTAAGGTTAAGGTAATTACCTAGAAGCTAAGGTATGAGTCTAAGGTGTTAGGATATGGTTAAAAATTGATTGTCTTAGTTGGTAATGGTTAGGATTAGTGCTCTTAGACTAGTTTTGACCTCGGTAGACCGTTTTGACCAAAAGTCACAAAAGTCAACCGAAAGTCAAACATAGCCTAAAGTGACTAGAATTGACCCGAAACCAAACCAGAGTTGACCAGTTGACTAAAAGTCAAAAGTTGGTCAACATTAACCTAGTTTGACCTAGGGTTGACCTAGAGTTGACCAGGGTTGACCAGTTAACCAAAAGTCAACTGTAAGTTAACCTTTGACCCAGTTTGACTTGGATTGACTTTCTGTGACCTAGTATGACCTAGTATGATCTATTATGACCTAGTTTGACCTAGTTTAACTTAGACTTGCATATCATGCCTTAATTAGTTTTCCTTTCATTATTAAACCCTGTTTTGACTTTATAGTATCTCATCTTTAGGTCTGTGATTACTCTGAGCATCTGTTCACCTTATCAGCTCAGGACCACAGGCGAGTACATTCACTGATAGTTTTTATTGTCTTGATATCTGCTATATCTGATTCAGTTGTAGTGTCTTACTTGATTTTCAAACACGATAGTTCACGGACTAGTATATGTTGGATCATGACATGAGATGTTGTTCCTGGATTTTCTTGGTATATTGGTACATTTCCTGTCTTGTTCCCTGTACTTGTATAGACACCGATTCCTGAGAGGGAGTAGCTACCCTCTTAGGGAATTCCATGTCGTGACGTGTCATGTCCAGATCTATTATACTATTCGGGGATGGAGAATTATTAGGGGCTATGTGATCAAAGCCACCCTGTCACTATATTCATGTGCTTGCGCCACTCTCACCTCACATAAGGTGTAGCGAGATCTTATTCATGTGCTCATTATCTAGGTTGGCCGGCATGACCCTTTCCAATAATTTTTATGTGATTGTCGGGCCAAGTGGATAGCCTGTCCTATAACATTCCCAAGCTGATCACATAATGCTCTAATAATTCAAGGCATATTTTATATTTATTTATCATAGGAGGCTAAGTTCTGTTCAGGAAAAGGGTTACAACTCCGGCCCTTGTTTGGTTTACGGGTTGTAACTTAGTTTCCGAATAGTTCACAAGTCATCCTACATATTGTCGTCATATTTAGTACTCACATCCTGTTATATATTTTCTATTAGTTTTTGTCTTGTATTTCACATATTCTACATGCTCTCATGCTATACCTTGATTGGAGGCTAAGTTCTGTTCAGGAGAAGGGTTACAACTCCGGTCCTTGTTTGGTTTAAGGGTTGTAACTCGGCTTCCGAATAGCTCCCAAGTCTTTCCATATCTTTGTCTTGTATTTTATTATACTGTCTCTTACAGAATTTGTCAATTCATATGGAACTGCTGTTAGTGTTTGTACTTGCTCATTTTCCTGACAGGATACCGTTGATATATTACAGATGTTTCTGAGGCAGACTGCTCGACCTACTATGGGGTCGAGATAGATGAAGGCTTAGGCCAGGACTGTAGCCTGTTAGTTGGGCCACTAGACTTTGCATACCCAGAGTAGTTAGTTTAGTTAGGCTTGTCTGGACCGCGATCCAGCTTTTGTTTTAAACTGTAGTAGATTATATTTATATTTTGTGACTCTGTGATGTTGTTTGTTTCTCTTCGGCTGTGTTGGATGTTGTACTCATTTCCTGTTTTCACATCTATCATATTTTCTTTCCGTGCTATCTATCTAAGTTTTATCTTGTGATTGAGTTATGCCATATATATTTTACCGTGCGGAGATGACAGGGACCCTTATACTGTTTAGTGTAGTCTTTGTAGACGACCTATACAACGTTCTACCGCCGATTCTGCGGCGTAGGTTGGACATACCCACGTGCTCGTGCCCCTAATCAGGGTGCGGGTCGTGACAAGAGGGGGATAGAGAGGTGGAGCGGCGGAGCTGCGAGAGAGCTTGGCGGAGGCTAAAGGTCGAAGGGTTGGAGGCTTCGGCCACGGCGAGGTGCACGATCGGGCCTGCACACACCCACGCGAAGGGGAGGCAGTGCATGCGCGGCTAGGTGCGGGTAGGCTGGGAAGGAAGTGCACGAGCGTCGTGCTCATCGCGACGGCGTGAGAGAGGCGGCCCGGTCGGGGATTGGCGTAGGATCTTCGTGCGGGGAGGGAGCCGGTGATGGGGCGGACGACACAGGTGAGGGTTTCCTATTCTTTTCCTTTTTGGGTTATTGATGGGATTTGGTAGTGGCAACTGTGGTAGCGATGGCCAAATTATGGGCGACAGGGCGGCCGGTCTGATGGTGGTGATGGTGTTTGCGCGGTTGGGCCGGTGGTTTGGACAGTGGGTTGGGGACGGCCCGACGAGTGGTGGCTGTGGGGACGGCTGCGATGGCCGTAGTTGATGGGGTGGTGGTCTGGGTGGTGTTGGTCGGGTTGGTTTGGCTGGAGGGGCTCGACCGTGGTTGATGGGGTGGGGGTCTGGGTATGATGGTGGCGTGGTGGGTCTGTGCTGGTGGTGGTGGTGTGATGGTGATGGTGTAGTGATGGCTGGTGGCGGTGGTGAATGGGTGTTCGGTCGGGAAGGAGCCAAGATGTGTTCGCGGGATGGCAGGCCGGTTCTACAGGCGTAGGTGACACGATGTGGCGTTGGTCGGAGCAGGAAGAGGGTGGCAGAGAGGTCGAAGGAGGGGGAAGGTGCTGTTGAGGGGCAGAGTTTCCGTGTCCGGGGTATGGACACATGGAGGAGAAACAATGTATATGTAAAAAAAATAGATATATTGGAAAGAGATTCGGGGTCGGACCCGAGGCCAATCACGGCTGACACGGAAAGGATTGGACACCGATACGATGTACACACTTTTGTGGTGGAAATTTGTGGAAGAATAATTGTGGAGAAATAATGTGAAGGCTCCCCTATTTATAGGGTTGAGAAAATCTTAGTAGATAAGGATTAGGAATATTTAAATCCCCTTAGATAATTCATCTATTAATTTAAATCAATTCAATAATTTTAAATCCAAATCTAAATCAATTTAAATCTAGATAATCGAAACTCAAATTAAATATAAATTCTATCTTTAAATTTAAACTATTTAAATCAAATCCATAAAATTTAATCAAAGATTTAAATTGCCACAATAATTTAAAATATATTTTCTGAAAATACTTATAATAATAATTTTAAAAATTACATTATTATTTAAAATAATCTGATAAAATATTTTTGAACTATATATGTACGAAGAATATTATTTATTATTAATAACTATTATAAACGAAAGGCATTTTAATTAAATAGCAAACTTAGAAAATTTTGGTATGATAGCAAGAATAATTATTATATATATTATTTTGAAAACAAATAGAAAAAAATATTTTTCTAAAAATATATACGCTCGCACATATTCGCACTCGTTGAGCAATTACGAAAACGAATTTTCGTGCGTGACGTACAATGCAACTACTCGACGTATAAATACAAAATAAAGAAAATCAGTACCAAGTTTGTTTAAAAATAATTAACAAAAATTTAGGGGTTTTGCACGTGCTTTCCATTCGGCCTATAATCCGAGACTCAGCTACCTTGTCATGCTCTAACTTGTCCGTGCTTCATAACCGAGGCTGTTCCTCATAATTCAACATGACTTAACCAAGCTTTGCCATAAAGGCCCTTCCTGACTTAACTCAAAATGACTTAATCCCGAACTTGTAGAATTTGTGTTGACGACTCAAACACGATGCCACATCTCGTGCCAAAGCACGGTGTCTCCGTTACAGCCAAATCTTAGCCCGACATTGTGTTGCAAACCGTGTACACATTTAATTTGACAAATTGGTACCGTGCTCACATTACTCGACTCAATCAAAAGGTATGAACACGAATCGCTGCTATTATGCTGACTCATCTATCAGGTCACTAGCAATGTCAAGCTATATCGGACCTTGCTTTCGGTGACCATTCCTGTGCGAGCTCCACCGAATGGTCCCGCAGCCTATATTATAACAATTCACTTCAATGCTAGTCGCACCATCGTTGAAGGCCGTACGATATCTATTATTCCTCCTAGGCCGACACGAAACCGGTGCCCCGGTGATCGTTCGAGGAACTCCCCTTATACACAAGTTGGCCAATAACCATGCAAGACTCAACTCAATTTACCATGTCTTTCTTTATTCATAACCGTGCTTTCCATACTTCATAAGAGACTCCCAAGCCATAGGACCGGTCTCGGCGACAAACGGTCGTATGAACTTTTCTATTCTTAAAACCCAGAAAATGGCTACTGCATAGTCTTCCAATTTGACTTCAACAAACGTGTTCCTTTGTGTGCCATAGACCGTGGCATACCGATCATCGAAACCACCGTGGCTAGTGCCGTAAACCAATTTATGTTCTATGTGACACTACCACCCAAGTCATACTTTATATGACGAGCCGTAAGATCGTAGGGCTATGTGACTTCAACAACCACAGAAAGCGTAGGACAATGCTTGCTATGACTTCGATAGCCCGAAATAACTTTGCCTAACTCAATCGTACAACAACTTAACCCGTAGGCTGAGCAAAGGCTATGCCAAGCCTTACACCGTAGAAATGTGCATTGAGACTTGTGGGATACTTTTGCTATGCCAAGTATTGGACGGTGGAACAGTGCATGCTTTATCAAGCATTTATACGTGCGACGCCTATGACTTATGCTAAATTCATAGCTTTGTGGCAACATAGACAAACTTTCCTTCCCCCAAGCCATGGAACGAAGGACCGAGTGTCATTTTGAAAGCAGGCCGTACAACACTTCTAAGCCGACCGTGGGACCTTTCCATATTCTAACTCAATCTGACCAAAGTTGGGATTATTCCTTTAGCTATGTGGATTCGTCTCTTTTATTCTCAAGCCTATTTGTGTAGTTGAAAACTTTTGTTTTATTAGTGTGAAGGCCAAGTTGAGGCAAGTTCACCGAAGCCACCCACCTGAGCGAGGAGTTGCCTCGACCGAGCGAAACTTCGAGCAAGTCGTTGCATGGCTAAGTCCAAACGTCGTTGGCATTTTGATTTCTTCGGTTGAACTAAGCAGGACGGGGCACTACACAATATTGCCCTCCAAGAAGACGTATAGAGTGGTCTCCCCTTTGGTTGTAAACAGCAGTGGCATTTTGATGCCAGTGGGCGCCTAAGTCTCTGGACGTTTTCGTCCATCTGCAATCATTTATGAAGCAAGCGCCATAGTAGTAATGAACATTTTTATGGGATATAGGGGACCCAAATCCTTTTCAAAATCGGCTTTACTGGTCGTTGTGAGCGTACGACTGACCAGGCTGACTTGAGAGAGAACGCCCCCGACATGCTGGGTGACCATCTAAAGCTGTCCCATCCTGGGACCAGCTTTATTGCCCCCACCTCCTTCGCTGAGTCGGACGCCAGCAGCCGCTGTGTTCGGCTGCAGACCCATGCACCTTTCTATTTTAGATCAGCGATTCGGATGTTCGAGACATGGCCTTGGTGTAGCGCCTCCATCGAAGGTAGCCATCATTCGTTTCGCGTGGAGGAATTGCCATCACTAACGTTCAGCCGTATGTGATCTTCACCCAGGTCCCTCCCCTTGAACAGCCGTTTCCATGTCTTTGAAGCCGCTAGAGATAAAATCACGACATTTGGGTGTCTATCAGAAAAATTAATGGCTTTCATATAACGCGTCCACAAAGATTTTCGAGCGCAAAGCATCCACCAAGGCTTAATCGTGAAGGTGTTCATGACATCCCTCAAGCGCCTGACACCGAGGCCTTCTTCTTCTTTCAGCTTGGTTATGTGCTCCTAAGCAAACCATCTCCTTTTCTTTTTGCCGTTCTGTGATCCCCAAAAAAACCCCACAAACATATTCTCCAAGTGATTAAGAATCCCAAACTTACTAAGAGGGAGTAGATCGAAGTCGAGGTCAATACCGACTTAAGTATAATGAGTTTGCCACCAGGGGACATGATCCAGTTATGCCATCCACCTATTCGACCTCGCACCTTTCGTACATCGCCGTTGTCTTGCGACCATAAGGAATTGGACATCCCAAATATTATAATGGTGGTAATCGGATCAGAAAACCTGGTATGCTCTGTAGCTCCATTCTTCTTTCTTTCTCAATCCCTTCGACTACGTATATGGCCGATTTTTTGTAGTTTATACACTGACCAGACACCGACTCATATGTCTGAAGGAGTGTTTTTAAGCACCTCAAAGACCGCTTGTGCCCGGCGGTAAATATCAGCACATCATCTGCATATGCCAAGTGGGTGACATGAGGGACCCTACTTGGCCCATAGTAGTTCTGGTACCCTAGATGATGTCACACCCCGCTCCCGTAGGAGCGATCGTCCTCGCTAAGGCATGATGCCGCACGAGCCTAGATTGCGCTCGGGTAAGGCGGATTCCATAACGGCCGATTGCAGCGGCTACGACGGAGTCGTCGCACAGAAGTCCCAAGCTGAAACATTGAATAATAGCAGCAGAAATTTGGAGCAAAACACAAGTTATTCAAAGAAGCTCTTTATTGATATTGAAACAAGGATTACAATGGGGCGCAAGGCCAAGATTACAATCACTTAAGCTCACTCTTCTCACATTAGTCTGTCACTCAGCTCTCTTTCATCTCTCAATACAAGTCTTGAACCAGCGGATGCTTCGAAAGGCGATGCCCATACATTATGTCCTGTATATGTTCTGACTCCACACGGCCGCATGCCTCGAATCGCCAAGCGAGCTCCGCTCCATGAGCTTCTATCTGTGCCTGCACATAAACACTGTATAGGTGTCAGTACTCAACTGTACTGGTGGAATGAGCTCCTCGCCTACCTATACAAAGCCAACACGTTCATTTACTTCTTTGTGCAACATAAACCCTTTACGATTGTCTTTCTACTCTTGCCTTAGGATCAGTTTAGGACATGAATCTCGGCCTATTTAGTTCCTCTAGACTGTCACCGTGATATCACACTGATAACTTCCTTATCCTTGCCTCTAGACCTTTCTCGTGCTTCCATCGTCAACGCACCGACTCATACTTGTCTTTCGTGTCATACTCTAGGACGCAACGACTCGATCGTGCCATGAACTCGATTCGTGCTTCAATATCTCTGAGGTAGTGCCTCCTCACTTAGTCTTGCCTTAGGATCAGTTTTAGGACGTAGACTTGGCCTACTTATATCTCTAGACCATCACCATGCCTCCCACCGATAAATACTTATCATTGTACCTCTAAACCATTCTTGTAACAACAATATCATTTATACTGACTCGTGCTCGCCGTTTTGGCTCGTACTCAAGATGCAACAACATGATCATGTCATAAACTTAACATCGAGGCCGTGCCTTGCAGCTTAACCTGACTTAACCAAACTCGCCTTACGGCTCTTCTAGACTTAACTCGAAACGCCTAACCCAACTTGTGGAACCGGTGTTGAGAACTCAAGCACGACGCCATATCTCGTGCCGAAACACGTGTGTTTATGTATAGCCAAATCTTGGGCTTCATAATACCTCATGTGCATACCGTGCACACATTCCATAACTCAACTCGTGTCGTGCATACGCTTCCTTAGATTCGACTGACACCGAGCATGCGGATTCGCCGCTTAGCTCGCCAATTATCTATATAAAAGGCTACTGGCACGACAAGCAATCGTAGACATAGCTCGGGTAGGCGGCGGGTCCTTCAATGCAAGGTAGCTAGCCCCATGGAAAGCACCTGACTACATTGGTGCGGTACAAATCAGCACTACTATAACGTCTTCCCCCTAGGTCGACTGGGCCCAGCGCCTCGGCGTAATACCAGTCGAGGAAGAAATCCTTGTCAACAAGTTGTCCATGACCACGCGCCTACGAGACATCTAGACTCACGTAAATGCATGGCCTAATTTGTGGTATAACTGGAACTATACTTAGCATCTTGTGCTCTAAACCACACTTTGCATACCGCGCATCGGAACCGTGAGACTCCCAACCGAGAGACCGCCTCATACTTTGAAAACGTGCATCGGAACCATGAGACTCCCAACCGAGGGACCGCCTCATACTTTGAAAACATGCATAGGAACCATGAGACTCCCAAACAAGGGACCGCCTCAGCGATAAATGGTCGCGTGAACTTACTTCTTTGAAACCGAGGGAACGACTACTGCATAGCCTTCCAACTTAATTTGCACCAAACGTCTCTAACACTTGCCGTAGTCCATGGCATTTCTACTATCGAAACAACCGTGTTTCGTGCCTGAAATCCACTTGTGTCCTATGCGACGCTATCGTCCAAGTCATACTTTATATGACAAGCCTTGAAATCGTGAGACTATGTGACTTAACCACCGTAGAAAGCGCGAGACAGTGCTTACTATGACTTCGAAAGCCCAGCACTACTTTGCCTAACTTAATCGAGCTTATAACTTAACCGGTAGGATGAGCAAAGGCTATGCCAAGCCTCGCATCATGGAACCGTGCATGCTTAATCGAGCATTTACACGACGAAGCCTATGACTTAGGCTAATTCCCACTTGGTGACAACTTAAACCAACTTCCTTCTCCCAAGCCACGGGACGAAGGGACGAGTGACATTTTTAAAGCACGCCGTGCACCAACTCTAAGCCGACCTTTGGACCTTTCCATATTTTAAATCAATTCGACCTGTCGGGATTATTCCCTTATCTATGTGGATTCGTCTTTTTATTTATCAAGCCTATTGTGCAAGTTGAAAACATGCAATTTATTATGTGAAGGCTAAGATAAGGTGAGTTCATCGAAACTACCTCACCTGAGCGAGGAGTCGCCTCGACCGAGCGGTATTTCCGAGCAAGCCATTACAAGGCTAAGTCCGAATGCCGTCGGCGTTTCGATTCCTCCGATTGACTGAGCGGGATGGGGCACTACATCATACACAACTCAGAAAAAGTTTTGTCCTCGAAACTAACTGAGTACACTTATCGACTTATAACTTGATTCATCATCCAATGATTCTCACACACCTACTTCCTATGCATTTCTTCAATCCGAGCCACTGTCGTGCTCTGATTTTCCTTTCACATCGAACAACTATATCTTGACTGGGTAACTTACACTTATCGCGCACACGGACGACTTAGTTCTAGGACAAACTATTCGTTCAATCGACATTCGAGTTCATTTGAATCCAACGATCACACTACCATCAATACTTTATTTGCAACACACGATTTCAATATCCTCGATACTCTTTTATTCCTCTAGTCTCACTTGAAATGTATCACTTAGCTGGATCGTGCACATATTTAAGGCAACCCCGAAATATATGCATTTCAGCCAAGCCTCGTGATAGTGAATCTAATCTCACATATTTGATTCGTTCTATCAATCCTGATCTCAATCATATGCTATCCCTTAAAGCAGGGACATCTCGTCTAACCGCTAAGCCATTCTTCTAGGCTAAGGTCAATCTCAGTATTGGAATCACAGTTCCCAAACAATAATATCAACACTAACCCCATCCTAAGGTTAAACCAATTTGATATACGAGATTTTCTACCCAAATTTTGCATCACTCTGATTTCTAAACATCGAGCATCGATTCCCTACACACATCCCAACATTCGTCGCACGGGGTCTGAGTCATTCAACAAAGCCATCATATCTTAAGTTCACTCGACCAAATCTTCGACATAACAATATCGCTCGTTCATCAAACCATTTCACATAGTCTATCTCTTCGAACACGTTCAACATAATCCGCCTATTAATTCTTCCAAGTCAAGCACGCTACGACACAAAATTTGTTGCTAAGCCATAATTCACATTCCATATTTCCTAAGTCGTTCATCACAATTCACGTATTCGATCATAAGGTCATCTAGCTTAATAATATGTCGCGCCCCGATCTCACGCGAGTCAGATTACCCATGGTGGGCATGAATCACCAAGCACGCTCCCGCGGGATAATCATCCTCATCGGGACGTAACTCTTGTTTTGTGTCTAGACTAATTCATTCTTGATGCGCGGATTGTACCTACTCAATCCTCAAGTTTACTCAATCATCAATCACAAATCCAAACATCCTCGAATTTTCCTTCGCATCTAACCAACAAATCGAGACAATCAAAGTTGTCGCATCCAGATTTTCCGAGTTCGATCATTCCCACGACATGAATCACCATGTCAGCGCTCACGAGGAACGATCATCCTAAATCCGGCGCAACGCATGTGCGAGGCTAGAGTTGCGCTCGCACAAGACAAGAATGTCGACGCTGTGGTTATCCGCCGAACCATCAAGACGCTTTTGTTTTCATCCACATTTATTTCAATCAAAATCCTAAGTATAGCATCCTTTAGAACAATAACACTTGCACGATCGTCATTCCTCGAATTAGAGTCCCCCAAGTTATCGCATATCAATCTTTGATACGCCTCAACACCATCGATGATATGCATAACCTGACGATCTTCCTTGCAACAAATTTCGAGTCGTACGAATGATGCTATCGTCCGACTAGATAATCTCCTCGACATTCAACATCAAATTCGATCATTATCCCTTGAATCATTCACAACATCAATTTCCTCAAACCCAAATTCGCGTATTGTTCATCCGTCTATCTTAAGTCATCGAGCAACATTTTTCTTCAAATCACATCATTCCTTGCTAACTCAAATCATCGAGCAACATCCATTCCAATCGAATCAAACTTTTTATGTACGCTATCTTTCCATTGTGCTAACTTTTCGTATATGATCCGTATCAATTTCCTCGATCATGTTATCCATTCGTACACCCTAACTTTTCCACGATTCAATTTCACCTACTCAATTATTTTCGCCTTTCATACTCGCACAATCCTCAATCCCGTGTACGTTCCATGCGTATCAATTTCTAGGTTATTCGAATCAACTCGTCAAAATCACAAGACTATAACTTATTCAACGATACTCAATCTACAGCTTTGCATACACACGACGCTTGCTGATAGACTTATTGACACCCCGTATCCTCAATCGATCGATCAACATCCCTAAGGCTATCGCATACACCACTCAGGGATGAAGTCATTCAACAAATCCTCAACTATCATTTGATTCAAAATCTATTTCCTCGAATTTTCGTCCAAACGATTCATTAAATTTCAAGCACGCTCAACTATATCGCATCGACGATGTCGTCGCTCGATAGTACCCCTATCGATAGTCATCCCACTTACTCAATCAAGTCCAAATCATTCTTGCTCGACACATTTGAATCCCGCACTCGATTTTGCTAAGGTCAACCCAATTCTGGTGTATATGTCCAGTCCGACTTAGCCAACCGTGCTTACGCGAATCATCTTTTTGTTGCTTGTCAAAAACTATTCTCCTACGTTTTGCAAATTGTTTAGACTTATTGTATGGACATCCCGTGGAACATTTGAGAGAGAGCGCATCAACGATATCAACTTGCGGAAGCAACACTTCAGAGTTTACGAAAACAACCGAGTTAAAGAATTCAATCGATAGTCCAAGGACGTAAAGCCGTGCTCTGATACCATTATGTCACGTCCCGCTCTCGTATGAGCGATCATCCTCACTAAGGTGTGATGCCGCACGAGCCTAGATTGCGCTCGTGCAAGACATGTTCCATAACGGCCGATTGCAGCGGTTGCGACGGGGTCGTCACACAGAAGTCCCAAGTAGAGACATTGAATAATAGCAGCAAAAATTTGAAGCAAAACACAAGTTATTCAGAGAAGCTCTTTATTGATATTGAAACAAGGATTACAATGGGGAGCAAGAACAAGATTACAATCACTCAAGCTCACTCTTCTCATATTATTCTGTCACTCAGCTCTCTCTCATCTCTCAATACCAGTCTTGAACCAGCGGATGCTTCGAAAGGTGACGTCCATACATTATGTCTCGTATAAGTCCTGACTCCACGTGGTCATACGCCTCGAATCGCCAAGGAACTCCGTGCCTCGACGCATCCAAGCGAGCTCCGTGCCACGAGCTTCTACCTGTGCCTGCACATAAATACTGTGTGGGTGTCAGTACTCAACTGTACTGGTAGAATGAGCTCCTCGCCTACCCATACAAAACCAACACGTTCATTTACTTCTTTGTGCAACATAAACCCTTCACGATTGTCTTTCTACTCTTGCCTTAGGATCAGTTTTAGGACATGAATCTCGGCCTATTTAGTTCCTCTAGACTGTCACCGTGATATCACACTGATAACTTCCTTATCCGTGCCTCTAGACCTTTCTCGTGCTTGCATCTTCAACGCACCAACTCATACTTGTCTTTCGTGCTATACTCTGGGACGCAACGACTCGATCGTGCCATGAACTCGATTCTTGCTTCAATATCTCTGAGGCAGTGCCTCCTCACTTAGTCTTTCCTTAGGATCAGTTTTAGGACGTAGACTTGGCCTACTTAGATCTCTAGACCATCACCGTGCCTCCCACCGATAAATACTTATCATTGTACATCTAAACCATTCTTGTAACAACAATATCGTTTATACTGACTCGTGCTCATCGTTTTGGCACGTACTCAAGACGCAACAACATGATCATGTCATAAACTTGCTCGTGCCTCAAACATCGAGGCCGTGTCTCGCAGCTTAACCTGACTTAACCAAACTCGCCTTACGGCCGTTCTAGACTTAACCCGAAATGCCTAACCCAACTTGTGGAACCGGTGTTGAGAACTCAAGCACGACGCCATATCTCGTACCGAAACACGTGTCTTTACGTATAGCCAAATCTTAGGGTTCATAATACCTCATGTGCATAGCGTGCACACATTCCATAACTCAACTCGTGTCGTGCATACACTTCCGTAGATTCGACTGACACTGAGCATGCGGATTCGCTGCTTAGCTCGCCAATTATCTATATAAAAGGCCACTAGCACGACAAGCAATCATGGACATAGCTCGGGTAGGTGACGGGTCCTTCAATGCAAGGTAGCTAGCCCCATAGAAAGCCTCCGACTACCTTGGTGCGGTACAAATCAGCACTGCTATAACGTCTTCTCCCTAGGTCGACTGGGCCCAGCGCCCGAGCGTAATACCAGTCGAGGAAGAAATCCTTGTCGATAAGTTGTCCATGACCACGCACCTACGAGACATCTAGACTCACATAAATGCATGGCCTAATTTATGGTATAACTGGAACTATACTTAGCATCTCGTGCTCTAAACCACACTTTGTATAACGCGCATCGGAACCGTGAGACTCCCAACCGAGGGACCGCCTCATACTTTGAAAACGTGCATCGGAACTGTGAGACTCCCAACCGAGGGACCGCCTCATACTTTGAAAACGTGCATAGGAACCATGAGAATCCTAAACAAGGGACCGCCTCAGCGACAAACGGTCGCGTGGACTTACTTCTTTGAAACCGAGGGAACGACTAATGCATAGCCTTCCAACTTAATTTGCACCAAACGTCTCTAATACTTGCCGTAGTCCGTGGCATTTCTACCATCGAAACAACCGTGTTTCGTGCCTTAAACACACTTGTGTCCTATGCGACACTATCGTCCAAGTCATACTTTATATGACAAGCCTTGAGATCGTGAGACTATGTGACTTACCACCGTAGAAAGCACGAGACAGTGCTTACTATGACTTCGAAAGCCCAGTACTACTTGGTCTAACTTAATCGAGCTTATAACTTAACCGGTAGGACGAGCAAAGGCTATGCCAAGCCTTGCATCATGGAACCGTGCATGCTTTATCGAGCATTTACGCGGACGACGCCTATGACTTAGGCTAATTCCCACTTGGTGACAACTTAAACCGACTTCCTTCTCCCAAGCCATGGGACGAAGGGACGAGTGACATTTTTAAAGCACGCCGTGCACCAACTCTAAGCCGACCTTTGGACCTTTCCATATTCTAACTCAATTCGACCCGTCGGGATTATTCTTTTATCTATGTGGATTCGTCTCTTTTATTTATCAAGCCTATTGTGCAAGTAGAAAACATGCAATTTATTATGTGAAGGCTAAGATGAGGTGAGTTCACCGAAACTACCCCACCTGAGCGAGGAGTCGCCTCGACCGAGCGGTGTTTCCGAGCTAGCCGTTGCAAGGCTAAGTCCAAATGCCATCGGCGTTTCGATTCCTCCGATTGACTGAGCGGGACGGGGAACTACATCATACACCACTCAAAAAAAGTTTCGTCCTCGAAACTAACTGGGTACACTTATCGACTTATAACTTGATTCATCATCCAATGATTCTCACGCACCTACTTCCTTTGCGTTTCTTCAATCCGAGCCACTGTCATGCTTTGATTTTCCTTTCACATCGAACAACTATATCTTGACTGGGTAACTTACACATATCTCGCACACGGACGACTTAGTTCTAGGACAAACTATTCGTTCAATCGACATTCGAGTTCATTTGAATCCAACGATCACGCTACCATCAATACTTTATTTGCAACACACGATTTCAAAATCCTCGATACTCTTCCATTCCTCTAGTCTCACTTGAATTCAATGTATCACTTAGCTGGATCGTGCACATATTTAAGGCGCCTCCGAAATATATGCATTTCAGCCAAGCCTCGTGATAGTGAATCCAATCTCACATATTTGATTCGTTCTATCAATCCTGATCTCAATCATATGCTATCCCCTAAAGCAGGGACATCTCGTCTAACTGCTAAGCCATTCTTCTAGGCTAAGGCCAATCGTCAGTATTGGAATAACAGTTCCCAAACAATAATATCAACACTAACCCCATCCTAAGGTTAAACCAATTTGATATACGAGATTTTCTACCCAAATTTTGCATCACTCTGATTTCTAAACATCGAGCATCGATTCCCTACACACATCCCAACATTCATCGCACGGGGTCTGAGTCATTCAGCAAAGCCATCATATCTTAAGTTCATTCGACCAAATCTTCGACATAACAATATCGCTCGTTCATCAAACCATTTCACATAGTCTATCTCTTCGAACACGTTCAACATAATTCGCCTATTAATTCTTCCAAGTCAAGCACGCTACGACACAAAATTTGTTGCTAAGCCATAATTTACATTCCATATTTGCTAAGTCGTTCATCACAATTCACGTATTCGATCATAAGGTCGTCTGGCTTAATAATATGTTGTGCCCCGATCTCACGCGAGTCAGATTATCCATGGTGGGCATGAATCACCATGCACGCTCCCGCGGGATAATCATCCTCATTGGGACGTAACTCTTGTTTTGTGTCTAGACTAATTCATTCTCGATGCACGGATTGTACCTACTCAATCCTCGAGTTTACTCAATCATCAATCGTAAGTCCAAACATCCTCGAATTTTCCTTCGCATCTAACCAACAAATCGATACAATCAAAGTTGTCTCATCCTGATTTTTTGAGTTCGATCATTCCCACGACATGAATCACTATGTCAGCGCTCACGCGGAACGATCACCCCAAATTCGGCGCAACGCATGTGCGAGACTAGAGTTGCGCTCGCACAAGACAAGAATGTCGACGCTGTGGTTATCCGCGTAACCATCAAGACGCTTTTGTTTTCATCCACATTTATTTCAATCAAAATCCTAAGTATAGCATCCGTCAGAACAATAACACTTGCACGATCGTCATTCCTCGAATTAGAGTGTCCCCAAGTTATCACATATCAATCTTTGATACACCTCAATACCATCGATGATATGCGTAACCTGACGATCTTCCTTGCAATAAATTTTGAGTCGTGCGAATGATGCTATCGTCCGACTAGATAATCTCCTCGACATTCAACATCAAATTCAATCATTATCCCTTGAATCATTCGTAACATCAATTTCCTCAAACCCAAATTCGCGTATTGTTCATCCGTCTATCTTAAGTCATCGAACAACATTTTTCTTCAAATCACATCCTTCCTTGCTAACTCAAATCATCGAGCAACATCCATTCCAATCGAATCAAACTTTTTATGCATGCTAGCTTTCCATCGTGCTAACTTTTCATATACGATCCGTATCAATTTTCTCGATCATGTTATCCATTCGTATACCCTAACTTTTTCTCGATTCAGTTTCACCTACTCAATCATTTTTGCCTTTCATACTCGCACAATCCTCAATCCCGTGTACGTTCCATGCGTATCAATTTCTGGGCTATTCGAATCAACTCGTCAAAATCACAAGACTATAACTTATTCAACGATACTAAATCTACGGCTTTGCATACACACAACGCTTGCTGATAGACTTATTGACACCCCGTATCCTCAATTGATCGATCGACATCCCTGAGACTATCGCATACACCACTCAGGGATGAAGTCATTCAACAAATCCTCAACTATCATTTGATTCAAAATCTATTTCCTCGAATTTCCGTCCAAACGATTCATTAAATTTCAAGCACGCTCAACTATATCGCATCGACGATGTCGTCACTCGATAGTACCCCTATCGATAGTCATCCTACTTACTCAAGCAAGTCCAAATCATTCTTGCTCGACACATTTGAATCCTGCACTCCACGTTGCGAAGGTCAACCCAATTCTGCTATATATGCCCAGCCCGACTTAGCCAACCGTGCTTACGCGAATCATCTTTTTGTTTCTTGTCAAAAACTATTCTCCTACGTTTTACAAATTATTTAGACTTATTGTATGGACATCCCGTGGGACATTTGAGAGAGAGTACATCAACGATATCAACTTGCGGAAGCAACACTTCAGAGTTTGCGGAAACAACCGAGTTAAATAATTCAATCAATAGTCCAAGGACGTAAAGCCGTGCTCTGATACCATTATGTCACGCCACAGGGCTCGTATGAACGATCATCCTCGCTAAGGCGTGATGCCGCACGAGCCTAGATTGCGTTCGTGCAAGACGGGTTCTATAACGGTCGATTGCAGCGGTTGCGACGGGGTCGTCGCACAGAAGTCCCAAGCAGAGACATTGAATAATAGCGGCAGAAATTTGAAGCAAAACACAAGTTATTCAAAGAAGCTCTTTATTAATATTGAAATAATGATTACAATGGGGCGCAAGGCCAAGATTACAATCACTCAAGCTCACTCTTCTCACATTAGTCTGTCACTCAGCTCTCTCTCGTCTCTCAATACAAGTCTTGAACCAGCGGATGCTTCGGAAGGCGATGCCCATACATTATGTCTCGTATAAGTCCTGACTCCATGCGGCCGCACGCCTCAAATCGCTAAGGAACTCCGTGCCTCGACGCATCCAAGCGAGCTCCGCACCACGAGCTTCTACCTGTGCCTGCACATAAACACTGTGTGGGTGTCAGTACTCAACTGTACTGGTGGAATGAGCTCCTCGCCCACCCATACAAAACCAACACGTTCATTTACTTCTTTGTGCAACATAAACCCTTTACGATTGTCTTTCTACTCTTGCCTTAGGATCAGTTTTTGGACATGAACTCTTGGCCTATTTAGTTCCTCTAGACCGTCACCATGCTATCACACTGATAACTTTCTTATCCTTGCCTCTAGATCTTTCTCGTGCTTGTATCATTAACGCACCGACTCATACTTGCTTTCGTGCTTCAATATCTCTGAGACAGTGCCTCCTCACTTAGTCATGCCTTAGGATCAGTTTTAGGACGTAGACTTGGCCTACTTATATATCTAGACCATCACCGTGCCTCCCACCGATAAATACTTATCATTGTACCTCTAAACCATTCTTGTGCCAACAATATCGTTTATACTGACTCGTGCTCGCCGTTTTGGCTCGTCCTCAAGACGCAACAACATGATCGTGTCATAAACTTGCTCGTGCCTCAAACATCGAGGCCATGCCTCGTAGCTTAACCTGACTTAATCAAACTCGCCTTACGGCCCTTCCAGACTTAACTCGAAACGCCTAATCCAACTTGTGGAACTGGTGTTGAGAACTCAAGCACGACGCCATATCTCGTGCCGAAACACGTGTCTTTACGTATAGACAAATCTTAGGCTTCAAAATACCTCATGTGCATACCATGCACACATTCCATAACTTGTGTCGTGTATACGCTTCCTTGGATTCGACTGACACTGAGCATGCGGATTCGCCGCTTAGCTTGCCAATTATCTATATGAAAGGCCACTGGCACGACAAGCCATCATGGACATAGCTCGGGTAGGCGACGGGTTCTTCTATGCAAGGTAGCTAGTCCCATGGAAATCTCCCGACTACCCTAGTACGGTACAAATCAGCACTGCTATAACGTCTTCCCACTAGGTCGACTGGGCACAGCGCCCCGGCGTAATACCAGTCAAAGAAGAAATCCTTGTCGACAAGTTGTCCGTGACCACGCAGCTACGAGACATCTAGACTCACGTAAATACATGGCCTAATTTGTGGTATAACTGGATCTATACTTAGCATCTCGTGCTCTAAACCACACTTTGCATAACGCGCATCGGAACCGTGAGACTCCCAACCGAGGGAACGCCTCATACTTTGAAAACGTGTATCGGAACCGTGAGACTCCCAACCGAAGGACCGTCTCATAATTTGAAAACGTGCATAGGAACCATGAGAATCTCAAACGAGGGACCGCCTCAGCGACAAACGATCGCATGAACTTATGCCTTTGAAACCGAGGGAACGACTACTGCGTAGCCTTCCAACTTAATTTGCACCAAACGTGTCTAATACTTGCCATAGTCTGTGGCATTTCTACCATCAAAACAACCGTATTTCGTGCCTTAAACCCACTTGTGTCCTACGCGATGCTATCATCCAAGTCATACTTTATATGACATGCCTTGAGATCGTGAGACTATGTGACTTAACCACTATAGAAAGCGCGAGATAGTGCTTACTATGACTTCGATAACCCAGCACTACTTTGCCTAACTTAATCGAGCTTATAACTTAACCGGTAGGACGAGCAAAGGCTATGCCAAGCCTTGCATCATGGAACCATGCATGCTTTATCGAGCATTTACGCAGACGACACCTATGACTTAGGCTAATTCCCACTTGGTGACAACTTAAACCAACTTCCTTCTCCCAAGCCACGGGACGAAGGGACGAGTGATATTTTCAAAGCACGCCGTGCACCAACTCTAAGCCGACCGTTGGACCTTTCCATATTCTAACTCAATTCGACCCATCGGAATTATTCCCTTATCTATGTGGATTCGTCTATTTTATTATCAAGCCTATTGTGCAAGTTGAAAACATGCGATTTATTATGTGAAGGCTAAGATGAGGAGAGTTCACCGAAACTACCCCACCTGAGCGAGGAGTCGCCTCGACCGAGCGGTGTCTCCGAGCAAGCCATTGCAAGGCTAAGTCCGAACGCCGTCGGCGTTTCGATTCCTCCGATTGACTGAGCGGGACGGGGCACAACAGATGATCCCCTAAAATCTTCAAATTTCTGGAGAGCGCCTCAGCCGTTATGATAAAAAAGCGCTGGCAAGAGCGGGTCACCCTCTCTCAACCCTCGTGTAGCATGGAAGTATCCTGCTGGATGATTATTAATAAGGACGGAGAACCAAACATTGTTTAGAAGACGGAATACCATATCAACCCAGGCGTTGCCGAAACCAAATCTCTTCACAATATGTATAAGGAATCGCCAATCTACCCTATTGTAGGCTTTCATTATATCTAATTATAGTGCAACATTTCTACTCGAGTTTTTGTGTGTCATTCGACCAATAATCTTTTGTGCCAGGATTATGTTGTCCACGATTTTTCTTCCATTCACAAATCCGCTCTGCTCTTTTGAAATGATAGATGGAAGTAATCCCGATAGTCGCCTTACAAGCACCTTGGACAAGAGCTTATTGGCAAAAGTATACAGGCTTATGGGCCCGAACTCTGATACCTTTGATGGGGACTTAATTTTGGGAATCAATACCAACTGGGAGCTCGAGACCGAGCGAGGGAGATTGAACGCCTGAAAGAAAAGGTGCGCTTCCTCCGTCACTTCGTCCGAATGATGTCCCAACAATTCTCAAAAAACCTCCCTGTGAATCCTTCGGGTCCAACCGCGCTCCCCAAGTCCAAGCTCCAAACCTCAGTAAGGAGCTCCTCCTTAAGCGGTAAGGCCGACAGCAGTTCATTATCCTCCTCCGATAAGCCGCAACATGGCTTCCAAAAATTCATCGTCGTCGCTCGTCCTCTCCTGGGTGTACAAGTCTTTGAAGAAGCCTATAGCCTCCTCCTACAGCTCCGGCTGGGATGCTGCTACCGTCCCATCGCTTCTCCACAGGTGATGTATGTGCAGATGTTTGGGTCGACTAGAAACACATTCATGAAAGTATCCTGAGTTCCTATCTCCACTTAGATCCCATTTTAAGCGTGCCTTCTGTTTCCAAAACTCTTCTTCAGTAAGAGTTGTTTGCTTGAGCAACTCTATTTCTACTTGGTGAGCACAGCGGTTTTGCGGTGTCGATGATGCCTCAAATTCCAGTTCATACCTTAAGACTTCATCCTCGACATCAATGGCTGTTTGTAATAGGTTACCGTATGTTCCCCTGTTCCATCTTGATAGCGCACGCCACGTAGCCTTGAGCCGAAGGCCTATCTGCGTCAAGGCAGATCGATAGTTAACAGAACGCTAAGCCGCCCGAACGTAATCCAAGAACTCTGCGTATTTAGTCCAAAAATTCAGAAACTTAAATTGTTTTATAAAATTTGTCATTTGGGGTTTGATAGTGATCAATAGGGGTGCATGGTCTGACTTCTATCGACTCAGATGCTCGCAAGACATCGTCAGCAGGAGGGTCGACCATTCTGTGGTCAACTAGCAACCTGTTGAGACGTGACCCTTGTCGGTGTGGATCTTCCTTTCCATTGAACCAGGTGAAGCGACTCCACGAGTATGCCACCTCATTCAAGCCAGCCGCAACCTGGAAATTCATAAACTCCTGGATAGAAGTAGACGGCAGGGGATGGCCTCCAGTCTGTTCTTCTTGACGAACGATCGCGTTGAAGTCCCTCCAACCACCCATGGTCTATCCGATTGTTGGTCCAAGAGAGCTTCCCATAGAGCAGGTCGATCCTTCTTCTTATTGTGACCATGAAAAAAAGAGAAGCAAACCACTCTGGGAAGGAAGGAGTGCTCCACCTCTACCGTAATGTATTGTACCGAACATGACAGCAAGCGCAAGTCACAGTTTCTTTCAAGTACCCAAATGTTTCCTTTCTCGTTTGAGAACGAGGATTGGAAGCCCAGCTTTACTTGATAAGAGAAAGGCTTAGATGCATGAACATTCGGTTCAATTATAGCAAGAATGCAAACTTGATTGGTCCTATATAGTGATTTAACACGGGCCAGAGTAGATTGACCGGCTACTCCCCGCACGTTCCATATGAGGAACTTAAGCATTAAAGAGAGAGGAAGGTTGGCCGTTTGATCAACCTTGCGCATTCGCTGACCGAAGGCTCATGGTAATTGGGGGAGGGATCTTCGGGTTCCCACGTTTCCTTTCCTTCGACTTGGGTTGCTGAAACTCTACTTCATCCGCCGTCTTGGATTGCTGAGTCTCCTCAACTTCCACTTTATCAGCCCAGGTAGATTTCAAAATCTCTCTATCTTTACGAACTGATCGAGTCAGAAATGCATTAATCAACACCACTTCTGTCAATTTATCCGACGGGTTCCCCTTCGCCCGACCTGTTCCACGAGGTGATGCGACTGCCTGCTAATCTGCTTCTTTGTCAGTTCGATCATCTCCACTAGCTTCATCAGGCTGAGGTGGCAGCATCTGTTGGCCTGTATTGATTGGATGGTTAGACGGCTTCTCGTTATCCATCAAAAGGGAACTCTCTGATAGCTATTGGTTCCCGTCATTTTTATGCCACATCATTATGTGGGCATTCCCCTCTTCTGCCATCTCAATAATATCCACCTCGTTTTGTGTCTACTGTCTTAACTCGTTGTGGTCTATCGACGTATGCCAGTTGTCTTCCTTATCCGTCGTAACCTGCGTGTCATTCTGAGGAATATCATGAGGGCCTGGTAGTCCCTGGCCCGCCACTATCTGTGTACTCGAACTCGCATGGAGAGGTGGTGTAATGCCCCAGTCCCAAAATACTTAGGACCAAGTACGTAGACATGCCAGCAGCACATATACGAAGAATACTCTAATATATGGAATCCTCGTAGACATACATAAGTTGTAATTACTAATAATCGCAGGCCAGAATATAATAATCTACATCTCATCACAGCTCAGCACCGAAGGTATAAGAATCCAGAATAAATAAGTGAATCAAAGAGATAGCCGGGTGGACATACCCACTCCAAACAGCTATATAAAGTAGTTTCACATGATCGGAGTCCAACCTACGCAAAATGGAATAAAAGAATATGTCCACTAAATGTCTCAATGTATAAATAAACTAAAAGTCAGCTGGAGATGCCTCGTCATCGATGTAGGAAGAACCTAATGACGCACCATACTCATGCGGGAAATCGTCTAACCCTGGAGAGATAACCTGGTCCTCAGAGGGACGTAACAAGATATAAGAAAATACCATGCCATATAAACTGTGATATATAATAGAGAGTAAAAACGAAATGCATGCAAAAGGGTTCCTAACCATTCTACTGTGAATATGCAGTTCAGATACAATCCTTCGACGTTTGAGCCCTGGCTGATAATAAGATCCGGTATAGTCCCCTCTTGGGCACCAGTGACCAAGCACATAACGTTCAAGAACGTCAGTGGCCAACCTGAGGGGGTAAGCATACCCGTATCTCCAGTGGAGCTTCCGGGTTATAAGGAAAAGTGTAATAGAAGTCCATACGTCAGGTATTATTTTTCCCAACCCAGGCCCGGAGCTGTGATTCGTCAAAGACGGTTGGGCCCGGTGCAAAAAATAATGGAGGTCTATTATAATATATAAAACTTTCTAATAAAAATTTTCAAAAATTAAATTATCCAAACTAATCATAAATTAAGAAAAATTATTCTGCTACAATATCTTTCAATTGAAACAATATTCAACTAAAATAGATAATAAAGCTTAAAAAAATAAGCATCTTTTGCCATCTTTACAATAAGAACAATCTTCTAGCATTTCTAGTTGCAAAATCATCGACCAATCGTTCATAATCAACACCTTTCAAGATCTCATTTTCAATGGAAATTAGAGGTAGCTCATTTAATCTTTCATGTGACATGGCAGATTGAATGTACGATTTCAAAAACTTCAACTTAGTCCTTTCTACAGATGCAAGTTATTGGAATTGTCAATAGAATTCAAAAGAAAATAATTAAATTTCTTCATCAAATTTAATATCTCAAGTAATTGGATGTCTTTTGGTAGAATATCTCGTAAAGTTTCTAGATCCTGAAACAACTCATCTCCATCAATATCATAGTAGTCACCATGTCTAAAAGTACTTTTTAGACGACTTCAAGATGCTTTCAAACCATCTCTATCCAATGAATTCAATTTCTATTGAATTGAACAAAAAATTGAAAATATTCTCATAGTTTTGATATTGTTCGAATCTTCTTTTGAGTGACGCAATAGCATGATCTACTATATACAGAAGGGGTCGAGAGACAGGAGGTCGATAGAGTGAGAGATATATAGGATTTTATTTGAAACCTATAAGTACCTAAGGATTTCCTATTAAGTGTTGTGATTTCCTATTGATTTCGAATATCAATTTAAAGAAATTGAGAGAATAATTGACTTGTTTTGTTAATTGGAAACAATAGAAGCCTTAGTAATTGATTCGTTAATTGGAAACAGATACAGGCTTAGTTAATTAATAGAATCTCCACATTGATTACCTTAGTATACATGAGGGAGGCCAATGAATTTATAAATTATCTATTCATAAGTTAGTTTAGTATTATAGTATACATAATAAATATACGTATACATTTTTAAAATTATTTGTTCATAAGTTTGAAATGTTTGGATTTTCTAAATTATTTATCCATAATTTAGTTCAATATACATATAACAATTTTTGGAGGCCCATAAATTCGGGAGGCCTAGTGCGGTCGCACCTATTGCACTCCCTCAAAACCGGCCCTGTCCCAACCAATGCCTAGTATCGTCATCTCCATGACCAATATGAACCTCTAGTAACTGCCAAGTCCACTAGCATGTAATTCTATTGGCAGTAACTCCTATCTATCGCACGCCTCAGACGTATCAGTGGCCAGCCGACTACGCAAGTACGTGTCCTACATATGACTCACAACACGTGATAAAGCATGTGTCAAGGCCATATGAGATATACCAATACCTCATCATCAATGGGTGGTCACTATGCTAAGTCAATGCAAGAGAATATAAAGAAAGCAAGTAAAACGACCGATATAGTCGCTTGCACCCAAGTGTGACTTGGACGCACTGTGATATAATACTATCAGCAGATATGTAATGTTGAATATAAATAATCGAAAAATAAGATAAAGTAAATCATAGAGTAAGGTGGCAGGGTAACTTGCCTGGTAGTGCGGGGATGGCAACTCCAAACAAACAACCACGTCAGCAATGGAAACTCAAAAATCCACGAACGGCTCTGGATGCTGAAACAAACATCAAGAACATTCCTAGTATAAAAGATATATCTAGGAAACGCCTGTCCAAAAGTCCAATTTTGGAACAGGAGCAAAATTGTATTTTCGGGTCAAAATGATGCCTGCTATTGGACCCGTTTTGCACCGAAACGCATGCAAATGTCTATGGTCTCTAAAGTCGCTAAACTACATGTCTACGGGTCCGGTTTGAGGAGACAAACCAAACCGTATGTTCAGAGTTGGATTCCGGCGGGCCGTGTACAATTTTGCATGTTAGATCGGGTTGGGGGCCCGCCAAATAGGTGTTTCGGTCGACCTTTTCAGAATCGGACCAAACTTGGCACACAAAACTAGAATTTCGATTCGGTCCTGTTGGCGCAAGTTTTGTCTCGATACGACTAACGTACACGAAGTTAGGGCCAAGTTTGCAAAAGGTTGATACGGGGGGATGTCGACGGATACGCACTGATTTCTTCGCGCATGAGCAACAAAATCGAGTTTCGTTAGTTCCCATACGTCGGCAACATCCATACGCGCCTTTTGATGCATATAGTGCGTGACCACGTCGCCTGGTTTGTCGGGGCGCACGCCGTATCGGGAAAAGTTTCTCGAATTTTAATGTTTTTAATAACAGTTTTTCTTTAATTTTAACATCGAATAACTTCCTGTATACATACTGAAATTACAATCTACAAATTAGGTTT
This sequence comes from Iris pallida, assembly GCA_029216955.1. Lineage (NCBI taxonomy): Eukaryota > Viridiplantae > Streptophyta > Magnoliopsida > Asparagales > Iridaceae > Iris > Iris pallida. Next base: position 19,672,619 of record JANAVB010015400.1, read on the forward strand.
TACTCATGTATAGGTTGCCTACAACTGTCAAATTAATTTTCGAAAATTTTCAGTAGGTCGGCCACAATTGGCCGTCCATGTCGGGTAGGTTGACTGTTCTATTGCCCTATTTTAGACATAATTTTCTCTCGACTTCGTGTCGATTTTCTAGGCGAAATAGTGCACTATATTAAAATATATTTGAATGAAAATATAGCCATATATGTTGTGAATGTACCAGAGAAGACGATTCGTAAAACGAACCATTGTACGCGGAGAAATCGGGCGATGAAGTGGCTTAGGTTGCTGTTGGCGCTGCTGTGGATGTGGCTGCTCGCGCGCTGTCCGGTGCGGTTCAGTCGACTCGGGCAACCCACGGTGGCACGTGGCGGCCGCCTGAGGTCATGGGGCTAAGGGGGAACGGTCGGGTTGATGGATTTAGGGTTTAGTTTGGTCAAGAGGATTTTCTCTCTCTTCGGATCAATCTATTAAAACGGCTGCTACATTTGGAGGGGTCGGGTATTTAAGCGGTTTGTCATCACACGAGATCCTTTGGATCTCGCGAGAAATTAAATTTTTCTTTTTCATTTTCTTTTTCTCTCTCTATATATGTATTTATATTTCTTCATTTATCTATACACACTAAAGAAAATATAATAAATTAATAAAAAAATTTAAAATTAATAGAAATATGTCTAGAATATCTTAGTAAATAATCTAAGCCATTAAAAATTACCAATTGTATTTAATGTAGCAATAACCTCCTACTAGTAAATATAAGCAAAAATTATTTATTAAACATTACATATTTTAGTAATCAAATCCTGTAAAATATAAAATAGATAGTAAAAATTTCATAATAATTTAAATATATATATTTTTTCTAAACTTTTTTCGTGCATAAACTTATAAAATCTTTATGTCTTTATATAATGTAGCTTGCTACCTATATATTAGAAAATTAAAATTTTTTAAAAGTCCATAAATCAAAGATAATGTAAAATTTTTATTAAATAGGACTAAAACCCTCAAATAATTTTGGGGGTTTACATTCTACCTAACTTATAAAAATTTCGTCCACGAAATTAACAAAATTTGAGATTTAAGTCAAGGGAGAGCAGGTACGTCAATTTGTAGCTCATTTTTGAAAAGGTGGTGGAGGTACTTAATAAAAGTTGGCTAACTGCGAATCGTCGTTACAAGACTTTGGGGGAGGTCAAATTTCTAAATGGTGGCTGAAAAATATTGAACACTCTGGCCGCGGTCAAGGATTCTAAGTGAGTCTCGATATCATCATGGCATTCTTGGTCAATGACATCCAGAGTAAAATTATTACCATTTCCTATAGGGTTACGTTTCATCAAGATAGGCGTAACTTTTTTTGAATATAACTAAAACATGCTGGTTCAAAATGAGTTCTTCACCTAACATAGATAACTAAGAGTTGGGGTTAAAGGAATCAAGGAAACAGAGTTCATGGGACAAGGGAGGAGATCCATACTAAGTGCAGAAACTTTGCTATAGAATATGATTAGGTACGTGTTCGAGATGTTTAAGTCTTAGTGTTCGGTTTATACGAGTTGGTGTTGGTATCGTGTAGGAGGCATGGCTTTCTTGGCTAGAGTGCCTACCTCATAGGTGTGTTGTGTCTTGCATGGATCATGGATATCCAGTTTAGTTAAGAAAATGCGTCAATATTTGCAAGGTTTAAAATCAAATGAAACCAAAATGGGCATCCATGGTTTGTTCTAATGGAAAGATGTCATACATGTGGGGTATTTGAAATGGGGCACATAAAGGTGGGTCTGTGTGAGACATGTACGTCATGTGTGTAGCTTGATTGGTCTAGTTCTTGAGTATGGACTTTATTGGAAAGAAATATCAAAGTCACAATGGAGGTCATCACATGATACAGATAGGAGTGGACGCTATGAACCATTGATTTCTTAACCCCAGTGGAATCAACCTATCCCATTCATTTGTTAATCCTTGAAGAGGCTTGCCTATTCACTGCAGGAATTTTATTTCAAAATCGAAACCAAGGAACAATTCTATGATAGAACAAAATGTGAAGAATCAAGGTTGTTATCCTTTACCACGGTTATCCAACGCATGAGCAAAGGGATACAAAATACTATACGAAGATCGTGTCACAACTTCCAACCAGATGGGAGAACGGTTATTGATGGCATCCCCTTCTAAGAGATAGAGCATGCTATGTTCAATGTTCTTCGCAACCTACGAAAATTGTTTAATCGTGGAAGTACAGTAACAGGGCTTGTAAAAATATCAAATTGAAGGTGATGTATGAGAGTAAGAGGGACTTCGATCGTAGTCAGAGATTATATAGGACGCCTAGGTATTACCTTTTTAATGTGGCTCATGTACTGGCCATGTTTTATCAAGGTGGAAGGAGATGTCTTGGTTAGCCTAACTGGAAAAAAAATTGGTACAACGTGGTTCCATTCAACTCTTAATACAGGTTACGAAGAGATATTGTTAAGGAATTCATGAAAAAGAATTAGTGGGCCATGTGATGAGGGCAACCTGATAGGTGTAGGACCTATTTCATCAAGCTTGGTGTTATAATCCATATATGGTGATAGACAAGGATGGGTTTAACTTGGTTTTGAATAAGGTTCCCAATGGGTCATCAATCTTCGAATTGGATTAACCTTGAGTTTAATTCTATCTTTGCTGGACAAAATCTTGTAGAATCAGTCCAAACTATCCCTATTAGGTTAGGGTAATCTTTAATAAGTTCCAACTCAAGTGATCGGGCTAATTTCCCGTCGGGTTGGTAAAATAGGTTCTAGAAGTAATAAAGATGCACCTTCCGTGACTTTTGTGCTTAAGTAGCACAAGAGGCCTCTATTGAGTGGCACACTAGTGGCATGTGCATAGAGGGCTTTGAGCAGATCACAACCATATATTGGGCCAAAAGGTTTGAGTCAAGGTTGGATCTCTAATTGCAGTCGAAAAGTACATCAGTGTTATGGTAAGTGTTGTCGCTAGTCCTTTTTGACCTGAAAGTCATATCATAAAAATAGAGTACAAGGAGATGTATTTTAGTGGGACATGATATGTCTACATGAAGGTGGAGTCGTCTATGTCTTGTATGTAAAATTTGTTGGATGGTAACTGCTGGTCTCGTGCTCCGAATATTTATGTCACGGTCGGGGACACCAAATTATCTAAATGGAAAGTGGGAGTTCATAGGGCACTAATTTACCATCCTAGTGAGAACTAATTTACTTTATTCAATCGTAAGCTTAGTGAATCCCAAAATGTAGAAGGCTTACAATCTATTCACTCTAAAGACTAGGGCATAGTTTTAGGAATAATGAGGTTGGGAATATTTAAGTCGCAACATCGTACCTTGACCTCTGATAATAATAAGGCACGATGTGATCGATAACATGATATGGTAATTATGAATCCACTTCGAGGACCGTACCCCGATTTCTAATAAATGGAATGATTGCGTACAACGATGCATGAGTCTATAAAATATAATGACCCACTCCTCCATAGTATACGAGAGTCTATCGATGGGGGTAACAAAAAAGATCTCAACAACTAGGTCATAAATTTTTATTTGTGTTAAGTCGGTCAGACTATAGTCATAGGGTTTCTAATGGTGTTGTACTTAGTGCTCATGTATTGCTGTTGATAACTAGTGAATCAATATGATGGAGCATCTTGCTACAGATATTGGCTAAGCTGGTGAAGGTGTTGTAATGGTGTTGTACTTAGTGCTCATGTATTGCTGTTGATAACTAGTGAATCAATATGATGGAGCATCATGCTACAGATATTGGACACTCTGGCCGCGGTCACGGATTCTAAGTGAGTTTAGATATCATCATGGCATTCTTGGTCAACAACATCCAAGAGTAAATTATTACCATTTTCTATAGGGTTACATTTCATCAAGTAGGCATCTCTTTTTCGAATATAACTAAAACTTGCTGGTTCAAAATGATTTCGTTCTTCACCTAACATAGATAACTAAGAGATGGGGTTGAAGGAATCAAGGAAACAGAGTTCATGGGACAAGGGATGAGATCCATACTAAGTACAGAAACTTTGCTATAGAATATGATTAGGTACGTGTTCGAGATGTTTAAGTCTTAGTGTCCCGTGTATGCGAGTTGGTGTTGGTATCGTGTAGGAGGCATGCGCTTGCTTGGCTGGAGTGCCTACCTCATAGGTGTGTTGTGTCTTGCATGGATCATGGATATCCAGTTTTGTTAAGAAAATGGGTCGATATTTGCAAGGTTTAAAATCAAATGAAACCAAAATGGGCATCTATGGTTTGTTCTAATGGAAAGATGTCATACATGTGGTGTATTGGAAATGGGGCACATGAAGGTGGGTCTGTGTGAGACATGTATGTCATGTGTGTAGCTTGACTGATCTAGTTTATGAGTGTGGACTTTATTGGAAAGAAAAAGGCTAGTGTTGTGTTCGAAATATCAAAGTCACAATGGAGGTCATCAGATGATGCAGATAGGAGTGGACTCTATGAACCATTTATTTCTTAACCCCAGCGGAATCAACCTATCCCAATCATTTGTTAATCCTTGAAGAGGCTTGCCTATTCACTGTAGGAATTTTATTTCAAAATCGAAACTAAGGCACAATTCTATGATAGAACAAAATGTTCGACCGGCCCTAGGCCAGCAGACGACCAATGGACGAGATAAGGGTTAGGACAGTAGGCCTCCACGGGAAAGCATCGATATATATATATATATATATATATATATATATATATATATATATATATATATATATATATATATATATAAAATCAAGTTTAAAGCCCGACAATATGGCGGTAGAAAGGCTTTCAGATTTTTAGATTTCTGGACGAAGCAAAATGAATTCATGCCGGTCATGAGGCAGCCTGGCTATCAGTTTCACATGGTAATGCTTTGGTGAGGGTAAGCTTGAGGTTGGTTGCATGCAGGAAAGCATTATTGTAGTGGAGCCATACCACATTCGGGGACATTTTTCAAAAAAACCAGCTTGCAAAAGATAAAGTACTGGCAGCAGAAATAGCTTATAAGGAAGATAATTCAAATCTGAATCGGGAGCGGTTGGAGAAGGCATCTGATATGCTTAAACAAAGATCCATTTGTGAAGACTCCTTCTGGAAGTAGAAAGCAAGGCTCAAGTGGGACTTAAAAGGTGATCGCAATACGTCTTATTTTCATGAATGTGTCAACAGCAAACAAAGCTTCAGATCCACCACATCACATGTGACGATGGCAATACTTTTACGGAGCTGAAAGACATCCAAACAGTAGCTAATGACTATTTTGCCTCGCAGTACCAACATATTGACATTATTGATGATGAGGATCTGTTGAGTAACATCCCCAATCTAATACTAGAAGAGGACAATATCACACTTACTGCTGCCCCAACAAAGGAGGAGCTACTCGCTACTATTAAAAGCATGGATACTAGAAGTACGGGAGGCCCCGATGGTTTCATTGTGCTTTTCTTCTCCAAATGCTGGCATATTATTGGAGATGATCTCTTAGAAGCAGTATCCATGTATATAGATGACTTTTCTTTCCCAAAATCTATTACAAGTACCTCTCTCGTACTTATACCTAAAGTTAAAAATCCAACGTACATGTCAGACTTCCGCCCTATAAGCTTGTGCACTGTTGTGAATAAAATAATCTCCAAGTTGTTGTCAAATCGCTTGGCTCCCATTATTCCTCGAATTATTTTACCAAAACAAAGTAGATTTGTTCGGAGGGGAGAAATAGTTGACAATATCATTCTAGCTCAATAGATGATGAGTATGATGAAGTATAAACATAGAGCGGGCAATATTGCTATCAAACTTGATATGTGGAAAGCTTATGACCGACTAGATTGGAGATTTCTCATGAAAGTCATGCGCAGGTTTGGCTTTGCAGAGATATGGATCAACATGATATTTAGGCTCATCAACAATGTCTCGTACTCTATTATTATAAATGGGAAATCATCGGGTTCTTCCAAGCTTTCGAGGAGCTCGACAAGGGGACCCTCTATCACCTGCATTGTTCGTGATTACAGTCGAAGCTTTCTCGAGAAATATAAAACAACTATTGGAACGACCTTCTTTTTCTTATTACTACTCGCCTATTGGATGTCCCCCTGTGACGCACCTAGCCAATACGAATGATATCTTGATCTTCTCTGTTGGTGATGTTTGGTCTGTTAGTGCACTACATTCTTTGCTTTGCCATTATGAAGCAGCGTCGGTCTAGAATATTAGTGCTATGAAATCATCTATATATGTGCATCCAGAGCTCCCTATGGAGAGAGTGCCGAGCTTAGTTCTATCACAGGATTCTCTACAAATAATCCCCTATTTTTATATCTAGGCTGTCCATTGATGGCTGGGAAAAGAAATGCAGGCATATACGAATCTCTATTATCCAAGATAAGGAATAGGATTGAAGGTTGGCAGCAAAGACTCCTCTCATATGGTGGTAAGTTCATACTTTTCAAGTCAATATTACCTTCCATTCCCATGTACACAGTTGCGACTTGCAATCCACCAAAATTTGTGCTTAAACAGTTAGAAGTCATGTTCACAAAATTCTTTTGGCATAAGCAAGATGAGAGATATAAGCGTACATGGATTTAGTTGGCATAACATGGCAAGGCCATATGAGGAGGCAGGCCTTGGCATACGAAGCTTGGAAGAGACCTTCAATGCCTTCACAATCAACCTGTGGTGGAAACTGTAGATTCAAGAAGGTTTGTGGGCAACCTTTCTGAAGTCCAAATATTGCAAACACAACACATTAGACACGACTACTACAAACTCGAAGGTATCTCATGTATGAAAAAGAGGGTAGAGATAAAGGGAACAATTTCATTATTGCTTCTACAGACCCAGGTGTGGCTTGGGAATGGTCACCTTGTTCGAATAGGACATTTTCTGTTACTTTGGCGTGGAGACATGCTAGAACCCCGCATACATTACGACCACATTTCAAGCATATTTGGAACTCTTGCCTACCTATGAAATGGTTAGTGCTTTTATGGCTATACTACAGAAAAAACTTCCAACAGACGATAATATCCAATGTCTGGGTTTCAGCATTGCTTTTAAGTGTTATTGTTGTACGAATCTTGATCGAGAATCTGTCTTGCATTTGCTTAGGGAAGGTGAGGTGGCTAATAGTGTATGGAAGAAGCGGCAATCTGTACTCAAAGTAGGTTTTCGCGATTCATCTTTTTTAATTCGATTTAGATCTTTGTGGCGAAGACCTAATATAGATATGAAATAAATTATGGTCGGGGCTATATGTTGGGTATTGTGGAAGAACAGAAACAAGTGGCGATACAAAGGCTATGCATTCTACAGTGAGCAGTTGCTAGTGGAGATCAGAAGACAGGTTCAGAAAGCTCTAAGCCGGTGTACACCCTCGCCGAAGTTACCTCCTATTTTGTAGTAGGGTTCTATCATGTTTTTGGCTGTTTTGTATCCTGAGTTGGCACTCATCAATTTTGCAGTAGGGTTCCATCATGTTTCGGTTCACATATCGGTATAGATATGGTTAGGATATTGTACCTATATGTATATGTGTAGAAATTTTAGATAATATGTAGAACACATAGGTATGGGAGATACCTATGTTGTAGGATAGCAAGCATAAGGTAATAGGTAAAGTATTGGGTATTACCTAAATACTAGTGAATAGGGTAATGTTTAGCTATTTGTGTAATAGGTTAAGACATTTCCTATTAGAGCCTATGTGCATATAATATAGGTACTTACATAGGGTATGGCCTAGTATTGACTAGAATACGTTGGTATGGCAATGTATGATCCTAAAAAACTAGGATTGACCTAGTTTAACCTAGTTTAGCAAGGCCTAGTTGACCTAGTTTGACTCAGAAATAACTTAGAGACCTAGTATCAAGCTAGCTAGTACAACATGTTTATGATTCCAAAACACCAATTGACATTGATATTCCATATTTAGGTCTTTAAGGTACTGTTTCAGATACTGCTGATACTTTACATCAGATTTTAGGCGAGTACATTCTCTGATAGTTTCTATTATTTGATAATTTCTACGATTCTAGTCTATAATATTGTATTACTTGATTCTTGGCACGATGGAGACCCGAATTTATATTTTATGGATTCACTCTTATGCGACACGTGTGTCATATGTAGGAACGAAATTGTAAAGCAGAATACTCTAGAGGGGGGGTGAATAGAGTAGGCAGTAGAATATTGCTAATTAAAAATCTTGTTAGCAGTTAGATCACAGATATAAAAATAATCACAAAGTAAATGACAGAAATTAAAAGTGATTAGAAGGCAAATGCAAACACCGAGATTTATATTGGTTTTCTTCTTGTGAGGACTAGTCCAGTCGAAAGAACTCTAGCTTCCAGTTGAATCCACTATTGGAAAATCCTGCAAGTTTTCATACGAAGTCCTTGCAACTTCTGCAACACGAGCTTTGATACGAAGAACTCGACCAACTTCAATTGTGAAGAGTTGAATCTTCTATCAAGCCTCTGATTACAATCGCTCTTGAAACTTCTAGACCGTACCGCACTGGCAAATCGACTAGAGGATTGTAACTGGCTTGGGATTTGAAAATGAAAGCTTTTTAGAACTCTTTGGAAGAATGTAAGCTTAAGAAGAGAATAGATTGAAAGTGAATTGGTGATTTGAAATGATCGAAATGCTTCTCTATTTATAGTTTTTCCAAAGACAGAACTCTGACAGAATTCGGGCAGAATTCGGACAGAACTCTTTGTAACAAACCGCAACTGAAGGATGACCAAGTTCAAAAATCAAACGTTTACTAACGTTCTACTTGGCCGAACTCTGGCCGAACTCTGCTAGGGTTCTGCCAGTTCATTTTTGAGAAAAATCAATTTTGGCTTTTTGAAAAGTCCTTCAGAAGCTTTTTGTAAAAAGGATATTTTTCAAAAACATAGGTCATTGTTAAAGAGATAGGTCAGTTTTGAAAAACGATTTCGGATAGCCTATTTGCCAGTACGACTCGGTGTACAATGTATTCCTAAACTCAATAAAATAAAAAATTACATTACTTTGACAGAAATATCACTACTAAAATATGCTCTATTAGCGACGTCGTTTAACGACAGAAGGAAATTCCGTCGCTAACTATATAATATAGCGACGCCTTTCTAACGACGTTGCAAAACGTCGATGAATAGCGACGTTCTGCGACACTAGATAAAGTATATCGCGGAATAGCGACGTTCAGCAACATATTAAGAAAATATGTCGCTTATATTAAAATTCTTGCGACGGTTAGCGACGTCCACTGTTGACGTTGCTAACTTTTTTTACTTAAGGCACAGGCCTCCTTTTTTTCCCCCTACTTGAAAAATTGAAAACTCGAAACTCTTTTTTCTCCCTCCCCCCTCGGCGACTTCCTCCCCTCCCCCGGCGACTCCCTCCTCCCCCCCCGTCGAGATCCTCCTCCTCGAGCTCCTCCTCCCCCAATCCGAGCTACTCCTCCTCTCCGACGGTAAACCCTAACCTAATTCCTCCTCCTCCTTCTCTTCCACACACACACACACACACACACACACACGGAGGGTAACACACCAAGTATTTGTGGAAATGTCCAATAGGTCATTTAGAATCCTAATTTCAGTTTTGTGCATAAATGAGGGTAGGTTAGTCATGGTTAATGTATCCCAATTGGTTTTCATATGGATTCCTATATATATCTATGTATTTTTGACCCACAAATCATGTATATATGTAAATATATATAAATTGGTATATATTTATGTATGTGGACTATTTTAGATAAAAGTTTATAAATATATAGTGTGTGCGGTTGTGTCTTGTGTGAGAGTGAGAGAGGGGGAAGCATGGCAAGTTATTGGCTATCCATTTGGCCTTTGGTTTGTGTGTTTGTGGCTTGGATTGGTGGTTGGTTGGTTGTTTGTGGTTATGTGTGTTTGTTTGAAGAAAGGGATTAGATATTGTTTTAATAGTGTGTTTGTGCTTGTGATGAGATGTGAGAGTGTGTGAGTGTATGATTGTGTTTTTTAGTGTGTGTTTGAGGAAGGGGAGGTTAGATGTGGTAGTGTGGTAGTATGGTAGTGTGAGTGTGAGTGAAGAGGGATATTGAGATAAGTGTTAGAGTGTGTGTGTGTGTGTGTGTGTGTGTGTGTGAGAGTGAGAAAGGTGAGAGGGATTTAGATGTGGTAGTGAGTGTTGTGTGTGTTAGAGAGGGTATGGTAGAGTAGCAAGAGGGGGGGGGGGGGAACAAGTGGCTGCAAAGGCAGCAGCAGCAGCTTGTGCTGCATGGTATGATAGCGTAGCAAGAGGGGGGGGGGAACAAGTGGCTGCAAAGGCAGCAGCAGCAGCTTGTGCTGCAGGGTAGTAGCAGCAGTAGCTGCAATGCCAGCAGCAGCTGCTAACAGCAGTAGCAAGAGCAGTGAGAGCAGCAGCTGCAATGGTGACTAGAAGCTAGTGTCTCTTATTATGTTGGGGGGGTGTGGTTTTGTTTTAGGATGAGTATGTTAGTGTCTACACATAAGTTAGTATCCTAAGTTAGATATTTAGGATAGTATCCTAGGCACTAATTTAATATCTTGTTTAGGATGTTAGTATCCTAGAGTTAGATAGGTGAGTTAATATCTTAGGATACTAGAAGTTAGTATCCTAGATAGGTTAGTTAGTGTCTTGGATAGGTTAGTTAGTATCCTATTTATCCTTGATAAGTTAGTATCCTAAGTTAGATATCTTAGGGTAGTTAGATTATGCTAGTATCTTGAGGGTATCAAGATAATAGGATATTAGGATATGGGCTAGAAGTTAGTACCCTAAGTTAGTATCTTGGCTAGAATTTGGTATCCTAGGATAGTTAGATATCCTAGTATCTTAAGAGTGTCCTAGATTAGTCTATGGTAATAGGATACCCTATAGGGTATATCTCTATGTAAATATTAGAGTATCTTAGGAGTGTTGGTATATTGTTAGAACGGTAGAGTTAGTATCTAAGGTATTAGCAAAGTAATGAGAATTACCTATAGCCTAAGGATAAGGTATTAGCTAAGGTAATGGGTATGATGTTAAGGCAGGTGGATAGACACTAGCCTAAGGTAGATGGTAATATCTATTAGCCTAAGGTATTGAGTTATCTACTAGCCTAAGGGTAGGATATTACTAGGATATGGTATTATCTAGTATCTAAGGTAAAGTGGATGTTAAGGTATTAGTTACCTAGACTAAGATATTGAGATTCCAACTTAAGGTATTTGTATTGGGATACCAATAGCGATAAGGTAAAGGGTACCTTGGTAGATAATGACTAAAAATAGGATATTTGACTTAGATTTGACCTTATTTGACCAAGGTTGACTATTTTGACTGAAAGTCAAAGTAGAGTCAACATCTGACCTAGATTGGACTAAGAGTTGACAAAGTCAACTATAGGTCAACCCTTGACCTAGTTTGACCTTGTTTGACTTTGTTTGACTTAGCTTGACCTAGTTTGACTTTGTTTGACTTAGTACAACCTAGTTTGACCTAGATTGCATATCATGCACTAGAAATCATGCCTAACATTGTTATTAGTAACTGTCCGCTACTAATGTGTGTCCCATAATAAGACATAATATACGAATTTGTGCCTATTGGATAATGTGTGTCCATCTTTGCAGAATTATTTCCAAATGGATATGAATTACTACTTGCGGAATCGTTCATGGATGTACAATCGTCATCCTGATGATATGTGTGGTGTATGGGATGAATACATAGCGGGAGTAGAGCAGTTCCGGCAGTTTGCTAAGGCGTTCCCTCAGTACATGGACGGCACCAAAATTAAATGTCCGTGTGTGAAATGTCATAACGTGAAATATTATCCAGAAGTGGAAGTGACATATCATTTGTACTCGAGGGATTTTACGCCTAATTACTATCAGTGGACCGCACACGGAGAACTTGTGTCTTTAGCATCAGAGCCGGAGCCTTATGTTGAGCCGTATATGCATGCGGGACCTAATTTTGTTTCAGATAATCATGCATACGACGATGGGTGCGTGAACATGGTTTTCGACGCTGCGGAACCTAGTTTCATTCATGATGCAGCTGAGGAGGCACCGAATGTCGATGCTGCAAAGTTCATGGAGTTGCTGGAGAATGCAAGGACTCCATTGTATCCTGGTTGTGAGGATCATTCACCGTTGTAGGTGGTTACAAGACTGTTGAGCATTAAGTCAGATTTTAACATGTCACAAGAATGCTACAACCGAGTGTTGGAGTTGATTATAGAGATCTTGCCGGCGGGTGCTAAGTTACCTAAAGACTTCTATCGGTCTAAGAGGATGGTGAGATCGCTCTAGATGGGATACGAGAAAATCGATTCTTGTCGCAATGGGTGCATGCTGTACTACAAAGACGACAAGGACGCAGATATGTACAGATTTTGTGGTGCTGATCGCTATAAGACAACTAGTACAGGAAGGTCTACCGGTGCAAGAAGACCGACCGATTCAATGCACTACTTGCCTTTAACGCCGCGGTTGCAAAGATTATTTATGGCGAAAGAGACGGCCGAAAATATGAGTTGGCACATGCGAGAACAGATTGAAGGAGTGTTGGATCACCCATCCGATGGAGAAGCGTGGAAGCACTTTGATCGAGTGTATCCTGATTTTGCTTCAGATCCGCGTAATGTCAGGTTGGGGCTATCTTCTGACGGTTTTACTCCTTTTGGTCTTTCGGGATCCCAGTATTCGTGCTGGCCTGTGATTGTCACTCCGTATAACCTACCGCCTTGGATGTGCATGAAGACTCAGTACATGTTTCTAACTGTTATAATTCCTGGTCCGAACAATCCCAAGAGGAACATTGATGTGTACTTACAGCCTTTGATAGATGAGTTGAATCAGTTATGGGAAGTAGGCGCTAACACGTACGATGTTTCCAGGAAGCAGAATTTTCAGATGAAGGCAACCCTTATGTGGACCATCAACGACTTTCCGGCCTATGGAATGTTATCTGGATGGAGCACTCATGGCCGTCTCTCATGTCCGTATTGCATGGACCGTACTAAGGCTTTCCGCTTGAAACACGGAGGAAAACCGTGCTTCTTTGATTGTCATCGACAATTTCTGCCAAAAGATCATCCGTTCAGAAGGAACAAGAATGCATTCCGTGCCGGCGTTGTAGAGAAGGGTGATCCACCGCCAAGGTGGTGTGGAGCCACGATATGGGAGGAGGTTAGAGATTTTCCAAGTGCTATCGAAGATCCTACAACTGGGTACAAATGCGATGGATTTGGTAGAGATCATAACTGGACAAAGAGGAGCATATTCTAGGATCTGCCATACTGGAGTACCAATCTGCTCAGACATAATCTTGATGTCATGCATATTGAGAAGAATGTGTTTGATAACATAATTAATACTGTGATGGACGTAAAGGAAAAACGAAAGACAATCCCAAGGCCAGGTTGGACTTAGAAGAAATATGCAAACGCCCTGCGTTGCATTTGATAGAGCAGAATGGAAAACAGTTCCTGCCGAAGTCAATTTTCTCGCTGGACAAGGAGGATAAAGTGAGACTTTGTCGGTGGATCCAGGGCCTAAAATTTCCAGATGGATATGTGTCAAATCTGAGAAGATGTGTCGATCCGAACGAAAACAAATTGACGGGTATGAAGAGCCACGACTGTCACGTATTCATGGAGAGGTTAATTTCGATTGCATTTCGGGAATTCTTACCGCAGGCAGTTTGGGATCTATTGACGGAGCTTAGCATATTCTTCAGGGATCTTTGTTCTAAGAAATTGCTCGTTGATCGTCTAGAAAAGCAAGAGAAGGACATTGCGGTAACACTGTGCAAGCTAGAGAGGGTGTTTCCTCCTGGATTCTTCGACTCTATGGAGCATTTGCCGATTCATCTATCCTATGAGGCACGTGTTGGTGGACCCGTCAAATATCGATGGATGTACCCGTTCGAACGACATTTGAATCACCTAAAAAGAAAGGTGAAAAATAAGGCACGGGTCGAGGGTTCTATTTGTGAAGCCTATATTCTCGAGGAGATTACAAACTTTTGTTCGATGTATTTCAAGCCTCATGTTGCAACTAATAGAACGAGAGCTTCCAGAAACGACGATGGAGATCATGAATGTAATGATACAATACTGAAGGTATTCAATGCTCCGGAAAAGCCATCGGGTAAAATGAAGAAGAGATATCTGAACGATGATGAGCTTAGGGCTGCTCAAGTGTATGTATTACTCAACTGCGACGAGGAGGAAGTAGAGAAACTGGAGGGGTAAGTAATTAATACGTCTACATTATTTTAATAGTATTAATTATTATAATATTACATTAATTGAACGATGCTGTTTTCAACATATTTAATGATGATGTGAGGTCAGGTAGGCCACACATAACAGAAGAAGAACTAGAACAAGAAATGAGGCATTATTTTCCATCATGGTGGCGCCGACTCCTGACGTTGCACTACCTCCTACTGCCCCTACGGTGCAGCTCACACAGGAGCAGTATGTGTACATGCTATCCCAGATGCGTGGCAGGGGTCCGCAGTGATTTTATTGAATTTTTTATGAGTTGTATGTATTGGCCCTAATGGCAAATTGTTTATTGGTGCACATTTGTTTATACACTTGGTGGGAGACTTTTTATCATCTTCCATTTTTGTTTTACTCTATTGGATGTTTGTGATGATTTGTGTCTATGAAGTGTAGTTTGTTGGATATTTACTTTGTGATATTTACTTTGTTGGTATTTTCATTGTGATATTTATTTAGTGATATCTGCGACGGGGATGACAAATATACCTACGCTGGGTTATAAGCGATGATCTGATATACAAAGGAGGTGCTGCCCAAATTTTAAAAAATATAATGTGTATTTTTGTGATGATGTGTGTCTGTGTTTACAGTGTATGTGAAATGCAGTGTTCGGAACCATCGATAGTTTCGATTACTGTTGTATGTTTTATCTTGGACAGAAAGAGCAACTGTTCAGGGTGTACTTCTGAGAGCTTCATTTTCACATCCTTCACTCTCTCGGAACGTCGTACAGGATCCCGAGAAGGTGAAGGACGTAAAGAGGAAGCTCTGAGAAGTGCACCCTGAACTGTTGCTCTTTTTATCCAGGATAAAACATAGAACAGTAAGCGAAACTGTCGATGGTTCGAACACTGCACTTCACACACACTGTAAACACAGACACACAGCATAACAAAAATACACATTTTATTTTTTTAAATATTTTTTTATTATTCTGCGACGTATAGCGACGGATAGCGACGTAATGGGACGTCACTATACGTCGCTGATTAGCGGCGTTACGTCGCTGTTCGTCGCCAAATTGCTGACGTGGCAGGCATGCCACGTCATCATGTAAATAGAACAGGACATCGCTACGTAGTTGCCCGACGTCGCTAAGTTTGCGACGTAAACTTTCGTCGCTCTACGTCGCTAAATTTGCGACGCCTCAGCGACACGATTTTGACGTCGCAAGTAGCGACGTAGAGCGACGCATGTGCCATCTGCGACTTGCTTAAAAGCGACCTTCATTTTCTGTCGCTAAAGTCGTTGCTAATTAAGATTAGCGACGTATTTTCCATTATTAGCGACGTACCGTTACGTCGCTAATTTGCCTTATTTTAGTAGTGTACATTTGGAATGGCAAACGGCTTCAGTCTTGAACATCGGAGATATCCATTGTTGAGCAGTTTCCAAAACGTTGTAGATAAACATCTGAATTGACTTGCATTTATATCGAGACAGAGGTTGATCAATTATTAAAATCAGGTTTGACCATGACCAATGGGCCAACAATCTCCCCCATTTTGATAATTGACAAACCTTGCCGATATAACATCTAAGTTTGGATCAATTCAAAAATGTATCAAAAGAAATTGTTCATAACCTGTATTCATGAAGATGTTAGATTTATTTCTCCCCCGTTGTCACTTAGCAAAATAATTGCAAAAGAGAAAGCTCCCCCGCAATAAATGCATAAGTAACACACAGTGAAGAAACACACAAAAATATATAGAAAATATTCATCACAGGCATGGTAAAAATAGTTAAAAAGATATTGTATACACAACACAGGCATGTTATTTGTCACAAGCAGTTTTAATATGAAGCAGAAAGACAAATAATGCTAGAATAAAACTGAAACAAATAAAGTGCTGAATGATAAACTAAAATGCCAAACTAAGGCATAATAAAAACCATGTCTATAAGAAGTCACAAAATAACTAAAAGAGTACTGATAATAACTAAAATAAGAGTACTGATAAAATCTTGGAATGTCGCAGCATTTCCAAGTAAACATTAGACAAAAGTATCAGTCTCAAAAAGTCATAACAACTCAAAAGTCATCATCCTCATCATCATCGTCAGCTGCTGCAGCACCAGCACGTCCAGAAGGACCAGCTCCAGAAGTATGAGGAGCACCAGCGTAAAACTCACACACATAGTCACGAGGAGTGGCACCAGTAGTACGATACCAATCGTAGGCGTTCCCTGGCTGGAACAGAGATTGGATCGCCTCATCATCAACGCGGTATCCAGAAACAGAAGGGTCGCGAGGTAGAGAGCTAGCAGCGTGACCTGTCTGCGCAAATCTCAGATCGGCGAAGGAGTTGGCAATAGCCTGAAATCGAGTCACGTCACGGAACTCACGTTCCCTGGAAGTGTCAACATAGAATGATTGCAGATCTGAAAGGTGCTGATGAATACCCTCAAATGTCATAGGGTAGGAATGAGGAGGTCCAGGTGCTGTGGGAGTAGGTGCAGGAGGAGCAGGTGCAGTAGGTGGAGGAACAGTGGCAATGCTGCGACGAGAGAGTTTGAGGAACTTGGGTTCAGGGTCAACAGCACAAGTAGACAGGTCAATGTCAAATCTCATAAAGATACGAGGGATGATCATCGCATAAGATAGGTTGCGGTCTCTTCCGCGACATCTTCCCATCATCTGAATGATAGTCTTAGGGACAGAAAAAGAAATTCCCTTAAGAATGTGATAAAGAGCAGAGAGCTCAAGTGCAGTGACATCATCTTTGGAAGTGGATTTTGGAAGTAAAGTAGAATAGATGATGCGATGTAATTCGTAGTTAAACAAGTTCAAGTTATTAGCCTTGAACTTTCCAGGACGAGCACGTGCGGGCGCACAAAGCTCATTCTTGAAACTAACGAGAGTCATACCATCGGGGAAATAAAAATTAGTGATGTCATCGAGCGGGGCACCTTCGTTTGGAATACCAAGGATTTTCGCTAACGTTTCATCAGTGAATACGATATCGATCCCTCCGACACGTGTTCTCGCGGTGAAAGTGTCTAACACGAAATTACAATAGAATAATCTAATGGCATTAGTAGCAATAGGAAATTATAAGGTAATAAAGTGTTGTAACCCTAATGCCTCAACGTAAGGGCAGTGATCCGGAAAGACAATAAAGCTTGCTCGGAAGTTTTAAAGTAAAACTCGTCCGATGCACCGTCGTTCGATTGGACCAGAGAAAAGAGGCAATCCGTATGCGGATCCGAAGACGATGCCTCTTCACTGGCATTGGTCTTCTTCCTCTTGAAGGGATTGAACTTAGGCATTCTTTCCCAAAATTCTAGAAATCTTAAGAATTGAAAAGTGGAGGAGAGAAGGAATTATACCTTCCAAGAATTGGATATGCTGTTGAGGACGAGATTCTCCGCACTAATCCAAAGTTTCGACGAAAATCTCCATACGGATTGGAAGAACAAGGGTAGAGAAGAGCTAGGGTTTGGAGGCACGGCTGCTGCTGTTTGAGGATGTTTGGAAGAATGAAGAATATGGGGGCCTCGGGTTCTGGCTGGTACATATATATACCCAGCCGAACTCTGGCCGAATTCGGACCGAACTCGGGCCGAGTTCGCCAAGGGTTGCCTGGCTATATATGTCTATCAAAAAATAATGACAATGAGGCCACATTTTTTTCATTAATTCATTTCAAATGTTTAATTCAGAGTTTAGTAATTTTAAATCTCAAAATAATATAATTAATATTATTTTATAAATTAATATTCTTTACTCAGCATCTGTCTCAGATTAGCTATAGGAGTACTGTCCCAGCTAACGGAGGTTTACCTGGGAACTCTTAAGTACCGCTTCGCTTCGACCGTAGTCGTGGTGACAGACAGACTCTTTTTAGGCTTGTCTCAAAAACAGTTATCGAGTATCGAATAAATAATTAATAAAACAAAATTAATTAATATTATTGACATCTAAAATGCCTAATTCTCGACGTTAATAATTGAAACGATCTTCCGCTAGAGGTTTTGTGAGTATGTTAGCTAATTGATTCTGAGTGTCTATGTATACAAGGTCTATATCTCCATTTTGTTGATGATCTCTAAAAAAGTGATGTCTAATCTCGATATGTTTAGTACGAGAGTGACATACTGGATTCTTAGTCAAATAAATAGAACTAGTGTTGTCACAGAAAATGGGTATGTGTGTAAAATGCAATCCATAGTCTTCTAAAGTTTGTTTCATCCACAAAATTTGTGCACAACAATGTCCTGTGGCGATATACTCAGCCTCGGTTTTTGATAATGCAACAGAATTTTGCTTTTTACTAAACCAAGAGACTAAAACTTTTCCTAGAAAATGACATGTGCCGCTAGTGCTTTTTCTATCTACTTTGCATCCGGCAAAATCAGCATCACAATAACCTATTAGGTCAAATGATGTGGTTTTAGGATACCATAAGCCGACAGAAGAAGTGCCTTTAAGGTATCGGAAGATACGCTTAACTGCGCACAGATGTGATACCTTAGGATTAGCTTGAAAATGTGCACATAAGCAAACACTAAACATAATGTCTGGTCGACCAGCAGTTAAATACAGTAAGCTACCAATCATACCTCGATACTTACGTATATCGACAGGTTTGCCTTGTTTATCAATATCAAGCTTGGTTAAAGTCGCCATTGGAGTGCTAAGTGGCTTTGCTGCTTCCATGTCAAACTTCTTTAATAGATCCTTTGTGTACTTTGCTTGATTTATGAACGTCCCATTGTTAGTTTGTTTGATTTGCAGTCCGAAAAAGAATTTCAGCTCTCCCATCATGCTCATCTCAAACTCATTCTGCATATAATTTAAAAATTCTTGACAAAGAGATTCATCAGTAGATCCAAAAATAATATCATCTACATAGACTTGAATCAAAAGAAAATTGTAATTCAAAGATTTTATAAACAAAGTAGTATCAACCTTTCCCTTTGAAAAACCGTTATCAAGTAGAAAAGAGCTGAGACGATCGTACCAAGCACGAGGGGCTTGTTTCAAACCGTATAAAGCTTTCTTCAACTTGAAAACATATTCAGGAAATTTAAAATCAGTAAAATCGTATGATAGAGCTACATAAACCTCTTCTTTTACAAAACTATTTTAAAATGCGCTTTTGACATCCATTTGAAATAACTTAAACTTATGAAAACATGCAAATGCACATAACATGCGAATGGATTCTAATCTCGCAACTGGGGCATAAGTCTCATCGTAGTCGATATCCTCTTCTTGATTGTATCCTTGAGCTACGAGTTGTCACGCCCCGCTCCCGTAGGAGCGATCGTCCTCACTAAGGCATGATGCCGCACGAACCTAGATTGCGCTCGTGCAAGGCGGGTTCCATAACGGCCGATTTCAGCGGCTGCGACGGGGTCGTCGCACAGAAGTCCCAAGCAGAGACATTGAATACTAGCAGCGGAAATTAAGAACAAAACACAAGTCATTGCAAAACACTCTTTTATTGATATTGAAACAAAGGTTACAAAGGGCGCAAGGCCAAGATTACAAGTCTCTCAAGCTCACTCAAGCTCACATTACAAGTCACTCAGCTCTCTCTCATCTCTCAATACAACGCTTGAACCAGCAGAAGCTTCGGAAGGCGACGTCCATACATTATGTCCCGTATAAGTCTTTACTCCATGCGGCCGCACGCTTCGAATCGCCAAGGAACTCCGTGTCTCGACGCATCCAAGCGAGCTCCGTGCCACGAGCTTCTACCTGTGCCTGCACATGAAAACTATGTGGGTGTCAGTACTCAACTATACTGGTGGAATGAGCTCCACGCCCACCCATACAAACCCAACACGTTTGATTTACTTTGTGCAATATAGTCACTTCTTATCAATTGTCTTTCTAGTCTTGCCTTAGGATCAGTTTTATGACCGATGCCTTGCCTATTTTGTGTCGTTAGACCATCCCGTGCTTGCAACATTCAACGTTAACCTATCAAGTCGTGTTTGTCTTACGGCCATAATCAGAGACGCAACTACGCGATGAGGCTCCATTTCCGTGTGACCGTGCTTCAAACCCTTGTTGAGGCCGTGCCTCGCAACTCAATGAGACTCAATCATATCGCCGCCTCGCGGCCCTTTGCTACTAAATCATCAACTGACCCATCCAACTTGTGAACTAAGTGTCACTTGACCAACTTTGCCTTGCGGCATTTTCTGACTTAAACTCAAGACAACTCAAAACCAACTTATGTAACTTATATGCCGACAACTTAAGACTCGATGCCACCTCTCGTGCTGAAGCACGTCGCCTATGTTGTAGCCATTCTTATGCCCAAACACTTGTGTTCCAACCATACACACATTCAACTAGACTAAATCCAAAGGCACACACGCGGATTGCCGCTCGTGTCGACCCATCTATATGAATTGGTAACTAACACCACAAGCTATCGTGGACTTATAGCCTTGTTATTCGAAGACCCTTTCATCGCAAGTAGCTAGCCCCGAAGAAAGTTCCCGAATAACCCGAGCGGTTCGTCCAGCTACGGCTATACCGTGTTTCCCTCCGGAACGAAGCGGTCCCTCGGCGCCCAGGGTTGTCGCTCGTGGAAACTTTACCTTGTCGACAAGTTGTCCAATGACCATGCAAGACTCGACACAAACTGACGTCTCACACAGTCATTCCTCTTCCAATGTTACCATCTCTTTCAAACCAATATCAAGACTTCTATCCTTGAGATCCCTCGACGACCCACGGTCGCGAGCCTTCTCCGTTGATGCTCCTTGAGATCCCTCGACGACCCACGGTCGCGAGCCTTCTCCGTTGATGCTCCTTGAGATCCCTCGACGACCCACGGCCGCGAGCCTTCTCCCTGTTACCATATCATTTCATTCAATTGAATGCCTATTCGATAGTCCTTCCTCCAAAACTCATTAAATCAACTGTGGTTCATGCCTTAACACTAAGTCCGTGCATCGTGCCTTAAGCCAATCGTGCTCTACGCGACACTCCTGCCCAAGTCGACGGGCCTTGAGACGATAAGACTATATGGTTATACCCAACCGTAGAACTCGTAGGACCATGCTTGCTACCACTCTGATAGCCTAACATAACTTGCCTGACTTAAACGCACAATGACTCGATGAGCAAAGGCTACGTCAAGCCTCGCATTGCGGAAACATGTCGTGCATGCGTTCGACTTCTGAACGACCAAGTCATTTGGGTGCCTAGACTTATATTATAAGCTGTGCAATGCAACTTAACTCATGGGGCAAGCCAAGGCTATGCCAAGCCTTGGACGATAGGACCGTGCATACTTTATGAAGCATTTATGCGGGCGACGCCTATGACTTAGGCTACGATTCATGACTTCGCCTACTCAACCAACTTTCCTTCTCCCAAGCCACGGGACGAAGGACCGAGTGCCATTTTCAAAGCACGCCGTGCACCAACTCTAAGCCGGCCGTTGGACCTTTCCATATTCTAACTCAATTCGACCCGTCGGGATTATTCCCTTTAGCTATGTGAATTCTTCTTTTTTATTATCAAGCCTACTTGTGTAAGTTGAAAACATGCAATTTATTATGTGAAGGCTAAGATGAGGCAAGTTCACCGAAACTACCCCACCTGAGCGAGCGGTCATCTTGACCGAGCGATGTCTTCATGCAGCCGTTGTAAGGCTAAGTTCGAACACCGTCGGCGTTTCGATTCCTCCGATTGACTGAGCGGGACGGGGCATTACATCATACACCACTCAGAAAAAGTTTCGTCCTCGAAACTAACTGAGAACTTACTTATTGACTTATTATTTCTACTCAACATTCAAGAACTCTCACATCCGCTACGCCTATGCGTTCCCTCAAATCCGAGCCACGCTCGTGCTACCCACAATCTTTTCTTCAAAACTCACGATTTCAAAATCCTCGACACTTTCCCGTTCCTCAAGTCTTACTTGATTCAACGTATCACTTAGTTGGATCGTGCACATATTCTAGGCATCCCCAAAATACATGTATTTCAACCAAGCCTTGTGATAGTGAATCCAATTCCATCTATCGATCCATCCACTCAATCCTTTAAAATCAATCCAACCGATGCTAACTCTCATAATATGGACATCTCGCCTAGCCGCTAGGCAATCTCTTTAGGCTAAAGTCAATTGTCAGTATTGGAATCATAGTTCCCAAACAACGATATCAACACTGACCCCATCCTAAGGTCAAACCAAGTTGATAGTACCGGGTTTTCTCCCCGAGCTCGCATCACTCTGATTTCTAAACATCAAGCATCGATTTCCTACGCACATCCCAACATTTCGTCGCACGGGGTCTGAGTCATTCAGCAAAGCCATCCTATGACAACTTACGTTTCAACCAATTCCTTAACATATCAATCTCACTCGTTCAACAAGCCATTTCGCATAGTCAATCTCTTCGAACACGTTCGATATAGTTCGCCTATCAATCCTTCTCAAATCAAGCACGCTACGACACAATTCATTGCTAATCCATAATTCACATTTTATACTCCCTAAGTCATTCATCCCAATTCACGTAATCGATCACAAGGTCGTCCAACTTAACAATATGTGGCGCCCCGATCTCACGCGAGTCAGATTATCCACGGTGGGCACGAATCACAATGCACGCTCCCGCGAGATAATCATTCTCATCGGGACGTAACTCTTGTTTTGTGTCTAGACTAATTCATTCTCGATGTGCGGATTGGACCTATTCAATCCTCAAGTTTTATTCATTCATTAATCGCAAGTCCTAACATCCTCGAATTCTCCTTCGCACCAAACCAACAAGTCGAGACAATCAAATTTACCGCGTGCTGTAACACCCAATTTCTAAAATGAGGGTAATTTTGAAATTTTGAATTTTAATTTATTTAATTATGGTATTTAAATAATAATATAATTTTATTGATTTTTAATCATTTTAAAACTATTTAAATCATGACTTGTGATTTGGTGTGCAGCTAGTGAAACCGTAGAGACTGTCTGCCCTAGAGCCTAGCCATGTGATTAGGGTATTTTATTTATCATTTTTAGTTTGAGGGTATTTTGTCATTTTTGAATTATTTGAATTTAATATATTTTATTAGGAATTTAAAATGATTTATTTGAATGGTGTGATTTAAATACTAGTTTATTTATTGCTATGTGGTTTTGGCTAGCCTAACCTAGATTGGACCTAACCTAGATTAGTCATAGCTAGCCTAGTTAGCCACATTGAGTTCAGTTAGTATTGAATAGTGGTTTGAGTCATTTTTAGCTAAGTTGGTGGTTTGTAACTTAGCTAGGAAAGAGCCCTAGATTTTAGGCCACTCATTAGCCTTGATTTATTCCTAGCCCTTAGATGCAACCTAAAAATCCTAACCCTAGCTAAAGTGGCCAGCCAAGACCCCCCTTGCCTATATAATATCTCTTTAGAAATTAGTGCCTATTTCCATTATTCTATCATTTTTCCCTAAGAACAAGGTGAGCCTACACTTCTTTTCTCCATAGATTAATCATTAGAGCTCTATTTTCATTGGGATTTCTTCCATATTGTCCTAATCAATGTTCTCCTGCTATTTGTGGAGTCAAATCACAGGTTTGAATCAATTTGGAGAAGTTGGGTGACTTTTGGAGATCCCCATTGAAGAAGCTTTTGTGTTGAAGAACACACATAGGTATATTTCTATTCCACCATTAAAATTAGGGTTTCCTTGCATAAATACCAAGCCCTAGGATTCCTTGTGCTGTAGGAATAGGGTTTGCTCGATTTCGTGTCCTGTACGTGTCCGTATCGGACACGTATCAGTGAACAGCATAGGTGTTCGACGAAATACCACAGTGGGCATTTCGATCGATATTTGGAAAAGTATTTGAATAGGAATTAGTGTTTTTGTCTCGCTTATCGATTTCCGTTGTACTGAGTTTAGTTTTGTGTCGTGTCGTGTCTGATTGCACACGGGAACACACTGTTTCCACACGCACCGCACGCGAGTAGCAGTCCCCTGCTACTCGGGCCTCCTGTAGGACACGACACGGTTTCTCTTGGTACGAATTTTGGTGGACACGAGGGGGCATGCACTGACATCATGCCCCCAAAGTTTCGTTGGATCTAGTGAAGTGGTTAGGGTGAAATCGAGCTTGCACTGGGTTTTGCACAGACACGCACACACTCGATTTAGGCCACTGATACGGCTCTAGAATTCTGGACACGACGCACTAGGACACGAATCAAGGTGATGGACACGAAGACCTATCCTAGGCGAACCTAGGTGGGTGAGCACGAGGCCTGGTTTGGCCTGTGTCAGGTGCACGACATGCGTGCACTTGTGCACGAGACAGTGCACTGTGCAGTGCCTGTTGTGCTCGATTTGTGTTTGATTGTATGTGGACACATCTGTGTCGTGTGTGGTGGACACGTATTGGGCCCTAAGACACGTGCACAAATTATATTCGCATTACCAACCATTTGTTGTACATTTTAACATGTTTTTATTCATTATTTTGCATTTTCCCTAAAATCTGATACATGTTCATTTCAGTATTTTTTCCCAGTTTTTAATTTGGTTTTTAGCAATCATTTTAGTTAGTTTAAATACTGTTAACTACTGTTTAGAGTCCCTAATACTGTTCTCCTATAAGTTTTCTAACTGTATGCCAATTTTGGGATGAAATTGTGGTGTTTTGAATTCGAAATGGAATGAGAAGTGTTGGACTGTTTTTTCAAAAATCTGAAGTATATAAACCTGAGATATTGTGGTTTGTACTGAATTGAATTCCTTTTCTTTTTATCTGAGATTAGGTTGATAAACCTGTAATATGCATAACCTGGTAATTCATCACTGTTGCATTCACTAATGTGATTTCCTCTCCTATGTTTTCCTGAAACTGAAATGGAAGGGAATGTTTGGACTGTTTTCAAAACCTGGAAAATGTTAAAATCTGAGTTTAGTTGTAAGTAAACTGTCATTGGTATTGAACCTCAAAGCTGAGATTAAGTGCATTGAAAGTTGTCCTTGGTTGAACTCAAATCTGAGTTTTAGTCTTTATGTTCTGTCATTGGGTTTCCCTTCCTATTTTTCTGAAAACTGAAACCATATGTTGTTTCCTCTCATGACACACACTACTATCCATGTTGAACTGTACACTCACCATGCCACACACAACCACTCCTACACACACATTTCCTGTTTTCTTTCACTTCATTGATACACATACACATCACTCCTCTTTTTATCCCCTTTGCATTCTATATACCTAATGTATATATATGTAATGTATATATGTAAAATGTGTATCTATATATGTAATATAAGTATGTGTAATATATATATATATATATATATATATATATATATATGTATCTAGTATAGATACTTGTAAATGGATGTAGAGATTATATTATGTATATATGTAAGTATCATATATATAACATGTGTGTGTGCTATTATATATGTATTATGTGATTTCCAGGTGTAGGCCTAGATGCAATATAGGTTGTGATGTTGGTTTTGACTTATGTGGTATAGGTTGTATGGGCTTGGTATACTAGCATAGTCTAGATTAGCCTTGATTAGACTATTGTAGATTTGTCTAGACCTAGAATGACTTGTTTGACCTAATTTAGACTTGTTGGACCTAGTTTGACCATAGTTGACCTAGTTTGACTTCTAGGGTTGACTAGAGTTGACCAAGAGTTGACCTTGGCCTAGATTGACCTAGATTCATGTAGAGTGCATAGTAGAACTTCATTTTACCATTCTGGACTTGTTGTGACTTGTGTTGTTCTAAATAGGAGCCAGACACCACTCCTCGGACAGTACTTTCATCTTGGACACTCAGATACCAGGCGAGTACATTCTCTGATCATTTCATAACTTGTTAGAATTATATTCCTGCTTTAGATTACTTTACTGCTGTCACGACATTATCACGGATTAGTACTATATGTATCTCTTCATGCGATGTTATCCCCCTCGGGAGCATCGGGTACATTGTGACATGTGCGTTTCACTTCCATCATATACTCATGTGCTTTCACCATGCATGTACACTCTTGTGAATCATGTACTCTCATGTTCACGGAGCCCTCATGTATACTATCATGTGCACCCTTTCATGGGCCTTCATGTGATATCATGTATAATAACATAACCTGCTTAGATCCTTGTGTATTGATTGGGGAACGGGGGAGTGCTAATAGTCATGTGAACAATTCCATAGTAGTGTAGATCATGTGAAACTCTTTAGTGTAGATCATGTGCTAATCTGTCCTGTTCACATGTGCTATCATGTACTCTACATCACTAGCCACTATTGGTTCTCTATATATAGTAGCTATTTACATACAGTCCTCTTCTTTACATCATGTACTTCTTTCAGTTTCATGTAACTTACTCTACTGCATGTTTATATTTTCTAACCTGCTATGATCTGTTGAGATGTATTGTGCTCGCTCCTGTCCTGACTGGACCTGTTGAAAATATTACAGAGGACGAGGAGGAGGCCTGTGAGGATACCTTCTACGGGGCAGCCCTAGACGACACTTGTGAGCTGTACTCTCAGGAGGATCCAGCTCTAGCTGAGGACATTACCCCCATTGCCTAGACTAGCTTAGTTAGGGCCTTATCTTATTTATGTTGTCTTTAGACTAGTTTAGCTAGACTTTATTTCTGTTCTTGAGATCTGAGTTGTATATATTCTTTCATATTCAGTAGTTGAGACTTGTATTCTGGATATCTGCTGAGATGTTATCTTAGACTATTTGATCATCTATATTTTCCTTGAGTTCTATATCATATCGTGCTTCTTCTTCCTTAGTTGTGATTGAGTTTACTTTCTGTTATGTCACCCCCATTCAGGGAGTATAAACTGCGTAGAATTATAATGTTAGATGTTGTGACCTAGGACAGCGTTCTACCGCCGACACTGCGGCGTAGGCTGGACGTACCCACGTCTCGTGCCCTTACTCTAGGGTACGGGTCATGGCACGTGCTGATTTTTCGAGTTCGATCATTCCCGCGACATGAATCACCATGTCAGCGCTCACGCGTAACGATCGCCCCAAATCCGACGCAACGCATGTGCGAGGCTAGAGTTGCACTCGCACAAGACAAGATTGTCGACATTGTGGTTATCCGCGTAACCATCAAAACACAATCATTTTTATCCAACATTCATCTCGATCAAAATCCTAAGCATAGCACCCAACCGAACAATAACACTTGCAGGATCGTCATTCGCCGAGTCAGAGTACCCCCGAGTTATCGCATATCGATCTTTGATATGCCTCAATACCATCGACGATATGCGTAACCTGACGATCTTCCTTTGCAACCAATTTCGAATCGTACAAATGATGCTATCATTCGACTGGATAATCTTCTCGACATTCAATCGACATTCCTGAGGCTATTGCATACACCACTCAGGAATGAAGTCATTCAACAAATCCTCAACTTATCATTCAAATCAAAATCCACTTCTTCAAATTTTCCGTTCGAACCATTCCTCAATTTCCATGCACGCTCATCCATATCGCACCGACGATATCGTCGCTCGATAGCACCCTATTGATAGTCATCTCATTTTACTCAATCGAGTTCAACTCATTCTCGTCCGACACAATTTGAATCCCGCACTCGACTTTTCTAAGGTCGACGCAATCCTTGGTGTATATGCCAAGCCCGACTTAGCCAACCGTGCTTACGCGAACCATCGTTTTGTTTTGTTGTCAAAAACTGTTCTCCTACGTTTAGCAAAATAGATAGAATTATTGTATGGACAACCCGTGGGACAATTGAGAGAGAGAGCGCACCAACGATATCAACTATGCGGAAGCAACATTTCAGAGTTTGCGGAAGCAACGGAGTTAAAGAATTCAATCGATAGTCCAAGGACGTAAAGCCGTGCTCTGATACCATTATGTCACGCCCCGCTCCCGTAGGAGCGATCATCCTTGCTAAGGTGTGATGCCGCACGAGCCTAAATTGCGCTCGTGCAAGGCGGTTCCATAACGGCCGATTTCAGCGGCTGCGACGGGGTCATCGCACAGAAGTCCCAAGCAGAGACATTGAATACTAGCTGCGGAAATTAAGAACAAAATACAAGTAATTGCAAAACACTCTTTTATTGATATTGAAACAAAGGTTACAAAGGGCGCAAGGCCAAGATTACAAGTCTCTCAAGCTCACTCAAGCTCACATTACAAGTCACTCAGCTCTCTCTCATCTCTCAATACAACGCTTGAACCAGCAGAAGCTTCGGAAGGCGACGTCCATACATTATGTCCCGTATAAGTCTTTACTCCATGCGGCCGTACGCTTCGAATCGCCAAGGAACTCCGCGTCTCGACGCATCCAAACGAGCTCTACGCCACGAGCTTCTACCTGTGCCTGCACATAAAAACTATGTGGGTGTCAGTACTCAACTGTACTGGTGGAATGAGCTCCTCGCCCACCCATACAAACCCAACACGTTTGATTTACTTTGTACAATATAGTCACTTCTTATCAATTGTCTTTCTAGTCTTGTCTTAGGATCAGTTTTATGACCGATGCCTTGCCTATTTTGTGTCGTTAGACCATCCCATGCTTGCAACATTCAACGTTAACCTATCAAGTCGTGTTTACCTTACGGCCATAATGAGAGACGCAACTACGCGATGAGGCTCCATTTCCGTGTGACCGTGCTTCAAACCCTTGTTGAGGCCGTGCCTCGCAACTCAATGAGACTCAATCATATCGCCGCCTCGCGGCCCTTGCCGCCTCGCGGCCCTTTGCTATTAAATCATCAACTGACCCATCCAATTTGTGAACTAAGTGTCACTTGACCAACTTCGCCTTGTGACATTTCCTGACTTAAACTCAAGACAACTCAAAACCAACTTATGCAACTTATATGCCGACAACTTAAGACTCGATGCCACCTCTCGTGCCGAAGCACGTCGCCTATGTTGTAGCCATTCTTAAGTCCAAACACTTGTATTCCAACCATACACACATTCAACTAGACTAAATCCAAAGGCACACATGCGGATTGCCGCTCGTGCCGACCCATCTATATGAATTGGTCACTAACACCACAAGCTATCGTGGACTTATAGCCTTGTTATTCGAAGACCCTTTCATCGCAAGTAGCTAGCCCCGAAGAAAGTTCTCGAATAACCAGAGCGGTTCGTCCAGCTACGGCTATACCGTGTTTCCCTCCGGAACGAAGCGGTCCCTCGGCGCCCAGGGTTGTCACTCGTGGAAACTTTACCTTGTCGACAAGTTGTCCAATGACTATGCAAGACTCGACACAAACTGACGTCTCACATAGTCATTCCTCTTCCAATGTTACCATCTCTTTCAAACCAATATCAAGACTTCTATCCTTGAGATCCCTCGACGACCCACGGTCGCGAGCCTTCTCCGTTGATGCTCCTTGAGATCCCTCGACGACCCACAGTCGCGAGCCTTCTCCGTTGATGCTCCTTGAGATCCCTCGACGACCCACGGCCGTGAGCCTTCTCCCTGTTACCATATCATTTCATTCAACTGAATGCCTATTCGATAGTCCTTCCTCCAAAACTCATTAAATCAACTGTGGTTCATGCCTTAACACTAAGTCCGTGCATCGTGCCTTAAGCCAATCGTGCTCTACGCGACACGCCTGCCCAAGTCGACGGGCCTTGAGACCATAAGACTATATGGTTATACCCAACCGTAGAACTCGTAGGACCATGCTTGCTACCACTCTGATAGCCTAACATAACTTGCCTGACTTAAACGCACAATGACTCGACGAGCAAAGGCTGCGTCAAGCCTCGCATTGCGGAAACATACCGTGCATGCGTTCGACTTCAGAACGACCAAGTCATTTGGGTGCCTAGACTTATATTATAAGCTGTGCAATGCAACTTAACTCATGGGGCAAGCCAAGGCTATGCCAAGCCTTGGACGATAGGACCGTGCATGCTTTATGAAGCATTTATGCGGGCGACGCCTATAACTTAGGCTACGATTCATGACTTCGCCTACTCACCAACTTTCCTTCTCCCAAGCCACGGGACGAAGGACCGAGTGTCATTTTCAAAGCACGCCGTGCACCAACTCTAAGCCGACCGTTGGACCTTTCCATATTCTAACTCAATTCGACCCGTCGGGATTATTCCCTTTAGCTATGTGAATTCGTCTCTTTTATTATCAAGCCTACTTGTGCAAGTTGAAAACATGCAATTTATTATGTGAAGGCTAAGATGAGGCAAGTTCACCGAAACTACCCCACCTGAGCGAGCGGTCGTCTTGACCGAGCGATGTCTTCATGCAGCCGTTGCAAGGCTAAGTTCGAACACCGTCGGCATTTTTATTCCTCCGATTGACTGAGCGGGATGGGGCACTACACGAGTCGAGCCTTATTACGAGTCACTAAACCATTCTTGTTCAGTTTATTTCGGAATACCCATCGGGTGCCAATGACCGGACGATCAATGGGCTTAGGAACAAGTTCCCAAACTTGATTCCGTTCGAATTGGTTTAATTCCTCTTGTATAACATCTAACAAAAAATTATCACTACATGCTTCATCAATATTTTTGGGTTCAAACTGCGAGACAAAAGCAACACAAGAAGCTATATCTTTATTAGAGGAACGAGTACTTACACCCTTGGTAATCTCACCAATTACCAAGTCCTTTGGATGATTAGCCAAGGATCTCATTTCTTTTGGTGTAGTCTCAAGATTGCTAGTTCCGGCTTCTTTGCTTGGAGGTTCATCTGATGGCTGATGTGATGGTTCTGCATCTTTGTGTGAAGGTTTTGCAGTAGCTGTACTTGGTGCGATTATGTCTTCATTGTCATCATCGTCTAAGTGTTGATTTAGCTCATCAAACTTGACATTGATAGATTCTTCAATGATTATGGTTCTTTTGTTGAAGACTCTATATCCTTTGTTCTTTGCTGCATAACCTAAAAATATACCTTCATCGGCCTTTTCATCAAATTTATTCAAATTATTTTTAGTATTAAGATTAAAACATTTACAACCAAAGATTTCGAAATAAGAAACATTTGGTGTTCTATCAAACCATAGTTCATAGGGAGTCTTCTTCGATATAGGTCGAATTAGAACCCTATTAAGAATATAGCATGCTGTATTTACAGCTTCAGCCCATAAGTATCTAGGTAGACATAACTCTAGCCATTTCAGATAGAGTTCTGTTCTTACGTTCCACAACTCCATTTTGTTGTGGAGTCCAAGGGCAAGAGAATTCATACAGATAACCGTGTGTGTCACAAAATTGCTTGAATTCTGCATTCTCAAATTCGCCGCCATGATCACTACGAATGCGAGTAATCATGAACCCTTTTCATTCTGTACTTTCTTGCAAAAGGTGACAAATTCTGATAATGCATTGTTCTTGCGTGCAAGAAAATAAACCCATGTATATCTAGAGAAATCATCTATAATGACAAATGCATATAACTTACCACCTAGACTAGCAATTCTGCTGGGTCCAAATAAGTCCATATGCAACAATTGTAAAGGTCTAGTGGTACTTACAGCGTTCTTGGACTTGAATGCGGATTTGGTAGCTTTGTTCTTTTCACATTCACTACATACCGTATCATTCTTGAAAGAAATATCCGGTAAGCCGCGTACCAACTTCTTCGTAGATAATCTTGAAATTGTTTACATGTTTGCATGACCGAGTCTCATATGCCATAGTTGACTCTCAACGCTTTTGGCCATCAAACATCTACCTGCTGTGTTAGCATCAATGTTACCGATACCGATTATGTACCCTCTTAGATTATTATTGAAGGAGACATATCCTTCTTTATTCCTCTTCGACAGTGTTGCGAATAATGAAGCGTCACCGGTCATGTGCCGTGAGCAACCGCTGTCGAGGATCCATTTGCTTATAGCATGTGAAGGGTGTTCCACCTACAAAACAATTTGCAGATAAAACTTTTGGTACCCATTTCTTGTAGGGTCCTGACTGGTTAGTTTTCGGTATCCATGCATAAATATTTAAATCTACTAACTTTCTGATTCTACAAGCAGAAGATATGTGACATATGAGGCCACAATAATGACATTTAGCATGTTGAGTGTTGAAAGTAGTGTGAGGTACATGATTGGTAGGTTTTGGTTTTCTAGTATAGAAGAATGCATGCCTATTAGTCTTCTTGGGCATAGTCTTGGTATGGTTTGGTCTGACAGTGTTGGGCGTGTTCCGATGATTCGGTAATTGATACGTGTTAGAATAGGAGCAGCAACTTTAGACCGTTTTCCTA
Organism: Iris pallida; assembly: GCA_029216955.1. NCBI lineage: Eukaryota > Viridiplantae > Streptophyta > Magnoliopsida > Asparagales > Iridaceae > Iris > Iris pallida. The sequence continues at coordinate 19,705,190 of JANAVB010015400.1, forward strand.
AACTAATTTCCAACTTTTTGGAAGTGTCATACAATTTAGTATAGTCAGATGTAAGTGATTCTAATCTGACCTGTGCACACTGGAGACTCTTTCTCTCCTTAGATAGGTTTTTCTTTAACTGGATAATAGTTTGGTCTTTTTCTTCGGATAGCTTAACAGTCTCGTGTAACAACAATTTAATAGAAGAAAGCTTACCAGACTCATTTGAGGAGTCATTATCTCTAACATGATCTAGTAGGTCGGTAAATCTTCCTATTTCACCTTTGTACTCTTTGAGTACCTTCTTAGAGGTTTCATATTTGCTACGCAGTTTCCTGTAATCATCTAACAGTTCACTGAAAGCCTCTCCTAGTTGCTCAAAGGTGAAATCATCATAAGGATCAAATAGAGGATTAGTAATTACCTGATCGCATGCCATCAAGCACACATTTGCAGCGTCATCTGATTGTTCATCTTCTGAGTCGCTGTCTTCACTTTCATGCCATATGCTTGTGTTGGCGTACTTTCTTGATGTAGATTTCTTCAGATAGCCTTTGTCATATTTGCTGTTTTTCTTTGATGATGATGATGTAGGACAGTCTTTCTTCATGTGTCCTTTCTTCTTGCATCCGTAGCAAATAAGATCTTCCTCGTTGTTGTTGTTGTTGCTGTCTTTTATTCTCATGTTGAATCTCATGAACTTCTTGAATTTTCTTACCAGAAGAGCTTGATCTTCAGAGTCGGAGTCGCTGTCATCAGAATATTCTTCGATGGTTCTTCTATGTTGAGCCTTGAGAGCGATCGTCTTCTCTGACTTCTCTCCTTTGGTGTAGCATCTTCAAAGTCTTGATGTTCTAACTCGTGAGTGAGTAGCTTACCCATGAGTGTTTCTAGAGACATTGTTGAGAGGTCGTTCCCTTCAATGATTGCAGTAGCCTTTGGAATCCAGTTCTTTGTAGGGGCTCGAAGAAGTTTGCGAATCTTCGCATGGTTACTGTAATCCTTGCCTAGTAAAGACAGAGGATTTACAATATCCAAAAATCTTGTAAACATCTGAGTGACTGATTCACTTGGCTTCATTTTGAACGCCTCGTACTCCTGAGTAAGTCTGCTGATCTTTGACTCCTTGACTTGTGTTGTTCCTTCGTGGGTTACTTCAAGAAGTTTCCACACTTTGTTTGATGTTGTGCAAGTAGACACCCTGTTGAATTCAGTTCTGTCTAAAGCACAAAATAAAGTGTTAATAGCACGTGCGTCAAGACGGCCTTTTTCTTTTCTTCCTCTGTATATTTGTCATGGGGTTTTTCAACTAAAACACCATCAACATTAATGCGAGGTGGCTTTTTATAACCATCAATAACTACAGACCATAAGTCAAAATCAAGAGATTTCAGAAAGAAACTTATACGTGTTTTCCAATAAGTGTAGTTTTGTGCCGTCAAACAGTGGAGGTCTGTTTGTGGCTTGGCCTTCACTAGTGAATTTCACAGTTGCCATGTGTAATGCTATGATCTATATAAAAATTAAATATAACTGCAATTTTACCTTGCTTTACCTGTATAACCTGCTCTGATATCAATTGTAGGAACGAAATCGTAAAGCAGAATACTCTAGAGGAGGGTGAATAGAGTAGGCAGCGGAATATTGCTAATTAAAAATCTTGTTAGCAGTTAGATCACAGATATAAAAATAATCACAAAGTAAATGAAAGAAATTAAAAGTGATCAGAAGGCAAACGCAAACACCGAGATTTATACTGGTTTCCCTCTTGTGAGGACTAGTCCAATCGGAAGAACTCTAGCTTCCAGTTGAATCCACTATTGGAAAATCACGCAAGTTTTCATACGAAGTCCTTGCAACTTCTACAGACGCGAGCTTTGATACGAAGAACTCGACCAACTTCAATTGTACAGAGTTGAATCTTCTATCAAGCCTCTAATTACAATCGCTCTTGAAACTTCAAGACCGTACCGCACTGGCAAATCGACTAGAGGATTGTAACTGGCTTGGGATTTGAAAATGAAAGCTTTTTAGAACTCTTTGGAAGAATGTAAGCTTAAGAAGAGAAGAGATTGAAAGTGAATTGGTGATTTGAAATGATCGAAATGCTTCCCTATTTATAGTTTTTACAAAGACAGAACTCTGACAGAATTCGGGCAGAATTCGGACAGAACTCTTTGTAACAAACCGCAACTAAAGGATGACCAAGTTCAAATATCAAACATTCACTAACCTTCTACTTGGCCGAACTCTGTCCGAACTCTGGCCGAGTTCTGCTAGGGTTCTACCAGTTCATTTTTGAGAAAAATCAATTTTGGCTTTTTGAAAAGTCCTTCAGAAGCTTTTTGTAAAAAGGATGTTTTTCAAAAACATAGGTAATTTTTAAAAAGAGAGGTCAGTTTTGAAAAACGATTTCGATAGCTTATTTGCCAGTACGACTCGGTGTACAATGTATTCCTAGACTCAATAAAATGAAAAATTATATTGCTTTGACAGAAATGCATTTGGAATGGCGAACGGCTTCAGTCTTGAACATCGTAGATATCCATTGTTAAGCAGTGTCCAAAATGTCGTAAATAAACATCTGAATTGACTTGTATTTATATTGAGACAGAGTTTGATCAATTATTAAAATCAGGTTTGACCATGACCAATGGGCCAACATCATACTTATCTGGCCTCTACATCAGGACTCATTACTGGCATCACTTACTTTTATCTGTCTGGCCTCGTACTTGATTTGCGTGTCGGGATTTGGATTCTTTATACTAGTCAGACGGAAAAAATATTTGAATAGACATGTAAATATTCCCAAAATCTAGAACCACCCCTACTAGTCTAATTTGGAGAGATAAAATTTGCATACCTTATGTACAATGAGCCGTATTACGCCTAGACGTTTACATATCGAAAGTGGTATTTCAAAATACACTAGTTTAGTTACTTTCTTGCTGGCTTACATTATACCTGCTACATACATCATATATATCTTAGCTTAGTTCTCCTTTATTTACTGTCCTCAATGCCATACTCTTTTGATTCACCATTCTTATTTTTATTGACTTTATTTAACTGTTGTTTTATTTTATTTTTGGATTCAGTCTTTTCTACTCATCATGTATTACTTATTATAATTGTTTTATAGTCTTTATCATTTAATTGGAACTGCAGTTAGAGGTGTGTTTTTCTCTAATCCTGACTGGATAATATTTTTCAAAGGATCTAGATGACTTATGTCCTACGTACTATGGAGCAGGTGTAGATGAGGGCTATCTATAGGAGACCTAGGAGGAGCCAGCCCAGTAGAGGAGACTCTATTAGATGTAGCCTAGTTAGTATTAGTATTTTATTGTGCTAGATTTGTACTATACTTTGAGACATTGTATATTTTCCATATTGTACTTATGTGGATAGAAAGATATTTAGACTCTTAGGCTTGCTATGGATTTTGGATATATTTGTAGAAGCATGAAAAAGCGCAGCATCTACAAAGCACAGAAGACACAAAGTTGTTGCTCACATCAAAGAACAGAAAAGTGAAGTACATGAAGAAAGATGCTTTATTAAATCATAATTACAAAGATCTATTACAGATTCTTCATGATTACATATAAAGAATATCTACTTCCTCGTCAGAGCGAATCACTTCTTTATCAACGAGCGAGTGCCGTCCCCATCTCAGCCAAAATATGGATCTTCCAGCATAATGAAGATCCTGCAATCAATCCAAAGTCTGTAGCCAATATCTCGATGCTCTGAAGCAGAACACAGTCAAGATATTGTTCAGATTCGAACCCATCATGTCAAACGCTCAGTACATTGCAAAACTATGGAGTTGCCTTATACCAAGGCTACTACTTCTTTGAACGAAGAGATCTACAATCAACAGTCGACTGACGTGAGGCCTACGGCCGTCTGAAGCTAAGTCAGGATCGAGCATGATAGTGGAACGCTAAAAAGTGAACAAACGACTTCACAAAAGCCCTCATTTTATAGGTTGTGTATGGTCTAACCCATACGCCACGTGGCAACGAGTCAAAGGCTTCAAGTTAATTGGATGAACCTAGAAATCATCTCAATGAATCTCAGTTAATAAAAGCTTTGACCGAGTTTTTAGTCATCACTTCTCGAGCCTCGTAAAAGAGGCAAGAATTAATGAAGTCATTGACTCAACGCCCGAAAATCGCAGTGACTCAGCACTCCAAACGTGCAGTGACTCAACACTCCAAAAGCGGAGACTCAAAAGTGCAGCTCTCCGAACAAGGCCCGTACACTGGGCTATCATTTCAGTATTAATAGTACGCCAAAACGAAGTGACAGAAGACAGTAAATGACAGCTATCAAGTTGTCAGTTGTCAGTTGTCAGATGTCAATCGAAAGCACGTCTTCCAACACAAACTTTGAAATGTGCAGTCAATGGGATGCCCAAAAGCATAGTCAATTTTATGCACAAAAGTGCAGCCTTAGAGACGTCCAAAAACACAGCCTCAATTATTTCCAGAAGTGTAGCCTTAGTGATGTTCGGTACGTAGCTCACTCACAAACATGGCATTTGTTCACGTGGCCAGTATGGCAACCATATCTCTCTAGATACTATCAAATCTAGTTTGTTTAAACTGAACGAGATCTTCAAGCAATATGCACACGACATGTGTTAATGACTCGGTTATCTTTATGAACGAGTGCCAACGACCCAGATCTTAGCAACAACTGAATTCCAACAATATCCACGTGTCAGCTCAGTAGCAGCCCCAATGGTGAAGTTACAATAAATTCTCCAAAAATCTCGTATGTACAGCGCTTCTGCGCTAAAACCCCTGCGCACATCGCAAATGTGCCCACCTATAAATATAAGAAGTCCTCCTTCAGTTAGGATCCTTCGGCTGCTTCTTGATTCGCAAACCCAGATCACCACGCACAAGCATTCAGAGAGTCAAAGCAAGTTCTTCTCTTCGTCAGATCGTCAACGGAGTAAAAGAGCCACTACAATGCTCGATCTCCCTCTTCACACTTTCCCATAATCAAAATTATACTTAGATTTCCTATTTAGGAATCTCTTTTACTTTTTTTGTTTGAAATACAAAAGTTCGTATAACTTTTTGTTCATGGCAAACAAAATGGCGACTCTGTTGGGGACTTCCTTCTCCAACGAGAAGCTAGTGACGCAATCTGACAACAACCTGCTGGAGTCTTCTCAGAAGATGCTGATCGTATGCTTCGATCAGCAGGCTTTCAAAGATACCCTCTCTGAAGGCAATTCATGTGCTTCAAAGTGAATAGTAAAGCCAAAGAAGGCCTGATGCACCTGTGTGCCCAAGGCTGCTGCGTCGAATGGCAAGACTGAAGAGGATGCGCTCCAGGTTCCTCTGAACTCGGGCGTACTCAATACACCTTCATCTACTACTGCTACAACTCCTCAATCAACGACAGTTGTTATCACGCCCCAGAACCAGAATACTAACAAGTAGGGACGGACCGGGGCAGCTATGCATTCCAAAGTACTCCAGTAACCGAAAATAACGTATAAGCTATATAGACATGAGGGTTACTATTACAATCCAACAGTCAATCCTTGGTCAAACAATCCTAGGTATCTAAATCACATGTAAATATGCATAGTACAAGAAGTATGATCATCAGACATAAAATAGTAAAGCATCCCAAACTATATATACATGGATGACCATAAAGCTAGTAATACAAAGTGAAGAACTAGCAAAAGTAATAGTCATACATGATAAGCTCTAGCTATAGTCTAGAATACGCAAATCATGTTTAGGTCCATAGGCTAAATGTCAAGATCCAAAACACGAGCTAAACACATGCTCGGAGGCTAAACGCCACAAAAGAATAATGTACATAACTAGTGGAAGAATGATATAGGAAAACCCACTACGGCACTCCGGTGCTCCGGGTAGTCACCGTTGAGTAGATGGTACAGAAGATCCTCCGGACTCCTCTATCAGATCTGGCCAAACAAAACCAGTGGGGTCGGACCCCCAATAGCAAGTACCACAAAGGAAGTCAAACTATGAACTAAAACCAGCAATAACTAACATAGCAATGGATAAAGACAGAAATAAGTAAATATGGATCGAGACTCATGCACTACCAATGCACTTATCCCGAAAATAAAAGAGACAATAAGCAAACAACATGGAGCATAAAGTAAATAATATGTGGCATAATGTAAATTGTGGATATGTAAGGTAAACGGAAACATGTGATCATGTGAGAAAAACTAAACATGTGAGCATGTAGAGAAATGGTACATGTGAGCATGTAAGATAACTGGGACATATGAGCATGCTAGATGACTGAGACATATGAGCATGTAGATAACTGGGACATGTGAGCATGTTAGATAACTGGGACATGCGAACATGTTAGATAACTGGGACATGTGAGTATGTAGATAACTGGGACATGTGAGTATGTAAGAACTATATAGAACGACAAATGATAAAAAAAATTAGGAACTATTCCGAAATCCAAGTTACAACCCGTAAACCAAACAAGGACCGTGGTTGTAACCCTTCTCCTGAACAGAACTTAGTCTCTAATCATTTATCGGCAAAAGTAAAGCATAAGTAATGATGTACTGAAATAAACAAATCCGGACATTGACTAGACAAAACTAGACTAGACTGGACTCCATACAACAATCACGACCAAGCAATGAGTACAACATTATGCATTAGCTAACTAGGGTTATCACAATCCTAATTACTAACAAGATGCAGTTTTGAGAAATCCAATCCAGTTACCTGCCCTGCAGACTACCCGACTCATCCAGGCCAAAAGAAAAATAAGTTTAGCAGACACACCGCAGTACGATACGTATTTCTTAAAGAAGTGTCCCACTCGACGGTGTGTTAGAAGTGTGCTCATCATGACAGATAGCTCCAAATCCATATATATATATATATATATATATATATATATATATATATATATATATATATATATATATGTATATATATATATATAGACCGAAACACGAAGGGCTGCAGGTAACTGGAAAATTCTTCCCTCCCAATGATCTAGATAATCAAGCTAGTTGTTTAGTCCTTAACCATTTTTTTCTTAGATTTTGGGTGTGGCATTCCGCAGAATCCATCATAGGCATGATATGCAAGACTGGATAATACAAGAAAGTGCACAATAACAAGCCACAACAAGAAAATATAATAAGCTGGAAGGTAGGAGTGCGCGACGACGAGCCACTATAGAGGAAATAGGGAGTGCGCCATGACAGGCCACTATCATGCAAGCAAGAAAAGATATGTACAAGAGTGCACCACGATGGGTCACTATCTAGTAAGCAAAGAAGACATGTAACATGAGTGCGCCACGACGGGCCACTATCTAGTAAGCAAAGAAAACTTGTAACATGGGTGCGCCATGATGGGCCACTATCTAGATTATCAACATGAGATCATGTTGTCATGTTCAAGTTAAGTTCAATATTAACAAGTTATCAAGTTGGGTTGTCGCATTTTTCGTCAAATATAGAAAACATGCAAAGAAGATCAAGAATTATGATTGAAACTATCAGTCGCATATGAACTCCAATTAAAGTAAAACAAGAAGATTCTTGAAGCCAAGATAAAGACCTACAACGTTCATGTTTTGAGTTTTTCAAAATTCTAGCTACAAAATAGCTCAAACGGGCAAAAAGAGACAAAAAAGGCCATTCGCGCACGGGCACGCTGCACGCATGGGCAAAACTGCCCACGGTGGACGGTGCGCGCATACACGGCGCGCGATCTGCACATTGTGCAAAAAACACACTAAACGTGCGGGCAAAACTGCCTACGACACAAGGTGCACGTGAGCAAGGCGGGAGGGCGCGCAGCAGAAAATCGCGCAGGAACGCGACAAAAAATCGTACGGGCGCACGGTGCTCGAGATGTGCTGCGCACGCGGGCAAAAATGCCTACGGTGCGCGGGCGTGCAGCAGAAAATCTCGTGGGCTTGCGGATCGCGAGATGCGTTGCGCCCGGGGGCAAAAATGCCCATGGCGGAAGGTACGCGCAAGCATGGCGCGCAGGCGCGCGGCGTGCGAGATGCGCTGCACGCGGGGGCAAAAATGCCCACGGTGCAAGCACGATGCGCTGCAAAAATGCTACACGCGGTACTGTTCATCATCCCGACAACACAAAAAGGTGTGTGGAACCCATGAACACGAAAAATGACATAACTTCTTCATACGAAGTCAAAATCAATCGTTTCAAAAGCCAAAATTAGATAGAATTGAATTTTCGACAACATGGAACCAGTAGTTTTCGAAAATAACAGTTTAAGAGATCAAAACCAAGGAAAACAAGAAAAGTTATAAACTTAGATCTATAAAAATGTTACCATCAAAATCGAAAACTTCAAGTTCTAATGAGGCTTAGAATCATGCAAGGTAGAGAATAGAACAAACAAAAGGAAAACAAAACCATATTATTCAAGATTTGGAAAGATGTACTTGCCTAGGGTTAAGCTCCAAGTGGAAGAGAAGAGAAGAAAAAATAAAGAGAGAGCGAGAGAGAGAGAGAGAGAGAGAGAGGAGTTGGTTTTTATACAAAACTCTCTCATCTCAATCCCAAACCAAACCAAGCAAAGCCAAGCCAAGTTGAACCAAACCAAGTTAAACCAAGTGAAGATTAAACCAAGTCAAGGCTAAGAAAGATAAGTCAAAACACGGGTCACCTGACAAATGTCAGAAATCCGTATACGTACACCGAATATAAGTATAACGAAAAATGGGAGTGACAGGTATGTCGTTGGTATATACTGATATACTAGTGGTATGTCGATCAAGGAGATAATCTATAAGTTGAATTTTTTTAAAATATTCCAAAAACTAAGAAAATACGAATCCATATATAAATATCGATACTGTGAGACGAGTCTCACAGTTGTTAGGAAGCACAGCGAAGGATGCTGCTCTCAGGATGCGTACCGGACAAATATGCAGCAAAAGAAGATACGGGCAGCACTCCACTCGCGCACGAAGACAACTGCACAGGAAGGAACTTCTGTCTTCGACAGACTTGCCTACCCTCTGGGTAGGACCATGTAGTGCCCCGTCCCTACATCGTGCCCCGTTTTTGTCCATGGGGTGCGCGAGAAAGGAATACTGTCGCTATCGATTCGGTCGAACCAATAGGTCATAATCGGCCGAATCGGTCAAACAGGAACGGTTGAATTAAGATCCATTCTCCGTTATGGAATAGCTTCTTCGGAACCGAGTTCCATATTCAGCTGGTTGGGCCTCAAGGATTGGCTCTGCGGCTGAGTCGGAGAGACCTTTCGTTGCTCTGGCTTTCATGTCGCGCTTGATTTGGCTTTGGCTTTGGTTTTCGTGAATATGACTTACATTTTCGAGCTTCGTATTCACATCAAAAATTCCTTGAATTATATAGTATTCTAATCAGTTGCTTATGCGATTGCAGGTGATCGCGTAGGCGACGTCAGCGCAGCCAACCAGTCCCTCACCTGAAGCAAATCTAAGGCGAGTGGCTGACCTCCTCCACCTCGACCCTCTATTTCAAAATCAATATGAAGTTAAATGAAATGCTTGTCATCATAGTGTAGAATCAAAGAAATCATAGCACGATTCTTTACGAAACACTTGCTATCAAACTGCCAATATTAGAAATAGAAAATGTGCTTTCTTATGCAATTCCACATAGCCTATGCAAAATAATGAATGAATCGTATAACGTTTATCGCAGCGATATGGCTAAGTGAGTAAATCGACTAAGTTCAAAAGAAAGGCTAAGTTTTACAACTAAAAGAGAAAGGATAAGGTTCTAGAAAAGAGAGCATTTTTTTCAAGACTCTGTAAAACGGTCATTGGATAACTTGTCGATAAGTTGTAGTTTCCTCGAACGGTTGCCTAGGCCAAGGAACCGATTCGGCCCGGGTGGAACGAGTATAGCAAGCGCCAGCCTTACATCGACGTGGGTTATTCGGGAACTTTCGAACAGGGATCGCTACCCTCCGCGAAAGGGTCGCCGTCTAACCCAACTATAGTCCGTAATGGCTTAACATTGCCAGTGACCTTCACACCCTTTCACTGCTTGACTAATACACGTGACACGGGATGAATATGATAGCTACTCAATGTATACAATTTCATATGCTTGCCTCAAAACATGTTAACATGCAAATCAATCAGGATGGTTAGAAAGATCACAAAAATAGCTCGCTAACATGTTTATAAAACTACTTGAATCAAATGCAGAGCTTGGATTTAAATTAGCCATTCATCAGTACATGCGATCGTACTGATCCTTGCTCTTTGTAGGTCCTGTAAATCAGGAAGGACGTGCCATTCATCAGTACATGCGACGACGTTCGTGATTTTGAAGCTTCGGTCGCGAGTCGAAGACTTTTCCCGCAACTCCACTTTTGAATACTCTCAACTGTCCAAGAAAGATGGCTCAGCGTCCATCCATTCCAGATCACTGGAATACTCTATTGTAAATTGAGGGATGTGTGCAATATATAGAACGGCTATCTCATCGGCACTCTTTTGTAATTGAGTCATGTTGTAGCCCGCGCGGCATGAGTCCTGTACTGGAGTCTGTAAATGATGTATATTATCAATAAAGATCAAAGTTCTATGTACTTAATGTGTGATTCAATTTGTTTGCTTGCTCTCTTAGATCTCGTGTTTCGGATTACCTTATGACTATGCCTTGTGCGATCGCAAATTAGGTTCGTACGGCATCACGTCCGGGGGACGACCATCGATTCGACGGAATCAGGGTGTGATATAATGGTATCAAAGCACGGCTTTACGTCCTTGGCCTCTAGTGTCGATTTTCTAGTCTCAAACCATTGACCTCGTGTCAATGAGATGAGTTGTTCCATATGCTGAACCCAGGACATTTTTTGAAACTAACGAGAGTTGCGTTTCTTTTCCCTGCAGTTGCAGAACCTCTGGCAGAGGACGAGACGAGCACTTCCAGCGGCTCGAGTAGTTCTAGACCCGAGCATTCCGTCAACCTAACGGGGATGATGCCTACCGTAGCCAGATCCTCCGGCAACCCGATGCAACGGATGCTACAGATGCTCAAAATGCAGCAACACCAAAATGAGCTCTATCGTCAACAGGCGAAGGCTCGTCAGACCCAGTTTGAGAATTGGTTCGAGGATCAATTCAAGCTGCAGCAGTAGCAGCTGAATACACTCTAACAAATAGTACAATCGGTCGTGGCCAACAACAATTCAACGATGACGCCTGTCGTGACCGAGCCTGCGGTTCGATCCAATGAAGCTGAATCGGAGGTGCCAGTGCTCTCACCTGCGACACCGAAAAGTTCTAACTTCGACATGTCAAAATTCATAAAAAGCTGCCGCACTTCCTTCAACGGCACAGAAGATCCCTCTGTGGCGATCGACTGGTTGAAAGAGCTGGAAGACATGTTCGAACTTTTGGGTGTCGAAGACTCGAAGAAAGTCACGTGTGCTCAACTCCTACTTCGAATGAACGCACACGATTGGTGGGTCATACAGAAGCGAGCAATTCGACGTGAAGACGAGAAGGCGGCGATCTCGTAGGCCACATTCAGAAAAGCGTTCGAGATTGAATATCTTTCTACAGCCGTGCGACTGGAAAAAAAAAACAAATTTATGCAGTTGAGGCAAGGGAATTTGACAGTACAATAGTATGCAGCCGAATTCAACAAATCGGCCAAATTTGCTGGAGCATATCTACCTACAACTGCAAGTCGAGCTCGACGATTCGAAGTGGGCCTACATTCCTCTATTCGTGCCCATGTTTCGGTACCTGAATACAAAACCATGGGCGAGGCACTCAACCATACCCTCCATCTGGAGTCCGAGTATCCTTCTGCTACTACTGGTGCTGTGCACTTTAATAACAAATACCATAGTAATGCAGGAGGCAACAATGCGCACAAGCGTCAAAACCATGACAACGGAGGCAGCAACCAGGCAAAGGATCGAACAGTCTGTAATTTCTGCCACAAGGAGGGGCACGTGGCCAATGAGTGCCGATTGAAGAGTAGAGCATGCTTCGGGTGCGGCCGAACGGACTATATTGCACGCAACTGTCCGGAGAAGCCGAACTAGTGCCCCCAGCCACACTAACAAAATTGAGGCCAAGCACCTCGGGCTCCACAGACTGCACAACAAAATGGTCAAGACCGTCGCCCCAATGCTCAGGGCTGCGTCTACGCCATGACTCGAGACAAAGCGTTCACCTCTGACACAGTCGTAATAGGTATACTAAATTTCAATAACAAACCTGCTCGTGTACTGTTTGATTTAGGTGCCACGTATAGTTTTATATCGGCGGACGACACCATCAAGCACAAATTTCCCCTAACACCGCCGGGTCTCGATCTTACTGTTAATGTACCGTCGGGCATGCCACTACTTGCAAATTTAGTCTGCGAAGATGGAATCATCTATATAGGTGGTCAAAAGATCAGTCTTGATGCGATAGTTCTAAATATTAAGGACTACTACATCATTCTGGGGATAGATTGGCTCGGTCCGTACAATGCAACCATAGACTGTGCTGAAAAGAGGATCACATTTCGTATACCTGGAGTGCCTAAATTTTGCTATTCGTATGGTGAGGCATCGCCAACCTGCATGGTGATCTCCACAATATCTGCTCGACAGATGCTACATTCCAGGTGCGAAGGCTATCTAGCGTCCGTTCGAGACATGTGACAGGATGGTGCAAACGCGGGTCAGACTGATGCTGTGGCAGAATTCCCAGATGTGTTCCTGGATGAACTGCCGGGCATGCCACCTGATCGAGTGATTGAGTTCACTATTGATACATTCCCCGATACTCGATCGATCTCTAAAGCCCCGTATAGAATGGCCCATGCAGAGATTAAAGAACTCCAAGTATAGTTGCAAGAGTTGCTCGACAAGGGATTCATACGGCCCAGCGTCTCGCCATGGGGAGCGCCCGTGCTGTTCGTGAAAAAAAGGATGGCTCAATGCGTCTTTGTATCGATTGCCGCGTGTCACGCCGCAGAACCAGAATACTGGAGAGCGAGGGAATGACTCAGCCAGCTACGTATTACGGGTAGATGAATACCGTATAATACGATCAATGTTGTCTAAAAGACGAGGGGGTGCATACTACATGAAAGTCTCACTATGGTCACTTCACATCTATTAGTCTCAATCATTCAAACAAGAAGCAGTAATAGAGAACATATAAGATAAAGCAGTAAGGCGTCCCAAACTCTAATCAAAATGTTCTTGATATCTGGCTTTACAAAACATAGCCAGATGATGTAGCAAAGTATACACAATTGTTTATCAGCTGCAGTCTAACTTTAGTTACAATTATGCAAAAGTAATTACAAGACAATCCGACTAACATGTCGGTGCCAAACGGCAAGTATAAAGTAATTAACAAAACGAGCGGGAAAGTAAGGAACCCACTCGAGTCCTCCTGCGATCATTCCTCTAGTATTGGCCATCTTAGAGGTGGAAGTAAGCTGAGTCCTCGAAAACCGGCTCTAAATCTGGCCATGCAAAACCAGAGAGGTTAGACCTCTAATATCAAGTACCACAAGGAAGCACGATATGAGGAATTAGAACCAGTAATAAGAAATATGATAAATAAATCTCTGCTAGCAACTGGGATTCACATAACATCACGACACTTCGGACCAACCTCCCAACCAAACAAGGACAAAAGTTGGCCCGTCATGTCCTGACATTCTGATCATCTCAGTTAGGTAACAGAGTAGATACAGTACGCAACAAGTCAATTTAACGGCCATTCAACTACTACAGCTTGCTATGGTGAGTTCCAAGTTATCCTGAAATTATGCAATGAGGATTCCTCAGTTCTTACTATGTGCAAGCAAGGCTAGTTTATCCAGTCAATCAATTGCGCCAATCATGAATTAGACGAGTCCCAGCGGGATGCCCGTCATCAATATACAATATACAATAAATAATAAAAGCAGATACCGCTTCCTGCCCGTCTGGCAGATTTGCAGTATCTGTGGGGACCAGCCGGCCTGTCGGGCACTAATAGTCCTAAGGAGGGCTGCCATGTAAGAACTCGGAAAATCCATTCTCTCCATGCAATCATTATTTTATTTAACTTAGTAGCCTCTATGTTAAGTGAAATCCCATGCCGTGAATCATGGTCATTCAGAATGAGTACTTCCGTACAGAGTATGATATGTCCAACTCTACAACGATACCCGTGCGGTTAGGTTGTACGTCTTACATAGCGTAATGCAACAATCAAAACTATCCACGGAATAATCATGCCTTGACCATAAAGTACAAATGCTGCTTTTGTAAAGTAAATAAATTGAAGCCTGCACGTGCCTGTATGCCAATATTCGGGATCGGCCAATCGATTGCAATAGTTCATAATTAATATGAACGTGTCTCATTCATTCAATTCAATAAGACGACTAGCCAGTCTCTTAGTTCCATCTAGGAACGCATGATAAATTATAAATCAAGATAACAATCAGTATCAATCAATGTCAATCCGGGACAAGAAACAGCAAAAAGGCAATATGGGCAGCAATAGGTGGATGCCCATCTATGCGGCCTGGGAAATTGAGTCTCATGCGGCTCAGAAATCGGGTCTTATGCGGCCAGGAAATTAAGTCTCATGCGGCTGAAAATGGAAAGTCTCATGCGGCTGGAAATAGAAAGTCTCATGCAGCTGGAAATGGAAAGTCTCATGCGGTTGGAAATAGAAAGTCTCATGCGGCTGGAAATGGAAAGTCTCCTGCGGTTGGAAATAGAAATGGAAAGTCTCATGCGGCCAGGATTGCTCATGCGGCCAGGAATGCTCATGCTGCCAGGATTGCTCATGCGGCTAGGAATGCTCATACGTCCAGGATTGCTTATGCGGCCAGGATTGCTGATGCGGCCAGGAATGCTGATGCGGCCAGGATTGCTCATGCGGCCAGGAATGCTCATGCGGCCTTACACTCTATGCGGCCGAAACTCCATGCGGCCGAAACTGCTCAGAGTTCATGCGGCTGAAGAAGACTTACCGCATGAAAAACTCATGCGACCAAGCAGTGCCATTTGGCTGAACTGTTCTTCTTCTCCGAACTTCGAAAAACTGAGTCATGGGAGCCATTGCTTCCAATCTCTCTAAATCCTTCATTTCAAGCCCAAATTTGGACTTCCATAGGTCAAAATGGGGTAGAACGAAATTCTCTACAACATGGAATCATCAAAACTTAAAAAATAACAAAGTTACTAGATCAAAACCTAAGAAATCCTAAAATGTATTAAACTTAGATCTACATGAAATGAGCCATGGAAATTGAAAATGCTAAGTAGTAAAGTATCTAAGAATCTTGAGAGGAAGACAATGGAACAACAAAAATAGAAATCCATCAAGAAGCAAGTTGGCACTTGCCTATGCTGCTGGGTAGGTAGGGGAGAGTTTATGAGGAAGAAGAAGAGTAATGGTGAAGTAATGAAGAGAGAGAAAGGGAATGGGGCTTTAAATGAAGGAGTGGTGGTAGGTGGGGAGTTGGGTTCATGTTGAACCATCCAAGGCCGAAAATAAACCAACTCGGGCCGAACCCAAAAGCAAAGCAGAAAGTAAAATACAGAAAGATAATAAGCGAGAAATTAAAGGAATTTAAATACAAACAATACATGATAAATATTAAATAAATACATTCCAGCAGTACATGTATTTAAAATACGTATTCTGGGAACGGGAAGTGACATCTCTACCCTCTTTAGAAAAATTTCGTCCTCGGAATTTCAATTCCAAGCAGGATAGAAACATCAAAGCTAAACTAATCTAAGTACAAGTAAATTGAGTAAGCAATCATTCTACAATGTCAATAGCAAGTAACATATCTATGTTGAACATTCTACGACATCAAGCAATTCTACTCATAAGGTGACAAGCATGAGAAGTTGAAACAATCAAGGTATACAGAAAGAGATATACCTTATGAGTCAAATAGGTGCAGACGTGATCGGATATCATCCTCACGTTCCCACGTTGACTCCCCTAAAGAGTGATGACCCCAAGCAACCCGAACAAGGCTAATTGTTCGGTTCTTGAGTATCTTCTCTCTTCGGTCCAAAATGGACACATGCTGTTCCTCGTAAGTCAGGTTGGTACCAACAACCAGCTCAGAATGATCAAGGATATGGCTTGGATCTGATACTTACCTATGCAACTGAGATACATGAAATACGTCATGCACTTCCCGTAACGAAGGTAGAAGGGATAAATGATAAGCAACATAGCCTATCCTATCAAGGATAGCAAATGGACCCACGTATCGCAGACTCAATTTCCCGCGAACGCCAAATCTAATGACCCCACGGGTGGGTGAGATCCGTAAGAACACATGGTCTCCAACAGAAAACTCTAGCGGTCTACGATGCTGGTCCGCCCAATGACGATGTCGATCTTGCGCAACTCGAAGTCGCTCTCTAATTCCCTTAACCACTTCAACTGTCTGGACAATCATTTCTGGGCCTAGCATCTTCCTCTCCCCGATATCATCCCATGCTAGTGGTGACCTACACTTCTTACCATATAGTGCTTCAAAGGGCGCTATCTGGATACTGGCTTGATAACTGTTATTGTATGAGAATCCGACTAAGTACAGGTGGCTCTCCCAAGACCCTCCAAAATCTAAGGTACAAGCTCGCAACATATCTTCTAAAGTCTGAATTGTCCTTTCTGATTTTCCGTCCGTCTGTAGATGGTAAGCCATACTAAATCTTAACTTAGTACCCAAACTATGGTGTAAGCTCTTCCAAAAATGCGATGTAAAGCGGGTATCTCTGTCTGACACAATACCGACTAGAGATTCCATGCTGCCTGACTATCTGCTGCATATATAATTTTGTCAACTTTTCTGTAGATTGCCCTACTCTGAAAGGAAGAATATGTGCCACCTTTGTAAGCCGGTCCACTATCACCCAAATAGCATCTTTACCACTAGGTGATCTTGGTAAACCGGTCACAAAGTCCATTATGATGTTTTCCCTTTCCATTCTAGAATATGAAGCGGTTGCAACAATCCAGCTGGCCTCTGCTATTCTGCCTTCACCTGCTGACATATCAAGCAACTGGGAAACGAATCTAGCTATCTCCCTCTTCATCCCGTTCTACCAGAAGTGGTGCTTGATATCTTGGTACATCTTGGTTCCTCCAGGGTGTATAGAATACTGAGAACTGTGAGCTTCTGCCATAACCTCCTGTCTGATATCTCTACTAGGTACACATAGACGCGATCCAAACCTAAGTGTACCATCTTCATGGATTTGTATCTCCTTTCTGAGTCCTGATTCACATTCTGTCCTAGCTTCTGAATCCTTGGGTCCTATGACTGAGCTGCCTTGATCCTGTCTACCAAGTCGGGTTGAACTTGTAGACTTGCTAGAATTCCTACATCAATAGGAAGTATAACTTCGATACCCATCTCCTGAAGGTCTTCTAAGATATGCTTCTGTGTGGTCAACATAAATGTGCCGCCTCTCCTGCTGAGAGCATCTGCTACCACATTAGCCTTGCCTGGATGATACTGAAGCTCCACGTCATAATCCTTGATCAGCTTCAACCATCTTCTCTGCCTCACTGTTCAGTTCCTTATGAGTAAAGATGTACTTCAGACTTTTGTGGTCTGTGTACATGTCCACTCGATCACCGTATAAGTAATGCCTCCATAGCTTCAAAGCAAATATTACTGCGGTCAACTACAAGTCATGAGTTGGATAATTCATCTCGTGGTCCCGAAGCTGCCTAGATGCATACGGTATCACCTTCCCATGCTGCATGAGGACGCACCCAAGTCCTTTACCTGACGCATCATAATATACAGTAAAACCTCCGGGTCCAACTGGCAATGTAAGAATAGGCGCTGATATCAACTTCTGCTTCAGATTCTCAAATGATGCCTGACATTCTTCCGACCAAACGAATGGCACATCTTTCCGTGTCAAGCGGGTCATGGGTGCTGAAAGTCTCGCAAAGTCTGATACGAACCTTCTATAATATCCTGCCAATCCCAAGAAACTCCGCACATCAGCTACGGTCTTGGGTACTAGCCAACTCTCTACTGCTTCTACCTTCTTGGGATTCACTGCTACTCCAGCTCCTGATATGATGTTCCCCAAGAATGAAATTCGATCCGTCCAAAACTCACACTTGCTGAGCTTGGCATACAACTGGTTCTCTCTCAGAACCTGTAACACTTTCCTGAGGTGATCTTATGCTCCTCCTCACTAGCAGAGTATACGAGAATGTCGTCAAGAAACACAATGACAAATTGATCTAAGTATGGAATAAAGATACGGTTCATCAAATCCATGAATATTGCTGGAGCATTGGTCAAACCAAACAGCATTACCAAGAATTCGTAATGCCCATACTTCGACCTGAACGCTGTCTTGGGAATATTCTCCTTCCGAACCCTCACTTGATGATACCCTGAACGAAGATCTATCTTGGATAAAACTCTAACTCTGCTCAACTGATCAAATAAGTCGTCGATCCTGGGTAATGGGTACTTGTTCTTTATGGTTGTCGCGTTAAGCTTCCTGTAATCAATGCACAATATGGATGACCCATCCTTCTTCCCCACAAGTACCATTGGTGCTGCCCATGGTGATATGCTAGCTTGGATGAATTTCTTCTCTTTCAATTCCTCTATGTGCTGATATACCTTGGCCTGCTCTGAATCTGCCATTCTGTAAACTCGATCTGATATCGGTTTTGTTCCAGGTACCAATTCTATACTGAACTCAATATCTCTATCCGGTGGTAGACCTGGAAGTTCTTCAGGAAATACGTCTAGAAACTCTTCAACTACCTTCGGAACTGGAACTTCCTCCATTGCCGTTACTACTCCCTGCTCTTGGTGAGTTGCCTCTGATCTGACTAAGGTGAACCGCTTCATACTTGGAATATTAAAAGATACACTCCCTCTACGACAACTCTGATCTGACTAAGGTGAACCGCTTCAGCCAGTTCATGCCTAAGATAACGTCGAAATTTCCAACAGAAAATTCTATCAACCTGGCAGGTAAAGAATGCCCGTAAACTACAACGCTACATGCTAGAATAATTCTACTAACTCCTACGAGCTCATTACCAGTGAGTATATTCAACCTCCCTGGCAATGTCTCGAACTCCATTCCTAGTCGTGTCGCAAATTGTGCAGATATAAATGAGTGTGATGCTCCCGAATCAAACAATGCTACTGCGGGATATGATGCAACGAGAATGTTACCTGCCACAACATCTCCCGATGCCAATGCCTCTTCCAAGGACAGAGTGAATCCTTGCCCTCGACCTCCTTGTTGGTTCCCATGCTGCGGCCTAGCCTGGTGCTGCTGCTGGCCCCTGCCTTGGTGATGCTGGGGTGGTCTATGCTGGTGTTGCTGCATCGGCGGTCCCTGCTGCCGAAACATCTGAGCTTGCGACATGAACGGGCGCTGTGCCAACGGTCTCACTGCCACCGCTGGTCCTCGATACTGGCCTGCCCCTGGTGCTGGCAGAGCAAAAAATTGCTGTACTGGTCCTCCTGACCTCGAATTCAATGGGACAGGTGGTAACCCGATGATCTGGACTTCCACATATCAAACACAGTCCGTTCAATGTCCGACAGACATCTCTAGTGTGTCCTACCTTTCCACAATAAGTGCAGCCCGCTGGGGGTTGCTGGTTCTTCCTATGTTGCTGTTGCTGCTGCCTGGGTGGTGGTACTGACCCTCGTATTGCCACATCGTGAATGCGAATGCCAAAGGACGGTGTTGTTGTTCGAGGTGCTACTCTCCCTCCTCCTTCCATCTGACTAGGGATCTCTTCTGACCCCTAGTCCTTACCGTGATCCTCTGAATGGTGATCTCATGCCTTCGGGTTGCCGTCAATACTTCGTCAAAAGTCTGGTAATTGTGTCCCTCTATCAATTGCAAAAGCTCAAGATGAAACCCTTGCTGAAATCTCATAGTCCTCTGGCTCTCTGTCGCTACCATCTCTGGGGCGAACCTACTCAATCTGCAGAACTCCGCTGCATAAGCATCTACCGTCTTGCCTGCCTACTTGAGGTTGATAAACTTCTGTTGTAGCTCAAACTACGCCACAACTCCATAGTACTTTGTCTTGAATCTGGCTGTAAAATCGTCCCAAGCAACAGGACGTCTGATGCCTACTTCCTCTGATTCCCACGAATCAAGTGCGAGATCTTGAAGTAACAACTTCACCTGATCCACACGTTCTTCCGCCGATACCTTAGTTGCTGTCAGAATAGCCTCAATATCCTTAAGCCATGCATCTGCTAAGATGGTATCTTCCGTGCCCTCGAAACGACGGGGGTTGTACTTGCAAAATCTGGTTGATGCTCCTGAATCTGTCCTCATCCCTCTTTCCAAAGTTGTCTGCAACCCTTGGTTGAGTAGTACGTTCTGCTCTTGCAACTGAGCGTGCATGCGCTGCTGGGCTAACATCTGATGTTGCTGAGTGGCCATCATCCCTCTCATGATCTCCAAAAGGGCCGGTGTGTCCACTTCCACAGGGGTCGGTGGAACTATTGGTGGTATAGGAACCTCCGGATACTGCGGTCCAGCTGCTGGTTCCACTATGACTTCTTCTTGGATAGTCTCTTGAGGTAGTACTGGCCCTTGTAGCTGACCAACCTGGTCATGTTGTCCATGTTGTCCTTGTTGTTGCTGTCCAGTTCTGACAGATGCAGACGAAGTGCCCCTAAGGAAAGGGACAAGAGAGCAATCAAACGATCGGACATGAAGGATCAATGAAGCCGAAGGATATGGGAATGTCAAGCTAGGATTGAGAACAATGAATCATGAGATCAAGGGGGAACATATGTGATTAAGACATCCTATAAATCAAAACACCCCACAAGTCTAAAATCAGACCTGCATGGGCCACCACTAAAACCTTGTTACGTCCCAGAACCAGAATACTGGAGAGAGGGGGAATGACTCAGCCAGCTACGTATTACGGGTAGATGAATACCCTATAATACGATCAATGCTGTCTAAAAGACGAGGGGGTGCATACTACATGAAAGTCTCACTATGGTCACTTCACATCTATTGTCTCAATCATTCAAACAAGAAACAGTAATAGAGAACATATAAGATAAAGCAGTAAGGCGTCCCAAACGCTCAGTCAAAATGTTCTTGATATCTGGCTTTACAAAATATAGCCAGATGATGTAGCAAAGTATACACAATTGTTTATCAGCTGCAGTCTGACTTTAGTTACAATTATACAAAAGTAATTACAAGACAATCTGACTAATATGTCGGTGCCAAACAGCAAGTATAAAGTAATTAACAAAACGAACGGGGAAGTAAGGAACCCACTCGAGTCCTCCTGCGATCATTCCTCTAGTATTGACCATCTTGGAGGTGGAAGTAAGCTGAGTCCTCGGGAACCGGCTCTAAATCTGGCCATGCAAAACTAGAGAGGTTAGACCTCTAATAGCAAGTACCGCAAGGAAGCACGATATGAGGAATTAGAACCAGTAATAAGAAATATGATAAATAGATCTCTGCTAGCTACTGGGATTCACATAACATCACGACACTTCGGACCAACCTCCCAACCAAACAAGGACAGAAGTTGGCCCGTCATGTCCTGACATTCTGATCATCTCAGTTAGGTAACAGAGTAGATACAGTAACGGCCACTCAACTACTACGGCTTGCTATGGTGAGTTGCAAGTTATCCTGGAATTATGCAATAAGGATTCCTCAGTTCTTACTATCTGCAAGCAAGGCTAGTTTATCCAGTCAATCAATTGCGGCAATCATGAATTAGACAAGTCCCAGCGGGACGCCCGTCATCAATATACAATATACAATAAATAATAAAAGCAATACCGCTCCCTGCCCGTGTGGCAGATTTGCAGTATCTGTAGGGACCAGCCGGCCTGTCGGGCACTAATAGTCCCGAGGAGGGCTGCCATGTAAGAACTCGGAAAATCCATTCTCTCCATGCAATCATTATTTTATTTAACTTAGTAGCCTCTATGTTAAGTGAAATCCCATACTGTGGATCATGGTCATTCAGAATGAGTACTTCCGTATAGAGTACGATATGCCCAACTCTACAACGATACCCGTGCGGTTAGGTTGTAGGTCTTACATAGCGTAATGCAACAATCAAAACTATCTATGGAATAATTATGCCTTGACCATAAAGTACACATGCAACTTTTGTAAAGTAAATAAATTGAAGCCTGCACGTGCCTGTATGCCAATATTCGGGATCGGCCAATCGATTGCAATAGTTCATAATTAATATGAACGTGTCTCATTCATTCAATTCAATAAGACGACTAGCCAGTCTCTTAGTTCCAACTAGGAACGCATGATAAATTATAAATCAAGATAACAATCAATGTCAATTAATGTCAATCCGGGACAAGAAACAGCAAAAAGGCAATATGGGCAGCAATAGGTGGATGCCCATCTATGCGGCCTGGGAAATCGAGTCTCATGCGGCTCAGAAATCGGGTCTCATGCGGCCAGGAAATCAAGTCTCATGCGGCTGAAAATGGAAAGTCTCACGCGGCTGGAAATGGAAAGTCTCATGCGGCTGGAAATAGAAAGTCTCATGCGGCTGGAAATGGAAAGTCTCATGCGGCCAGGATTGCTCATGCGGCCAGGAATGCTTATGCGGCCAGGAATGCTCATGCGGCCAGGATTGCTCATGCGGCCAGGAATGCTCATGCGGCCATGATTGCTCATGCGGCTAGGAATGCTCATACGTCCAGGATTGCTTATGCGGCCAGGATTGCTGATGCGGCCAGGAATGCTCATGCGGCCTTACACTCTATGCGGTCGAAACTCCATGCGGCCGAAACTGCTCAGAGTTCATGCGGCTGAAGAAGACTTACCGCATGAAAAACTCATGCGACCAAGCAGTGCCATTTGGCTGAACTGTTCTTCTTCTCCGAACTTCGAAAAACAGAGTCATGGGAGCCATTGCTTCCAATCTCTCTAAATCCTTCATTTCAAGCCCAAATTTGGACTTCCATAGGTCAAAATGGGGTAGAACGAAATTCTCTACAACATGGAATCATCAAAACTTAAAAAATAACAAAGTTACTAGATCAAAACCTAAGAAATCCTAAAATGTATTAAACTTAGATCTACATGAAATGAGCCATGGAAATTGAAAATGCTAAGTAGTAAAGTATCTAAGAATCTTGAGAGGAAGACAATGGAACAACAAAAATAGAAATCCATCAAGAAGCAAGTTGGCACTTGCCTATGCTGCTGGGTAGGTGGGGGAGAGTTTATGAGGAAGAAGAAGAGTAATGGTGAAGTAATAAAGAGAGAGAAAGGGAATGGGACTTTAAATGAAGGAGTGGTGGTAGGTGGGGAGTTGGGTTCATGTTGAACCATCCAAGGCCGAAAAATAAACCAACTCGGGCCGAACCCAAAAGCAAAGCAGAAAGTAAAATACAGAAAGATAATAAGCGAGAAATTAAAGGAATTTAAATACAGAACAATACATGATAAATATTAAATAAATACATTCCAGTAGTACATGTATTTAAAATACGTATTCTGGGAATGGGAAGTGACACCGCGAGTAGAATAAAGCCACCATCCGGAACAAATTCCCCCTGCCTCGTATAGACGATCTGGTTGATCAGCTGCAAGGAGCTACGATGTTCTCTAAAATTGATATGCACTCGGGTTACCATCAACTGAAGATCAAGCCGGACGATGTACCGAAGTCCGCCTTTCATACTCGATACGGCCATTACGAATTCCTAGTAATGCCGTTTGGCCTAACGAACGCCCCAGATGCCTTCATGGATTTAATGAATCGGGTGTTCCGACCATTCCTCGACAAGTTTGTAGTAGTCTTTATCGACGATATACTCGTCTACTCGAAGAATAGGCAGCAACACACTGAGCATCTACGGACCGTGCTACAGACCCTTCAAGAAAATTAGTTGTATGCGAAGTAAAGCAAATGCGAATTTTGACTGAGCAGCGACGCATTCCTCGGACACATTATTTCAGCTGAAGGCATCGCAGTCGACCTAAAAAAAGTTGAAGCCATTGTCGATTAGAAACGGCCAGCGTCCATCGACGAGATTCGAAGTTTTCTTAGCTTAGCCGGATACTACCGATGCTTCGTGAAAGACTTTGCGAAGATCGCATCGCCTCTGATTCGCCTCACCCAGAAAATAGTCGTATTTGAATGGTCAGACGACTGTGAAGCTTTCTTCCAGGAATTAAAGCAACGGCTCATTGCGGCACCGATACTCGCACTTCCAGAAGGGACTGAGGGTTTCCAGATATTCAGTGATGCATCTGGTTAGGGCTTGGGGTGTGTGCTAATGTAGCTGAACAAGGTGATATATTTTGCTTCCCAACAGCTAAAGCCGCACGAGAAGAACTACCCTACTCATGACCTGGAGTTAGCGACGATTGTGTTTGCGTTAAATTGTTGCATCACTATCTTTATGGCATGGCGTGCACGATCTATACCGATCATAAGAGACTCAAGTATCTATTCACATAGAAGGAACTAAACTTGCGACAAAGGCGTTGGCTTGAACTGATCAAAGATTATGACTTGACTATTGACTATACGCCGGGAAAGGAAAAAATTGTGGTGGATGCTCTGAGTCAGAAGTATATTGCCTCGCTGTCCATCGACCGCAGATTGCTACGTGACCTAGAAGAGATGGGCATCGAACTCCGAGTTCGATTCAGGAATGTGCAGTTGGTAAAGTTGCAGTTAGAGCTGAGCTTGCAAGAAAAGATTAAGACCGCTCATAAGGACGATCCGTACCTGAAGAAAATACGAGAGCTAATCTCGACGGGTAGGACGACCGACTTTACGGAAGACGAAATTGGCATGCTTAAATTGAAGGGTAGGCTATGCGTTCCGGATAATTCAGAACTTAGAAAGGAGATATTGTCGGAGGCGCACTATGCGATGTACACCTTGCATCCCGGTAGCACAAAGATGTACAAGGACCTCCGCACAAACTTCTGGAGGCACAGAATGAAAAAAGATGTGGCACTTTTTGTGTCGCAATGCATGGCCTATCAGCAGGTGAAAGCTGAGCACCAGAGATCGGGCGGGCAGATACAGAATCTGGCAATTCTAGAATGGAAGTGGGAGCACGTATGCATAGATTTTATTGTTGGTCTGCCAAAGACGCCGTGGGGAAATAATTCCATCTGGGTCATCGTCGATCGACTAACCAAGTCAGCGCACTTCACTGCCATTAAAATTACTTAGAGCGTTGACCGCCTGGCACAGATTTATCTTGATGAGATAGTACGGTTGCACGGAGTTCCAATATCCATCGTCTCTGATCGGAATTCATGATTTATGTCACGATTCTGGAGTAGCCTTCAGTCGGCTCTAGGTACCAAGTTGCAGTTCATCTCAGCTTACCATCCCCAGACTGACGGTCAAACAGAGTGTGTAAATTAGATTCTCGAAGACATGTTACGGCTCTGCGCAATTGACTTCAAGTCGAGTTGGGACGTTCATCTACCTCTGGCCGAATTTGCATACAACAATAGCTATCAATCCAGCATCCAAATGGCGCCGTATGAAGCCCCGTATGGACGAAAGTGCATAATCACCCATTTATTGGGACAAAGTCGGAGAGCGGCAGATTCTTGACCCGGAACTGGTGGAACAGACCGTACAAAAAGTTCGGCTCATTCGGGAAAGATTAAAGATTGCTCAGAGTCGCCAAAAAAGCTATGCCGATATCCATCTTTGACCCCTCCATTTTCTTGAGGGCGATCATGTAATTCTTAAAGTAATACCTATGCGAGGAGTTACTCGGTTCGGCGCGAAGGAAAAGTTGAGTACGAGATTCGTTGGGTCGTTCGAAATACTCGAGCGGGTCACCCCAGTGGCCTATAAAATAGCCCGACCACCGACGCTAGAAGGTGTACATAATATCTTCCACGTCTCTCAGTTATGGAAGTACGTGTACGACCCTAGCCACGTGGTAGATTTTGGTCAGCTGGAGCTGAAGTTCGACTTATCCTACGTTAAAGAGCCAGTTCAAATCTTAGAACGCAAGGATAAGCGGCTGCGAAATCAAATGATCCCTCTCATACGCGTACTCTGGAGTAACCATTCGGTCAAGGAGTCGACATAGGAGCTTGAATCGGAAATAAAAGAGAAATTTCCTTCATTGTTCTCAAAAAGGTAGGTTCTATCCTTAAGTTTCGAGGACAAAACTTTTTATTAGTTGGTTATGGTGTAGTGCCCTGTCCCTACATCGTGCCCCATTTTTGTCTACGGAGTACGCGAGAAAGGAACACTGTCGCTATCGATTCGGTCGAACCGATAATCAGAATCGGCCGAATCGGTCGAACGAGAAAGGTTGAATTAAGATCCATTCCCCGTTATGGAATGGCTTCTTCGTAACCAAGTCCCATATTCAGCGGGTTGCGCCTCAAGGATTAGCTCTACGGCTGAGTTGGAAGAGACCTCCCCTTGCTCTGGTTTTCATGCCGCACTTGATTTGGCTTTGGCTTTGGCTTTGGTTTTCGTGAATTCATTTTAATGAATGTTTTCGATGGGTTTTCATGACTTGTGTTTTCGAGCTTCGCATTCATATCAAAAATTCCTTGAATTACACAGTGTTCTAATCAGTTGCTTATGCTATTGCAGGTGATCTCGTAGGCGACGTCAGCGCAGCCAACCAGTCCCTCGCCTGAAGTAAGTCTAAGGCGAGTGGCTGACCTCCTTCACCTCGACCCTCTATTTCAAAATCAATATGAAGTTAAATGAAATGCTTGTCATCATAGTATAGAATCAAAGAAATCATTGCACGATTCTTCACGAAACACTTGCTATCAAACTGCCGATATTGAAAATGGAAAACGTGCTTTCTTATGCAATTCCACGTAGCCTATACAAAATAATGAATGAACCATTTAACGTTTATCGCAAAGATATGGCTAAGTGAGTAAATCGACTAAGTTCAAAAGAAAGGCTAAGTTTTGCAACTAAAAGAGAAAGGATAAGGTTCTAGAAAAGAGAGCATTTTTCAAGACTCTTCAAAACGGTCATTAAAAAAACTTTTCGACAAGGTGTAGTTTCCTCGAACAGTTGCCTAGGCCAAGGAACCGATTCATCCTGGGAGTAACGAGTATAGGAAGCGCCAGCCTTACATCGGCGTGGGTTATTCGGAAACTTTCGTACAAGGCTCGCTACCCGCCGCAGAAGGGTCATCGTCTAACCAAGCTATAGTCCGTAATGGCTTGACATTGCCAGTGACCTTCACACCTTTCACTACTTGACTAATGCACGTGACACGGGATGAATATGATAGATTGCAATGTATACAGTTTCATATGCTTGCCTCAAAACATGTTAACATGCAAATCGATCAGGATGGTTAGAAAGATCACAGAAATAGCTAGCTAACATGTTTATAAAACTGCTTGAATCTAATGCAGAGCTTGGATTTGAATTAGCCATTCGCTAGCACATATGATTGTACTGATCCTCGCTCTTTGTAGGTCCCGAGAATCAGGAAGGACGTGCCAACTAGCTCGGCGACGTTCAAAATTTTGAAGCTTCGGCCGTGAGTCGAAGACTTTTTCCGCAACTCCCCTTTTGAAGACTCTCAACTGTCCAAGAAAGATGGCTCAGCATCCCTCCATTCCAAGTCACTGGAATACTCTGTTATAAATTGAGGGATGTGTGCAATGTATGGAATGGCTATCTCATCGGCACTCTTTTGTAATTGAGTCATGTTGTAGCTCGTGCGGCATGAGTCCTGTACTGGAGTCTGTAAATGATGTCTATTATCAATAAAGATCAAAGTTCTGTCTACTTAATGTGTGATTCAATTTATCTGCTTGTTCTCTTAGATCTCGTGTTTTGGATTACCTTATGACTATGCCTTGTGCGATCGCAAATTGGGTTCGTACGACATCACGCCCGAAGGACAACTATCGATTCGATGGAATCGGGGCGTGACTGACCATGTTGGACTCTGAGTACTATGCACCTTCTAGGGATAGTATGAAGAAATCCAAGTGTCACTCCCAATTTTCATGGGTTGGGGTAAAATGGTTATTTTGAATTTTTGGATATTTTAGAATTATTTATTTATTAATAATGTTATTTGGGGATTATTTAAGTCAGGTTCGAATTTCATCTCATTCCGACTTGTATCTAGGACCCGGGTAGCTTAGACTCTAGTTGGGACCCACATATTAGTTAGACATGGCCCACCAACCACACTAATTAAGTTAGAGAGATTAGACTAATCCCACTTGATTATGTTAGTCTAATTAGAGACTCAAACTTGACCCTTTTAACCCCAAACCCTAATGTGACTTAAGTTGACTCAATGGAGACCAGGGGGGTATATTGGACTTTTCAAAGGGGGAAAAAGGGGAGCATGTGGCCGGCCAACTTAGGGAAAGATAACCCCTATCTCTTCATTAATAATAGCCTCCATTTTCTTCTCCATGTGTTCTTCCCCATATTAGAGAGCACCTCTCTTTGATTTGATCTCCAAATACTTCCCTTTCTTCACCAAATCTTCTACCGATCTTCATTATTCATCCAAGGAAGGGTTCTAGCCAAGTTTGGGAGAAAGTTGCCAAGGTAAGTGTCCATTTGAGAGTATCATTGGGATCCAACTTCCAATAGGTAAAACCATCTCTCTATTTTGACCTCCCTTCCATTTTAATTAGTTTTGCATTCATTAGGACCACCCTCATGCATAAACCACCATTAGTATGGATTTAGAGGCTCTCATGAGTCCTCTCTAGAAAGTTGGGATAGTTTTGGTGTCCCCATGGAGAGTTTCCAAGAGGAGGCACTCCATGTGTTTGGTAGAATGTCTAATAGGATTATTTATGTTTTACTTTAAGTTTTAGACATGTTAGAGGGTGTATTGATGTTAGTTAGGATGGTTAGAATGAGTTTCATTTGGATACCCATAGTTGAATCATTTTGGTTTAGCCTACATGTCTCATTTTGGCCTCTACATATCGTTCTTATGCCTATTTAAATAAGTGGACTGTTTTATATAATAGAGATTATGTATGTATTGTTGTGGTTGTGTGTGTGTGTGTGTCATTTGTCTAGGTGGTTAGTGAAGTGTTTGTGTTAAAGGTGGAGAGAGTGTTATTACCTATGTGTCTTGAGTGGTGTGTGTGTGATTAGTGTTAGTGTTCATGTGAATGTGAGTGTGTGTGGTAGTTTGAGGCTCATGTGTTTGAGTGTGTCCTTGTTTGGATGTGGAAGAGTTGAGTGTGGATGAATGGGGAAAGGATAGAGAAAGAAGGTGGGAAGAATAGATGTGAGAAGAGGAGGAGAGGTGATGTGAGTGTGTGTGTGTATTAGGAGAATATGGGGAGGGCTGTGCTGCCCCAAGGCAGCAGGCAGCAGCAGTAGCAGTCCCCACAGGGGACTGCCTCACCAGCAGCAGCAGCACAGTGGCTGCTACATTTTGCAGCAGTAGCAGCAGCAGTGGGGGTTGCAGGGCAGCCCCTCCATGACCCCCATTCACCCTCTTTTAGCCCCCCCCCCCCCTTTAGCCCTCTATATAATTCCCCCTATATACCCTTGTAAGAGTGAGGTTTGAGTGGTGTTTAGTGATAGGTTTGAGTGGTGTTTAGTGGTAGGTTTGAGTGATGTTAGAAGGGTATGGTTAGATGTTAGTTTCATAAGTTAGGATAATATGTTAAGGTAATGTTAGTAAGGTATTTGGATATGTTAGGAAGTTAGTTATACTAAGATATTGGTATCGGGATACCATTTTGACCAAGATATGGGATGTCTTGGCTGGTAAATGTTAGGAATAGTATACTTAGACTAGTTTTGACCTCGGTTGACCATGGTTGACTATTTTGACTAAAAGTCAACCGTAAGTCAACCCTTAGCCTAGAAATGACTAAAACTTGACCGGAGTTGACCAGTTGACCAAAAGTCAACTGTTAGTCAACATTAGTTTAGTTTGACCTAGAGTTGATCAGAGTTGACCAATTGACCAAAAGTCAACTATAAGTCAACCTTTGACCTAGTTTTACTTTGATTGACCTAGTTTGACTTTGTTTGACTTAGTTTGACCTAGTGTAACCCAATTTGACCTTGTTTGACTTAGCTTGACTAAGATTGACCAAGATTGCATAGCATAACTAGAATATCATGCCATTCACTATCAAACCCTAATTAACTCATGATATCTCATCTTTAGGTCTGTGACATCACACTGAGCAGCTGTTCTCACTGTCAGCTCAGGACCGCAGGCGAGTACATTCACTGATAGTTTTCATTGTCTTGATATCTGCTATATCCGATTCAGTTGTAGTGTCTTACTTGATTCCTGACACGATAGTTCACGGACTAGTATACGTCGAATCCTGTCATGAGATGTTATTCCTGGACTTTTCTGGTATATGGGTACATTGTTCGATCTTGTTTTTTTTGTACTTGTATAGACACCGATTTGGGAGTGGGCTGGCCCCCTGCTTTTGAATCCCTTGTCATGACGTGACATGTTCGGATCCATTATACTACTCGGGGATGGGGAGTTATTAGAGGTTATGTGATCAATACCCTCATGTCACTATTCTCGTGCTCGCGTCACCCTCACTACACGTAGGGTGTAGCGAGATCTTATATTTCTTGTGCTCGCTTTCCATGTTGGCCATCTTGACCCTTCTTGAGATTTTTCTGTGATAGCCGGGCCAAATAGAATAGCATGATCATATGTCCCAAGCCGATCATATAATGCTCTAATATCTCATGGCACCAGTTTATGTTTACATTTATATATCATATATTCCTGTTCTATTCTACATTCCTGTATTTTATACCATGACATGATATCCAGTTTATATTTCCTGTATTAATATTTTATCTTATTTTTCATTATAATTGTCTCTTATAGAATTTGTCAATTCATATGGAACTACTGTTAGTGTTTGTACTTACCCATATCCTGACAAGATAACTTCGTTGATGTTTACAGATGATATAGAGGCCGATTGCTCGACCTTCTATGGCTACGGCATAGATGTCGAGTATGACTTGGACATTCCCGTGGAGCCGGTGCTTATAGAGGACTCACCGTCTGCTTAGACTAGTTAGATAGGCTTACCTGGACTGTAATCCAGCTAGTACTTCAGATTTGTAGTATACATATTATTTGGGATTTCTGTTATGTTTTTAAAACTCTAAACCAGTGTGGGATCTTGCATCTATTTCCTGTTATTTCCTTCTATCATATTTTCCATATTTCGTGCTATCTTCCTTAGATGTCTTGTGATTGAGTTGTGACATTATATACCTCCGTACGAAGATGATAGGTACCTTTATATTGTGTCTAGATGTTGTATGTTATAGACGACCTATACAGCATTCTACTGCCGATTCTGTGACGTAGGCTGGACGTACCCACGTGCTCGTGCCCCTACTTAGGGTGTGGGTCGTGACACCAAGGTAGCACATGCCTTACGCAACCACGTTTACGCCAATAGTTAGCCGAAAGCACGCACAGACAGTAATACGCGCAGCTGACGGCAGGATGTACAGAGCTGGTTCGAGTGCTTTGATGCCTCGATCAGCCCCCCCTGTCACTTGGGCGCTCACGCGCAGGAACTAAGCCAGGGGCAAACTTTGCGATGATAGACCCATGTGAGCAATGTGGTTGTGAATGTGAAGTGGGTCTGTATCGCAAGCAATCTTCTGCCCAAGACCT
Organism: Iris pallida; assembly: GCA_029216955.1. NCBI lineage: Eukaryota > Viridiplantae > Streptophyta > Magnoliopsida > Asparagales > Iridaceae > Iris > Iris pallida. The sequence continues at coordinate 19,736,890 of JANAVB010015400.1, forward strand.
AAGCATGTCTCATGTGCATGAATTGAGTCAAGGAACGCATTCTTCACATCTTCACTATTGCGCACAGTATGCATGTGCACGCGAATTGAGTGAAGATATGAAGACCTTTCTCTGTGACTTATGTGCCATGATTTCTCACAAACGTAACACATGAGAGATTTCTGTTACGCATAATGTATCCACTTCAGGGAACACTTGTGCTAACATAACCATCAATTGCTGCTGTAACCAAACGGCAGCTTCTCCACCAAGAAGGCAGTCGATTTCTCAATGATTATGATCAGCGGCACCTATTCAACAACGGCTCAGCAAAAGGGTGCCGATCGAAGATGGGGATGAACTCCTGGTCGTCTCTTGTAATGCTACACGGAGGACACCTTCCCACAAGAAGACCACCAAAAATCTATCCATTTCGCTACAAGAAAACATGGTTTCTGTGACATGTAAAGTTGTCGCAAAAGTTTTAATACTTGTCACAACATATCTTCTGTGACAAGTACAATGATGACTTACTTCCGTTACATATACCTCCGTAGCTAAAAGAAAAAGTGTCGACTAAAATATGGCATGACAAAATATTTTCAACTGTGACTAGCAAACATTGTCAGTATGGCGTCACAGAACCTTTTCAACTATGACAAGCAAATCTTGTCACTGATAGTATTCTTTTTGTGACGACATACATCGTCACTATAAATGCTATAAGTGGCGCACGACATTCTCACAAATAGCATCTTCCTGTAAATAAAAAATAAATATATATATATTTGATCCTATGTGATTCGAACACGCAACCTTTTACTCCAGAATCAAACATCCTACCATTACACTACAACCATTAGTTTGTTAAAGAAAAAATAACATATATGAATTCTGCCAAAGTACTTCTTAAGTGACAAAATACACCTTAAGTGGCAAATTTACTATTACAATTCTTTAAGGAAGTCACAAAATACACCTTAAGTGACAAATATTTTACTTGTAAAATAGAACTTATTGTTACAATTCTATAATGAAGTCAAAAATACAATTTAAGTGACAAAGATTTTTTACTTATCACATAATATAGCTTAAGTGACACGTATTTCACTTGTCACAAATAACTTCTTGTTACAATTCTTTTAAAAAAAAGTCACAAAATACATCTTAAGTGACAATAATTTTCACTCGTCATATAATACGCCTTAAGTGACAAGTATTTTTACTTGTCACAAAGAACTTCTTGTTACAATTGTTTAAGGATGTCACAGAATATACAATAAGTGACATGTATTTTCATTTGTCACATAGAACTTGCATTTGGCATGAGTCAAAAATTATAATTTTATTTCAGTAAAAACATTTCGTGACGACCAATAAAAATATGGTTACTAAATAATTAACTGTGTGACGATAAGCAACTGTTGTCACAGAATCAAATTATAAGCGACAACAAAATTTACTTTTCATAGAAATATCTCTTTCAGTGACAAATTTTACATTTGTCACAAATTAATTGTCGTGAAAATCCGAATTTCTTGTAGTATCGGCCAGCGCATCCAAGACAAAAGGCCGACTTGGGGGTAGCAAGCTGTCGGTGCCTAGTACGGGTGTGTTTCAACACATTCGCTCTAAAACCAAGTCCTTGTTGCAGGGGACTTTCGCTCCGACGATAGCACAAGCTGGGGGTAGCCAACACCATACAGTCCATGACAACCCATCATTCCAACCGGACGAAGGTGTGTACGGGACTAACACAGATGTCTCTAGGGGTACAAGCTATCAACAAGCTGGGAGTAGCAACTACTTCGAATCAGAAGATGACCTCAACTTGCCCGTCTTCCTCAAGATGGTAAAATGCAAGGGTCTGAGCCAGAAAGCAAAAGGTCTACCCTGCCTTCTACTTCCCATCATTTGATGTTGGCATACATGATGGAGGATGATAATACGGAAAGCAGCGAAGGTGTGAATCACTTACATCGTATAGAGGTGCTCAAACCCATGTCACCATATTGATTGAAACCATACAAGCCTTGACTTCCATGGTTCTTGAGGTCAAGGACAAGTTGACACCCAATGCTCCTTCTCCCGCAAATCAAGATCGGGAAACTAATAAGGAATCCAATGCACCTCCTCATGCGCCCCCTCCTGTTGTGAACCAAGTACTGGCTCGGTCATCTGGCCTGCCGATATCCGGCTCACCAATGTCAGACGTCATACAATAGGCTCTCAAAGAGTTGTACGCTCGCTTCGATGCCAAGGACAAGCAAGAATCACTTCGAGAGCTGGGGATTCGACAACCATATCCCCCTGAGTGGGACAAAGTGGTGTATTCTCCTTACCATAAATCACAGACTTTTGTAGAAAAAGAATCTTCCCGTCGATATATGAGGTACTTCGCCTTTGTAACGGGGCATCTACAAAAGGACAATGTCTTGCTCACAAATCTATTCGTTGGGGCATTGCAGGGGTAGCATACGAGTGGTTCTGCAGTCTTCCCGACAACTGCATCTCGTCTTTTGATGACCTGAAGCGTCTCTTCCACTCTCTGTTCTATGATGGTGGAATGGACATGACGATGTCCTCTCTCATGGACATTGTCCAGAAAGAAAAAGAGCCTGTACGTGCTTACATTGAGCGCTTCCTCCTAGCGGCTCTGAGGCTTCCACCTGGTGTGCCCGAGCTTGTGCTTATGGATTCATACCGAAAGAATATGCTTCTTGCAATCAAGCTCTGTCACAGTACACCATGCACAGAATGGACGCCTTTTATTACCCGTATGGATAGTGCCCAAAGAAAAGCTAAGGACGCACATTTGCTGGGTCTAAGTTTCCCTACACTAGAAGGCAAAGGGAAACACTCATGTAGCAATAACCCTACCAACACTAACAAAGACGAAAAGGGAAAACAAGCCATGACTGTCAACATTTTCAAGGGTTCAGCATCTTCAAACCAGAAGTCGGCAGAAGTGTCGAAACCGAAGGAAAATTATTTATTCAATGATGAAGATGTGTTGGAGCTCTTTAACGTACTGATGAAGGGTGAAAAGCGACAACTCCTACCTTCCATGCATCCCGATGAGGAGGGTAAAGTGGACAATCCCAAGTACTGTCACTACCATCATTATGTCCACCACTCAACACATGACTGCTATGTGTTGAAGAAGCAGATTCAAAGGCTCATTGATGCCAAGGTCATCTCGCTTAACTACGAGAATAAGATGGTCACCGCTAACATGGTGATTCTCCCGAAGATGAAAGCCGAAGATGGTGTCGTCTCCATCCCCAAGATGACGATGGACGTAGTCAACCTTCTACCGGCCCGTGAGGATGCTCAGGGCCTCATCCCGCTTATAACGACACGAGGCAAAGTTATGTGGGTCCATCTCGATCTCGCTCCAGACATGATGTTGTCAACACTGCGCTCTATTAAGGAGAAGAAATCTACGTCGTGTCGTACGATTTCTGCTTCGACCGACGATGCTTAGGTTACCACTCGCTCGGCTCACCAGCGAAAGGCCAACCAGGCTCTAAAAGAAGAGGTACCTCCGCATACTACTGCCACCGCACCTGATACTTCAGAAGCAGGTCCATCTCAACCTTCTACAACAGATAAGCAAAAGAAGAAGGAGGTTCGCTTTGACAAACCTTCGAGGAAAGACTTAGCAGTGGAGCCGATCAAGTCCTATATCTTTGACATATTGGCACAACTTGCCAATACTCCAGCTACGCTATCGCTCTTCGAGCTCCTCCGTCTTCATAATGGGACTCGGGACGCCCTTAACGAGGCCTTACTGAATGCTGATTCTTTCCTCACCTAGGTCCAGCCACCCAAGGAGGATCCTACCACCTGCCCATATTGCCACAATATGGTCGCAACAATCCCAAACTTCACTTTCACTCAACAAGATATGTTGTTGAAGAATAATCGGCACAATGGACCCCTATACTATACATGGTATATTGGTGCCATTAAGGTCGATCGCATCTATATTGACCATGGCTCTTCCCTCAACATAATTCCTCGGAGTTTGCTACAAACCATAGGGATACCGATGCACCGGCTGATCGCATCTAACACTACAATCAACAGTTTTAATGCTGGAAAGAGTGAGCCCTCAGGCAAGATCCGCCTGAAATGTCAGATAGGCAATCTCCGTACGGATGTGACCTGCTATGTCATTGACGCAAACATATCCTACAACATGATGTTGGGTCGACCTTGGATACACGAGTACATGATCGTGCCCTCGATCCTCCATAATTATATGAAGTTTGTGGCCAGCGATGGGACTATCAAGACTGTGTTCACTAATATTGACCCGTTTCGAGGACTCAAGGTGTACAGCACTGATGCTGACTTGTATAAAATAGTCTTTTAGGATGATGACGCCAATGATGCGGACGATGAAGTAGAGACCGTAATGGTTGCCGAAGAACCACTGAGAGTTCGACTGAAAGGGAAGCCTCCCCAAATGTCTGCTCCATTCGTCGTCAAGCTTTGGAGAAAAGCTCCTACTCCCACATCTTCGACGTCGTTAGCAGGAAGTCACGTACCTATCTGGGTCAAGCTGCCTTGAAAGGCCCCGAAAGCAGTCCCGAGGTCGCAAGATCTTCCGGCTCCAGCTCCCCTAGTGGTTAAGCTGAAGTGGAGGTCTCTATCACCGTCTCCCATGGCGGCCTCGATCCTCACTTATGAAGAATTAGGGGGCTACATATGTGCCAACGCTGAGGCACCCTCCTTAGATGATGTAATCCCTAGGGATAAAATTGCGTATTTCACTAATAGAAAGTTATCTTTGAATTATTCTTGTGTATACTGGAATGCTACGTACTTTTTAGATAACTCTCTATAGATGTTACAAACACAAGTGACAACCGCTAATCTCGCAAGTCGAGTGGTCGTATCCCAAGACGCTTACTTCATGGTTTTAGCAAGAAAGAAAGTAGGAATCTATCATTTTCGGTCAGGTAGAACGTCCCCAAAGACTCACTCCCGCTGAACCAAAACCCGATAATGGCAATATGCAAATCTACCGTTACACTAACCAATCCAAGCGCCTTATCCAAAAGATAGGATATGACTTGACAAGTGGCAAAGGTCTAAACTATGGCAAGGGTCGACGCCTTCCCTTACGACTTCCTGTTCCAAAAGGAAAGTCTCAAAAATACTACCAACGTACTCACCGGGGGTTGGGTTACGTTACGCCCACGACAACTCTGGAGATCTCGAAACCGGAGGTCATGATGCACTCTCACTCCTCCGATTCCTCAGCCTGGGACTCCGATACCAGTATCGGCCAAGCCTTCAAGAAGGTATTGTCAGTCAATATGGTCTTTGCAAATCCCTCCAGTCGATGAGGAAGACCAAACGCTAGAATTCTTTAAGGAAGAACCATGGGCTCAATGCCTAGGATCCCAATGGGGGTGGCACTTTAAATAGCGAGAACCTCCCACTGAAGATGAGATCTTACAAATTGACCTAGGAGATGAGGCTTCACCTAAATCTTCATTAGCAAAAAGGCTGACAAGAGAAGACAAAGGATCTCTGACACAACTTATCCGAGAATACATCAATGTCTTCGCTTGGTAATACAAAGACGTGCCAGGCTTAGACCCACAAGTCACAATGTACCAACTTAACATTGTCAACCCACTTCCCAAATTTTTAATTTTATTTGTTTATGATTAATTTTATGGTCATGCCAAAGCTTGTAGGCGGACTATGACTATATTAAGGTCATATGACCTCAAGATAGCTTATATATCTATTATTTAGCTATTTTATATTTTTCTACAATTTTTGGGATATTTTTAGGTATTTAATATTTAAGGTTTTATTATTTTTAAGGACTTTCATGATTTACTGTAAGGTCATACTGGGGTATTTTTGGACCAAATATTTTTATTTGGGCTCTAAATGACTAAAAATATTTTCTAGAATATTTTAGAATTTTTCTGGAGTTTTTTTTAAAATTTTTGGGAATTTTTATATAATTAAAACATATAGAAATTATATTTTATAGGCTTTAGGAATTTACTGTGAGGTCACACAATGATATTTTGTGTTAAAATATCTTATTTAGATTCTAGACACTAAGAAATATTTTCTACAATTTTTTAGAATTTTTTGGATTTTTTTGCAATTTATTTTGATTTATTTGGACTTAAAATAATTTTTAAATGATTTTCTGAATTAAATAAATAATTATCCAGTCATCCACCCAGGGGGGGCCCACCTGTCGGTGCCCGCTACATTAACCGCCTCTCTCTCTCCTATATATATATGCATGTATATTCACAAACCCTAATTAATTATAGCCTCCTCCTTTGTGGTTTGATCTTGGTGATTCCCGACTTCCTGAAGCGATTGCCGTCAACTCCGACGTGTTTTCGTGCGCCGTTTTTTTTTGTTGGATTCGTATCGAGGAAAAATTTCCGAATATGTAATTTATTTTCGTATAGTTTGTTCCTAAATTTCTGGAAAATTCGTAGAGTGTCGGTTGTCCGAAACTTGACATGTTTTGGTATTTTCGAGATTCCGGGAGGATCGAAAATCGAAATCATGAACCGTTTGAAGTTTCGGAAAGCTAACATAGAGCTCTACGACATATTGTTTTTTCCAGAAATTAATTCGTTCATCTAGTATTTTAGTTATTCTGTTGAACTCAAAATTGATCGGTTAATCACCGTTTTGGTTACGATTAGCCATCACGACGATACCTATTGACCAGAACGTGATTTTGCGGCACGGTTGATTCCAGTGCACTCGTGGTGCTGAAATCTACCAAGGTACACTTTCAAAATCTAGAGTTCACAACGTTTAACTAGATAGTCAACGGCACGCCTCGATTTGCGTGCCATGGTTTCCAAAAATTGGAAACATGAATTTTGATGGCCAAACTTGCACATTTAGATTATATTCAGATTATTATTAGGTTAAATTAGATTTTTAAGTAAATTATTCCATAATTAACTATTAAAAGATTAGTAACCCAACTAGCCACTTATTCCATGAATTTAGAACTAGAACATTAGAATTGACTTGTGGTTTTTGTGCACGGTTCGTGGTGCGATATGTGTTATAGGTTGACAGCTTCTAGATCAGCATTTCCTTCATCCTCTACTTGTGACTATGGTTTGTGCAAGGATTCAGGCAAGTACAGTATTGTATTTATGTTTTAGTTCATTATAATATTTTCTCTATCGTTTTCTTGTTTGATATCCCGTTGAGACATTGCTTGAAATTTCATTGAGACACGATTGCGACACTATAGTTATTGTATCCTTCTTACTGTATCATTGATCATTATAGATTGTTAGAGAGTCAGGAGGGGAAATACTCAGTAAGTACGTGAACAAACCCAACTATTTTGATTGTGGATAGCTAAGTCATATACCCCACGTATGAGTTAGCTGTACCCTATTATTATGGATAGCCATCGTATGATGTGCCGTATTAGCCCAGCCGTTCACGTATTAAAAGGTATTTCACACACACATAGTGGTTCCTATTTTTTCTTTATCTAGTCCATTATCTTGTTAGTTCAAATATTGATAGTTTACATCTTGCCAGTTCATATCTTATTAGATCACATCTTGCTAGTTACATCTTGCCAATTCATATCTCGTTAGTTCATGTCTTGCTAGTGCTATTTCATATCATGTTAGTTCATCTCTTGCTAGTTCTTTATATACTCTTTGCCATCATGGTTTCTCGTTGTTCTAGCTTATTTTGAACTAACAACATTAATTGCAATATGGTTGTACTCTGTTCCTTTCCTGACTGGATTGTTGTTATAGGTGAGGATGACGTGTCTACTTTTGCATTATGGACCATACGAGGGGGAGATAGAGACTCGAATGCCAAACCATGGAAGACTAGTTAGATGTGTGGTAGTTTTTTCATAATTGTAAAGCTTATATTCTTCTTCAAATATAAAACTTCTAAATTTTGTAAAGTTGATTTAGTTGTTGTGAATGAGCAATTAGTATTTGTGAGCATTTTGTTTATTGCGGTCTAGACAGCGTACTACCACCGACACTGCGGCGTAGACTAGGCTTGGACACGTCTCATATCCGAAAAGCGGGTGCGGGTCGTGACAAGTTTTTATGGTAGCCCATGCAGGTCTGTTTTCGCAAAAGATTACGAACTTGTGGTAGTACTTAAGTTAGTCGTACTACTGCAAGCCTGCGACTAGGATGCGCATTCACAATTAGGTTTGATTTGATTTTATGAGAATGAATAGGATTAGGAGTCCCTTATTCAATTTGACCATTGGATAGTTAAGATAGTTAAATAGGCCATGTGATTTAGCTAATGATTTATTGAAGTCTCGGCATGGATAAATCGAGGAATTTTTCTAAGAGAATATGTTATTTTTTTTTTTGACATGTTGGTAGGATACAAGGTGGGTAGAATATACGTTTGGTAAGGTAGGCCTTCATAGAATTCAATTTCTAATTTTGATCATTTGTGCCATTTTATCTTTCGCCTTCTCTAAACCTCGTTTTATTTTTAAAAAACTATTTTGCGATCATTTTATTTTCAATTCCTACTCTTGGTTCAATTATCTATATATTAATTCAATTCGTCTTCATTTATTTTACGATCGCTTTATTTTCAAAACTGATACTTTTTTTCAAGGAAAGATACTTACATTTTGTTATCATGATCGACTTATTTGAATTTATAAAAGTTTTTTTGAAATTCTTATGGATATAGTTGAAATAATTTTTGATGACTTACAGTGGTAAGGCAGATGCGTACTGTTCCCATTTATTTGAATTATGGAGACTGCGGGTTCACTGCAGTCAGCAGCGTACTGGCGTGGCATGACCCCTAAGTTGAAATAATTTTAAATATGCATAGGTTGTCAAATATTACTAAAATTATATCCTAGTTGTATTTTTGATCTTTTGATTTATTATGTCAATATTGGGTAGAGTTAATAAAGTATTCGATAACATATTATACTTGAGTCATGAAACCAAGGGTTCACGGCAGTAGATGTACACTGGCGAGGCATGGATTCTCGGTTAAATAACTTTAGATATACTTATGATTTTCGAATATCCTAGCGACTATATCTTTTATTGGCATACGGCTATTAAAATGTTTTTCTTTCAAATTTGTTTGATGTCTTATTTCTTGTTACCACCTTCCCTACAACTAGTAGTTCTTTATTTCTCTCGTATTTTTCTATTTTCGAATCGTCATCTTTTAAACCTATTTTGATTTCCTTTCATTATATTTCTAAAACGTATTTAGATTTCAATTCTATACGCCTGATCAATTTCGATCATTCATCACATTATTTTCTTGATTATATTCTTTGTCGTGCTTATTCATATCGATTGGTAATGTCATATCTTAATGATATTCTTGGTTGTGCCTATTTACATCTTTTGAAATTTCGATGACAAAATTTTTCTAAGGTGGGTAGATTTGTAAGCCCACTTCCCAAATTATTATTTTTTTTAATTTTATTTGTTTATGATTAATTTTATGGTCATTGGGAGTCATGCCAAAGCTTGTAGGTGGACTATGACCATATTAAGGTCATATGACCTCTAGATAGCTTATATATGTATTATTTAGCTATTTTATGTTTTTCTACAATTTTTGGATATTTTTAGGTATTTAATATTTAATATTTTATTATTTTTAAGGACTTTCAGGATTTACTGTAAGGTCATACTAGGGTATTTCTGGACCAAATATTTTTATTTGGGCTCTAAAGACTAAAAATATTTTCTAGAATATTTTAGAATTTTTCTGGAGTTATTTAGAATTTTTGGGAATTTTTATATAATTAAAACCTATAGAAATTATATTTTATAGGCTTTGGGAATTTACTGTGAGGTCACAAGATGATAATTTGTATTAAAATATTTTATTTATATTCTAGACACTTAGAAATATCTTCTACAAGTTTTTTTTAGAATTTTTCTGGATTTTTCTGTAATTTATTTTGATTTATTTGGACTTAAAAAGATTTTTAAATAATTTTCTGAATTAAATAAATAATTATCCAGTCATCCACCTAGGGGGCCCATCTGTCGGCGCCCGCTACAGTAATCGCCTCTCTCTCCTATATATATATGCATGTTTATTCAGAAACCCTAATTAATTATAGCCTCCTCCTTTGTGGTTTGATCTTGGTGATTCCTGACTTCCCGAAGCGATTGCCGTCAATTCCGACGTGTTTTTTGCGTGCCCTTTTTTTGTTGGATTTGTATCGAGGTAAAATTTCCGAATATGTAATTTATGTTCGTATAGTTTGTTCCTAAATTTTTGGAAAATTTTGTAGAGTGTCGGTTGTCCGAAACTTGACATGTTTTGGTGTTTTCGAGATTCCGGGAGGACCGAAAATCGAAATCATGAACCGTTTGAAGTTTCGGAAAGCTAACACAGATCTCTATGACATATAATTTTTTTCCAGAAATTAATTCGTTCATCTAGTATTTTAGTTATTCTGTTGAACTCAGAATTGATCGGTTAATCACCGTTTTGGTCACGATCATAACGGCGATATCTTTTGAACAAAACGTGATTTTGCGGCACGGTTGATTCCAGCGCACTCGTGGCACTGAAATCTACCAAGGTGCACTTTCAAAATCTAGAGTTCACAGCATTTGACGAGATAGTCAACGGCATGCCTCGATTTGCGTGCCATAGTTTCCAAAAATTAGAAACATGACTTTTGGTGGCCAAACTTGCACGTTTAGATTATATTCAGATTATTATTAGGTTAAATTAGGTTTTTAAGTGAATTATTCCAGAATTAACTATTAAAAGATCAGTAACCCAATTAGCCACTTATTCTATGAATTTAAAACTAGAACATTAGAATTGACTTGTGGTTTTCGTGCACGGTTCGTGGTGCGATATGTGTTATAGGTTGACAGTTTCTAGATCGGCATTCCCCTCATCATCTAATTGTGACTCTGGTTTGTTCAAGGATTCAAGCAAGTATATTATTGCATTTATGTTTTAGTTCATTATAATGTTTTCTCTATCGTTTTCTTGTTTGATATCCCGTTGAGACATTGCTTGATATTTCATTGAGACACGATTGCGACACCATAGTTATTGTATCCTTCTTAGTGTATCATTGATCGTTATTGATTGTTATAGAGTCGGGAGGGGAAATACTCAGTAAGTAGGTGAACAAACCCAACTATTTTGATTGTGGATAGCTAAGTCATACATCCCACGTATGAGTTAGTCGTACCCTATTATTGTTGATAGCCATCGTATGATGTGCCGTATTAGTCCAGCCGTTCACGTATTAAAATATATTTCACACGCACATAGTGGTTCCTATTTTTCTTTTATCTAGTCCATTATCTTGTTAGTTCACATCTTGCTAGTTTACATCTTGCCAGTTCATATCTTATTAGACATCTTGCTAGTTACATCTTGCCAATTCATATCTCGTTAATTCATGTCTTGCTAGTGCTAGTTCATATCATGTTAGTTCATCTCTTGCTAGTTCTTTATATACTTTTTTCTATCATGGTTTCTCGTTGTTCTAACTTATTTTGGACTAACAACATTAATTGTAATATGGTTGTACTCTGCTACTTTTCTGACTGGATCGTTGTTATAGGTGAGGATGACGTGTCTACTTTTGCACTATGGACATACGAGGGGGAGATAGAGACTCGAAGGCCAAACCATAGAAGACTAGTTAGATGTGTGGTATTTTTTTTATAATTGTAAAAGCTTATATTCTTCTTTAAATGTAAAACTTCTAAATTTTGTAAAGTTGATTTAGTTGTTGTGAATGAGCAGTTAGTATTTGTCAGCATTTTGTTTATTACGGTCTAGGCAGCGTATTACCGCCGACACTGCGGCGTAGGCTGGGCTTGGACACGTCTCGTATCCGAAAAGTGGGTGCGGGTCGTGACAAACATTATGCCCAACGCTAAGCCTATTAAGCAGCAACAACGTCGCTTTTATCCTAACATCATGGACGCTATCGAGAAAGAAGTGGACAAACTCATAGATAGTGTCTTCATTCGTGAGGAGCAACATCCAGATTAGGTGGCCAACATCATTCCAGTGACCATGAAGAATAGGAATATTTTAGTCTGAATATACTTCAGGGATCTCAACTCGGCCTATTCAAAGTATGAGTTTCCCCTTCCGATCCCCAACGTAATGATCGATAATACTTGTGGTTTCGAACGTATGTCCTTCATGGACGAATTTATTGGCTACAACTAGATCAAGATCCTCCTTGATGACGAAAAGCATGCCTCATTTCGAACCCCAAAAGGAATCTACTTTTATATATTAATGCTTTTCAGTTTGAAGAATGCTGGGGCGACATATCAGCGGGCTATGAGCATCATATTCTTTAAACACCTCCAAAAAATGGTGGAATGTTATGTTGATGACATTGCCATGAAAAGTTAGAGTAAGGCCAACCATCTGGAGGACCTAAGGACGGTGTTCGACTTAATGCGACACATCGGCTAAAAATGAACCCAACTAAATCTTTCCTGGTGTTTTCCAGTGGTAAGTTTCTGGGCTTCATCGTCACAGCCAAGGGTATTTATATTGACCCTGAGAAAAATAAGTCCATCCTGGACATGGCTCCCTCGAAGAATCTTTATGAGCTTCGAGGCCTACAAGGACGTTTGGCATACATCCGAAGATTCATAGCAAATATTTTTGGATAATGCCAACCCTTTACTAAGCTAATAAAGAAGGGAGTTTCTTATGTCTGGACTGAAGAATGCCAGCAGGCATTCGACGATATCAAGAAATATCTCACCAGTCCCTCGGTCCTAGTGGATCGATCATGGGGAGGCCCTTTCCACTATATGTCCGAGCTAGGGACCATTCTCTCGATGCATTACTAGCCCAAAAAAGCAATGAAGGCTATGAGCAGGCAATCTACTATCTGAGCAGGACCATGATTGGTGCCGAACATCGGTATAATCCAGTAGAGAAAGAGTGTCTGGCTCTAGTCTTCGTCATCCAAAAGATGCGCCATTATTTAGCTAGGCAAACGATCCACGTCATCTCTAGGGACAATCTCCTCAGAGTCCTTATGACAAAGCAGGAAGCATTAAATTCGTGGTTAGCTACATCAGCAATCTTGCTGACACCTTACGACATGCGTTCCACAGAAAGTGGTGAAGGGGCAAGCGTTGGCTGTCTTTTTGGCAGCACATCCTGTCCCATATACTTCAAAACTACGACGGTATATCCGACAAGGTCTTGGAGTCAAACGCAATCACAGACAATCCTGTCTGGCGAATGTTCTTTGACAGCGCTTCAAGAACGGGCCCAAAGGCAAAATCATTGTAGGAGTAGGCGTAGTCCTGGTCACTCCTGAAGGCTTGGTCATTTACCGTACATATTCTCTCATGGAATCATGTACTAATAATGTCACTGAGTATAATACTTTTATCATCGGCCTCCAGCTCGCCAAACAGTTGGGGGTCGACTATCTCAAAGCCTACAGTGACTCCAAATTGATAATAAATCAGGTTAGAGGTCAATACGAGGTTCAACATGAGGATCTAGTCCCATATCATCAAGAATCAATCGACATCATCTCCACCTTTATAGGGTTCTTTATAGAATATGTACCTCGATGACAAATTCTGGATGTCGAAGCCCTTATCGGCCTCGCTGCTTCTCTGGCAACTCCTATCGGGACCCAGCACTCCGTCACTGTGATAGGGCGAGAGCTAGTTTGCCCAAAGAATAAATTACACACGTGTCTGAGCTACTCGGTGCAGACAGACTACAATGTTGATATTAGGGACTGGCGATTCCTATTCATAGACTACGTGGTCTATGGAATCCTATCCGAGGGTATGAAAGAAGCAGTCTCCATTAAGAGACTCTCGCTCCGATTCTACTATAACCCAGCTACAAAATGTTCTATCATCATTCATACGATGGACTCCTCGTTCGGTGTTTGTCTAATACCAAAGCACAAGAAGCACTCCCAGAGGCGCATGATGGTGTTTACGAAGCTCACTAGCCAGGTCATAAATTGTAGGACTGACTATGGCGTATGGGTTATTATTGGCCCACCATGATGGTTGATGCTGTGGATTACGCTAAGAAGGGCCGAACATGTCAATTGCATGCTGACTTCATCCATCAATCCTATGAATTACTATAATCTACTGCAGCCTCTTGTCCATTCGAAGCATGGGGTATGGATATCATTGGACCGATTAGCCCTCCATCCTCCAAAGGACATCGGTTCATTCTCGCCATTACCGACTACTTTTCTAAGTCGACAGAGGCGATACCATTGGCTAAGGTGAAGACCTCAAACGTGATCAACCTCGTCAAGCAACACATTATCTACCGCTTTAATGTTCCTCGAAAAATTATCCATGACAATGGCCCCCAGTTCGTGAGCCATGCATTCCATAGGTTTTTGACAAAAATCGGATAAAGAATGTAGCATCGACGGCCTACAATCCTACAGCGAATGGGCTAACCGAAGAATTCAACAAGCCAATCGTAAAGTTACTCAAGAAGGTCGTATTCTAATAAGCACGACTGTAATAAAAAACTAAGCGAATGTCTATGGGCCTGCCGTACAACTGTTCGGACACCCACTAGCAACACGCCATCCTCTTTCGTCTACGGAAGCTAGGTGGTACTCCCCCTGGAGATCCAGATTCCATCTCTGCAAGTGGCTATCACCAACCAGCTGACAGACGAAGACAATCAATACCAACGACTATAAGAGTTGGAAGCGACGAAAAGCGTCTATTAGCTCAGCAACGTCCTGAGCTATATCAAGCTCGAATTTCTGAAGCCTTCAATAAAAAGGTCAAGGAAAGAAAATTTCAAGTTGGTGATCTAGTGCTCTCAGTTTGAAGGCTAATGGTGATGACTCACAAAACACCTGACAAGTTTAAGCCCAAATGGGAAGGACCATTCGTCATAAAAATGATGTTTTCCAATGGTGCTTATCGACTCGCCAAACCTAATGGAGATTTGCTAATGATGCCGATCAATGGCATGTTTCTAGAGAAATACTATGTCTAGTTTTGAGCGTGTATTTCTGAAGGCGGTCATGTTCACATTACCCCTGAATCGCCCCCCTTATCTCATCATATTTTTTTAAACCTCTGACCGAGATGTTATGTCTACCTTGTCCATCTTACCTCTGAGTAGATATTCCTACCAAACCAACCTTTGAGTTGTTCCTTATATCCCCCACAGAGTCTATTCTTATCATGTTCGTATAACCTCTGAGTAAGAGAATTCTTCTACAAAATTTCGTGTTTACCATGTCCATATTACCTCTGAGTAAACATCCCCACAAAAAATATATCCCAGCGAAGTTACGATACTACAAAAAGTTTAACAGTTGAACAATAAAGAAGCTCTCTTTTAGGAAAAGCTTAAAGAAGAAGACAGTAAAAGTTCTCTCTCTTCTCAGAAAATCTCTATTTATGGAGAAAGACACGTGTCAAACCTAATAAGGCCAAAGAGCCACTTCGGATTTAAAGAGATGCTTCGAAATGCATGCAAAGGTGGAATGAAATAATTTCTGATCTCTTCCTAAAAATGAGAAGTCATTTATATTTAATGAAATGATGGCTAAGAACACTAATTGATGATGGTTACTAAGATCTCTTAATGATGATAGCCTGCTAACAACGCGCTGCGCACTTCCTATCCCATGTGTCATTTTTATGCTTCTATTCAAAGTATTCCAAACTTTGAAAACTTTGAAAGGGGTCTTATAGAAGCATAAAAAAAATATAGCATCTACAAAGCACAGGAGACACAAAGTTGCTGCACACATCAAAGAACAGAAAAGCATAGTACATGAAGAAAGATGCTTTATTAAATTATGATTACAAAGGTCTATTACAGATTCTTCATGATTACATATAAAGAAAATATACTAAGCCTAAAGTGCGCAGCTTACAAGTGAGCAGCCCACAAAAGCGCAGCACTCTTCTTCGCCAGAGCGAATCACTTCCTCGTCAGAGCGAATCACTTCCTTGTCAATGAGCGAGTGCCCTCCTCATCTCATCCAACCCGTGCCTCTTCCAACATAACGAAGGGCCGACAATCAACCCAAACTCTATAGCCAACATATCGATGCTCCGAAGCAGAACACAATCAAGATGTTGTTCAGGTTCGAACCCCTCATGCTAAATGCTAAAGTATATCTCGAAACTCTAAAGTTGTCTTGTACCAAGGCTATGACTTATTTGAACGAAGCGATCTACAACCAACAATCGACTGATGTGAGGCCTACGGCCGTCTAAAGTTAAGTGGGGATCGAGCGTGGTAGTAGAACGCTAAAAAGTGAACAAACGGCTTCACAAAAGCCCTCATTTTATAGATTGTGTGGTCTAACCCACACACCAAGTGGTAGCGAGTCAAATGCTCCGGGTTAGTTGGATGAACCTAGAAATCATCTCAATGAATCTCAGTTAATAAAAGCTTTGACCGGGTTTTTAGTCATCACTTCTCGAGCCCCGTAAAAGTGACAAGAATAATGAAGTCATTTACTCAACGCCCCAAAAATGCAGTGACTCTGCACTCCAAAGTGCAATGACTCAGCACTCTAAAAGTGCATGACCATGGAGACCCAAAAGCGTAGCGCTCCGAACGAGGCCCGTACACTGGGCCATCACTTCAGCATTAATGGCACGCCACAACAAAGTGTCAGAAGACCGTAAATGACAACTATCAAGGTGTTAGTTGTCAGATAGCAGTTGGCAGATGTCAATCAAAAGCATGTATTTGAACACAACTTCGAAAATCGTAGTCAACGGGATGCCCAAAAGCGTAGCCTCATTTATATCCCGAAGTGCAGCCTCAGTGATGTTCGATGTGAGCTCACTCAAAAACGTGGCATTTATCAATGTAGCCAGTATGACAACCATATCTCTTTAGATACTATCAAACCTAGGTTTTTTAAAGTGAACGAAAACTTTAAGAAATGTATACACGACATGTATTATTGACTCAGTCATCATTATGAACGGGTGCCAACTATCCAAGATCTTAGTAACAAGTGAATCCCAACAACTGCCATGTGTCATCTCAGTAGTAGTACCAATAGTGCAGTTACAATATATTCTCCAGAAATATTCTGCGCACAGTGCTCCTATGCGCCAAAACTCATACGTACATCGCATATGTGCCCGCCAATAAATAGAAGAAGTCCTCCATCATTAGGATCTTTCAGCTGCTTCTTGATTGGCAAATCTAGATCACCACCCACAGGCATTCAGAGAGTCAGAGCAAGTTATTCTTGTCGTCAGATCGTCAACGGAGTAAAGGAACAACTACAGTGCTCGATCTCCCTCGTCACACTTTCCCAGAATCAAAACTGTACTTAGATTTCCTGTTTAGGAATCTCTTGTACTTTTTTGTTTGAAATACAATAGTTCGTATAACTTTTTATTTATGGCAAACAATATGTTCTAGACTGTTTTCATATTATCTTTTTATATCTTTATATCATTATCGTGCCGTCATCTTCCTTATAATTTATTATGATTGAGCATGTATTATCATCAAGCTGTCCCACTTTGGAGATGAGATATCATTGACAGGCTATGTTATGAGATATGGATAGATAGCAGTTGACCTAGACAATATTCTACCGTCGATACTGCGGCGTAGGATGGACATATCTCACGCACTCGTACCCCTACATCCGGGTGCGGGTCGTGACACATTTTTGTGGTGGCCCATGCAGGTTAGGCTTCGCTGTTAGAGCAAGGTCGTGGTAGTACAACAGCTTAGTTGTACTATTACGAGCCTGCAATAGGATATAGGAAATAAGATATTAGCATGAGGGAATACTCATACGCACATCGCATATGTGTCCGCCTATAAATAGAAGAAGTCCTCCATCATTTAGGATCTTTCAGCTGCTTCTTGATTGGCAAATCTAGATCACCACCCACAGGCATTCAGAGAGTCAGAGCAAGTTATTCTTGTCGTTAGATCGTCAACGGAGTAAAGGAACCACTACAGTGCTCGATCTCCCTCGTCACACTTTCCCAGAATCAAAATTGTACTTAGATTTCCTGTTTAGGAATCTCTTGTACTTTTTTTGTTTGAAATACAATAGTTCATATAACTTTTTATTTATGGCAAACAATATGTTCTAGACTGTTTTCATATTATCTTTTCATATCTTTATATCATTATCATGCCATCATCTTCCTTATAATTTATTATGATTGAGCATGTATTATCATCAAGCTGTCCCACTTTGGAGATGAGATATCATTGATTGGCTATGTTATGAGATATGGATAGATAGCAGTTGACCTAGACAACATTCTACCGTCGATACTGCGGCGTAGGATGGACATATCTCACGCCCTCGTACCCCTACATCCTGGGTGTGGGTCGTGACACATTTTTGTGGTGGCCCATGCAGGTTAGGCTTCGCTGTTAGAGAAAGGTCGTGGTAGTGCAACAGCTTAGTTGTACTATTACGAGCCTACAATAGGATATAGGAAATAAGATATTAGCATGAGGGAATACTCAATCACAATTAGGACTCCTTGAGAGATTCCTGGAATGACCCCTTAGAATCTCACTATAAACCCTATCTGGAAATTTGTTTCCACTTGTTTTCTGTCTACTCTTCCTTGCTCGTTGTTGAAATTGATTATTGGTGTTCGTTATTGACTTTGACTTGTATCAAAATAAGTTTATGGACTATATCAAGAATATATTCTGGTAGTACATACTAGGTGAGGCTGTGAGGATTGCAGCCGTCCGTCTTGGTTATGGAGTCTAGAGTTAACTGCGGCCATATTAGTTTGCGAGGCAAAAAATTTGATCACATGTTTTTTGATATACGTGTCTTAGTTATAAAATTTAGGATTTATCACAGCTATGACAGCTGGCAAGGTGGTTATTCCGAACAACAAAGTTTTAGATCTATATACCATAAATATATGACCGTGAGTTATTGCAGCTATATATGCTGACTAGCGAGGCAAAGATTCTGGATATCAGGCACAAGTATGTTTATTATATTCTATTCTAGATTTGTTCTAAGCTTATCACCTATAATATCCCTAAATGTTTGATTGTTTTGTATTTTGCTTAGAACATGCTAGACTCTTACAGATTGAAATTGCTATCTTTCATTCTATTTTATTTAATTGCTATCTTTATCAATTATTGTCCTTCTTTGATAATATCTTATCTTGTTCCATATTGACTTCCTTTGTTTGATCTATCTTCAGGATGCTACCGAAGATAAGATCTCATTGCTCCGGATCCGCAGCAGCTTCGGAGGGGTATGCTACCTCTTAACCCCATGTTCCGGCTATAGGAGTTGCTCTTACTACTTCTTCCATTTATGTGGGAGTTTCAGCTTCTTTTGCGGGTGCTCCTCCACCTGTACAGAAGACTGTTCATGTGGAGCCAGAGAGTATTCCTCTACCACGTCCAGTACTGACTGATGTAGTGCAGATGTTTGTGTTCTTCCATCAGATGA